>OZ038513.1:20772687-20827687 GCA_964036315.1 Acanthosepion esculentum
ATATACATATATATATATCTAGTATATATACATATATATATACATATACATATATATATACATATATATATACATATACATATATATATACATATACATATATATATACATATACATATACATATATATATATATATATATATATATATATATATATATATTTAGGCAGCAATCCTTCTTTTATGCAAGTTTCATTAAAAACGACAGACAAGGTACTACGGCCATTTAAACACACACAAAATTTCACCAGACTCCATTAGAAATATACTTGTAGAAAACACAAATATATTAATTGCTTCCACCTGTAAAAAAAGGTTAAAATAATGGAGGCTTTAATAATAAAAAAGAAAAAGCCTACCCTTAACAATATTAACTACGAACAAAGCCACAACGTGCTAACCGTATTTGGAAATTAAAACACCACTACTACACACTAAGACATATACATAATGCACACACTCAATTGAGCTGAAAAATCAAATCATCCTTGATAATGGCTAAAGGTATAGCCGAAAGCGCTCGGAAAAATAAAACATTTGGACAGTTCTTACACACCCTTTGTCCAGCAAAGAAAACTCTTGTTCGTACCCAAGATAAATTAAATAAAAAACTTAACTGTAGTACCTTGTCTGTCGTTTTTAATGAAACTTGCATATATATATATATATATATATATATATATATATATTCATGATAGTATCCTTTCATATTCGCGGACATGTTTTTTGTGCGGTTATTAAAAGACAAGAGGAAAACCCCTAGTTGGCTTATATTGTATTTATTCTGAGTACTTTTGACATGTCATAATGTTATCATCAGATTATTGTTAATTATATAGTAACTATTTAGTGTTCATGGTTGTGAAGGACAAAAATGAAGCTGAAGTATGTGCTGCAATAGTCAGTGGAAAGGAGTTCAGCCAGATTAAGAAAATACACCTGCACTGTGCATATCCTGGTGTTAGACAAACCACCTACTTCGTTATTTTCTCCCCAACAAACGAGGCACAATGTCACATGTGCCATACACAGTCATCTAAAATTACCTAATGCCTTAGGACTAATAAAAATGCCTGTAGGTGGGCATGAAAAAATGTCTGCATAACTTAGTATGGATGTCAAAGAGTACTTTTGAACAAGCCAGCTGTGAGGGTCACAGATAAAGATGTGGCAGTGAAGAATGTGAAACAGATTACTACAGATATATTACAGGCATATTACTAATATATTACTACAGAAACAAATAATACTATGTTGCTAGCTGACATTGAAAGAAACCTACAGGACCGCCTAGAGAGAAATCAAGAAAAAAGGACTAACCATCAACTGTAACAAGACAGAAAATCAGCAAGAGAAAAACCCCAAGATATGAGTTACAAATTGGAGATTTAAATATCTGGGAAGAGTTTTAATAGAGGATGGAAAATGTGATACCAAGATCCAAACATGCAACAGTCTAGCGAAAGATGCCTTCCAAAAGCTAAGCAAAGTGATGAGAAACAGAAAAAATATGAGGATGAATCAGCCGGTGTCATAATAATTTTGTTTAATATTGTTCGCCAAATTCCCTGCGGAAATGAAGGTTGAGCTGATGCAGATTTCTGGGAGTACCTACCCAACCTTATCAACAATATTAAAGGAAACCCCAGGAATAGTTAAATGACTCTTGATAGCCAAGAAACCAGCAAAGATACCTGCAGCCAAAACTCGGCATCAACCTAAGTTTAAAGCAGGAATTACGAGTGACTCCGCCTCTCTTAAAACCTTCAGCACAGAGGTGAGATAATCCCGACAAAAATTCATTAGAAACAAAGAAAAGATGGCTGAGTTACTATGTGATATCCATCCTCTTATTATAAGAGTCTTATATTGCAGTGAATGCTGGACAATCTCCCCACGGATGAGGAGAAAAATGAAGACAACAGAAATGTGTTTCTACAGAAGGATAGTGAGAATTCCATGGATGGAGCTAGTAAGCAACAAAGAAGTCTTAGAGAAAATGGCAACAAAACGAATACTTTTAGAGACATCTTGGATACAATGAAGAAGCAGGGCTTGGAAAACTTAATCGTCACAGGGCATACTGATGGCGATAGAGATAGGGGAAGTCAGTGAACCACCTCTATCTGACGAATTTGTGTGAATGGATGGCGGAAGAAGGGAGGGGCAGGAGTCTTAGCAAAAGAAGAAAAACTCTCAGGGCCACAAGTTATAGGAAGCTTTGGAAAGCCATGATTGCACATATCCTGAAAAATATTAAAATAAATTTTTATACACAAAAATACATTACTCGAGTTGACTATTATTATTTAATATTTTTAATTTAATGGATAATCAAATATACGAAGTTTGATCGGTAAAACAAAAACAGTAATTTTTGTAAAGTGTAGAAAGAGAAAATGGTCCCCGTTTTTTTCTAGAACGTAAAAATATGACAATCAATTTCCTTCTTCAAACAAAAAAAGTGAAAGAGAAAAAAAGTGAAAGAGAATTTAAAAATATTGTCTTACTTTGGTAAGACAATATTTTTAAATTCTCTCTTAAATTTGAATTATTACATTCACAATATAGCGATTGATTAAAGAAAAGAATATGTATTTGTAATGCTACTAAAATTCAATGTATTTTTTAAAATTAAATTAAAAATAAATCATGATTTTGAATTAATGTGCGTAGCGTAAAAATAGTCACATCTATGACGAAATGACTATTTTTATAAACAAATTAAACAATTGTTATTGTTACTCACGCAGTTGTTCAAAATGGTCATTGCTATTTTCATTTTTGACGTTTTGAATCTTGTCAGAAGTATAAATAATATTTACCAGTCATTTTAACAATAACATGCATGATAAATCGCTTCCCTAAGACATCTCATGAATTTACAGATTAATAATTTTTAATAAAGATAAGTGAAAATAGGAAAAGTAACAAGAATTACGGAACAATTTTTGTTTTTGTAGTTTTACTTTTAGTTTTAACACGCAAAAAAAAAGTCTTGTATTTTCTAAACAAAAACACTGATCTACTCGACAAAAACTGACATGCGGAACCAAACATGTCATCGCAAATTAGACGATATAAAACGTCTTCTAACAATGTTGTAAGGGAAGAATTTATGCCGAATAAGAAAAAAAAGAAAAATATATGTTTAGAGGAAAAGAAACATCTTTACCTGAACAAATGAATGAACACGGATATCAACAACGGTGACACCAAGTGACAAATAAGGACGAAATTTAAAGGGAGATAACTACCATATTATAATTTCGTAAATAAATAGCTAAAATTAATATATATATATATATATATTAATTTTATCTATTTATTTACGAAATTTCTTATATATTAAGAATATTCATGCATAGTCTACTGATTTTTCTAAATTGTCCATACAAAATAATGTGATTTCTTAAGCGAAGCCTATGACAACTTTAAATCTCTTTGAAAGGAATTTGTTTTGAAATTAAAACTTTCCTTCAATTATTACCAATAATATTATTTATTTTATTTTATTATTGAAGTTGCTAATAAATAAATTAAAATAAAAGTTAGTATACTTATGATAGTTAAAAAAAAAAAAATAAGAGAAATCAGGTTATTTTTAATTACTGCCCGACAACGCTCGATCCTCTCGTAAGTTGTAAACAAAGCTTTGTTGAATTGTAATATGTCCATAAGTGTAAGGAAATTTAAATATATTAATTCCATTCTTCAGTCCTGATAGCCTCTATCCAGTGTTGTTCATTACTTTTAGTCTTTTTTTCTCACTGGCAGTAAATTAATTTATTTATTCTTTTGAGTTTTCCAACAATGACATTGACGTCTCATCTTGGTTGTACCTGCAGTAGATGCCAATTAGAATACATTGTTGATTGTGCACGTTGTGGTATTTGTCAAAATCGATATCATTTTATTTTTACCTGTCTTGGACCAGATTTTGAAGAAAAAGTCTTTGATAGTAATGTTTTATTTTCTTGTCCAACCTGCTTCAGCTTCGAGGGCGCACTTCATCGCCTAATCGCATTGCGTAAAAACTGGGAACTTGTTAATCAAACTGCTGAAATGGAAAATTTTTAGATTTCTTTTCTTAAGGAACCCCAAATGAAAAATATCACAAGTTCAAATATTAATTCTTCTATTGATGACTTCTCAAACGATCTGCTCCAAAGTTACGGTGAATCGGATTTTGTTACTTTCAGTTTATCTAAAGATGGTAATTGCCTTTTCAATGCATTGTCTTTGGCCCTTTACGGTTCTGAGATTCATTCAATTAGAGTTACGTGTCAAAGCGCTAATTGAACTTCTCTTGAATGAACCTGAAATATGATTTCAATTACCAGATGACACATGGAAAGTCACAAGAGAGAGATTATCAAGAAACTGTTTTTGAGTGTGCTTGCAACAATGGCTTTTCTGGTGCATTTACATTTTACAATAATGGCACTATCATCTGCTTTGAAAATTGGAATTTATTCCATCTATCCTCCTCTATGGACTAACAGACAAGGCATTCATTGCTTTCAAATGGACTATTTTCATTGATACCTGACCCAAAAATTACAATTCATATCATGTGGACTCATTCACACAGCAAAAAAAGGTATTGGACTCCAAATCATTTTGTTCCACTGGTTTTCGATTACTCTAAATCTTACACTCAGCTTATACAATGTAATTTTACATGGGGTCATTCCAACAAAATAGTTCTTTTTCAAAGCAGTGACAATGTCATATTATCATCGATTTATGAGCCACCTGATAAGGTATGCAAAGTTGATTCATCTATTCAAAGATCAGAAGGTATGTTGCGGGGCCGTCAAGCGTGTGCTATCAACCCCGCAAGCAGTAAAATTTATATTGGAAAATACGATCGAAGCAAGGATAACAAAAGCGAGGGTTTAAAATCAAAGCCAAATTTTATTTAATAATTTGGCAAAAGTATGTACAAGTCTTGTGTCGCAATGAATCGGGGAGCGCCACCCGAAAGATCGTCTTGTTTTAGGGCAGCGGACCCGTCAGTGCTGAGGGAACCTGCTCGTCCTTAGGTTGACGGTCATCAGGGATGCAGCTTGGTAGTAACCGGAAGGACTATCGCATAAGCTATGTGGTCAGGTAGTCCTGAAAAGGACTATTGCATAAATGTGTAATCGTTAGCCCTGAAAAGGACTATTGCATAGGTGTGTAATCGTTAGCCCTGAAAAGGACTATGGCATAATCATGTAGTCGTTAGCCCTGAAAAGGACTATGGCATAAATATGTAATCGTTAGCCCTGAAAAGGACTATTGCATAAGTGTGTAATCGTTAGCCCTGAAAAGGACTATTGCATAAGTGTGTAATCGTTAGCCCTGAAAAGGACTATGGCATAATCATGTAGTCGTTAGCCCTGAAAAGGACTATCGCATAAGAATGTACGCGGGGTGCTGCTGCTGCTTGACCCGGTCTGGCTAGTGGCTGCTGCTGCTGCTGCCTGACCAGGGCTGGCTAGTGGCGGCTGCTGCTGCTGCCTGACCAGGGCTGGCTAGTGGCGGCTGCTGCTGCTGCCTGACCTGGGCTGCTGCTGGGCTCGGTCTGGCTGACTGGCTGGCTGCTGCTGCTTGAGGTCAGCGGTGAGGGGAGCGTGCCGCTCTTAAACCCGGATGCTGCTGCTTGACCCGGGCTGGCTGGCTGGCTGCTGCTGCTTCTTCTTCTTCTTCAGGTCAGCGGTGAGGGGAGCGTGGCTCTTAAACCCGGATCCAAGAATCTGGCTGCTGCTGCTTGACCTGGGCTGGCTGACTGACTGGCTGGCTGGCTGGCTGGCTGCTGCTGCTGCTGCTTCAGGTCAGCGGTGAGGGGAGCGTGGCTCTTAAACCCTGGTTCCAAGAATAATTTGGTGGAAGAAATTTGGCCATGTTTATGTAGGCCGGGGTCAGCATCGTAGCTTGGCTAATAATGTCTTTTAGTTATTCACTAAAAATGAGCTTCTACTTTTGAATGTACCCATGGGTTTCATTTAGGCCCCATGTGTATATGAATTAGTTTCTGGTCATTATTTTTAGTTGTGGATGTTACGTTTCGTTTTGTTTTTGTATTTTTGTGATTTGGTGTCTGAAAATGCTGAGTCACTGGAACTTAATGGCGTTTGTTCCGTTTTCCGTGGTGACGCTTTCAGACGTTTGAGTAGCCGGCAGTAACTTCCGGCCGGGTGCGATAAGGCCCCCTTTCTAGAAAATTGATCATGATCAATTCAAAAAAAAATGTAGGTCTTCAATTTGGATGGAAAATGAACTCTTCTGCCCGATTTTGTTCGTATGACTGGTGTGGTTGTTTCAACTTCCGTCGTTGATGGCAGTTTTGCGTCGGGAGGAGTTTCCTCTAACCAGGCTGGTTTGAGTCGGTCGATAGAGACTGTATCTTTGTCTCTGCTGCGCATGATCGTGACAAATTTTTCCGAACGCTTCAAAACTTTAAAAGGACCTTGGTAGCTGGGTGTGAGTGGTTTTTTTACGGCGTCGTTCCTGACAAAAACGAAATCGCAGCTATCCAGTTTCTGTGGTAAGTATGAGCTTGTGGTTTGTTGTCGTGGGGGAGTATATGTAAGTTTGGCCATTCTGTGGCGCAGATCCTGCACAAAAGAACTTGGTGAGGTTGTGCACGAGTTCTGCGGAATGTGAAAATATTGTCCTGGTAAGGAGAGAGGCATGCCGAACACGAGTTCCGCTGTCGAACACCCTAAATCGGTTTTGAGGGTATTCCGCAAAGAGAGCATAGTCATGGGGAGGTTGTCGACCCAATTATGTATGTCAAGTTTGGTTGCTAAGGACGCCTTTAGGGATCGATGAAATCTTTCGACGAGGCCGTTTGCGCAAGGGTGGTAAGCAGTCGTTTTAATGTGCCTGACACCCAGAAGTTGAGAGAATTCTCGGAAAAGCGAGGACTGAAATTGTGGTCCTCGATCTGTAGTGAGAACTTGGGGTACGCCAAAGTTCGTAATCCAGTTGGCGAGGATAGCTTTAGCAACTGTGGTGGCGGAAATGTCCTTAATCGGTACTGCGACTGGCCACCTCGAAAAACGGTCTATGACTGTTAGAAGGTATTGATACCCCTGGCACATTGGCAGAGGCCCGACGAGGTCAACGTGGATGTGACAGAAACGTGCGTCGGGTGTGGCGAATGTTCCAACTGGTGATTTTGTGTGCCTCTGAATTTTGCATTTTTGGCATTGTATGCAGGTTGAGACCCAATTCCTGATGTCTGTTTTCATATTAGGCCAGACGAATCGCTCGGTGATAAGCTTGACGGTTGCTCGCTTGCTCGGATGAGATAGATTGTGGAGATGGAGGAATACTTTCTTTCTGAGAGATGGAGGAATGTATGGTCTCGGAGTATCCAGCGCGGTGTCGCAGAAAAGGGTTTTGTCACTGAACGGACACGGGAATTCCTGCAGTTTCAACGAAGTTTCCTTGATGAGGTCAGGTATCGTCGTGTCGTCTTTTTGTTTGTCGGCTATCAGCTCTTGGCTCAAGATATCGTTATCCAGGGTATTGACGTCTGTTCTGGACAATGTGTCTGCGACGGTATTGTTCTTTCCTTTGACGTGTCTGATGTCCGTCGTGAACTGTGAAATGTAGTCGAGGTGACGTGTTTCACGGGATGTATATTTGTCTGCACTGACATTCATCGCGTTGGTCAGCGGTTTGTGATCCGTGAAAATTGTGAAATGTCTGCCCTCTAGGAGATGTCGGAAATGACGGATGGACAGGTAGATAGCCAGGAGTTCTCGTGAGAAGGTGCTGTATCTTCTCTGGGCTGCGGAGAGTTTAGCTGAGAAAAAAGCTATCGGTTTTCTCTCCATATTAACTTGCTGCTCCACTACTGCTCCTATTCCAACGTCGGAAGCGTCTGTTGTGAGGAAGATCCTCGTTTCCGGGTCGTTTTCAATGAATGAGAGTTTCGTGAATCTTATCAGCGCTATCTTTGCCGTTTCGAAAGCCCGCAAGGCTTCTCCTTCTAGTATAATTTGCTTGTTCTTTCGCTCGATGATGTTTGTCAACGGGGAAAGAATTGTCGAGCAGTTGGGGATGAACCTGCGGTAAAAATTTATCATACCGATAAACCGCCGAATTTGTTTTATGGATGTGGGCGTAGGGAAATTTCTTATTGCGTCGATTTTCTCCGGTAACGGTGTGATTCCGTTTGCGTCGATGTGATGACCTAAGAAGTTCACCTCAGATGCCCCGAACGTGCATTTGTCGGTGTTCAGCCGGAGTCCATACTGTGCTAACCTTTGGAAGACGTCGTTTAGATGTTGCCTGTGAGCGTTCTCATCCGTGCTAGCTACCAGGATGTCATCGATGTAGGCATATGCGTACGTTAAGCCACGCAGTACCTCGTCCATGAAACGTTGAAAGGTTTGTGCTGCGTTCCTCAGGCCAAAGGGCATTTTGATATATTCAAAAAGGCCGAAGGGAGTGGTTACAGCGGTCTTTGGGATGTCCTCCGGAGATATGGGGATTTGGTGGTAAGCCTTCGTGAGGTCGATTTTTGAGAAGACACGAGTGCCCTGTAACCCTGAGGCGAAATCGTGTATATGAGGGACTGGATAGCGGTCGGGTATGGTTGTAGCGTTCAGCCTTCTGTAGTCGACGCATATCCTAAAGTCCGTGCTTCCAGGTTTCGGTACGAGATGTAGGGGAGAGGCGTATGGGCTATCGGAAGGTCGTATGAATCCGCCCTCCAGCATATTGTTGAATTCCTTTCTGGCGTATTCAAGCTTATGAGGAGGGAGTCGTCGTGGGTGAGAAAATGTTGGCTGTCCACTGGTCTTTATATGGTGCTGGGTTTGGTGTTTTGCCGGACCGGTTCCCGCGAGTGGTTGAATGATATCTGGGTATCTATTCAAGATCTCGACGTATTCTCGCCCGTGGCAAGTTGTTACGCTGATTCCCGTAGTGTTGTGTCGGGAGAGGGTACCTTTAACTGAAATGTTAGTAGTGTTGTCCGATAACGTCCTTGTGTTCATATGCACTGCGAGGTCATAGTGGGCCAAGAAATCTGCTCCGAGTATTGGCGTTTTTACATCTGCCTGGGTGAAAGTCCAGGTAAAATCACGCCGCATGCCGATGTTAAGAGTCAGCGTCTTAGTTCCGTATGTCTCGATTGTCGAGCCGTTTGCCGCCTGGAGCTTATATAGGGTTGCCTTTCGGTCTTGTTGTTCTCTGGGGGGTATCACGCTGATTACCGCGCCAGTATCCACTAAAAACTTTATGTGGTTTTGTCGGTCCCAAACGTAGAAAAGGCGGCTCTGTGTGTTTTTGCCGGTGGGTTCTGCCGCTCCTACCCGCCGGTTGCTTAGTTTCCCGAATTTGACTTGGATCCATATTTGCAGGGCGCCGAGCAGCGTTTTGCCCTGTCGCCGAATCTTTGGTGGTACCAGCATAATTCTGGGTCGATTCGTCGATCCCTGCTGGTACTCCGTGTTCTCTGTCGCCAATTGTTGGTCGTCGGTCTCGGGTCTCTTGGTTTACGGGAGAGGAGTATCCGGATGTCTTTTAGTTGCTGTTGCAGGTCAGCTACTGCTTGTTGTAACCCTTCATTTTTGGTTAGTGTGTAGTCTGGATTCTGCACAGCATACACTCCTTGGTCCAGTTTTGCTGCGATGCGGTCGGCGGAGTCTGCTAACTGGGCCAATGGTGTATTTTCTGCGATTGGCGCCAATATTTGAGTAATTGTGTTGGGTAGTCTGTCCATCCATAGCTCGCGTAGGATGGATTCGGCCATTGAGTGCTTCCCCAGTCGGCTTCTCATGAAGCGTAGAAGCTGTGAGGGTGTTCTGTCGCCCCTCGTAACGTGGGTAAAAAGTTCTCGGAGTAGCTCATCGTCCGAACGGCCGGTCCGTTTTAGGATTGCGTCCTTTAGCCGAGTATATGGATCCTGGTCGGGTACGTTTTCCAAAATGTCGGCCACTTCGTCGACCACTGACGGTGGCAAGACTTGCACCACGTTGGCAAATTTGGTTTGTTGCGATGTTATCCTCCGTACCGAGAAGATTGCTTCCAACTGCAGAAACCAGTTTTTGGTGTTTTGGTGGTTGTATGCCGGTAGGTTCGAGAGAGGCATTGCAACGTTTATAGGAGAGGTCTGTTCCCACTCGTCTGTTGCCATCTTGATCGATCGTAAATATCGGGGTCACCAGTTGTTGCGGGGCCGTCAAGCGTGTGCTATCAACCCCGCAAGCAGTAAAATTTATATTGGAAAATACGATCGAAGCAAGGATAACAAAAGCGAGGGTTTAAAATCAAAGCCAAATTTTATTTAATAATTTGGCAAAAGTATGTACAAGTCTTGTGTCGCAATGAATCGGGGAGCGCCACCCGAAAGATCGTCTTGTTTTAGGGCAGCGGACCCGTCAGTGCTGAGGGAACCTGCTCGTCCTTAGGTTGACGGTCATCAGGGATGCAGCTTGGTAGTAACCGGAAGGACTATCGCATAAGCTATGTGGTCAGGTAGTCCTGAAAAGGACTATTGCATAAATGTGTAATCGTTAGCCCTGAAAAGGACTATTGCATAGGTGTGTAATCGTTAGCCCTGAAAAGGACTATGGCATAATCATGTAGTCGTTAGCCCTGAAAAGGACTATGGCATAAATATGTAATCGTTAGCCCTGAAAAGGACTATTGCATAAGTGTGTAATCGTTAGCCCTGAAAAGGACTATTGCATAAGTGTGTAATCGTTAGCCCTGAAAAGGACTATGGCATAATCATGTAGTCGTTAGCCCTGAAAAGGACTATCGCATAAGAATGTACGCGGGGTGCTGCTGCTGCTTGACCCGGTCTGGCTAGTGGCTGCTGCTGCTGCTGCCTGACCAGGGCTGGCTAGTGGCGGCTGCTGCTGCTGCCTGACCAGGGCTGGCTAGTGGCGGCTGCTGCTGCTGCCTGACCTGGGCTGCTGCTGGGCTCGGTCTGGCTGACTGGCTGGCTGCTGCTGCTTGAGGTCAGCGGTGAGGGGAGCGTGCCGCTCTTAAACCCGGATGCTGCTGCTTGACCCGGGCTGGCTGGCTGGCTGCTGCTGCTTCTTCTTCTTCTTCAGGTCAGCGGTGAGGGGAGCGTGGCTCTTAAACCCGGATCCAAGAATCTGGCTGCTGCTGCTTGACCTGGGCTGGCTGACTGACTGGCTGGCTGGCTGGCTGGCTGACTGACTGGCTGGCTGGCTGGCTGGCTGCTGCTGCTGCTGCTTCAGGTCAGCGGTGAGGGGAGCGTGGCTCTTAAACCCTGGTTCCAAGAATAATTTGGTGGAAGAAATTTGGCCATGTTTATGTAGGCCGGGGTCAGCATCGTAGCTTGGCTAATAATGTCTTTTAGTTATTCACTAAAAATGAGCTTCTACTTTTGAATGTACCCATGGGTTTCATTTAGGCCCCATGTGTATATGAATTAGTTTCTGGTCATTATTTTTAGTTGTGGATGTTACGTTTCGTTTTGTTTTTGTATTTTTGTGATTTGGTGTCTGAAAATGCTGAGTCACTGGAACTTAATGGCGTTTGTTCCGTTTTCCGTGGTGACGCTTTCAGACGTTTGAGTAGCCGGCAGTAACTTCCGGCCGGGTGCGATAGGTATTAAAATATCTGATAGCTTTCATTCTTTGAATTCCCTTTCAGATAATGACTGATCAGTTTCAGTTTTCGGGTTTCATTTACAGAAAATAATGTAAAAAAAAATGAAAAATGTTCTTCAAAAATGGAAAATTCATATCAGCACATACTTCAAATAAATGTTTCTGGTTCAAACAGCCATGATTTTCAAACCACAATTTCAAACTTTGATGGAGAAATTGAAAATAGTCTTTCATTTTGCAATACTGGACACTTTTCTAAATTGTCACATATTTTACCTTTTCTGCTACGCTCTAAACATGGTTTAGGAGCCATTCAATCTGGACCAAAAAATAACATCATTCATTATTGAAAGCCCTGAAAACAGCTAGAATCAAAAGGGGTGAAAAATGTAATTTTGATTGCGGACAATGGTCTAGCAACAAAAATATATCTATGCTGAAATTGATTCTGTTGGGATTGTATGAAATGAGTGTGAAATCAGAAGGTTTTTTGTTTGAGATGATATGTGTGAAAAGCATGTTCTTCATATTAATCACAACAATATTAAGCATAGACATACAAGCTGAATAGATCTCAAGGCAAAATTGAACAAAGAAACAACGGTAGTCGTGAATTCAATTAGAAAAACACTGAACATTTACAATTAATACAATTTGGAAAAGTTTGGGTTACAAGGATGTTTGACGAAATGTGAAATAAGTATCTTAATGAGCTACAGTTCAGGAATGTTCCTTTGTTTAGAAAATGTTCACATGTAATATTAAGGAAAATTTATCGAGGGATAAATTATTTGAAAGTAATGTAATGCGAGATTTTTGTTTGTTCTTGTTTAGACAGAGTTATTCACCCTGGACTGTATTTTTGGTCTTATGCTTGAATTACAGTTTCTGTTTAGTAGTGTAGATAACACTTTTTTTTTAGAAATGTGTAATGAATTCAGAGAGAGACAGAAAGAGGTTGAAAGTTGAGTCAAGTGTTGACGCGCGAAAAGTCCTTTTAGTAAAAATGTAGATACGCGTATATCTGTGGAATCTCTCTGAAGGCGAATCACTGACTAGTGAATTGGGCTGAAATTTGTCCTTTTATTTACTCTGAGAAGCTGAAATAGGCTCCAGCGATTTTGGCGGTAAAACAAATTTTTGGCGATGGATACACATTCTGGGGTTGTCTCGACCAATAATAAGCCGAGTTTCACAATATGTGGTGTTGATTGGTTGAAACTAGCTTTTATGGAATAGTCTATTTTTTAACGGGGTGAGTGGAAAAATATGGACGATTGAACAATTCCATTTTTAAGATTGTTGAAAAAAAGGATGGAAAATATATCTTAAAATGCAATGAAATCTTGAACCTACAACCAGTAAACATCATCACATTAAATTGCTATTATGTAACTCTGAAAAGAGATGAAACTTTCAAAAGGAAAATAATAAGAGTTGAAAATCTTCAGGGTAATTTAATTCAGGCCAATGAAGCCATTATGGTGATTGAACATATAGGAATATTCCCATGTTATGTCACATCTCATGAAAACAATTTGAAATTTGATTCAGAATATTCAAGAAGAGAACAGTTTCCAATTTCACATATAGAAAATAATATTGATATAACTGAAAATAAACTTCCTTCAAAAGATGATCATCAAAATTCAACAAATGCTGCAAAGAAATGTTTCTGGGTTAAAGAATTATGAATTTCAAATGAAATATTTGGAGAACTTTGGAGAAATTAAAATTGCAAACTGCATTTCATTTTATAACAATGGGCACTTTTCTGAATTGTCATATATTTTACCTTTTCTGCTACACTCTAAACATGGTTTAGAAGCCATTCCATCTGGACCAAAAAATAATTTATCATTCATTATTGAAAGCCCTGAAAACATAGCTAGAATCAAAAAGAGTGAAAGTGTAGATATTTTGATGATTGCAGACAATGGTCTAATGGTAGCAACAAAAAATATATCTATGCTGAAATTGATTCCATTTTTAAGAGTGTTGAGAAAAAAGATGGAAAATATTTCTTAAGACGCAAAGAATTCTTAAACCCACAACTAGAAAATATTACATTAAATTGCTATTATGCAACTCTGAAAAGAGAAGAAACTTTCAAAAAGAAGATAATAAGAGTTGAAAAAAAGGGTAATTTACTTCAGGCCAATGAAGCTATTATAGTGACTGAATATATAGGAATTTTTCCATCTCATGTTACACCTCATGGAAACAGTTTGAAATCTGATTCCGAATATACAAGAACAGATCCGAAATTAATTGATCAAATGCAAGAAAAAGTAAAACATGAAAATTGTAAAAAAAATATATCTTGAAGAAATTGCTAACAATTCCATATATAAACCCCGTAACCTAAAACAAGTCCAAAATATCAAACAAAATTATCATGAAAAGGAACAGAAACTTGGAAATTCAAATTTAACAGATGACCAACAAATAATACCTATACTTAACACAGGTACATGAAGTATCTTTAAAAAAATGGAGTATGAACTTTAAAAACTATCTCCCACATTTATTCTGTACTCTAAAAAGTAGGGGTGGGTAATAAAAAATCACTTTTCAAATAATAATTACAAACTTACATTTGGAGTTAAATTTTAATATAGCTTCTTTTATACTGTATTTAATTTTTTAAATAAGAAACAATGTACATTGAACAAAAATATTACTTCTAAGACAATAGTACATATAAATAAAAACAGCATTCAAATTAAAAAGCAATAACAATAATTAAAGAACAGATAAACTTATTTATCAATCCTCTCTATACTGTTTCAGTTGTTTTTTTAATCATTGTTATATTTCAGTGATATATATTTTTTTGTTATCCCTTCTTTTTTAGTTGTGAATTGGTTTTTAATATGTCTGCTTTTAACACTGTATTAAAAATAGCAGTAAATCAGGCAGCCAAAGAAATACTAATTATACAGTTAGATTTCAATAACTGTAGCTGGTGATCTCTGTAGCCTAATCAGTAAGGCAGTTGTTGTAAGAAGTCGGGTTCCAGAGAATATGGGATGTGATTTTGATTCTTACTACTTACTAATGACTAAAATGTCAATCTGGAAATTACATTAAATACCAACCGAAAGTAAGTCTAGCAAAAAAAAAAAAAAAATGAACAACAATTTGTGTAGTCTAATGCTTTGGTTTCAATTTACATGCAATTTTTTAAACATTTGAAAGTAATTCTGTTTTTTTGAATCCATAAATGGCATTCTAAAAACATGTTTTAAATTTTTGATTGACAGCTTAAAATGTTTGAAATCTCAGGATTTGCATTCTTGTCAATGTGTTACTGTAATAAATGCAATGGAGGTTCAGATGAACTACAGTTAACAATGTAGAACAGGGAATCAGTGAGCCCAGTTCAAATTTGTGTTTACTTGACACTAATGCCACACCCAGCTGTAGGCAGAGAGGAATCTCTAGCCTTGGCTGTAGCCAGTTTAGGAGAATGAAAACTCTGAATTCAGAACTGTCGAGCAGGCAACACCTACTCCACTTCTCAAGGAGAATTATAGTAATGTGATTCATAATCACATTTGATCTAACATGGCACTTAAGAGGAGAAATGAATTCAGTCAATATATTATCTAAAACACTGTTTTGATTAATTTCTCTGAAAATAACAGAAAATTGTCTGTCAAGTTGGCCAAAACATTTTTTTTAAAATTGATAATTAAAGTCAGAATTTTTTAGATAGGGAATCTTCATTATTGTATTACGGACACCTGAAGAAGTCTAGAGGCCAGCTGAAACACTGAATATAGCAACCATGATGAATATACAAGTACAAATGAAAAGTATATCATTTTTAAAGTAGGAAAATGTTGTTAAAAAGAAATCATTATTGTGAAAAAAAAAGTCTAGTCAACATAAAATAATAAAAAATTATATAATGGAAAAATTTCTTTTAGATATATATTTAATAACTAACATAAGTCACCCTATCTACAGAAGAACTCAAAATAGTTCACTGCTTTTAAGTAATGCATTAATATTTAAGCTTACCTTTTAAAATTTCAATGATAATTCTTCTGCCACCACTTAATTTAATGACAATTAAAGGTCCTTACTTTCTGTACAAACAATTATTTTTATTTCATGGTTGACTTTTGCTGGATTTCACAATGATTTTTAATTGTTCCCAAATTTATTTGGGAACAAATTATAAAAATTGTTATCATACAAAAAGATTTGTTGCAAAAAATCACATAAAAAATCGCCAAAAACAATTGCAATAATAAAAATTTGGGAATCCCAAATTTCAGGATTGCAGGTCTAGACCTGACCCAGAATGTTTTTAATTTGCTCACGGAGTCAGTCTGATTCCAAAATGGTATGATATGTTGGGCCTCGAGGAGTAAAGTAGAAAAAACAGAAAATTTTATTTTGAATCACTGTAATTTGAGAACAGTAATTTTTTATTTGAACATAAGCTATTGAAGTTGTGCCCCTTTAATTGTTTTTATCAGTAGAAGACAAGATGGCAAAATCCAAAAACATTCGCACTATTGAAAATTTGGGAATCCAAAATTTCAGGATTGCAAGTCCGGATCTGAATCGGTATATTTTTAATTTGCTCATGGAGTCAGCCTGATTCCAAAATGGTATATGTTGGGCTATGGCCTCTGGAAGTAAAGTTGAAAAAGTGTCACACACTGACATTCACATTTATTATATAGATTGAGTCAATCATTCCAGAACTATACACTTCTTTCCTGTGCCCTGTGTTCCAGGAATGTTCACCCTTACTCTCAACCCAGTGTTCCTCGGCTACTCACCCTTAATCCACTGTTCAATTCAACATTCCAAAGACTGTATTTCAAATTCATCAGTGCCAAATGATTTTAACACTCCCACTGCATGGACCACATATATTTAATGCTGCTAAGAGTTAATTTGTTTAGCTACTGTATGAACACACCTGATGGCATCATTTCTATTCTGGAGATAGAGAGAAAGCAATTTATGCATGAACTTTCACCATGTTTCCTGATTTTTCAAGATGTTGCTTTGTAATCTTCTGCCATTCAATGAAACTGTTTTTGTTGACAAGAGTGCTTTCTCTTTTGCATGTTTTCTAATTACTGTCATCATTATATTGATAAGACATTACAGTGTATTCAGTTTAGGATTAAATTGGAGAAATTTTCAGAAACTTGTTGCTTCATACAATTTACATTATAGCAGATATTTGTTGATACTGCAAGAGCCTGAGTGAGTTATGAAACTTTAGGAATGTTTTTGAATGCATATGAAATAAATCTTCTTTCCATCGACAACCCATCTTTGAAAAAACTAATAGGAGGCACAATTTTCTTTAAGAAAATAAGATAAATATATTCCAATAAAATTTATCATGGTTTTACACAAGTCTATTGGGTTTTATTCCAAATATGTTCTGATCACTACAAGATATAATACATTACGAAAAAAAACTGTAGTCTCCTTCTTCTCATTTGGTTCCCTAAAGTTAAGAGTTAATCCAACTTTTATGTATATGTTTAGTGATT
This sequence comes from Acanthosepion esculentum, assembly GCA_964036315.1. Lineage (NCBI taxonomy): Eukaryota > Metazoa > Mollusca > Cephalopoda > Sepiida > Sepiidae > Acanthosepion > Acanthosepion esculentum. Next base: position 20,789,815 of record OZ038513.1, read on the forward strand.
AAAACATTGTCTTTTCAGTAAATCATTCTTTGGTAATGTGATTATTGTTTGGTACCCTCCCTCCATTACCATATATGATGAATTTTTGTATGCCATTGTAGAGGTAATCATTACAGCAAATGAAAATTACCAATGATATCACAGGTACTAGCATTACATAATGGAAGATTTTTTTCATGTTTTCATCTCACTTAAGATTTTTAAATGAATTTATCCATGATAAGCATTTGAAGCAATGAGGTTTTCAAATATAAAGTTTTTCTATTTTCTTAAAATTTCATGAAATCATCAGACAAACCAGTAAAAACCTCTTCAACCTCTTTAAATGTTTGCCATTTTTGATAACCTTACAGGATATTCAAACTGAACATATAAGATGAGACAAAGAAGACAAATTTGAAGCATCCAAAAATTGTAATTGAAGAACATTGGAAAAATGCTATGCATGAAAATATTTTAAAATAAATTATGGTTGATTATGTGCGGACGGAAAAAAGTGATAAACAATTTGTATGGAATGAAGTCAATATAATCAACATAACAAATGTGTACATTGCAGTTTTGTCACTTTCTTTGCCTGTTTCTTTCAGTGTAATTAGTTGGAGGCATTCTCTTATTCTTTATTCAGTTTTCCATCAAGCATTTTAACTTGTTTGATAATATAGTGGTGGTGTAACTGTTACCAGAATGGAAAACAAAATTGGTGTAGGAAGTTCAAATTTCATCTGTGGTTGTCTTAATATATACATAGGGTTTTAAAAGTCACATAACAAATGTAATATAAATACTGTATTTGATAGCATATAAAGATAACTTCCAATTGATAGTTAAAATAATATATATGTATTATAGAGTTACACAAGGTAAAAATACTGGTGGCCTATGGCATCTGGGCAAAAATTAACCTATCAGATAACTCAACTTCATGTATTAGATACTGAAGATACATTTTAGAGAATTTGGATATCAAATACAGTAGGTGGTGCAATGGCCACTGATCTTCTATCATAGTCATATAAAGCTTCCTTATTTTAAGTAATATGGGTTGAATAGGGAATTTGTTTCATATTATTTAACCATTTCCAGCTACACAAAAGGTCAGGACAGAAGAACCTGAATGTTTACTGGTAGCATTTATATTTGTACTTCCTACCCAGATCTACATCAACACTTGATGACATTTACTCATTCGCATAATTTGTACTCTGCCATGTCCACACTTAATCAAGTCATGTAAATATGTGAGATATGTCCTTTGATCAAACCAGTCATTAACCTCTTTGATCATGCTAGGTTGATGAATATATTACTCTACTCATATTCATATCATACTAAAAGAGGAAAGCATGAACCCACTTCTCCCTGAACTCTCTCCTATTATTCAAATTTTAATTCTCGACAGGTACCATTTATGTAATGATCATTTGCAGTATGCCTTGATCTAGTTTTACCAATCTTCTGAGTAGAAAATGCTGCTTGTTATATATATATATATATATATATATAGATAGATAGATAGATAGATAGATAGATATTGCAGTCAACACCCAGTGATGTTGGCAGTCTGTTTTATGCTTAAAGACAATCTCAGGTCTTGTTGTGTTTTTTTGGCTTGACTATATATGCTGGCCAGTGATGCATCATTGCTATTGTATTATTCTAACAGTTATTGGTTGGGCAGTAACAGGATTCAAATTATCCTAGTGGATATTGAGTGGAAACAATTGTGGATTCAAATTCAGTAGTGTGGCTATTTTATAGTGTACTTTGTTAACTTTATTATTGATGGCTTTGTTATTATTACATTTATGTGTGTTTATACATGCATTCATAGTTTGTTAATTTTTTATTATAATTTATATATTTATTTGGATTAATTTATTTAGTTTTCATTTATTTATTTTACTTTTTCTTTCATTTTATTTATTTTTGTTATTTTATCATTTTTAGTTTTCAATTTTTAAATAATGTAATAAAAATTTGTTTTCAGGTCTTCATTTTGAGATGAGTCTTGATTATTTATTTAGTAATTTGTATTGGTCTGGGAAGGTAATTATAGCTATTTTCAACTCCTAACAGAGTTAACATTTTTGGAATTTATTGTAGGCTGATACTGTTTTCCTTATTTTCCATGATATTTTTTATGTGATTTGGTTTTTGTTTCTAATTTCCCACACTTGTTTAGAAAGCATTATGCTATTCACGTATTTACTATTTGTAAAGGATGTTTTGTATGCATAGTTTCTTTGTTTCCAGGGTCCTTCAGTTATTCCTATGTATATTTTTTCTTTATCTGTTGATTTTACAGTGGCTTGGTATATTACATTGTTTTGTAAACAATTTCTTTTAAAAGGATATTCATTTTTTGCTCTGCAGTTTCATGTGGGTGATGTGTGTGTGTGGTTTGTTAGTTGTTTTCTTGTTTTTTTTTTTATTTATGTCATGTTCTCAGTGCAACTGTAGCTAATTTTTACTATGATTTTGTTGAATATCTTATGGAGAGTGCTTGATGGGGTGAGGAGTGTTTGTGTATGAGTTTAATGAATATTTTTCCAACGTTTGTTTTTATGTTTTTGTTCTATAGTGGGCTGAACCATATGATGTTTATTTTCCTGTTGCTCTATCTTTAGGGCTGTTTCATAATCTTTCTTGGCTTTGTTAAAGATGGTTTCACTGGAAGAATTGCTAGATAATCTGCAGTTGAGTGTGGGATCTGCATGATTATTGATAGTGGTTGGTTGGAAGATATACAGTGGGTTGTAATTAGGTTTTCTACATGTTTGATATGTACCTTAGGTTGAATGTGATTTCTAGGAAGTCTACATCTTATAGGTTAGTTTTTATGTCTATATCAATTGAATATTTTTTGAAAGTTTTTGTGATTGTTTTTCTGGTTTTGTCTGTTACAGTTTCCTAAGATTATGAAACTGTTGACTCTGTAGATGCCTATATCATTTTTTGTTATTTTACTAAATAATAACAATCAACAACAAATAACAATGCAATCAATAATAAAGTTAACAACACTATAAAACAGCACCATAAAATAACCACAAATACAAAACTGTATTTGGATGTACAATTATTTTCACTAAATAGCCACTAGAATAATTTGAAACATAACTGTTACTGCCCATCAAAATAATCACTAAAATAATACAATAAACCTATCCATAATGCATCATTGGTCAACATACATATATAAACAATCCAAATCACAACACATGGCCTGACAATTATGTTAAAGCATGAAACAGAGTGTCATCACTGGGTGTTGACCTCAATATCCACTTTTATATTTACATGTGCTTTATCCCTGATATTGGACACTTTAACTCATAAATATGTTACAGACCTTAAAACTATATTGTTACCATATATATATAATGGACTCTCCCATTGGTTTTGATGTATGAGGATCTGACATCTCAACCAATTGATTCAGTTATGAATTTTGTGCAATAATCTTAAGTGGCACTTTAGACCAGCAAGTGATTTGTAAAGGAGGCCGCAAGAGTGAGGATTGTGGGATGAGGTCACTGTTAGATTGGCTGACCTTTTAGATCTTGAAGATGATTCAGACTAGCAGATTGAAAACCACTGAGTCTACTAAAACACATTGATCTCCACTCTACCTGCTCCAAGGCTAAGCACTTGAGGGTGTTATGATATTGACTGCTGACAAGTTGCTCTTCATATATGAAGGTGCTATACTAAAGTCTAGGGTATTTAATCACCCTAACGTCTTATTCCCACACTCCTTTGAAGTAGTTTTTTGACTGAAAAGTCTATAATTATCTTTGAACAGAAGAAAGATAATCTACAACACTCTTGGTGTTTCAATGGTTCTCTTATATAATGTTCATGTAGTCACTGTTGCTTTCGATTGGATGCAGTGATATCCTTTTGGGTGCCTTGTTTTTATATTGAGACTTTCTGATCGACTCTACATTCCCTCTTCCTCCTGTGACCACAAGGTTTATTAGTTGGGGTCACTTGCCAGTATGGCCTTGAATAGTTATGTGATGGTCCTCACATCTCAGGAGACAATGTTCTTGGTGGTCATGATATCCTTGTACTTCAGCATGGGCTCTGGGTTGATGGCAGCTGTAATGCTGGGGTTTTCATCTACCTCCATTTCTGTTGAACCATCCATGTCCTCCACTTCCATTTCTTCATCTTCATGATGTGTTTGGTTCTGGCAGATTCACTTCCGGTGTGGAACAGTATACAGTCTCTACAACTGGATACATTTTACATAGGAAGTGACAGTTGCACAATGTTATCCAGTTCTTCCCATCAATGTACATGTGGTACTGCCTATTGCCAAGTGTTTCCACGATCCTCCCCATTTTCATTCACGGGCCATCTTGGTTCTGTATTTAAATTGGCTTACCAACCTGCAGCTCTCGAAATGGATGATCGTACACTTTATACTGCTGTTCATTCTACAGGTGTTGTTTTGTCATAGCTATCTTTCTTAATTCATTTGTCACCCTCCATTTTGTGTGTATCTGATATTCATCCTGAAGGATGGGGCTATGATCCATTATCATGCAGCCATATATATATATATCTTGGTTTGGTGTGTTATGATGGGTTTGTAGAGCTCAGACAGCATGATCATGACACAGGTAACTCTGTCAGTGTTGTCTGCTAATATCTGTTTGGCTGTTTTGACCGCTAATTCCACATGACATTGGGGATAGTGTGCTGATGACGTACACTTTTTTATACTCCAATCTCTGAGAAATTAATTAATATTCATGGGAGTCGAATGGTGGCCCTCCATTAGACAAGATTTGGTATTAGTACTTTGTTATCTTTTATAAGTACTCCTTCGAGAGAGTACAATTGTTTGCCCAAAGGCTAGAATTGTTGCATTTCCAGTGGCAGCTTGTGGCATACTTTTGTGAATCCCTTCTAAATGTATTCTGCCAGAGTACAGCATTCCTCATTGGTGACTACAACAGCCATGGTACTATCCCATGTTATTGCCTTCAAGTTTAGGTCATGTATATATGTGGAACTGAAAAATGTTTTTATGCCACTGTCAATTTATCGGGTTTTCTTGTTATCTGTTGCCCTACTGTGTCTGTGATGCTGGATACCATGAGACACAATCAGGTACCACATTGAGCCTCCCTAGGAGGTGCCTTTTGTGAAATCTGTTCATGAGTGTATGCTCTTTCAAAATTAACAATCTCAGGGTTTTTATGTCTTCAAGAGGTTATCCAAGAATTTTTTACTAACGGTTTGTCATGTCATCCCAGTAAATGTCATTTGGCATGTCATCGCAGTAAATCTTCCAGTTTTGCTTATAGTAATTCCAGGAATGGGACCATTATCTCAACTTGGGAGAATACATATGATACCTGGTTTACCAGCCTAACCGAAACTAGGGCTTCCCAACACAAACATCCAGCATGATCCCAACCTGTAAACCACTGGTATGTAACATGACCCCACCTAATTGGTGAAGCAGGATTCTGCTAAGACAAGCTCCCAGTGGCTCTTACCACAATTAGGGCCTATTCCAGGTGGGCAACTGCTGTATTTCTGGAACAGGAAGTAACCAACGCCTATTCTACTGTATTCCATAGTCTGGTCTGTTAACCTCAAACAATTACACCCATTCTTCAATCTGTCACACAATCAGTTATTTTGACTTCTCAAACAAATGTTCAAGTATGTCATCCCAGTAAATCTTCCAGTTTTGTTTATAGTAATTCCAGGAATGGGACCATTATCTCAGCTTGGGAGAACAATATCTGATACCTGGTGTACCAGCCCAAACCAATATCTAATACTGGTGATGTTTGTAGGTGTTGCAAACTGTAGGATTGCCTCTGCCATTTTCTTGGTGGGTTTTATGCCATCCATTGTTATCCTGAATCCCACGGACTCTACTTCATTTTCTGCAAAATGGAACTTATGGGGATTGAAGATGATACCATTGTTGCCACAATGGGTGATGTAATCCACTGTGTGCCAAAATGAAACCCATATTGACTCATTCCAGAGTAGGCTATCATGAATGCAGCAGGTTTTTTGAACCATATTGACAGAGCTATCATCAAATCAATAAGTATATACATCACCTGACACATGAAAACATTGTGGAGCACAGAGATATCGATATTATGCCCATTCTGTTTTGAACATAGTAGCGTCTCACATGGTAGGAGCAAGGGGTAGTCTGTGGTATCCATTCCATGTGTTGCAGGGCCAGTAAGTGGATAAAGGCGTTGGTTAGATCCAGTGACAGACCCAAAGAGTGTGAGTTCAATACCCGGTTAAGGCAGTGGAGAACTTTCAGAGGGAAAATTAGCAGGAGATAACTGATAACTGACATCCATCAAACATGGCACATGGAACTAGAACAGTCTACCCCAGTGATCGAAATAAAGGGTTCGGTTCGAAATTCCAACCACCTGAAGAAGGCCGGAGCGTACAACGGCGGAAACGTTGTGACAAATATGGCGACAAAGATGAGGACAATAGTCCGACTAATGTAAATACTGTACATAATACCTCATCTCAGAAATATAGACAGACTATAAAAATATGCCTAATGCTGTTCAACTGCTAATTAACACTCTCATATCCGATATACTTAATGGTATGTTTCTAACTCAAAATATATCAGGATAGTTGTTTAATTGCTAGTTAACTACTGATTCAATTCTAGGAGTAGAAAGGTTGTGAAGGTCAAGGTCATCCTATTTGATTTGTTTAGGAGTAGTCAACAGTGGATGTGACACATATATCTAGGATGGTCTTTTTTATATGAGGCTTGGTTAAATGTTTGTGCACCAGTGTCTGCTATGGTGAAGATTCAGTAGGTTCTCATGTGGCTCGTCAGGGTATGTGCTAGTTTGGACTGAGATTTCAGTATCAGAGTAAGAAGGTGGTGATTCTGGGGAGCCCCTTCATAATTTGCATTCATCCCAAATGTGATGGGGTATGGCCCTCAGGTATACTCAGTCTGACTTACACTTTTACCTTGGCCAGTTAAGTTGGCAGGTTATCTTACTGGGATTGTCATTATATCTGATATTGACTAACATGACCAACTCATTTTTCATCAGGCTTTTTGTCAACCTATTAGTAGATCCCCATTTAGATTTTTGACCCACCTTTTCGATGTGGCCTAATAATCCACAATCAAAACATCAAAGCTTAACCACCAGACAATTCTTTTAGCCCATTAATCCACTGGGGTGTGTAATTATTCCTCATACTTTACATGGTTTGGTGTATAGTAGAACTGTGTTGTCCTTGACTATATGTGACTGCTGCTTCTGTTGCAGTCTCTGTAAATTGGATAACATAAGGGAGGACATGTCACCATGGAGGTAATAACTTGACTTGTCCATAGTCTATAGGCCAACCAACCTGCTGAATTTTTGTTTTAGAATGGTGAGAGTGCCAGCTTCAACTAATAACTTGCTTTGATATTCCACATTAGCAAGCCCTGCCAGCATCTGTCCAGCAACTATATCTCCTAAATAATTCACTTGCCTGCCACAACTATCATTAGGGCAATTAAGCACAAATTCACAGAACCTGGCATGGGATTGTAAATGAGCTAAAAAATGTATGACGGGCTCACCCTCTTTCTGCTTCATGGCATGAAAGTTTTGTCTGTATGTCTCAATGGGTCATATATGGCACAGTTGTTCTTCTGTGTCTGTGTTAAGAGCTTTAGCTCCTGCCAAGTCAAATAATAACCTGTTCACACCAGGAGAACAAGTCATTCTCAGCTCATTCCAGATTTCTGACAAGCCAGTGAGACCATATATTTCTTTGTATTGTGACCATGCATCCAAAAATATTGCCTAGTCACCATCTGTTGCATCTGATTCTCTCACAGGTCATTCTGGTTTCTTCATGTGTGATGTGTTGAATCCACCACCAACTCTCTCTTTATCCAGTTCATTATTTTCTCTTTGCAACTCTACTACTTGCTGCATTAACTGGAGGTAATTGTGGTTCCCAATTGGTTCAGTCACCATTTTGTAAATAATTCTTTTTCAGATAGCTTTTCTCATTACAGGATTTGTTCTTCTTCATAGTAACTATGTCCTAGTTGATCCTTTTCACAGCACCATGTAAAATATAAACAATGAAACTCGTTCAGGTTCCAAATATATTTTATTCGGTACAGTTGAACAGAAGAAAGAAAATGTACCACTCACTCAGTGCTCTTTTATAATATTCATGTTGTAACTGGCGCTTCCAGTTGGACATAATGATATCCTAGATGCCCTATTTTTATAATGACACCTTCTGATCTATTCTACAGAAATAAACGTATTTTCTTTTTACATTAACTTTATTTAATTTACCATTTCCATTCAAAGAATTCTGTAAAGAGCAAATTAATAAACAAAAATTTCTCAGCCAAACTGGAACAATTTCACCAAAGAAACATACAATTTAAGATTATCTTGATGGGATATTTCACACATTCTCTTAACCAAATTTGAATGCTTTTTATTAACTGATCCAAGTAGAAGCAGTACATTTTCAGATCAACAGTTTGCTTTTTTTCAAATAGCTCATTATAAAGGATTCTCTTCTAATGATACCATTTACACATCATCAGCAGCAGAAATCCCACATCAAAGTGATCAACATAGCCATGCTGATGCAAATAATTTTCAAAAGTTAATTTTGACTATATTGGCTATCTCTTGCATCATATAACATGAATTATTCTAATTATTGTCTTGATTTGATCACAATCAACCACAATTGTTTCCCCATCAATAGAGCATTGTCTGGCAATATATCTCCAGCCCAAAATTTCACATTTGAGACATTCAGTCCTTCACTGTGCCTTGCCCATAAATTGTAGAAGTCTTTTTTTGTTTCAGTCAGATTTTAACATTGAACTATAAAAATCTATAAAATTAAAACTACATAATATACCAAAAGTGTTGCTCATTATATTTCTTCTTCAATATTAGAATCAATCAGTAAAAATACACAATGTTTTTTAAAGATGTATGCTGATGTGACAGATGTCACAATACAATGTCAATAAAATCAATTTTCAGAATAAACCCAGCTAGAGCTTAATGTTCCTTATGTTTTCTAATGACAAAACAGAATGAACTTTTTGGCCAACAATATACATTTGTGTTATACATGCTGCTCAAAGTCTCCCTAATTTGGAAGAGCACCTTGTATATACATTCACACAGACATTGACTGAAAAGCCTAAATTATAACAAAATGAGCAAAGAATTTTGTTTTGAAAGGGATTCTTAGTTGAAGTGAAAAATTTTCAGCACACTCATATATATATATATATATATATATATATGTGTGTGTGTGTGTGTGTGTGTGTGTGTGTGTGTGTGTGTGTGTGTATAAGAGTGGACACTAAGGTCAACACCAAATGTTGACAGTCTATTTCATGTTTGAAATAGACTGCCGCCACTTGGTTTTTGTTCTCAGTATCCACTCTTATATTTACACACGCTCTGTTCTGGATATTGAGCACTTATCTATAAATATAGCATAACTATATTTTATCATATATATATATATATATATATATATATATATATATATGAACATTTGATTAAAAAACAACAGAAGTTCCTTGTTGATTATTTTCTGATATTTCTAATCATTTTTCTGATTGCTGGATTGTAAGCACTTTCAGCTAACACTAGTCCTTTTCAAAGAAGCTTTTGCTGTTTAATATAATCAATCCTGACCAGGCATCTCGACTTCAGCCACTTTCTCACTGATGTGATGTGGCATCCTTTCTACAATTATTTCCATGGCAACTGCTCTGACAACTTTTTTCCCTGGTACACCATCTATATGAATTTAATTGTGCCTGTTGGCAAATGCTTTTTTTATACAATATCCATGAAATTGCTGCCACATCATTGGCTGATTAGAAATTTAAATAAAAGAGCATTTGTTCACTTGGTCTATAAATGTGCATGTGTGCATTTGTGATCTGTTATTCCTTTCTCTTTCTCTCTCTTCCTCCATCTCTAGCTCTTTTTCATATATATATATATATATATATATATATATATATATATATATATATATATATATATATTATTATTATTATTATTATATAAGATACTACCAAAATGGTTGAGTTTTATCTGATGTTACTTATATTCACTGAACATCAAATCTCTTAGGAAAAGAATGAACTGTTTTGAAAAGACATAAAACCATATCTCTGTATTTTGTCTTATCACCTGATGTCTTAACAGAAAGTATCTTGGTGTTACCATATTATGATGTTTGATGGCAAAATAAGGGAGTGCTTAAGTCAACCAATCTCTGATAATTCCCTTACTGACAAAACAGCAATATCAATAATAGGTTGTTTGCAAGAGGGATATTTCTTTTCATATTAAATGGCTGAAAATTTTCTAGAAATGATGCATATGTCTTGAAGAAGAATAAACAATCTCACCAAAATTAGCTTTTCTCTTAATTTGAGATAGAGGTACAATACCTGGAATTGCACATGCTTTGAATCCCATCAAAATTTTTCAAAATGTTTCATTTGCATTGATTATTAATAATTTTTTTTTTTTGCTTTTCTCACAATTAAGTTGGTTCAGTTCTTGGAGTTTGACATTTGTTCAACCCCACCAAAATTCAATTCATCTTTTTTTTCTTAATGATGACAGTTCACTATTCAGTGAGGAGGAATGAGAGGAAATATATTTATTTTGCCATCATGGATCACTGATTTCAGGTGGTTGGTGCCAGCCATGTTCATTGGCTGGTTGTTTGTATTATAAATTGCATGAAATACAAAAAAATTTGAATCTGCCAAAAAAGATGGTGTGTCGAAAGGAGTTTTTCTCTTAATCCTGCTATTACAGTATATATATATATATATAATTCTCACAATACCTTCAGCAATATTTATTGTTACATACTATTTAGTTGTTAGATTTTTAATTTACAAGATTATAAAAATATGTGAACCAACTATAATGAAATATTTATTATTTACCATTTTATAAAGAAATATGAAAACAAATCATTTTATTAAAAAATGTCTGTGAACAAGAAAATTTAAATAAACCTGATTTTTTGGGGTTATTACACATTTTCTTCTCAAATTTTTTTGTATCTCAAATTATTGCTTGTTTTAATTTTCCAATTTTTTTTGTAATTGTGATCTCAGATCAAGGATGCTTAATCGATATGAATACTCTGTAAAAATTACAGATATTTTCTCATTATACACAAGGAAAACCTTGTGTTCCCAATGAATGTGTAACATTTTTATTGTTATTAAAATTCTAAACACGGTTTTTTAAAACAATAAACATTGCTGGGGGAGTCAAGGGAGTATACAGTTATACTGATGTTTTTTGACGCACTGATCTTTTGTGGGTCTGAACTTTGCCAAAATGTTGTCAACTCAGTATTGTGGATTTTATTCATGAATAGTGAACAATGAAAGATAGTTCAAAAGTTTCTGGTAAAAAGCATTTCAAGTTAAAAAGTGTTTTATAGGGGAAAGATAAAGCAACGAGGAAATGAAAATATATTTCAATTATATTTGGGGAAAGAAAGATTCTAATTGGCTAGAAATTAATGGATAGAAAGCTCTGTTTTTACTTTAAACAATGGCTACCACTTATACATCTAGGATAACATACAAGCATCTAAGGGCATCCATAAAAAGAAAGAAGATTCCTATCACCTTGGTATAGATTGGAAAAAAGAAAGCAGAAGTGATATACACAATTTAAGGATTGTGAGGCTAATGATTAGAAACAGTTGGGCAGCTATACAAAGCCATGTGATTTGAAATATTTTGATTGATATTTTAAACCCACATGACAATCATCTAATGTGGAAATTTGTTGAGACCTTGGAGAAAAAAATTATTTCCTTTTTTAAAAAATATTATTATTATTATTTATCATATTTATCATTTATCACTATTACAATTCCTAGAGTTTAGCCTTTTTTCAATCCCACCAAAATTTTAAGTAAGAGCTTTTATTCCCATATACTTATTGTTTGCTTTTCTCCCAATCCAGTCTAGAGATATACAATTACTTTCTTTCCATCCCAACAAAATTTGATTGAAAATGTTTTATTCACAATTACTATTTTCATATTTTCTCTCAATCCAATACATACCCTTTACCATGTGTATATACTGTGTGTATGGTTACAAAAGTAACAAATAAAAACAACAAAGTATTGATGGTAAAGCAGAAAGAAAAGAAGACAAGATATGTTAAAATAAAATTATCTGTATTGTCAGTATAATGGATTAAGGTGGAATGTCTATTTTGTGGGTGAAGGAGGTGGCCTAGAAGCTTATGTCAAGTTGACTTGCCAAGAGGCCACTGGTGAACTCCATGAATTGCTTTTATTATCAACGAGCAGGTTCTTTTAAGCAGTCAGGGTGGATACATGACTCAGCTTGGCATACCTGTGCCAAAAGAGTAATATTTTTATATTTTATTTTGCTTTCATCACATTTCCATCCAGCCAACAGGTTTTCGTGTAGAGTGAATCAGAAGGATTACAAAGAATTAAAGTGAATCAGAAAGGGATTTAATTTGAAACAGAGTATAACATTTCCAACCTCCAATAATAAAAGTTTAATCAAAATGTTTTTTCTCACCATATCACCCCATGCAAGATGATAATGCCACTAGGATGCAAGGGGTTACTGGGAGTGAAAGCACATCAAACTATTAAATATTGTCATCTTACCATACCTAATTCTATAAGTTAATGTTTTATCAACAACAGAAGTCAAGAAATCACTATTACTGCACCATTTGTGTTACATGAGTTTGTATAGATGCCTTTTGGATTACAAAATGTGGCTCAACCATTTCAATATCTGATACATGATCACTCTGAGTGTTCTGTTAAGAAAAGCACTCGCAAATCTGTTGGTGAGGGCCTTAGACTCAACTTACATCAAGTGCTTTGAGAAGGTAGTGCTGCCCTGGGCCAAGTGGGTGGCTGCTGGAAGACCCTATGTCTGGTAACAGGACTCTGCATCATACCACACAAGCAAAAGAACCCAGTCATGGCTGTCAGACAATTTCTATGATCACATGACTCCTTACGTCTGGCCACCTAACTCCCCAGACTACAACCCCCATGATGTTGGTCAACATATGAGGCACATGTTGACCAACAAAATTCTTTGTAACACCAAAGATGAACTGAAGGCAAGAATTATGGCAAAATTCACCAACTTAAGCAAGGAGACCATCCAGGAGATCCCAAAGTTGTCTGAAAGCTGTGGTTAAAGCCAATGGCAATTTTAATGAATAAATTTACTCTTTAGTATTTCAAGATAATGTTGTGTAATTTTGTGTAATATATCTGTTAAAATGAGATGTCAGTGTTATTCTCATTTTTGTGTAATTTAAACAATTTATCCATTGCCCCCTGTACACAGACCACAAACCATGTGTGGCATACAAACATTGATAAATATAGCCCATGAGAAATTAGACACTTGAATTATATTACCCAATTTTTTCAGACATCAGACATGTGTCAGGTCAAGAAAACATAGTGGCAGATGCACTGTTGTCACATGCCACAATTACATCTTTAGATTCTAGTTCTTTGAACTATGAATTAATTGCAAAAAAGCAAACTATGGATGACTCACTAGAAAAGTCAAACAACACACATTGCTAAAGGTAACTGAGTTAGCAGTCGCATTAATTGTTACCAAATTTTATTGTGATATTACACAAACACAACCATGGCTTTACATACCACCAAATGACAAATATTTCAACATTTCCATGAATTGTCTCATCCAAGTAAAAATGCAACTGTGAAGCTGATTACTGAATGTTTTGTCTGGCCAAACATGTCAGTTGACATAAGAAATTGGATAAAAACTTGTTTAGCATGCCAAAAAAAAACAAGCTACACAAGCACACAAAATCACCTGCAGGCACATTCAGCACACCTGATGCAAGATTCACTAATATGCATGTCGACATTGTCAGACCTTTACCTTGTTCTCAGGGATACATATATATACTGACGATCATATATAGGTTTACTCACTGGCCTGCCACAATAGCCATCAAAGATATTTCAGGTGTAGATGGTGTAGATGTATGTTCCTCTGTTGCGGCAGTGTCAATCCTGAAATTGTTGTAGTGGATTCTGGTTGGCTGCTTGATATTTCAGGTGTAGATGGTGCAGGTGTAGCTTCCTCTGTTGCGGCAGTAGATCCTGAAATCCTTGTAGTGGATTCTGGTTGGCTGCTGGATATTTCAGGTGTAGATGGTGCAGGTGTATGTTCCTCTTGCCAGAACTATCCTTACTGATTAAATATCCACTTTTTTTAAGTACCTTCAATGCTCACAGAGGAACTTCATTTCAGTCTGCTTTATTTGAAGAGTTCAATTACCTACTTGGAACTAAGCACATAAAAACTACAGCCTATCACCCTCAGGCAAATAGGATAGTGGGTGGGACAATTCACAGGAAGCTAAAAGCAGCACTGGCTATGTGACCAAACAAAACTGATTGGGTAGGAAATTTACTATTGGACCTTTTCTTCATCAGGAGCATTATTAAAGATGGCTTAGGCTAATATGGTTTTTACCTGGTCAATATTGTTATGACAAGTCAGAGATTTTATCCATAAAAACATTTGACTTAAAAAACATGTCAGCATTATCCTTTACACCTACACAGAAAACTAACAAAAATATATCTACCAAGTAAATAAATATTTATAAGAAATGAATGTCTAAAAAAAACCTCTGAATCCAAACTACATAGACCCATACCAAGAGATTAGCACAATGGACAAAAGTACTTCACCATATGGACAAAAAGATGACATTACTATCAATAGGATTAAACCAGCTTATGTCTATAAGCAATTCTTACAACAAACTGAAAAGCTTTCATGCTTAAAGCCTACAAAAAGATAAATGAAGAAACACCCAATAAAGTAGATGACACTCTATCAGAAATAATAACAATGAAGAAAATTACAAGGTCTGGAAGACAAGTACATTGGCCACAATATTACAAAACATACTTTAGATATTAAAGCATTATTTTTACATCTCACTAGAAATCAATTTTTAAGGATCTGAAGTGGGGGGGCCTTTATCATGTCCATAAAGAAATACATAAATAAAAAAAATAATTATACTATCACAATGCCATGTTCATAAAAATATAAATAAATAAAAATTAATTATAGTGTCAAAAAAATAATTATAATAAAATAATTGTAATAATTACAATTATCATTAATTTACTCATTCTAAACCAATGAGAATTGACCCCACTTTTCTCCTCTACATGCACAAACACATGACACATTCTTACTATTGAACGAGCAGTTTACATGGACAGGGCATTAACACATTTCATCCCCCTTTTCCTTTTTCAGGCTATAGTAGTAACATTTATCTTTTAGCACTCAGCAAAAATTTGAGGTAAGCAGAACCCCAGACAGTTTTCCAACTAAATTATCTGGATACATCTATAAAATAAATACAACAAAGGACCATATACACATGACTTATTCTTTATCTTATCATTCTATTAGGTTTCCAATCCATAACTGATCTACATTTGAATCCAAACTCACAATTTTACTCAGTATTACTGTCCATTGTATATCCAGCAACACATAACAACTAGATAAGGAATAATTCTCATTTTGTTGTTTCCACATCTTGCTGTTTCTCATTTTTCTGAATATTTTTGTATATATAAATGTGAGGAGGTTTATAATTATTTACTCAGAGTTATAACTCCCCTACAGGTCCATACAGCATGATCAATTAGAGGGGAATTTTGAGGCCATATGAGATGGGTATTAGAGCATATTCTAAAGCCAACATTAGCTACACTTGAAAAAATACCCAACTGATATTGTTAAAAAATTCCCTCATTAAAAAGTTATGTCAGGGGCCCCTCTAGAAAACTTAAGTTTCATTATGTTCATAAAAGATCCACCACTGCACACATGTACATCCTTTTAGCAGACTGGTCTTAGCTTAATGAAAAACTATTTAATATTAACAACATATCATAATTTCTCAAACAAGTTTTATGTTGTTTTATGCTATGGAGGTTTTAATATTTATTTAAACCTGTTTAAACATCCACAAATTTATCAAAAAGTGAAAAGCAAATAATGAACAACAAGGTTTTGCAAAATATAAGAAAATTTTTTATGAAGAATTTTTACAACAAAATTTTACAGCCCTTGTGTGCTTCAAACATAATGTGTGTGTGTGTGTGTGTGTGTGTGTGTGTGTGTGTGTGTGTGTGTGTGTGTGTGTGTGTGTGTGTGTGCATGCATGCATGTGTGTGCACATGTGTGTGTGTAATTGTCTTATAAAACAGGAAAAGCAATTTTTTGTGAAGGTGAAAGAATAAAATATAAGTGAAGAGAAATAAAATTTACTTATCTTTTTTGTAAATAACTAAAGTTTCAATGAAATGGTTTGCATGGCTATACAGTAATGTTTTGAAAGGCAGGAAATGAACCCTTCCCTTCATCTTTCTTGTTCTTTTGATGTTTATCTTTTAAATATCTTGCATGAATGTAGTTTTAAAAACCTGGCTTAGCATGTAATTGTTTTTAAAGAAGTAATTTTAATTCCTACATGCCTTGAAAGGTATTCAAATTTAAATATAGTTGTTAGAAAGATGAAATTTTGCAACATAATAATTTGATATAAGTTTTAAATAACAAAAACTAATTTGTGCAAGTTTAATATTTTATGTAAATTATAATCTGACTAAATTCTACTTTGTTGGTTCCTTCTTAGTTGGAATATTGTTTCATTAATAATATTTCATAAAAATAATTTTTATTTTGCTTGAAGTTGGTGAACTTATGAAATATGTTTTAATGATTTATCTGTTATAATTTAAGAGTTTAATTTATAGAATTTAATGATTAAATTTATTATAAGATTAAATTTAATTTATAGAATTTAAGAGTTTAATTTATAGAATTTATTTGTTTTATCAAATGTTCATTTTATATAGATTTTCATAAGTCTATGGATAACCACTACTCAACAATAGTATAGTAAGTGATGCACAACATTACTTTGACTGGGGCATTAGAAGCAACACTGTAACTACCCTTGATCCCACCCGAATATATACACATAAAAAATAGTGGCCAGACAAACTAAACCAATTCCCCCAATGGTATAAAGCAGAAATTGCTTTGGATAAGCAAGCAACTCTCCAACCAAAACCTGATGCCATCCAACAGACGCACCAGACAAAATCTCAGTCCTGCTATTTGCAGAAATTACATGAAAGAGCTTGCATGCTTCAAGGGCCACAATTGCCTATATCTTCACCCATGTTGCTCTCAAACACATGTCACAATCAAATAAGCAATAACTTAGCAATGGAAAAACAAAGTATCCAGGATTGTTCATTCTTCATTTACCATGCCACCTCAAGCATCTCCACAAAATTTTCTATAAATGCATTCCAATTATAAAAAAAAACAAAACAAACTTGCAATAAACTAAATTTGTTTATTGCACATTCTCTTGAAGAGAGAGTATAAAAATTTTATTTTTATTATTTTATAAATGTTAGCATTGTATAAATGTTTAATCATTGTTTTTGAGAGAAGTTTATTTTTATGAAGGCCAAACAGTTTGTGTAAAAATTGTTACATTTTTAAGTCTTTTTCCCTAAGCAGTTGAAACCCACCAAAATTTGTGAAGGATCCATTTCCAGTTTATGGGAAATTATTTTTTCATATATATTGACCAACGAGAGGCTTGGTCTCAAGCTCTAGTAACATCCTAAATAGTGGTGCAGGTGTGAGCCTAATTTGTAAAATTAATAGAGCCCAGGTCAATAGATATAAGAAGAGCAGTTTTGACCACAAGGGAGAAGGCAGGTCATCAACATTAAAGAAGGCATTTGACATCAAGAAGAGAACATCAAAGAAGGGACCAGTTACTAGTCAGCCATGGAGAGATCAAAAGTCCAAGTGAAAATTCTCTTGTAGTTGGACAGCCAAGAACAAAAAGATTTCTAAGAAATTCTCCCAAGCACAAACTGTGTAAATTTAAAATGGATACTTTTAATATTATTATGTTCTGGAGACACTAGTGGGGCAAGTGAAAGTAAGATTTTCATTTTTTTCTCAAAGGTTGTTGCACCTTTGTTTTTTACTGCCTTGTATTGTTTTCTCTTTGTGTCATTTTCAAAACCCTTGTCTTTTCCCAAGGTGTAATTTTTTTCCATATTTCACTGGTAATCCTTTTACCAGAAAATTGCTATCTTGTCTTAATAGGCACACAAATGGAAATCTTTGTGCAAACTGTTACCTTTTTTGTAATTGTAAATAAATGTATTTTTCCTTTTATAATATTATAGTGGTTAAGTTGTTTTGTAATTTTGCACCTATTATGTTTTACTATTCCCACTAAAGTAAGTTTTTATCTCTGGCACAAGAACTTGGATTTGGTAGGGAATAAAATTTTTATATAAAAGAGGAAAAAACATGAAAAATTTACAAATTTCTGGATAAAATAATGATTCCCAGGAAATAGTGATAATGTTATTTTGTTAAAAAAAATAATTTCATTATATTTTAAATAGAAATATTCTTTTTACAAAATAACTGTATCATTTTGTGCAAAAATTATTTTTCCTTTTCCATCATATTTCCACACTTGATTACAATTTTATTTTTAATTGTAAGCCTAAAAATCATTTAACACTACACTCCTGCTGATTAAGCATTATTAGAAGTGCAAGTAATGTTAACTTTAAATTTTAAATATTTTCCAGAATTTGGCTGATTACACTAATGTTTTCCTTGTCATTTGAAGACTTGCAACAACAACAACAACAAAAATGGGTAGCACATGTGACTAGAAGGGGGTAAATATTACCATAAAGGTTTTGGGAGGAAACTCCAATCAATAATAAAAAGAGCAATAACAGTGGACTCAAGAATTCTAATTTCCTGAAAAACTGTTTTAAACAAAAAGATTTTATAAATTTTAACTGGAAATAATACTAACTGTCCAATCAATGAATGCTAAAATGTTTATATTTTAGTGAGTTTATATTTTTTAAAAGTATTTTTTTAAATTTTGCATGGTATCTGTATGAGTTTTTTATTGTTTTGTTTTTGCTTCAGTATATGCATGCTCTTAATTAGCCACAATAAAATTGTCAAAAATTTGTGCTCAAAATAAAAACTTACACACTTTACCTTAAACATGTAAATGGATTAAAAAGATTATACAAAGCATTAAAAATTAAAAGAACTCACTACTGTGTTTGTTTTTTCTTTTTTTCTGTTAATAATACTGAGCAGAGTTAGTTGACTCTTATAGTGAACAGTGATACATGACTTTGTAGTTTTCTGCTAGACTAAATTACATTTCATAAATGTCTAGGGCCACCTTACCATGAAACAATGATTTATAAGCTAAGAAACAAAAAGTCAGTACACATGTAAAGAGTATATGTGAATTCAAATACTACAGTGAAAATCTAGTCTGTAGTTAAAAGATAATTTGTTCTTTCTTATGTCAAACACTCACATATGCATACACACCTTTAGAATACAAGTAACATTAACTAAATTTCAGATATAGTTGGAGTTTAGCTAATTACAGAGTAGCTCCACTTATTTATTGATTTATTTGCAAATACTTATAATCTGTATTTTACAAATAGTAAGTGATTTGACATAAATTATAACCATCACCTTTGAAAACCTTTAAACAAATTCAACTGATCTCACTGGCATCCAGATTCTGAACACCTCAGTTTATCAATATTTCACTCAAATAGTAGTTTTCCCTACTGGTTTTGCTAGTAATTCTGATTGGCAAACTTTTTTACTTGATCTGTTCCTTATTTCCTCATTGTGCAGAAGAAATCCACTTATCTTCAAAAAGGCAGAGGGCAGGTGCCTGCTGATGCCACTGGGGCAGACTCATTCCATCGTTTATAACAGAAAATGGTTGATTTGCTACTTACAGGGTTGGTGGAATAATCCAGATGTCTTGGCTGGCTACAGAATAATGTGCCTACCTTTGAACACATATAAAGTCAGTGGCAGTGAGGTCTCCTCCTGGATGAAAGCTGGTATCATAGCTTTCATGCTAGCACAGTAATACCAAGTGAAAAGCAGGTTCACTCCGGCCTGTTCAGCCACTAGAACTCACAGAAATCACCTCATCCAGCTATACCAATGCGATATTTCTGATCATAATATAAGCCTCAATGTAATGAGTGTAAGTGTATCCTCAACAAATCAAAGTTGTGATTTGCTGATAGGATGAGACTCCATATAGCCTGTTACAAGTTTGGTTCTAGAGATTACTGGCAGTTCTGCAAGAGTGTGCTGTACAAGAGTAAATCTTCAATTTGTTTAAAGTTTTGTCACTTACTGCTGATAAAGCAGAATGTTTTGCTCAGAAATTCTCTTCCAACTTCACTTTCAACTGCTTGGGAGTCTCTACACCTGGTTTTTACCCTAGAATGGAATCTCTACTGAATCATATGAACATAATTCCATCCATGGTTTCTGCTATCATCTCCAAACTAGATCCCCACAAAGCTTGCAGATTTGACTGCATCCCTACAATTGCTCTGAGAAAATGTACTCATGTTCTTTCCAAACTCTACAAATCTTCCACTGTTGGAAATTTACCTCTGTAGTTCCTGTCTTTAAAAATAATGAACCTTCTGATCCTTCGACCTATCAGTCTCTTACCTCATTTGGCAAAGTACTATAGGCTCTAATTCATGCTGAATTGAATAAACAGTATGGCTTTCGTATCTCCACATCTACCGCCTATGTGTTAATGATTATTACTGAAGTTGTCTATCAGACTTTAGATAAGAATGTTGAAGCTCAGGTTGTGGCTTTAGATATCTCAAAGGCATTCAATAGGTTCTGGCATGATGGCTCTCTCCACAAGCTCAAGGGCAATGGTGCCTCAGGACAAATAATTGGTTTAATTCCATTGTTCTTAACAAATCATGTAATGAAGGTTATGTTGAATGAACATGCTTCTAGATCATTTCACATTAATGTAGTGGTCTCTATCATCCTTGAACCTATGTTGCTTCTTATCTTGATAAATGAAGTTCATGATATTATCAGTTCCCAACTAGGTATTTATTCTAATGATACAAGTATTACTTTTATTTTAGTAGTAAGTTCAATCGGTTCAACAAAGCAAAACTGTCAGATGCTCTTGAAAAAGACTTCCACTCAGTGATTAACTAGGGCAAGAAATAGCTTATAAATTTGAATGCCTCCAAACAAAACTGCTATCATTTAATCACAACAGAGAACCTTTTTTGTCTGCCATCAGCATGGTTGATGCTAACCTCCAGGAAAGTAAATCTTTGCACCATCTTCGGCTCACATTTTCCAGACATGATGTGAAGCGATTATATTTAATTAATTTCTAGGTCTACTGCTAGGAAAGTTGGTTCATTATGTCATGCCAGACATTTTTTCTTGTCAGAATGCATCTTGCACATTTATAAATCTACGATTCATCTATGTATTAAATATTGCTACCATATCTGGTTTGGTGATCCTGCTATATATCTCAAGATTCTTGAAAAAATCCAAAGAAGGACCTGTAATGTAATCCATCCTCACCTGGCATCTCTGCTTCAGTCATATTCCAACTGCCATGACATGTCTTCTCTATAAATATTTTCATAACAATTATTCTGATTAGCAGTTCTCCTTGGAACCTTGACTGCATGAATTTAAGTGTACAACTAGATTGACAACTAGATGTCACTATTTTACTGCTGAACTAGGTCGCTGTAACCATAAGTTCTATTCTAATAGTTTCTTTCCTCGCACTTTTCACCTGTGGAACTCTCTTCCAGTTTCTTGCTTCCCTGCCATCCACAATCTTCATAATTTTAAATGCAATGACAATCACCATCCTGTCTTCCTCAATCCTGTTCTTTTATTGCCTTTTCTCCTCACTACAGTCTTCTTATTCTCTTTTACTCCCAGGAACCCCTTGTGTCTTAGTGGCATTATCACTATGCTTGGATTGAAATGATTTTAAAAAATTCCTTATTTTAAACAGCTTTTTGTAATCTAAGCTTAGGTAGCTGTGAACAGGAGGATAGATGAGAGAAGTTAGGTTCAAGGTCTGTCCAGCCATTTTGATTATATTAAGAATTGGTTTTGCTTCCTTGATGTAACTTGACAACCAATCAAAGGGGACCTTACCACACATTCATAGGATTATTCAGTCAGCAGTGAAACATCAATGAGCAAACTTGTTGTACTATGTGACTATTGCATTCATCAGGACCTTTCTTTCATCTGTATATTCTTCATTCTTTGTGCAAGGTTTTTAGCAAAACATCACATCTAGTGACTTTTTTCAAAGCTAAAATTACTGCTGAAATGATATAAGATTAAAGGGAACCCAGTGTAGCAGCTTATGTGGACATGGCAAACTGATTGGAAAAGTATAAGTAATAGTAGAATAAGTGTGTGATGTTCCAAGGGAACTTAGGTGCCACTGCCCTAGGTAGGTTATGCTTTCAATAATATTAAATGACTCAATGTTTTCTGGATAGACCTATATAGAGCAAACAAGTACAAGATAAAAACTGAAGCAACTTCCTTCTACACTACTGTGTGATTGAATATGTCAAACAATGTGGAGTTTATTCTTGAATGATAATTGTTTAGAAACTTTATTTTACAAACATACCATACCTGGATTGGATTTCTGAAACAAAATATTATTGCTATTATACATTGATTCATGACAACTAGTTGCCTTTGAAATGAAAACAGTAGAGAGAGAAAACATTGGTGAATAAGGTTCTTGAAATAAGTAGTGCTATGTTCTAATCATGCATAGATATCAGCACCATAATAGAGCGACTAATTAGAAAAGAAGAAACCTGAGGTTTAGGATAGATTTTATCTAGACAGATATGAACAAACTGAGACAGATTGATAGATAAATAAAACATTGGAAAATAAGATTCCTGAAAGAAGCAATGGACATGTTATGAGAGCCACTAATTAGGAAAGAACAACTTAGGGGATAACATTGATGGTGAAGGTCATGTATTTTGCTGGAAATCATGAGTTCAATCCCTGGGTTATGTAGAACAAAAATATGCATAAATATCTCTGTAAAATTCAATGTGTAGCCTATACACCAATATCACATATAATAAATGCGAAAATGTCTGTGTGCCACACTTTTTCAATTAAAGGCACAAACCCCCTCTAACTTTAAATATCTCATCTTCTTCAAATGAGATTTACACATTCAGGATTGGAATTGAATCCTCGGATTTC
Organism: Acanthosepion esculentum; assembly: GCA_964036315.1. Lineage (NCBI taxonomy): Eukaryota > Metazoa > Mollusca > Cephalopoda > Sepiida > Sepiidae > Acanthosepion > Acanthosepion esculentum. The sequence continues at coordinate 20,813,177 of OZ038513.1, forward strand.
ATATTTAGCTCTGTGTAAAATTGAAGATAAAGTGATGAACTTGGCTCAAAAAGATCTCAGCAATTTTGGTCTGCCAGATCCAAACAGATAAACTGGACAAATCAATAGAGAAATTTTGAGAGAAATGTTGAACGAAGACCAGCGACAAATGTATCAGAAGGTCCTTCATGACATCAGAAATGACAATGGATGCACCTGGAGGTACTGGTAAAACTTTTGTAACTAACCTTTTTTTTATCTGCAGTGAAACTCCAAACAAAATTATCTCTATCAGCGGCATCTGGAATTGCTGCTACTCTCTTTCATGGGGGACATAAAGCACATAGCACCTACAACCTTCCATTGAATTTGAGCTACAATGAAACCCCTATTTGCAACATCAAAAGAGGAACCAACTTAGCAAGCTACTGGAAGAGACAAGCTGTGATGACTGTGCCATGGTACACAAGCAAACATTTGAGGCCCTAAACAAAACACTCAAAGACAGAATTCACAAATCATGGAAGGTATCACTGTGCTACTCTATGGTAATTTTAGACAAATATTACCAGTCATTGCAATAGAAACTCCAGCTGATGAAATCAATGCTTGCTTGAAAAATTCTTACATTTGGAGCCATGTTCAAAGACTCAGCTTGAAAACAAACATGAGAGTTAGAATCACTGGTGACCTTGAAGCAGGAAGATTTGCTGCTTTCCTGTTGCAGCTTTTCAATGGAACCATAAAAATGGACCAAAATGGAGATATTTCACTCCCAAATGGTCGTGGAGTTTCAGTCTTAAGTATCCAAGACTTAATTAACCATGTTTATCCAAACATTAAACACCATTTCATGGATTCAAACTGGATTTGTGAGATCACCATATCAGCTCCCAAGAATCAAACTGTGGATAGCATCAACTGGAAACTTTTCCAAGAAATTCCAAAAGAAAGCATGAAGTACTTTTCCATTGACAATGTGGTTGAACAAGAGCAGGCACTGAATTATCCAATAAAGTTCCTGTACTCATTGAATCCTCCTGGAATGCCATCACACATGCTGGAACTAAAAGAAAATCTGCCAGTTATGCTATTGAGAAATCTGGATCTTCCAAAGCTTTGTAAATGAACAAAGTTAATTGTCAAGAAGATGTTTCCTCATCTCTTGAGAGCAGAGATCCTTACTGGTCAAGGAAAGGAGTAAAGAGTTTCAATTCCAAGAATCCTCTTAATTCTTCCAGATCTTCCTTTTGAGTTCAAAAAACTTCAGTTTCCAGTGAGAGAGAGCTATGCAATGTCACTGGAAACTGAAGTCTTTTGAACTCAAAAGGAAGATCTGGAGGAATTAAGGAGATTAAAACTCTTTCATTGAAAGTAATTGGACTTCATCTGATGGAACCCTGCTTTTCTCATGGCCAGTTGTTCAAGGGTTGGGAATGGGAACAATCTATTTTTACTGACCCCAAATGGGAAAACCAAAAATGTTATTTATCACGCAGCTTTGCAATAAGTTCCAAATAGACAAATTATATCATTGTTTTGATGATATCTGTTGTTTGAAAATATTGTTCCAATCAAGAGCCCTCCACAGGAGCTAGTTTAAATGCCACCTGATAGGACAGCTTTTAAATTTGTGTACAATATTGTAATTTGTGAAAAAATAGGAAATAAAACAATGAAAGTTTTAAGATCAACAATAACAAATATTTATGATGCCTTGTTTGTGATGTAATGGTTAACAAGCTTGTCTAGTAGCTCATTACTACTAGTGATTTTCCTTGAACTTGGTCAAAATGGTAAGATAAACATAAATCTTTATAAAAATCTGCTGCATTATTGTTCCAACTACTTCTGAAATAATAAAAGACTTAATACAAAACAAAACAGCAAGCTAAAACTTGAAGGAGGAACTTACTCACCACCTGTAATATAAGGAGAAACCCCTATGAGTTTCACTAAAAGATTACATGAACACAACAGGGATATTTTACAAAACAACATACTAAATGCTCTTTACAGGAGAAAGACTTATACCCCCTTAAATATATATATATCAGTGTAAAGTCAGATACTTACCTGAAGTAGCAAACAGAGATCACTTCCAATTACTCATCATGATGTACAGCAACAGAGTGAGCACACTACCAAATGATTAGAATGTTAGCATTCTGACTATGAGATCCAGGATTGACATCTCACCCTGGTTGATTAATCATGAAGATGACTTCTTGATAATATGATCCTGAGGAGATGTTTTTAGTATGCAACACAATTAGGACATGCCCGAAAACCAAACCTTGTGAATGAAACTGGGTGAACAAAACTGTTTGAAAGTCATTGATAGTTATGCTAATGGGAAGATAGAAACTCTTCAGCCTTGGTTGGCAATCTATCTAATGGTGATTCAATAAAAAAAAAAATCTATCAGCAACCTGGACACTCATGGGGAGGTGTCAGCCTGAAAATTCTTAAGTCATGTGAATTGTATAATCTGACACAGGCAGAAACAGTGCCTTTATTTATTCTTTGCAGCAACTGATTTCCTTCTACAAACAACTACATACCATGCTACTACCACATCATATTATATATTCCACTTCACAACAAATTTTCTGGCACATTAATATTAACTTTGGCATCAAGCAGATAGTCACTTAGCCAGTGTACCCCATACTAAACTAAATACTTGTTTTTATTGTTATTTGCTAAGTGTATCTTCCCTACACGCAAGCAGCTAGTGGCCCACTGGCAGTCTGTTGATGGCAATGTCATCAGTCCTCTGGTGGCAGCCATCAGCAGGCCACCGGTGGGCTTCTAGTGGTTCACCAGTGGTAACATTGCCAAGACGAACACACTGGCAGCCCAACAGTGGGACACCAGTGGTAAACACTAGTGGCATGCCACCCAGTGGTTTGTGTGTAGGTTTATTTAGCATAAAGATTACATTTTAGAATGGAGCACCTTGTGAGGACAGAACTCATTAATCAGTAATCATTTTTATGTGAGACTAAATTGCTCACAATTACACTATAATGTAAAAAAATTTTTTTTTCACTTTGAGTAAATTTTGGCTCTCAGTAGTTTGGGGGAAAAAGGTGAAGGTAATAAAATAATTTACTGAAACCAGAACCTTGCCAGCCTGCTTGCAAAGCTCTTTGACCAAAGAGTGGAGTGGGGGTCAATTGAAGGTGAAAGAAAGGAAGAGAAAAACAGAAATGTTTTTCTACTACAATAAATTGTTTTGGTAAACATGTTTTTTCAACAAATTGCTACACGAGCCAGTTAAATTCTGAAATTCTTGTGTTGACTGCCAAAATTTTTCTGGTAAATCAGATTTGACCTTTGACTATAAAAATCTCTGCTATAGGACCATCAACTGGAACAGTAGGAGATGCAACACTGAGGTACTAGGGAGACGCGACACTGAGGAGTAGGGAAATGTGATGGCAAGAAATGGGTGACATGATGCCTTCCAAAACATCTGAAAATCTGTATAGACTCAAAAATCCCACTCCTCAACAAAGTCTTGACATCCAAATTGTTGTTTTCCTGACAGAATTAAGTTTTATTTTCACCCCAACTATTATAACAAAATATTCATTTCCACAACAGAGAACAAGTACTGTTCTCAAAACAAGACTCTACTTTGAAGACACTGAAGGCATGAATGGATTCTATCACAAACTTTGGCAAATATCCAATCAAAAGAACTATTAAAATATTCACATTTTATATCTTCAAGGTAAATATACCCTTTTAACTTGGTTCAACCTCACTGAAACCCTTTTATTGTACCTTCTTTCTTGTAATTTGCATTGTTTTGTATACAATGGCATTTTTCTTGTGATAGTTTATGTTATTTGATTGATATTTATTATAAACTTGACCCTTTTCCCATGACCACCTTTGAACCTTATTTTTTAAAAAATAAGTTACTTGCCCAGAAATTTATTACCCCTCCTTTTCCTGAACTCACAAACTACCAAATTTGTGCATCCCTAATATTTACTAAAATTTTATTTTATTTTAATAAAATTGTTTTTGGTTTTATACCGCACTGCGTATCTCTTGTCATTTTTTTACAGTGCACCTTGTTGTGGCTTGATCTCCATTGTCCCGAATCCCTTTTAAACAAACCCACAAAAATATACATTAATAAATTTTCTTTTTTCCTATTTTTTCATGATAATGAAGAGCCCTTTTGTCTTTTCTTTTTTTTTTCACTAAATTTAGCTTAGTTTTGGCACAAAACCACAAGGGTCACTCTTTGAGGCTCAAACTCACTAGTAGTAATGACCTACTAGACACACTTGTCAACCATTACATCACAAACAAGGCACCATAAATATTTGCTATTGTTGAGCCTAAAACTTTGTTTTATTTCCTTTTTTTCACAAATTACAATATTGTACATGTTTTGTGAATTCGTACTTAACTTTCTCCATTTCAAGAATGAAATCCAACCTATTCAGACAGATGCATCTATAAAGATGAAGTACAAGCAGTCAAACTCAATTATACATGGCAACACTACAAACTAGTTCCTAATGTGATTGTTTTCTTTCTTTAGATATGCTTTTCCACTTCTACCAAGAATTGGTCTGAAGGAGAGCAAAGGATTTCACAATTTAATGGAGACACAAATACAACAAAGACAAAATATATTAATATCACGATGAGTACTGACATGTTTCATATTTCTTCTTGGGAAATAATTTGTATAAAAGCAAGAAAAAAATCTGACATTCCCATGCTGCTGAATATGAAAGAAAATCAACACAAGAAAACAGAGTATAACAATTTTTTCTAAATTACAATTATCTCTGTTGTGTCCATAAAGAAATATATAAATAAAAATGAATTATATTGTCACAGTGTAATATCCTTAAAAAAATAAATAAAAATTAATTATAGTAACAAAAATAATTATAATAAAATAATTACAACAATTATAATTATCATTAATTCACTCATTCTAAACCACTGAGAATCAAACCCACTTTCCTTTATACACACAAATATGTGACATTCTCACTATCAGACAAGCAATTCACACAGACAGGTTGTTAACATGTGCATCAATGAAAATTTCAACTCCTTTTATTTTTTCAGGCCATAATTCAGGATGCTCCACACAAAAAAAAACAGGAAATTTGGTAAATACCATCCCAACAGTCAAATATGGGGGTGGAAGTGTAATGATTTGGGGTTGTTTTTCATATAACGAAGTAGGAGAACTGGAAGTCGTCAAAGGAAGAATGAATGCAGCAAAATACAAGCAAATCTTATCAATCCATCTATTAAAAAGTGCAACAGGTTTGTGGCTTGACTGAGAATTTGTATTCCAACAGGATCTCAATCCAAAAGAAAATTTACAGAAAAAGTTGAAGTTGAGGATACATGCAAGAGATCAAAAAAATATCAAGGAACTGAAGAAAGTCTGTGAAGAAGAATGGGTGAAACTGCCAAAATCTTCATGCAGGAAGCCTGTTGATAACTACTGAAAATGACTATAGGCTGTAAAGCAGAACGGAGGATATGCTACTAAATCAGGGGTAGGCAAACTACAGCCTGCAGGCTGCATGCAGCCTGCCAAAAGAATTCATGTGGCCCACCAAATGTTAGTAAATTTGAAAGAGAAAGTTATTAAGCAATGTCAAATAATATTGTGAGTTTTTTCTTTTCTTCCCAAGGTGTACATATGTGTGGGAGAGTGCTGATCAAAAGGCTACAGACACTGAAGATCTTCAATAGGACTGAGTGATTCCCAACTCAAGTTCAAGTTTGTAACAACAGCTAATCTGGCAATTTTGTTACAGTGCAAATGAGTTTATTGCCTTTCACTTGAATCAATTCAATGTCCCGGCAGATGCTAAAGACTTAAGACATGGGGTGTTTTATTTCAGCCTAGCCTTTATTAACTTACAAACTTTACCCAAAATGATTTATTCAAATCCATCTAAAAAACGAAAAATTGAAGACGAATGCCAAGTGCTTAACAAAGAATGGACTGAAAGGTATTTCTTTACTGACGTTGGAGTTAAGGCTGTATGTTTGATTTGCCGTGAAACAGTTGCTGTGTTCAAGGAATATAATTTGAAACGGCACTTTCAGACCCAGAACGCCAACTTTGGACAGAGTTTATCAAAGCAAGAACTGCAAAAGAAGGCAACTGATCTGGTAAAAGGTTTGAAGCAACAGCAAACAGTGTTTGAGAAAACTTCATCTTTACAAAGGAGCACGACAAAGGCAAGTTTTGTATTGACAAATAAAATTGCAAAGCAAAACAAGTCATTTTCAGAAACAGAATTTATTAAAGATTGCAATGGTTGATGCTGTCCAGAAGTTAAATCAAAAGTAGAAGTGATATCTCTGTTACAAAGAACTATTGTTTGCCGCCTAGATGCAATTACAATGAATATTCAAGAACAGCTGTTAACAGCCAGTGGAAGTTTTCACTGGTTTTCTATTGCTTCAGATGAGAGTATTGATATTCAGGATACAACCGAGGAATTGACGAAAACTTTGAAATTACAGAGGAATTGTTATCTATGGAGTCTCTCTAAGACATTGTTACTGAAAAGATTTGTACAACAGTGTCATTAACAGTCTGATCAGGTGTAGATTAAACCTGGATAAACTGGCAAGTAAAACAACTGATGGTGCTTCTTCACTCATAGGCAAACATTGTGGTCTTGTGACCTTGATGAATGATAAAATCAAAAAAGATTTTCCATCACACAATGTGTTGTCTTTTCACTGCATCATACATCAAGAAAGCCTCTGTAAGTCTTCTTTAAAACTCAAACATGTTATGGTGCATGCAGTAAACTGAACAAGAGCATGAGGACTGAAATACAGGCAATTCTGAAGTTTCTTGGAAGACATTGAGGCAGATTTTACTGATGTGTTGTACCACACAAATGTCTGCTGGTTAAGCATTGGAAAAGTACTAAAGAGGGTATGGGGCATTAAAGCAGAGATTGTCATGTTTTTAAAAGAGAAATTTGCTGATTTCAAGGCAATTGAAAGCCAGTTTGATTTGCTCAGCTCACCTTTTGCCTGTGAGATTGAAACAGCTACTGAAGAACTGCAGGTGGAACTGATTGATTTACAAACCAACAACTTTTTAAAAAGACTGTTTGAAAATAAACCACTGGTCGAGTTTTATGCATCTCTGCACACAGAAAAGTTTAAAAGTCTGAAATATTTTGCAAGAAAAATATTTGTGTTGTTTGCATCAACTTACATTTGTGAGCAGACTTTATCCATATTGAAAGTCAAAGAACAGATCTGATGTAATGGAATAACCTGTCAGCCCCATGAGTGACTACACTATGGGTAGTAACTACCTATAAATAATCTTAAGTCAATGAACTACAGAGTCTAGCTGGGATCTATTGAGTACGACTCAGACTTACACAAGAACTACCAACCTTCAATAGTAGCACTCACTACTGGATTGACTTGTGATGACCTTGTGCATAGCTATTACTTTTATTCTTATTGTATTGGTTTTTACAATAAACCATTATTTATTTTATCCACCGTGTTTTTCAAGTATATAGTACTATTAGCACGGAAGATCACTTCTCACAAACTTGAATCTTCAGTCAGTGTTGAGGATCAGCACAAGCAACTTGACGCCTAATTCTAAAAAAATTGGTAAATGTCTGCAGTCAGATTCATTATTCTCATTGAGTCATTGCAATCCTTCTGTTTTGTTTTTGAAATAAATCTCTCTTTCATGTGAACTTATTACTTCAAAATATCAATAAAAATTATTTTTTCTTCTTTAAACTAAATTACTTTGTTTTCAAACAAATGTGTTTCATGTGAAGTTTCTACTTTAAAATCTAAATTAATTTCTTTCTTTAAATTAAGATACCTTATATGTGTTTTATTTGAGGTTTCTACTTTAAAATATTAATTAGTAAGAATTTTTTTATTTTCTATGCAGAGTTACTTTGTTTTACAAATAAATGTTTTCTACCTTATAATATTAATTAATAAATTAATAAAAATAAATTTTTCTCAAAACAAGGTTATTTTGTCAAGTGTTTCATGTAAAACTTCACTTTAAAAATACTCATTAATATTTTTTCTTTAAAATACTTTAAACTAAGTTAGTTTGTTTTTCAAATAAATGCGTTTCAGTGAGTACATTAAAATATTGCATTTTTCTTTCTTTAAAAGCCTTTTTTGTCTGTTTTAAATATTAATTATTTAGGGTTAATATACTATGTGACCTGATAAAATTATGAATTTTTGAATGTGGCCCTTGCACTGAAAATTTTGCCCACTCAAATATTAACAAATTGTGTTAAATACTTTTGCACAAAGTCAAATTTGAAAATTGGCGATAAAAGTACATAAAAACAATGTTTCTCAATTTTCCTTTATGTTTAGTTAGACATGGTTCATAAAATATTTGCAGTAAGTATCATTCAAATTGAACAATTTTTATTGGGAAATTTATAAAAAATGATGCATTAAATATTTTTGCTATCCATTGTTTATCTCTCTCTCTCTCTCTCTCTATATATATATATATATATATATATATATATATATATTGTAATTGTTTTTTTTTTTCAAAACTGAAACTTCAATTTAAATTCAATCATACAAATTAAACTTAAAATAAAAAGTAGTGTCCCATTATCAAGCGATGTTAAGAATAACTTTTTGGAAATTGATAAATTCAGACAAATTTGATATTTTGACATATTGGTGTTAAGGGAAATGCTATCTTTTTTATTTTAAGAGTGTTGAGATTTAAGTTATTTAGAAATCTCATGTATCTAATATATTGTAGCTATCAAGTCAGTCAAGTCAAGGTAGGGGTTGAGGTATAGGTATCTGTCTATTGATATATAAACTTCTTTTTTTCAAGTAGAAATTTGTGATAGTGTCTATCTTCCAACACATTGTCTGAGTTTCAGTAGCAATACATTTGGCGTTTTTATTTTTTATTTAATTTTTATTTTTATAAATTTCAATTACGATTTTTTCAAAAGGTGCATTCAAATATTATTTAGTCACATTTTGAATATTTATATTTTTATTTGCATCAAGTTAAGATATTTAATTTATCTACTAACTGAGTACATATATAGTAATAGTTAAAATTAATATATTAGAATCTAATTATGTATTCATAAACTATTATAGTCATGATCAAATATAAATATTTTAGTTTCATTTTTTGGTTATGTTATATATATAAATATCTACTCTAACCACCCGAAATCAATAATTAAGCAAATTCCAAATACAGTAAATGCAAGAAGAAATAAACTCTCCTCTAGTAAAACCATCTTTAACCAAAATAAGTCGAAATATGATCAAGCCCTATTAAAAAGTAAATTTAAACAGACACTAAATTATATAGATAAGTCAGTTAATGAAACATCAACTAAATCCAAAAATAGGAAAAGGAAAATTATATGGTTCAACCCACCTTTTTGTAACCTTTCTGATATTAATATAGGAAAGTACTTCATAAAACTAATAGAAAAACACTTTAGTAAAACTGATCTTTTAAAAAAGATGTTCAACAAAATGAATTTAAAGATCAACTATTCTTGCATGAACAACATAGAAAAAATTATTAGCTCACATAATAGCAAAATTTTGAGAGATCTTCATAAAAATCAAATACAGACTGATCGTAATGCATCCCAAATGAGAACATCAACATGTAATTGCAGGACAGGATCAGATTGCCCAGTTGAAGGAGTATGCATGGCTGAAAATGTAATATATGAGGCAACAATTTTCCCCAAAGAGAATATGGAACAGAAGAAAATATACATAGGAATATCGGCGGGAAGTTGGAAACATCGATTTTATAACCATCACCAGTCCTTCAAAGATAAATTTAAAAAGAACCAAACGGCACTGTCAAAGCATTATTGGGATTTGTTGGAGGGTGGCTTAATCCCACAAATAAAGTGGGAGATCATCTCGAGAGCCAGAACTCCAATAAATTTCAGAGACAGATGCGACTTATGTCTAAAAGAAAAGATCCTCATAATAAAGCATAAAGATCCGGATGTATTACTAAACAGACATAATGAACTAATTTTTAAATGCCGACATAAGAACAACCTCAGCCTAATGAAATATATTTAAAAGTAACTAAAGAAGACTAATATTACTTGATCTTTATTTTTTGCTTTTGAAATGTTGTTATGCACATATGAATGTGAACATAGAAAAATAGGCATACTTTGGTGTAATTGTGTATTGTGAACACATATTTGTAGTGGGCGGGTATGAATATTGATATGTATGTATATATTCGTGTAGGTATATAGGTAGGCCTTTGTTGTTTTTTTTTAAATATATGTAGTTGCATGTATATATGGGTGTATATATGTATGTATATGGGTATGTGAGTACTTGTATATGTGTGGATGCATGTATATATATATATGTATATATGTAAGCAAATATGTGTGTGTATATATATGTATATATATGTATAATGTGTGTGTGTGTGTGTGTGTTTGTGTAGGTGTATGTATATAGGGGGTAAATGTATGTCATACCACAGATATATGATTATGGATAATCTGTGTATGTATATATGTATAAATATATGAATTTGTGAGTTTGTATATATAATATGGGTGAATATTGGTGAAATATAATAATGTAGATACGTTTGAATATTGACATATTTTCTGCATATACGGATATGTGGGTGTAGGTATATATGTATATATGTGTGTGTATGTGTATGTATGAGTATGTATGTATATATGTTTATGTGTGTATATATGTATATGTATTTATGTGTGTATGTATGTATGTATATGTATGTATGAATGTATTTATATGTATATGTGTATATGTGGAAAGGTGTGTGTATGTATATGTGTGTATATGTGTATATGTATAGGTGTATATGTATGTATGTGAATATGTGTGTGTATATATGTATATATGTATATGTGTATATATATATATGTGTGCGTATGTATGTGTAGATGTATGTATATGTGTGTGTATGTATGTACGTGTGTATATCTACATGTGTATGTATGTGTGTGTGTGTATATCTACATGTGTATGTGTGTAGGTATGAGCATATACATATATATATGTGTGTGTGTGTATATGTGTATGGGTGTGTAGATATAAGGATATATGTGTATGTGTATATATATATATATATATATATATATATATATATATACTAGCTGCTCTAGTAGACAAGTGGCCAGGTATGCTATATATATATATATATATATATATATATATATAGCATACCTGGCCACTTGTCAACTAGGGCAGCTAACCAATCCCTTTTGCAGACACTTGCTCAGGAACATTTGTGTTCATTCAACCCCCACAGAGCTCACCTGTGGTTTATACTTCAACTATGCTGAGCTGACCTTAGTTACAGTTTCTGGGACAGAGCATGTTATCTAGTGTGATCAACAATTTGAACAAGGCCACCATGCTCAAGCCGTCAGCCACGATGACAAGTGACTTTGTGCTAGCACAACTATTGATGGCAACCTAAGGTTTTGCCAACCCAATTTCACTCACAAGGTTTGGATCAACCTGTGGTAGGGTTTTCAGGCACTTTTCAAAGGTGCCACAGGTGTGATCGAGCCGTCCAGTCCAATAACATCAGAAAGTCTCCTTCTTGACAAATTGAATATGGTGAGATTTGAACCTGGTTCTCATGGTCAGAATGCAAATGTTGTAACCACTCGGCCAGATGCTCATAACATATATATATATATATATATATATATATATATATATATATATATATATATATATATATATATATATATATATATATATATATATATATATAAATGAAGAGGTTATAATGGTTCCAACGAGAGAAAAGTGTGTATATTAAAAAGAAGAGAGGTACCGCAAACTTTTTTGGTTGTAATGTGGGTTTTTAAAAAAATATTATTCTTTATTTTTCATAGTTTTACATAGTTTTACAACATGTGTTTCTGGTCTCACGACCGTCTTCAGGTAAAGGGTGGAGATTTCCACATATTATTAAAAATAATTATTAAAAATAATTAATTTTTTTCCTTTATGTTTTTCAATGTTAAATCTTCTCAATATGAGACATTCTCTGTTTTTGTGTTGGTCATTCCAATGTCTTTCTTTAAATGGTAGTGAAGAGTTCTGAGCGAAGGGTCATAAAACAATTAAGGTTGGTTTGAGAAGTGATGAATTGGTTGACTTATCTTTTAATGTTTTAATAACCCCTGTGTGTTCTTAGATCCCTTAGATCTATTTCCGTTTTCGTGTGTTCCTGTCAGCATGCGTGTATATATGTGTGTGTACATTCCCCCTGAATACATACACTGTCTCACTACAAAGAATTAGTAAACACATTTGTACACATACACACACACAAACATACACACGCACACACGTACATTGTCCCACCACAAGGAATCCATACACACGCACACACACTCACACACACATTTTTCCCAAGTTACATGGAACCAGCACGCGCACACACACACACACATATACACATACATATGTATATACATACACACATATTTCCTAAGTTGTGTGGGGTTTGTGTGAGTAGCTCCCCTGCTTTCGCCAATATTTTTAATAATATGTGGAAATCTCCACCCTTTACCTGAAGACGGTCGTGAGACCAGAAACACGTGTTGTAAAACTATGTAAAACTATGAAAAATAAAGAATAATATTTTTTTAAAAACCCACATTACAACCAAAAAAGTTTGCGGTACCTCTCTTCTGTATGCATGCCGAAATATGTTTGTGGACTGAAACAGTGATACGTTTTTTTGATATGTATATGTATATTTGTTTATATAGAAAGATAGGAATACATCTGTATAGTTGTGTATTGTAAAAATATATTTGTGTTTGGCCGATATGAATATTGATATGTATGTATAGATACGGGTAGGTATATAGATAGGATATATATAGGTGTATATGTGTATGTATGTGTGTATATATGTGTGTGTACATGTGTATATGTATGTATGTGTAGAGATATGTGTATAAATGTGGGCATGTGTGGATACAGATATGTATGTATATATATATATATGTATATATATATATATATATATATATATATATATAGATAGATAGATGTGTGTGTGTGTGTGTGTGTGTGTGTGTGTGTGTGTATGGGGGGATGTGTGTGTGTGTATGTGGGTAAATATGTGCCTATGTGTGTATATATATGTGTGTATATGTGTATGGGTGTATGTAAAAATGTTTAAAAGAAAAAAGACTTACAAGTAGGTTATTGATTTTTTACCCCACTTACAATACTTGCAATATTGTTTTCTTAAATGAATTACGCTTTAATAATCATTATTAATGACAAAATATTTAGATTTTTGATGATTGAATACTAAAGTCATCACCTAATTTCTTTCTTAGAGAAGTTTTTTTAGGGAATTCTAGTTGCACCCCTATATATATATATATGTAGGTATACGGAAACATCTGAGAAGATATATGAAATTACCCATGTATATCAGTACACGTGTAGTGAACCATGCCGATTGTGAGAAGGTGTGAAGAAGAGAAGATGAGTTATCTCTAGGTTATGGCTTCCGCTGGCTGGTCCAGCTACATAAGAATGTTGGACTTTAATGGAGTCCAAAGAAACAAACAAGACCGATATACATGTATGCGAACAAATATATATTAATAACAAATAGATTAATACACGAATTACAAATACATTGAAGGCATGAATAAAATGTTACAGTGTCTGTATGGAAAGTTGTGTGTGTTGGATTGAATGTCCGTACGAGTGTGTATTTTGTTTTAGCGTGTTCCCAGAATATGGGAAACGCTGATTATGTATAAGAGTTCACATATTGGAAATTTTAAGAGAAAGTTTTATACCTTGCCTCATGCGCGAGGTTGCGGCTCACGGCCGAAGTCGAGATAGTTGCTCGCACGTGCGCGTAAGCAGAGAAAAGAGAGAAAGAGGCAAAAGGTCAGCCAGTATTTATACTCCTGGGAGAGAGAGACCCCTGTTGACGGGTTAAGGAAATGAGGAGGAGCTAACTGCAACACACGTGTACCTGTATAAATGACTGCAAATATGAAAGAATGTATGTGTATGAAATTCACATAGATGTGTTTACAATATATCATGGAGCATGATCTCTAATATTGCGTTAAAATGCCACTCCATATTAAATTAAAACTAAATTTTAAGTAATAGAATTTACCAATGTAAAAATAGTCACTAATCAATCTCATAAATAAAATTCAAACTGATAAAGATATCACCTTAATAATCATTTACTACTAGATGTAAACTTATATTTGAGAAAAAGTTTCTAGTGTTTTAATCTAAATTCTATAAATGTTTTTTAATCGACTATTTCGCATTAAATCCCCAAAATGTTCGTAATAAGGTTTTTTTAAAAAAAACTTTAACATATAATTAAATTGCTTAGACTGCCTATTCCAATGGAAGTCAATGACACTTTATTACAACTTCTTTTTCTTTTTTTCTTTTTTT
>OZ038513.1:20837687-21110187 GCA_964036315.1 Acanthosepion esculentum
CAGTGGCAATATGTGCAAATGGAGGTAACCTGGAAATCTCGGAGCCGACATCGACGATTAATTTACAACGCCGACTAATATTGCCACTTGTCAGCCGCCATGACCTCCCAGGTAAATAAAGAAAGCTTTTATCAGTCGTTATGTGATGGTCTGTGGTGCTATTGCTGAAACAAACAGTGGACAGCTTCGCAAGAATGTAGTCGGTGTTGAATTATTAAAAACAGTGCAATGGTGGTAACTTTTGGTTCAATCATCATGTCTGCCCCATCGGTGGATGAGAAACGAAAAATATCTGTTAAAAAAAAAAGAAAGCAAGAAACCCTATCTTGATAAACAATGTTGTTTTTGTTTGTTTGTTTAGTCTTAGATATAGATCTGTTTCCAGTGGCCAATTAGAAATATTCAGGATTAGATTTGTTTTACAGGCTAAAAACAGTTTTTTTTCAATTCAAGGTCCGTTTTTAAAATAATAATAATAATAATAATAATAATGATAAAACAATAATAAAATTAAAATGTACTGTGGTTAGTTTTCGTTTTGATTAAGCTGAAAAATATTACCTACCTGAAAAATAAATGAAAAAAATCTGATCATGGTTTAGGAAATTGCTAAACAAAAAGTGGAAACTTTTTTTTTTTTTGTTAGTGCTTTTTTTTTTTTTTTTTTTTTGACTGTTTTTAGATTTAGACCGTGTGTGCGTGCATTCTATCACTCTTACGATTTTTAGAAAGGTATTGTTAAGTTTAACGTTTCAAACGATTTGTGCATTCCAAATCCTTATTTACCTCCCTTACATCTCACTAAACTTTTTGAACTCTCCTCATATTCTGAGCTCTTCTTGGACTTAAAAAAATATTTATCCGAAAAATAATTTTAAAAATATAGCGGTCGTAATACAATATGATTATCTATTTCACCTTTTAACCCCCCCCCCCCAGTAAAAACTGAAATTTAATTTCCGTAAAAAATGGATTTATTTAATTTTCATTAATGAATGGAATGGTATTCTCGGTCTTTAAACTAAAAAAAAAAAATGGGAAAAGGGAGATGTCCTTGTTTTGACTTTTACAAGCATTTTCCCCTCTACAGACATTTCTTTCGTATACAGTGGGAATAGTTCTTCATTAGTGCTAATTCGCTTTCGTAGTTTCATGTTATTTTTCGTTTTATTTCGTGTTAATGCTCCAAATGGTTTCTGTATATAACAAACACAACGGATCAATGCACGAGGTTTAAAAAAAATTAAGGGCAATGTAAGGGAAACAAATCAGTGTTTGGAATACAGAGATCATTTGAAGCGCTAAACTTAACAGTAACACCAGTTTTTTTATTAAAAGCTATTAATAAATGTGTTGTAAGTAGCAAAAGTAATTCGATATCATTATTATTATTTTACCAATGGATTTTAGCAGAAGTGTCTCAAACGTGGGAGAATTTTTTTTACATTGTTTATTTGTTTATCATTGACATTTAAATAGAAAGTAATAGGCTTGCTCCAGAAGAGTAAAAAAAAGATTCCTTTTTTTTTTTTTCCATAGAAAAAGGCCACAAGTAACTTTCTCTGCAAGAAATTCAAAGTGTATTTATTACCTGTTCTAGTTTTGTGAAATACTGGATAAAAATCTTAAATAATTACTCCTATTTTATCTTGGATCTTTATTCTTTTTTATTGTGAAGCTCGTCTATTCACTTTATTAGCCTTTTTTGGGAACTTGTTTTTTTTAACTTAGTTATCATTTTCCTTACAAATTGTTATTTCTCCTCATGAGATAAAATTGGTTATTGTCAAATGCTTGTAAAGTGTTCAACATGAAAAAAAAAATGTTATTAAAATTTAAACGAAGATATTTTAATCAGCTACAAAGATATTTTTTTTTATAGTAGTATATTTAATATTTTTTACTCGTTTGTTTTTCTTCATTTGTTTTTGTTTTTTACTTTCTAATACCCTTCTTGGCCTTCTTCATTATTATAGTTCAAGTTTAATCAATCTGTATTTCGATTCCGTCGCTTAACTGTGCGGGTCGTAGAATAATAACAGCCTGAACATTGTGATACAAGAAACTATCATCCCCCTTCTCAGAAAAACAATGAATTTAACAAAATATAACACGTTAGACAAGAAGTGTGTACAATATACGTGCAGCAAAGTAATTTTACTTAAATTATATTTTTATCAGCCCATTTTATTTGATATTTTCCCGTTAACAAATAATTACACTTTGACTTACGCAAATCTGCGTGTATCGATTTCATTCAGCATGAGATTTCAAGGATAATATTTGTTGTTGACAGTGGAACGATCTGATTTTATTTATTTTAGAGAGTGTTTTTAGATCAAACACAAATTGCACAGTGCATTTTCCCTTGGGCTAGGACCAAAGCTAAGCCAAGAAAGTAAACTGCACATGGACTCAACGGCGTACCTGACTTGTAAATATACAGTATTTGGTGGGCTGAACTTTGTCAGAAACACATTGTATGTAGTTGTCGTTAAAGTTGAAATTCAACGGCCCCGTTAAGATTTTTTTACTGAATTTTTTGACTGCACTTTCATGTAAAAAAAAAAAAAAAAAATAAGATTTATGTGTTCTTTTTAAAGTAAAAGTAAAACTATGAAAATCAGTAGTAAATTATTTCGTTTAAGTTAAAAATAGATTCATTAAGTAAGTTGCTAATTATTTTTTCTTTGGGGAAAGACTCTTTCATCTGTTTTTGTTTTTTAATTAAATAAACGTTTCGATTTTTTTCAAGTGAGTGCTTTGTACTTCTGGTTATGTTTAGTTTAGTTTAATTTGCAGCCTGATAATCATTTTTTTTTGTATGTGGAACAAGAGAGGCTTTTTTTTTTCTTTTTTCTTTTTTTTAACCATTTGTATACTTTTATGGTAGGGTTGCTTGCGCGGAATGGGAGTATTACTGACAAATCTTTCATTATTTCAGAAAAAAATTAGTGTAACTTTGTTTCATTACTTCCAATAAAGGGTCTCTGGTGGTGCAACTCACTACCACGAAAACAAACTTTAACAATAAAAATTAATTTGTTGAACAGTTAATGAAACGTGAAAAAAAATTGCATATTTTTATTAATGCGACAAATGTTTTTTTTTAAATAATCCAATTTTGGCTTGAAAGTAGGCTACGGACGTAATTAAAATAGTAATTTTTAAAAAAGTTTTGCCACCTAAAATCCAGAGAGCTAAAATTCAAAACTTCGAACTGACACTGAAATAACAATGAATTAAATACATTATCCGGTGAAGATTTTCCATTTCTGAGCTAGTGCTAACTATCCCATTGCACGAAAAGGGGTGGTTCATGGGTCGCTTTTTCGCCTTTACATACAAAGGCTGTGTTGACTGGATAATGTTTGTGTTTCTCTCGATATAATCATGTGGAGTCTTAAATTTTTTAGCCCGACCTTGTGGACAGGATATATTTTGATTTGTTTATATCTCTGTTTAATGTTTGGAAATAATAACAAAAATCGCTTAAAAACTTATAAACAAACCTAAAGAAATAAGAATTTCACTATCCACCGTATTTCAGTTCCGCGTTTTTGAGTGATAAAAGAATAAAAAGATTATTTCAAATAAATATTTTTTATTACTTTTTTGTTCAGAATAACAGATCGCTTAAATTTACATTACAATTAAAGTAAAATTGTTTCGAGTTTTGATAAAATACAATATTTTAATTAACTTGACATTTCTGTGTTTGTGATTTTTTTTTTTCATTTCAACGCAGCTGTGCACAGTATCCAATCAGCATTCAAGAAAGTCTTAATTACATGATTGACTTGTTAACAGGTTGTTGGAAGGGGTGCACTTTTTAAGTCACGTTTTTTTTTTGTGTTTTTTTTCGTTAACTTTCTTTCAGTATATCACTTTAAAATCTTGCATCCCCTTTTTTTATACAACTAAAAATAAAATGGTTTCAGTAATGGTGGTAAGTGTAAATTGATATAATTTTTTATTTTCTTCATGCAAAGAATTCTAAAATACTAGAACATATGAACGAATCTTGAAAAAGATGTACGTTTTTCCTAAAATCAAACTTAAAACTTTAAGCTAAGGTGGTGTTTCTATACTATATTTTTTATTTTTTACTTAGTATTATTAACTAACTTAATTTGTATTGAAGGAAGACTGAAAAATGCCCGAGTTGAAGATGCTACTAAATTAAAAAATTACAAATTTAATTTGTCCATTTGTATAATTCAATTTTTATTTTGTTTATTCATCACATCAAAATTTTTTGTTTGGGCTTTTTTTTTTTGTCTGATTTTCTTTTTTTCTAGCAAAAACATGAAAAAATGACTGGAAATGTACTAGAAAATATTTTGTATCTTTGGTTTAGGAAATTTGACCGTGTTCAATGCATTGTTAAAATTCCCCGAATTTGTGTGTACAGCTCTTGAAAAGAAAGAGTAGACCAGTGGTTTTCAACCTTTTTGCTGGAGCGGAACCACAAGGAAACATTCTAGTGGCTCTAGGAACCCCTGCAATAAATTCTTATGCACAAAAAAAAAACTTTCAATTATTAAAATAAAATAAAAATACTCATCTTCAGATTTATTTACAAAAAAATACAAAAACAAACTGTGAAAATATTGTATACGTACATATGCAATTTTAATCTTGCTTCTACGGTTATTACGCATGTATTAAAAAACTTCAGTTTAAAATGGATTACATTTATTTTCCTTAATGAGAAACTTGAGCCTGATGTTTCTTGCACAAATCTTTAATATTGGGTCGTGTCAATCATAGTACTTGTGCTCGTGTAACTTTTTGCGGAACGCTAGGGTTCCGCGGAACCCTGGTTGAAAACCACTGGAGTAGAGGATGTTTTTAATTCATTTGAGTTACTTTTTTTGTTGTTTTAAAATTTAAATACTAAGCAAATTTTGAATGCAAGTAAATAAATTATAACTTAGTGCTGGGAGCAATATTTTTGTAACATTAATTTTACGTCTAAAATAATCTTTATAAAAAAAGTATTTTAATTTTGTTTGGGACTACTAATTTTCAATGTTGTTTTCTGTTCAATAAAGATGTATTATGCAATTTGTTAGTTAATTTGTTAAAGGAAAGCACTATCTGAGGCTGGTGGTAGGGAGGGATTCATTAATAATTGTATTTTTACTATCGTCAAGTACCGTTTTTTTTTTCTTTGTTTCTTTTTAATCAAATGTGCTAAATAAATAAAAAAAAAGTTTCTTAATGTTTCATAAAATAGGTTTTGATTTCACTCAGAGATCTTTTTTTTTCTTTCTTGTTTATCTTAAACGATTTTCAACTAACAATTCTCTACCCTAGCTACATATTTTTAATCTCCTCCTTTGTAGTTGGT
Source organism: Acanthosepion esculentum (assembly GCA_964036315.1). Taxonomy (NCBI): domain Eukaryota; kingdom Metazoa; phylum Mollusca; class Cephalopoda; order Sepiida; family Sepiidae; genus Acanthosepion; species Acanthosepion esculentum. Next base: position 20,843,044 of record OZ038513.1, read on the forward strand.
TACTTCTGAAGCTTTGCACTTTATTTTTTTCCTCTCTGATTTTTATCTTTTCATTTCTAATTTTTCCAGCCCCATCTTGTTCAAGTGAAGGTTGAGATTGGCCACAAGGCCACCCTGCGAAGCAAAACTACCTCAGAAGGATTTACTCACGACTGGACAATTTTTGTCCGAGGACAAGAAGGATGTCCCATTTACCATTTTGTTGAGAAAGTTATTTTTTACCTACATGAAAGTTTCCCAAAGCCCAAAAGAGGTAAATCTTTTAAAATATATCCATGTACCGTTTATCTACAATTGTGTATATTTACGATTTTAGTGTCATAATTCATCTGATAAAGTTGTTGGTTCATTGAGATGATTGCTTTGAATTAAAAAAAAAACAAAAAAAACCTAGGTTCCATAAAAAAAGTGATACCTAAAGGTTAAAAATGAATTTTTAATGAAAAATCTTTCTTGATGCCTTTAGTTTTAATTTCAAGCTAGAAATCTAATATTTCCTATACTTCGCTGTCTTTCAAAACGAATTTTAATTGATTGTACTGACTTTTTTCTTTTTAATCCCTATTTATTTTATTTACAAATCTCTCAGCACAACATTTCTCTTTATAAAAAAATCTTTCACAAACATTTTTTAGCACCGAGGTGTGTGCCTTATGTGGGGCTGAGTTGACACATTTCTCAATAGACTTAGGTCAAGGTGGTACCTATTCGCAAAAAAATGACATGATGAAAAAATGCCCCAAACTTTATAAAAAAAAAGGTTTTATAATCAAAATCTTTATTATTATTATTAAGAGAAGACCAAAGGATTTTTTTTAATTTAGTTTTTCTTGCGTTAGCGGGGGGTCAAAGAATAGTATAGGAAATTTTAGCGTTTTTTTTTTTTGTTTTTTTTTTTTTTTTCCGATGAAAAACATTGATTTGGAAATTCTTGCAAAAATCAAATAATAGTCGAATTTTAATGAAATTTTCAAGATTTATTCACAAATGAATACAATTAATTAGATATGTTTTTAAATCGTAAAATAAAAATAAAAAATGCAATAAAACAGACATTATAAGTTAGAAAAGACTTTTACTTTTATTAATAAGTACAGACACTTATCTTAAGATTAAGAACAAACATTTTTTTTTTTTTTTTTTTTTTTGATGAACAATGAATTTTTACAAGAATTGTTTTCTTTTACAGAAATTTTAATTAGAATAATTTATACACTTTTAATTTAAATCTTTGCATTAATTTGTACCGGTTAGGTGACATTGTTAAGTAAAGAAAAAAACTATATTTACTAAAATGGAAAAGCTTACTACAATTCATCGATTCTCTCCCATCACAATATTTTAAAAAGAATTTTGAATTTTTTTTGTGTGTGCTAATTTTTGTAAATATGGACATCCATATGATACAAGACATTAACAGAAAATAAGAGCAATAGTAAAGTACTTAAAATTCAATAAAACATTATTGAGAATGTTTTCCTAAATTTTTAAGGGTAGTTAAAAATTATATAAAAAAGCACTTACATTATATTCCTCAAGTAATTTTAGATAAGCTTCCGCCTGTCAACACCTTAAATAATCACCTACCTCCATGTTAAAAAAAAAAAATTTCTGTGATATTTTAAACTAAAAGTTATGTTTCAAATCACATTAATTAAACATTAAATCAGCTAATCTTTCTCAAAGAAAATTTCAGAAAAGTATATTTTATTTTTGAAAAAAAAATTTTATATAGTGAATTATGTTGTGCTGAGAGATTTAAACATTGCTAAAATTACCAATTTTTCATACTTAAAAAAAAAACTCATTCCAATCAATTTAAATTCGTTTTGAAATACAGCAAAAACTTTTGCTTATTGGAAATATTTAATTTATGAGCTTGAAATTAAAACTAAAATAAAAGCTACAAGAATTTTCATTTTTAAAAATTAATTTTAAACTTTAGGTGTTGCATTTCTTTGGAGGCACGTTGGGCAACCTTTTTGAGAGTGAATGCCAAAACCGACCAAATCTCTGTCACACATCCATGTGCCAACAAAAAGATTTTCAGAGCATATAATTTGATACCTCTTAAGTATGTGAAGAACTTCTTTGAATGATAAAAATTCACCCCAGAGCATTAAAGAAAGACACAGTATTATGTAAACCATGTATAATTGACTGAATGAAAAAAATTGACAGATTTTACGAAAGTTTTTTTTTTTTTTGTGTGAGATATTTTTTATTAGCCTGTTAGCAGTTACATTTATGTAACTCCCATACATACGCAATTTAAGGCACTATTAACTATTTGCATCAACACAAAAAGTTAAATGTTGTTTTTTTTTTGTTTTTTTTTATTAATCAATCATCATTTTCCCAGTTATACATTTTATGACTAAAACACAGTAAAAAGTTATTAAATCTTTCGCTGATTTTAAATCCCTTATAAATGATGTATAAAAAATATATATATATTTACCTTCACAACTACATTTAAAAAGCTCTGAACCTTTGCCACTTTCAAAAGAAAACATCAGATAAAACTAGACAGAAAACTTGTTGACTCTTTTTATATATTATCAGTGGGACTTCTGCTGCTGCATCACTGATGACAGAGATTTTATATCCGGTTCATATTTAGTAACCTTGCGAAATATGCATGCACTTCTAGTTTCATCAGGCTACTTCTGTTACAAGAATTGAATTAACAAAGTTCATCACTGAGAACAAAGATACACAAGCATATGTAGATAAAAACTACTATCTGGAAACTTAATGAATTTTGCTGTCACTTCCAGTTCTCTAAATTTATCAAATCTTGTAAAGAACTGCTAACAGTTAATTCAATGATGTTTACAAACAGCTTTTGAAGACATTGGGAGATCATTGATGTACTTCTTTAGGTATGAGAAGTATCTAAATCTCTCATCCTTTTTAAAAACTTCTAGTTTCATCAGAAAAGCCTTTGTGTAACAAAACATTATGTCAAGTGTCTTAACCAGAGCCCTGTAATTTTAATATTCAAGTTATTTAAATATTTGCAGAAATCTGCAAAAAACATCAGTTTACAAACCCACATGATGTCAGACAAGTCTTGATAAAACACTAGTTGGTCATTCAAAAATAGCTTTCATTCAACAAATCATTTCAGAATCCAACTTTGGCTAAGCCAATGAACATTGTTGTACATTTTCAATCCTTTATATACAGATTCTACCTCATTCAGTAAAATTTGAAATTGTCTTTTTTAAAGCCTGAACAGAAATGTAATTAACAACCTTGGTAACTGTTTGCATCACTTCCTTTAGGCCAGCTTTTGCACACACACACAGCCTCCTCATGTATGATCCAATGAAAACCTATCCGAGGATGATCAAAATCTTTTACAAACAGATTTACAAATCCTGCCTTCTCACTAGTTATGCTGGGGCACCATCTGTTGTGGCAGATCTTTTTGAAATGTGAATTTGTCGAGTAGATAATTTGTAGCACAACTGCTTCACATATTTCAGCCCCCAGTAGTATGCTCAGATAGCGTTACAAGTGTAATCATCTCTTCACATACTTCAACACTCCTACAAAATCAAGAAAATATGGCTAGCCTAGCTGATGATGTAATGTCCATACTTTCGTCAGCACAAATAGAAAAAACTTACATGAAGACAAATCTTTTGTCAAGTGTTCAGCTGTATTCTTTCCAACTTAAGTATTCTATCCATAACTGTTTTCCTACTCAGTCTTTAATTTGTTGAATAATCTTTTCCGTTTCTGAAAAATGCATTGATTGACAAGGAAAGAGATTGTTGAAAAATGTTTTGTAAAATAGTATTTTCAACAATAGATTGCAAACTTATTGATGTACTAACGTGTGAACATAAACTGAATTTTCAAATAAACTTCAGTTTTTGTTAAAGAGATAATGAGGAACCTTTTTTTTTTATAAATTTAATTAGTTTTAAAATTATGCAAATTTTAAATTCTTTACATTTTAACCATTGATTTTAAGCTTCAACTTCAAATACTAGAGATAAAAAGATGTTAAGCACAAATATCAGTTTATAAATATATATTACATGAAATCCTTCTTTTTATTGTTAAGACATTAAAAAATGATTTGTATTGAACATATAAAACAAAAGTAAATCATAGTGATTATATCTTACATAAATCTTTATATTGCAATATTTATTAGACATTTTATTTTTCTATCTGCATTTTCTATCTGCCAAATCCTGCAGTCATAACCCCATTATTAGACAATCAAGTCTATCTTTAATTCATTCTGAAAATTGATAGTAAAACAAACTAAATAATGGAAATTAAAAAAAAAAATATTGCTAATTCAAGTTAAAATTTCTGGTATTGTCCATTAATGTTTAACATATTTCTCTTGCATGTTAGTTTTTTTTTTTTTTTTTTACATTCTCTTACCATTAAGCAAGTAGCATGGATTTGGAAATAAAGTGCAAGCTTCCAATGAGATTTGAACCTGCATCCCTATCTTTGAAAAGTTATCTGAGTTAAAAATCAGATAAAGAATGTAGTTATAGGACAAAATTTGAATGACATATGTGGGTTAACTTTCCAATCAATTGGCTACCTAGTACAAGGGATGCAATTTCAAATCTTGATGGAAGTGTCTTTCATTGTTTCTGATGTGTGCTGCTTGCTTAACAGTTGTAAAATGTAAAAAAAGTATTCCTGAGAATTGTAATAAAATATCAAGCTGAAACAAAAAATATTAAAAAATCAATAATTATATATTTCTTTCAGAAAATATTTTATTTATTAAAATCTGGCAAAAGATTCTTTTTAATATTTTGTATATGAATAAAGACAAAAGCAAAACTTGTCTTAGCTGATGTGTTTTGTCATCTGAGGGACTTTATCAAGGCAAATGCTAGGATTTTATTTTGTAACAAATATTTATAGACAAAAGCAAAAAATTTTTTCAAGATTTTTATATTTAAGAAAAGCTCATAAATATTCATCAGATTAGCTGAAAAATCTAGGTAATTTATGGAAGACACTAAGTGACATAATTTAATGTCTAATAAACGAAAGTGTATGTAAACAATGAGGGTTTTGAACAATTTAATATTTTGTTAAAAAAGACATAATTTCACTCACAAATAATGCAGCATGATTGCATAATTTTGAACACCAGAACTAATGAATTTTTTGAATTATGTCCCTTTTTTCTTTTCTTTTTTTTTTTTTTTAAAATTGTAAAGTGGAGATATAAGGTTCTTAATAGATTGAAGGGATTATATGAACATCCTCCTTGTCTTATATGCTGCAAAGTGCAATTTTGAATATATTATAATTGTGTGTGTGATAAAATTTCCTTTTATTTAATATAAATGCTGTTTATATTTATTTATGAATCTGAATTGACAGAACAATGTATAAAATCTGATTTTTTTGGAGTCATTATCATTCAGACTATTGACCTGTTTTTATTTATTTTTCATAAACATTTTTGGGGGCAATCTATTCTGCAGTCATCTTCAGATGTATAATTCATGCCATATATAATTTTGAGAAGTCATTATACTTCTAAGGGTTATTCAAGCTAGATATCGGCTAACATGACATAACAACACTATGTTCAATTAAAATATTCACTTAAAATTAGTTCAGTTAACTGTATATATGTCATCTTCTTTTAAAAAAAAAAAAATGTAAAAGTTAGGCCCATAAAATATATATATATGAATCAGCACCATCTTGAGGAAGCATCTTTTTGTTTTTTCTTTTTAGAAAGTTTTTCTTTTCTCTTTTCTTTTGACTTGCATACATATATACATAGTGTGTGTGGTACCTATTCAAACTCCAGCATTCTATTACCATTATTAAATTGACGAAATATCTTGGCTGTAGTAACCTGTGTTTGCTTCCAGGTGAAAAAAATACACACACAAAGACATTATTTAAACAGAGGGTTGTGAAAAACCATCTGAAGTGAATAAGATTCATATTGATTATATGTTTGTAAAATCCAAATGGGTTCTAACCAAGATATATACAAAATTAGTGTAACCTGTCATCATTCTTTGAAAAATTCAACATTTTTTCTTGTGAAATGAGATCAAGGAAGCACATGTGTCATATTCTATATATAATAATTACAAAAGTAAATTCTGTAATTATTGAATCAAAATCAAAAATGTGTTTTGGGGCACAATTTGAAAAAGCAATTGATTGTAACAATTATTTAATACAAAAACCAACACTGAAGCTTAATGCAGATTTCTCTTTAAATTAATTTTTTTTAAGTATTCAATTTCTAAATTCCAAGCTTTATTCAGAGAACTCATTCTTCATGGTTTTTTGTTTATGGGAGAAGGCATCTATTCTATGGCCTTTTTCAGGTGTATAATCTGTAAAGAAAGAGAAATACTTCCTCCTCTCTCTCTCACACCCTAGTTCCTAATACTGATGCATCCAGCAACATGAGATACACTGATGATGCTATTCACCATCATGTTTTGTTCCCAAGTAGTGGGGAGTGGAACTTCCTCTTCCCTTCCAGATTATGCACTTAAAAACTTTGTAGAATGGACCAGAAAAAATGTGGCAATATCAACAGAGAAGATGTTCAAGTAAATTAGGAGCTGAAATTTGATCTGATGTTTTCACTGTATAAGGTTCAATCTATTTGATTAATCATGTTGAATTATATTTGTGTAAAATCCCCTTTTTTTTTTCTTTTTTTTTTCTTAATGATTATGCTATTGGTTTCTTGTAACAGCACCACTGATTTTCTATCATCCTTGTTTCTAAAATACTGATATATCTACTTTACTAAATCAACAGAGGTCACATAATGATACTGATGATGATAAATCTTTGATCCCTTTAAAGCATGAGGTCTTAGAAACTTCCATAACAATTAAATGGCAAGAGCAGTGAGAAATTCAAGTATTCTCTTGTAATTTTGTCTGGATTAAGTAGTTCCTGGCCACCAGTTGCTATAAATATATGGTATGGACATGTGGAGTGTTTCAGCAGTGCTATCAAGTGCACTGTGACTTTTAGGTTAAAGGAAAGTGAGTGCCTGAGAGGCCCAACATGTTATGGAGGGAGCTGACAGAATGTGATCACAGAGAGTGGAAAGTCAACCCTCACGACAGATGCATTTTGGAGATCTGGAGTGTGAAATGCCATGCATGCAGCTAGCCAGTTACCTGAAGGGGGAGGGGTCCACTGATGTGGATGATGCTCCTGTATTTGCACGATAAACAAATGAGAAAGAAGAGTAGATATACTAGCTGCTTATTTGTTGTTGCTCACAAACCTAAATACTATTCAAATAATCTGGGTTTTTGTCACAGTCAGCTGAGAGTTTCATGTAAATGCAGTCAAGTAAGGGCTGCATGATATTCAATCTTTACTAGATTTAGTTGCTTCCATACATTGGCAAAGAAGTTAATGTTAGAAAATAAATATTTGTATTAAGTGCTTTTTTGTTTGTTTTTTGTTGTTGCTCTTTTGTTCCATCATTAGAATGCAGACTTATTGTGGTTCTTGTGCATTTCATTGGAGGGCAGTGATTAAATAAATTTAATCACTGCTCTCCAATTACTTATATTTTCTGTGAATTTCTTTAAATTTTTTTCAAAATTTGCAGAAAATATAAGTAATTTTGTACTAACAGATACAGACTTTTAATTAAGAGAACCTGTGGTGCAGTAATCTTTGAAATAATACAAAATTTTCTTCATATCATTGACTTAAGAAATTTTATCATATAAAAAAATCATACTTAATAGCTTTCATTAATTTTGATTTTTATCTACACAAAGGTTTTTTGTTTTGTTTTTGTTTTTTTACATTTCATAGTTATATATATTCATATGGATTTGAAAAAGAAGTTTATAAACAATCTAATTACCATTCACCAGTAGCTTAAAGCTAAGCACTGTTTAGATATATTTTTCCAGTTTCTTAAAATGAACCAAAAAATTAACCTGTCAGAATTATTTAGATGAGGAATTATCAATGCTATTCGGACAATTATCTTCATGTTTTGGCCTTTGTACTTTCCAGTTGAGGAGGCTCCTGTGAAGTTCCTAAAATTGTTGAGTTGAGATGGAAGGTAAGATTGGTACTAGAGAGTGCTGGGCCTCCCAAATCTATGGATATCAAAATCTGCTAGCAGACAAGAACAGCACAACTTAGAAAAATTTGCTAATCTAGATGGTTGCAGCAGCAAGGTATAAAAGGGTCCCACATTAAAAAAAACAAAAAAAACAAGAGAAAGCTGTTACAGATCCTAATAGTAAACAAGGATTACATCATAATGAATACTGAAACTAACACATTGTTACAATAAGCTACTACACATGTATGGCATTTTCAAAATTTATAAAGATGTTCAACTGAGGCTAATAGACAATTGTTGGAGCTCAGCTGTCACTCACTAAACAAATTCCTAATAAGCATCTTGGTAACAAGTTAGTCCCCCATCCTATGTAAAGATCTCTTCTCATTTTGTGGACACCATCAGAGATACTTCCATTCATATCAACTGAGTGATGAGCATGAACAGTGAGCTTATTTACTGAAGCTCCCAAAGTTGAGGCTGTATCAGTGGTATGAGATACGTTAGAATTGTATTACATATTAGAAGAGCACATAAGAGTCCCACCTGATGGAGATGTTGACATTGTGTGTGCAAGCAACATCCAATTAGTTTCTGATATGTACTGATTGGAAGATGGTTTAGCTATAGAATTAAATATTGAATACTTCAAGAAAATAGCTATAGAAGCATCACCAGTAAAGTCAATAATGTTTGATTAAATATGTAGATGACACCTTCATATTCTGGTCCCACCATTAAGATGTTTTAAATACTGCTGGACCATGTGTATTAACTAAGACTTTACATACAGTTCACAGTGGAAAAAGCTGATGATCAGCAAGCCTTCCTAGATACTCTTTCACGTGGAGTATGGGTTCAAGTCCCCCATATCACTTTAGTTCCTAGCATCCATACAGTATCAAGAAAGGTAATATCCACTGCCTGCAACATCAGGCCAAACTCACAAGTAGTAACCCCAACATGTACCAACAGATGATCAGTATTAGAAATAATTATCGAGGGTAACACCAACCACCCTGCAAATATGGCATCATCTCTGTAAGAAGAGTAGAAGACAACAATAAAAAATCTGCCATGGTCTGTCCACCATACATAAGAGGTAAATCTGAAAAGATTCAAAAGATCTTTGATCCATACAACATCAGAATGATATTCAAAATTTGACTTTTTGGATAGTTTTTCTTTGGAAGAATGCATGAGCAAGAACTGTATTTATTTTGTCCTATGCAGTAGTGACAATGAAGACAAAGCAGAGTCCAGTCCTCCACTAAAAGTAAGGGTAGAGGAACATCAAAAAGTTGATGTCAGGAAAGTGACATTGAAATCCAGCATGGCTGATCATATATGAAGGGAAAAGAGTAGTCATGAACCTCTGTAGAATGAAATGAAGATGGAGAACAACATTGGAGGAAGACTGAAAGAGTCAGCACATGTTAGTAACTGGCAAGCTTAACAGTAAATCTCATATAGCAATGAATACCACCTGCGAATCTATGATTAAGATGGGTGTTCATGCAGTTCTAGTACCCTGTGTCCAAACATTAGGTTTACAGATCCCAAAGTCTACAATTGTGTCTGGTAGTGCTCAAAAGTTAATATTTTGGTTCAGTGGAAGAAACAGACAAGCAACACAAAGGTGAATAAGACTGATAAGCATTGGAAAGTGGATTGAGAACACTCAAACCACATGGATTGAAATTCTAAAATTGTTACCAAGTACAACAGACGCCTAACAAATATCAGAGGTACAATGGCTGAAATATTGTGAGTGTAACGACCAAGATAAGCATGCTGCTATGAATAGCAAAGCATATAATAAAACTTGAACTATGTTATACTGACATTACTTATGTAAAATTGCATTTTATATTTTACTCATTAAATATTTTACTATTGCAAGGGTATGTTTTCATAAATGTTTAAATATAATCTAAATATAATATTGGTAAGTTTTTTTTATTAAAATGATGTAACATTTGTCTATATTTCTGAGATGAGGTATTATGTACACTATTTACATTATTTGGACTATTGTCCTCATCTTTGTTGCCATATTTATTACAACATTTTGGCCGTTGTACACTCCAGAGTGTACAACGGCCGAAATGTAATAAATATGGAAACAAAGATGAGGACAATAGTCCAAATAATGTAAATAGTGATGTAGCATTCCCTAAAAATTACAGAAAAGACTGATTAGCATTTTCATTCATTCTAAGCAGTATAGGATTTATTAAAAATAATTAGTCTAAAAATGAAAATTAAGCTAATTGCTTGTTCTGTAAGCACATGTACCTGAAATGTGCATTCATTGTTAAACTGCTGTTTTTATTTTGTGATTTTAATTCTTTTGTATTTATTAAAATTGTTTAACATATTGTCTAGCAAATCATTTATTTCCTTTTGACTTTATGTAAAACTATTTGTTCAGTTTAGCAAAGGCAAAAATGAACTATTGTCCTATTTTGGTTTTGATGTAATAATTGATGTGTGTATTAATTGCACTCTTGATAATTGGCAAATCAACCTTGGACAATGTTTTACATCAATGTAAGAATTTAATATTGTTTGTTGATTATTGGTGTTGGAGATGCAAGAATTTCAAACATAGTTTTTAATTAAGAATAATTTTTAGAAGTTTTAAACTTTTTGTAATAAAACTTATATATTTATGACATTAATATATATCTGCAAAGTTTTAATGGCTTTTTCATTTAGTTTATAGTTAGGGTGCAAATAGGATAAATTAATGATGTTTTTATTTTTGTTTATATCAGGTAGTTACTTGTATTATTTTTCTAAAATTCATTAACACTAATTTTATTTGCTTATTGATGACATGGTTTGAGAAAATAAGTTTCTTTTATGTTGCTCAGTTCTTTATAAGATAACAACCATTTCATGTTTTGGGATATTCGCTTTGGTAATTAAGTAGACAAGGATTTTTGCTTGTGCATTTTATATATATTGAAATAGGGAAATTGTGATCATTTAGAGTTTACTAAAACATTGAGAAAAGGTATTCCATTATGAATGTTCAGTTCATAAGTGTAGCTGTTTTCCTCAACAATATTTTTTTTTTTTTTACTTCATCTAGATTTTTTGTTAATATGAATATGCTATCAATATATCAAACATATATCATAGTTTGCCAAAATTACTAAAGATTTTATTTTGTAAATTGTGTAGAAATGAGATAAAATAGGGCCAAGAGGTAATCTCGTAGCTATACCTCTCAGTCTGGGTGTAAATGCTAGCAAAATGATAATGCATCCTGCAAGATAGTAGTTTATATAGAATTCTTGGTTTAATATTAGGGGGTGGGAGAGAAGAATGTTTATATATATATTATCTACTATTGTAAGTTCTTTGACAAGTACATGATTAATGAGACTTTTGACCTCATTAGGCACAGTTGCCATTATTATGTTTATGTGAGTGAACTATTTGAAGAAAATCATTAATGAAATTAATGCTATATTTATTTAGTAAATGTAGTAAGATCAGTTTTAGGAAGTGATATAAAAGAATAGGAATTTGTGAGAGGTGAGCTAGACATGTTTTTAAATAACCCGAATAATTTTGTGAAGTTTGAGGAATCCAATTTTGTCATTATTGGCTGTAATAATCTTATTTATCTGTATGTTAAAGATGTAAGTGGTTATTTTTCTTTTAGTTTCTTAAAAATTTTTTGTTGCCAAGAATAGTTTTGTTTTGTATTTAAAGCAGGCCTGTTTAAACTAATAAATATTGATTTATCATTTTTCCAAATGACAATCTCCTTGTACTAGCCATTAAAGATTCAGTGAAAAATAGTTCATTTTAATGATTTCTTAAAAAATATTAGTTACTTTTTACATAAAATATATTGAAAAAACTACATTTGATTACAGTAAATATGTTATATCACCAAAAAGTTCTTTTTTTTTTTTTTTTTTTTTTTCTGAAATGAAATCAAAAAATTACCACCTCCTGTGTGATTTTTTGGGGTTTGTTTTTTTTTTAATTATTTGCCAAAAATCAGTGAATTCAAATGAAATTTTAGTATTTATTCATTAATAAATGAATTGCATACTGAATAGGTTATTTTATTAGAAAACTTTGTATTTGTGACTTCGGTCTGTCTCCACCCCCAATATCTTGTGTACTTTTTAGTTTCTGATTTCTTTTACAGTTAGATAAAGAAAAATCCATTTTGTTTTTTGTTTTTTTAGTAAAACATTTATGCAGTATTAAGTGTGATTGTCCCAAGTCTTACCAAAAATAATTCAATAAAACTCAAAAAATATATATTTTTTTAGAATTAGTGCTTGCATAATTAAATAAAATATATATTTTTTTTCTTTCAGAATAGACAGAAAACAATCTACACTTATTATTTATTTTATAAAAAATTAAAAATTAATTTTAATTCTTGGTGCAATTTTGAAATTCATTGTTCGTTACAAGAGTTTCTTTTATTAAATAAAGCCCCTATTTGAAGAATTGAAAAATAAAAGTTTAATGCCATTTTCAAGTGGAAACATTTTTTTTAAAGAATCTTATTTTATTCCTTTTAGCAACTGTTAAATTATATTTGTATGGATGTACAAAAGGGAAATAATTCTGATTTCACACCTTTGACCATTCTGCTAAGTTTCATGAAAGCATAGAATAAAAAATTGTATTCTTTTAATTATTAGTTATATAGGATTATAATAATTTTATGGACAAAATAAAAATAAAGGCATCATTTGGATACCAATGAATAATGGAGAAAGAACTCAAAGTGAATGCAATCAATTAATGCGCTTGTTTTTTTTTTGTTTTGTTTTTTTAGTACCAACTTTGCTATTTTAATACATTTTCTTAAATTCGGAATTAATTTTTGAAATATCACATTGGGTGCAGTTATATATTTTATAGCATGAAATATGTAAGAAAATAATCAGAAAATAAAACAAATAATTAAACTAAAAAATAATACTTCTAATGTATAAAAAATAAAATTATTCATTCTACTAAGTTTAATAAAAGTGTCTAGAATAAAAAAAATTATATTCTTAAATGATTGGTTATATACGGTTAAAAAAAAAATTAGTTTTAAACATAAATAAAGATTTCTTGGTTATTGCACTATTTCATTTTAATTTTTTGTGCACTTTTTAAATCCGGTGTGTCATTATAATGCCCCAAAATTTTAATTCCATATCGAAATTTATTTTTCTTCTAATATGGATTAGTTTTAGGCCATTATCTTTCAAATAAAACAAATTTAACTTCAAAGAAGACATTTAAATTATTTAAAATGCATTTTTCTGGGTTTTTTTTTTAAGTTCATGATTACTAGTTACTTGTCATATGCTGAAAGCTCTCCTTAAATTTGCTAGTATTTCATGAAGTATGGATGACCAAAATGACATTTATTAACCACAATGGTGAAAGTATATTCCTAACATTAAAATTGCATCATATCATAGACAACACTTTAATGATTAGATACATTATAAATTTTATTTTAAATCAGTTCAAACATTTCAGGAGAGATCTTTATCCTTTGCAAGGTGGAAGAGAATGTATTTGACCTCCTTAACCCTCTGGTTATGAATCATGGTTTTGAAAATCTACAAGTTTTACAAAGTTGTAGATTTCTGGCACCTCTAGTTGATCATGTGATGGGTATTGGCCTGTATATTGAAATAGTTTTATCCAACTTCAGGTACATTTGGGTTAAATGCAAAACAGAGGTACTTTCTGATAAACAGATTCTGAGTGCCTAAGCTGATTATTTGGATTCAGCCACGTTTATTTACAGGATTATGAGTTGGTACCTCCAAAGATTTGCTAAATAATGATAAATACATGATAAAAATAAATGCCCCAAACTTAATAAAAGCTAAGTTTTATTGTCGAAATCTTTATGCTATTATTAAGAGTAAAGACCAAAGGATTTTTTTTATTATTTTTTAATCCTCTTTAGAACCTTCAAAATTTTGGTTAAAAAATCTTTTTTCTTGCATCAATGAGTGACCATAAATTAGTACGTGAAATTTTAGTGTCTTTTTACAATGAAAAACATATTGGTTTGGAAATACTTATAAAAATCAAATAGTTGTTGGATTTTAATGAAATTTTCAGGATTTATTCACAAATGAATACAAGTAATTTAGAAACATTTCTTTTTCAGAAAATCTTGGTAAAAAATATTTTTTACATCTGTTACTCCTCACTTATTTTATGAAATTTCAAGAAATTCATTTTTGTAAGATTTAATATTTATATAATAAGCACAAATCCTTGGAAATTTAAATCATCTATTTTTTTTTGTAAAACAGGATATCTAGTTACAGAAAATCTGCTCTGAATCATAAAATAAAAAATGCAATAAAATTGAAACATTATTTAATTAATTTTTTTATTAATTGCTTTTATGAATAAGATTTATTATGGACACTATTGTCTTATATGATGAATAATGAATTTTTACAAGAATTGTTTTCATTTTTTTTTTTTAATTTTAACAATTTATAGTTTTAAATCTTTTAAAATTCTTTATTAAATTGTAGTAGTTAGATGATATAGTTATTAAGTAAAAACTATAATGATCGTAAATGGAAAAGCTTACTGTAATTCAGTACCACACCCCCAGTATTTTAAAAATAATTTTGAATTTTTTTTTGTGTGTGTGTGTGTGTGTGTGTGTGTGTGTGTGTGTAAACATGCTGATTTTTGTAAATACAGATGTTCATACACAACATTATCAGAGAATAAGTGTGGTAACTATAGAAAATTTTAAAATAATTTGTAATTTTCTAATATTTCCTCGTGAAATAGCCTTGTTAGTAATACTATGAAAGCTAAAATACCTAAAATTCAATTTCATAAATCTTTGAGATTAATGTGTAGTTAAAAAAAATTATATGAAAAAAGTCATTCGTGTTACATTTGCCAAAAAAAAAAATTGGCAAACATAAATCTCTGAAAAGAGTTATCAACACCCAACTGTGTTAAAAAAAAATATGCTTTTCTGCAATATTTTAAGCTAAAAGTAATATTTGTTTCTAATCAGATTAAACTTTAAATCAGCAAAAAAATCTTCCTTGAAATAAAATTTCAGAAAAGTATATTTTATTTTTGAAAGATTAAGAGAATTATGTTGTGCTGAGAGATTAAATCAGCCATTGTTTTACAATTTAAAAAAAAAACTAATTCTAATTGATTTAAATATATTTTGAAATGCAGCATAGTATTTTGCTTATTGGAAATATTAAATTTAATCTTTTAGCTTGAAATTACAACTGAAATAAGATTCAAGAAATATTTTCATTTTTAAAAATGTATTTTAAACCATAAGTATCACTGTTCTTTGAAAACTACCTAATTTACTACTAAAAATATGTGAACCAACTACAATATGATATTCATTATTTGTCTTTTATAAAAATTTAAACCATTTTATAAAGAAATACATTTGAAAAATCTTTTTATTAAAAAAAATTATACAAAAATTATCAAAATGTGTAAGAGGAAGAGATGCTCTCAACTTAGTGAATTTATATGGTGAGAGCAAATGAAAAAAATGTTCAGAAAATGCATTTTTTTTAATTATTGCAGTTACTTGTCACTTTATTTAAATTTTCTTGTTCAGTCATTTTTATGAATTTATGAATAAAAAGACCTTTTATATTTATTTCTTTTATAAAATGCTAAATGCTAAATATTTCATTATAGTTTGTTCACATTTTTATTATCTTATAAATAAGCAATATAATAAAGGTTTAACTTTGTTTTCAATTCTCAAGATTAAAGAAAATGTATAACTTGACTTTTATGCTTGTTTTTTTTTCTAATCCTTACTTTTTAAATGAGTAAACATTCTGAGAGATTCAAAGTGTATGCAGTAATAGTGGTGTTGGGAACACTCATCTTTTTGACACACCAATTATTTTGCTAAATCTTTTTAATCTTTTCTTTGCCATTTTAGCATTGTGTTGTACTAAGCTCAGAAATATTACTTCAGCCTACTGATAAATAAAATTTTCTCTTGAGCAAAAAAAAACTAAAAACATATTCCTACATTTTACCACTGGCCATGAAAGCACCACACACCTCAGACTCAGATAACAAAATTTACTGTCCACTTCTGTGTGTGTGTGTTCTGATCCAATCATATAAGGGTACCTATAGTGTCATAACAGGGTAACTTTTAAAGTTTTATTTGAAAAGTATATACAGGATGTAAATGAAGTAACTATCACATTTCAAATCAAATCTTGGTGAACTGCATTGAGTAAAAATTGGTGAATTTGACATTCACCAAAGATAAATGCCTTGTTGTTTGTCATCAGCAAGAGTTTATAGATCTTTCTTTATTGATTATTTTTTTTTTTATTCCCCCAACTCTCAAGCAATGATCTTTCAGCAGGCTAGTAAACTTTCAAATTACTCAGATTTGGGATAGAAAATTACCTAATTGATGGTTGGGGAGAATGGGTCTACTAATTTGTATAGGTCTCCTGATATCACACCTAAGTTTCTTTTGATTTGAGGCCATATTAAGAATGTGGTTTACAACAGAAAACATGACACTCCAGGGCTTAAAAAAATTGAAGAGGAGGAAGGTTTGATAACACCAAGGATGTGCCAAAAAATGCTAGTTGGAGATTTCTAGTGAGATGTTGAGCCTTGTGATTCCTCTGTCTACAGCTCTGATAATTGTAGATACAGGATCTTGTGTGCAAATAGATAACAATCATGCTATTTGTCAGAAGTTTCCCGAATGCTTCTCAAGACAATTTTGGCCAACTTACACCCAATGACAAAGTGCATTATCCTGCTGGAATTAACCCATCCATTGTTGGGGCACATGGAGTCCATGAATGGGTGCAAATGGTTATAAATTGGTGCAATGTGGCATTCAGTTGCATACATGCATATTTATGTATCCATGTTATTATGGAACCACCTTCAGCCTGATGGTGTTTTGTTAACAAGCGGGTTTTATGGCTTCATGAGGTGTGTACCCAAAGAGACTGGCAATGTGACTCCTCAAACCACGTTACATCTTGCCAGTCTCTTAGGGTTCGATTAGTGATGTCACAAGTGCAGGTGAGATACTGTGTTGTAATATTAACAGGGTCACTCTAGTGGGTTTTCTGCTTCTATATCTAAGCTAAAGAACACTGAACTGCCCTGCTGAATATATGTCTGGTACCTCCTGTATCAAATGTGACTTGAACCAGTGTTGCTTGTCTGATCACAGATGATTTCGGCCAAACAATTCATTATGATCATTATAGACCCTGTGGGTAGCCACTACTTGTCCATGATAGTGATGCCTTCCATCAGATATTCCCAATAGTCATGTGACTCTATAGTTTGAGGAATGTCCCTATAATTTTAGAAATGGGATGTCCTGTCTGTCTGGCACCCAGAATCATACCCATTCAAATTTCAATAATTCCTGTTGGCATGAGCAACTGAGCCGGTGTTCACATTGACAAGTGTCACAGCACAACATTTTGGTCTGGGTATTTTCATGACATCAAGGTACAGTGACACCACCTCCAATTACCTTTACATGCAAAAAAACCCCATAACTTTCTTATATATATATATATATATATATATATATATATATATCATCAGACCAAGAAACAGTACTATTAAAAAGTGCTCAATACACATGTGGGGAAAAATAAAATATAACATGCAGAGCTTTTAACTTAAAAAATTAGATTAGTTGAATCTGCTACCTTAGTTTCAACCTTATGATTGAAACTAAGGCAATAGATTCAACTGATCTCATAAATGTCATTCACATGCATTGGTAGAAAATAATAATAATAATAGATGAATCAGTGCAACCCTCTACTTCTTTTTTATAAAGCACTAAAAATGGATTTAGGAAGATTATCTGAACACTTGGAGTAAGACTTGATGTACAATCTGTTATGTGTTTGTACTTAATGCTGCTGTCTTATTAAATCTGTTAACATTCCAAACACTTAACAGATTTCAGTCTTATCTTGCTGGAGAGGCTGTGTGATTTTGTCATTACTCTAATAATAATAATTTTAAATCCATCAACCCTAAGCTTACCATTTGCCAGGTAAGTAAAATGAGCTAAAATTTTAAGGAAACTATGTAGTAATAATGCTGTTAGACATTAGGTTTATTTTAGTCACTATGAGAGTCACCAAGAGTTGAGTAAAGCATTGGTTCAAGCATATTTGGTTTCCCTGGAAGGTGTGAGTGTAATCTCCAGACCTGGAACAAACAAGAATAAATGAGTATTAACTGATCCAAAATATTCCTTAAACATCTAATCCCCTTGAATTGAATAAAGGATTTGGTTTGAAATTCCAAATATGAAGACACACAGACACTTGAAAAGGGCTGGAGAGACAATGACAAAAATATGACTAATGAGCTGCTTGTCTGAATATTAGTGTATATAATAATCATAATAATAATTCCTCATCTCAAAAATTCCAAGAAAAAAAATTAATTTATGCCAGAAAATTATTATATGACTTTCTTTATTGGAGATTTTAATGTGTGTGTAGATGTTATAACAGGTATCTTGAATTTTGTTTCTAGTTGTAGAAAAATAATGCATTATTTATATATATATATATATATATATATATATATATATATATATATATATATATATATATATATAAAAGATAACTACTAGGCCTCAGTTACATTAAGTAGAGCAAAGTCAAATTTGTTGGCTGATAAGTTATCATGCTTGTAAATATACACTAATTTTTATAGATTAAGTATAGATTCTTACAATACTTGGCATCAGGATATTTTTGTGTAACATTGGTGAAATCAGATGTTCTGCAACTATTATTACTTTCACTACTATCTTGTATTTATAAGTTGTGAAATTCCATGCAAATAAATTTCTCATGAATTATCTTCTCAGCTACTCCTAAGTGGCTAACTTTTGCCTACAAGAAACACATTGAATTAACAAACTATTTTGTTTATCAAACAAAGCTGGAGTCACTTTTAAAATCTGTTTTACTGATCAATATTTTTTATTTGTGTTTTAACAAATGTTTGCTACTTATCATCAGATGTTAACATTTGTATTAATTTTTTTTTCTAAAGTAGAAAAACAAAAAACATCATTTAACAATTCTTGCTCTCTCATTAAAAACAGATATCTGCAAAGACAATACCGTGTTTGACATAAGGCCAAAAAGGCATGTTTCAATAATAAAGGAATGAGACTAAACTTTGTTTATGTCATTCAATTTTTTTCAAAGTTGATACATAAATTCTTATTTACTTCATTCTGACTTTCTTTTTTTTAGGTGGGGAGGTGTTTTCAAAAATTCTTTAAGAATTATCATTAACACAACTGGAATTTTGTAAACATTTTGACTTTAGTTTTATGTTACATGACCAAAGGTCAGAGAAATTATTTTTAATACTTAATAGAATTTGTCGTGTCTTTTTTATAATTAACCAATCCCAAATTATATGATTGTTTCCATATATTTCTCTCTTGCTGTGGCTCTTTTATTTCAGTTGATAAATATTTAGCTTTTTTTTATTATTTAAGTCTATGAACTTGATATAGTTTTATGAATCAAGGTAGTATTTTTATTTATATTGTTTATCACGGCAGAGTAATGGATAGCAGCTTGGATTGAGGAATTGGAGAGCTGAGTTCGAATTCCAGTCAAATCCATTACAATCTCTTGCGATGAATCCTCCTCTTCTCCACCCCCTTCACCCCCAACCTCCCAGCTATAGGTAAATAGCAGGACAGACTGAGTTTTATAACCTTGGATGGCAACTGGTCTACTGCAGAAAGAAACGGCAACCTACTGCGAGGGAAAAAATCTGCCTCATCAGTCATGTATCAAAAGATATATGACCACCTAAGTGTTTATCATGCATGGCACATAACTGATATATACTCAGAATTAGGTATTCTCATAAAATGTTTAAAATGGGTTGAATCAGTCAAGAAATATTTAGAAATATCCAAAGATACACAATCTGGTTATTGCATAAACTAGACTTCCACATATGCAAATTTCATACTTATTCATTACCCCTACTCTGCCTCTCCCCCAAATTCTATTAAAGTGACAGTGGATAATGATTGTTGACAAATCACTTAATACTATTTAATAACATCTCAGGTTTAGTCATGAATAAAACAATTTTGAAACATTGTTTTTATTTCAATTAGATTTTTGAAGTTCTTCATAAATTTTTTGATTTTTTTTTCATAAGGAAAAATTTTCATAAATAAATATGGTGCTCAATGCAACAGGTACAAAAAGTTTTATTAAATTTCACTAATTGAAACTCTGTGGAATTTTCAAATGCTGATGTATCAGGTATACAAATTCTTTCAGCTGATT
Organism: Acanthosepion esculentum; assembly: GCA_964036315.1. NCBI lineage: Eukaryota > Metazoa > Mollusca > Cephalopoda > Sepiida > Sepiidae > Acanthosepion > Acanthosepion esculentum. The sequence continues at coordinate 20,863,516 of OZ038513.1, forward strand.
TCTTTCTTTTGTCCCCCACAAAGAAAAATTAAATGAAAACATATTACAATTGAATGAAAAAATGTTTTTATATTGAATTATTCTACAGTTCTTTCTAATGACAGAAATTTATAAAACATGAACTCACTTACATATTCAATTTAAATTGATATTTGGTCCCAGGTGTCATTCTTTCAAAAGTTTATGAAGATACCTAGTTAGAATGAATGTATCTTTTATTTGTTCACATTTTCATTTGTTATTATTGTAAACTATCCACTCTTTATCACATTTCATTTCCATAATGATATTTTTATTAGATTTGTCCATGAAAATACAGCCCAATAGATTTTTATTTTTTCTCTGGTGTAGAAGTCACACATCAAAATGACTAACATAGCCAACTTGATTTTTCATTTAGATATTTAGACTATCTTCTGAATTGTATAATATTGATTATTTTCAAATAATCTTTTGATTTCATTGTTATTCTTCAGCACAAAACTTAACAAACAACTTTTGACATATTTAAGCATTTGGAGTTGCATGTCAAACTTAGTGAAAATAAAAACATCAAATGCTGAAAATGTTGCTTATTTTCTGTCTTTAATGAAAATTTAATGAAAATTAGTTGACTGATTCTAATCAATCAACAAAAATAAACTAATTTTGATAATTTCAAAAATAACATGCTGCTATAACAGCTGTCACATACAATTGAAAGTGATCTTTTTAAAATAAATACTTTTAATACTGTATCTGTAACTTTAACAAGAGTCATCAACACATCCAATGTTATTGACATTATTAGACACTTAAATCTCTTTGTATTTAGCTTCCCAACACACACTTTGCTAATCAAAGAAAACCACCTTGTATTGAATTCTGCACTAGACCAACAATCACTCAACAGGCTTTCATTCAGTTTTCTGCTCTCTTATCCCAGACAGACAAGGAATTTGTAACTTTCTTCCTTTAGATGTTGTAGGCTATACCAAATCTTTCTACTTCATCTTATGACTTTCATGTGTTCCTCAAGTCTGACTATAAGACAATGGCTAGTTTCTTCTCTTATAATATATTTTTTGCTTATTTAGCAAAGTATATAAAAGTATTTTTTAGTCAGACTATTCTGTTGTAAGGGACCAGCTCTGTTAAGGTTTCAAAAAGTACACTATTAAATGCCACTCTGATCTCGTAGAATTTACAAATTCTTTAGACATAATGTTTGCCATGGCCATATAATTAGTTGTACTGGACTTTTCCCTCCTGTTCCTACTTCTAGAAACAACCCAGGATCGATACATATTAGGCTGAAGCATGCACATAATATCTTCTCTTGTTTTGTCTTCCAGTTCTGCTGGATCATCGATAACTTACATTGAAGGCAACAAACCAGCTATTTCTTCAAACAGAAAGAAGTTGGACTATGTAGTTTTTTTTCTTGTGTACACACTAATGAAATACTCTCCCGTGTAACTAACTAGGATGTAAAAAAAAATAGTAGTTTGGTATTGAGTCTTCATTGTGAATAGTATAGATCAAATAGAGTTCATCTAGTCTAATAGTAAGCTTGGATATCTGTAGAATGAAAGTATCATCCACATATCTAAGACAGATTGCTTTAACAGGAAGGCAGCTAGATCTTCCAAAACTTCATGTAAATACTGGTGAGCACTTTGGACAATGGAGATCTCATAACTAAGCTTGCTTCTTGATGATAGGTGTTCAATCCAAACTACAAGTATGTTATTCTAATGTAAAATATGATAATGCCAATGAGTTGTATCATTTTCCAGCTTCTCATTTAGGACATGTAATACTTCCTCTGTAGGTAACTTGTCTAACCACATCAAAATTAATTGTCATTAATGATAAGTACCTCCTTCAATTAGTTCCACAGAGTGGACCAAATTCTTGATGTGGGATGTTGTCTTACCTGAAAGTGGTTTTAAAATGTCAGCAAAAAAGCAATTCAAAGGATGATATACAGTGACCATAGCAATTTAGTATGGGACAGCAGTTTATGTTTTTGTACTTTTGGAAGCCCAAAAATAGAAATGTACTATGGTGCTGTATTAACTATCTATAGTATTTAAAAGTAAGATAGTCTTTTTTTGTTTTTGAGACTAGAAGACAGTTTTATCTTCATGGTTAAGATAGAATGTTGTCTCTCATACCCAGCAGACTCTGTTATTGATTCAAGTTTTTCTTTATAAATAGGTTTTCCCTCGTCACAATCATGTTTCTTTTATCTGCTGACAATATGATTATTTTTTTTTCATCTCTTTGTAGATAACTAAATGCATCTGATCCCTCTTTCATCTTTCGGTAGTCTTGAGGTCTTTTTTACAATTGACACATTTGATCCAAATGTAGCATTCACTTTTCTTTCTATGGAATACCATAACCAAAAAGTTTTAAGCTACCCAGTATGATTGTAGAAATTACAAGATTAGTAACAATAAGTAGTAAAAAGGTAACATGTTTTTCTTTTAATAGAAAGTGTTTATCTACTAAATTGAGGGCATTGACATTGAGTATTATAATTGGATGTTTCTATGGGGAGGATTGTTTATAATATCGATTAACATTTGGGGAAAATGATCTTTTTAAAATGATATAGTAGTAAACTTTGACTAATACAGAAAAAAATGTGATTTTTCAAATTCATAAATATCCTGTAAGAATATCCAAGTGATCAAATCAATGATTATAAGGATTTAATCTTCTGTGTTTAGAGGATTATGACATCTAAATAGCACTTTCAGCAAAGTTTAACCTTGTACCTGCAAAAGGACAAGTTTTCTGTTTACACAAATAGTAATAGATATACCACTGTGACTCTCTTAGCAATGTTTATTTACAAGATTATAAAAATATGTGAACTAACTACAATGCATTATTTATAATTTTATAAATAACTATGAAAACAAGTTTGTTTGTTTTTTGTTTTTTTTTTCATAATTTTATAAAAATATCTATGAACTATAGAACAAAAAAATTTAAATAAATAATTTTTCCGGACATTATAAATTTTCTTCTCAAATTATCTCAGATTACTTTTTGATCTAAGATCAAGGATGCCTAATCAATACATTCAAGGCCTGAAACTCCAGCAATTATTACTTTTATTACTTTTTTTTTTTTAACATAATTTTGAAAAATTGGTTTAAATCATTGCTAAATTTTCTAAAAATACTTAGAAAATCTGCCAATAGATTATTGGCACTTGGCTGACAATAAGTTTCAAGGAAGATTTTTCATTTTTTAAAATTAATTTTAAACCTCAGGTATCACATTTTAGTGGTGGTACTTACTTTTATTTTAGTTTTAATTTCAAGCTAATACATTAAATTTAATATTTGCAGTAAGCAAAATACTTTTTCTGTATTTCAAAACTAATCTTTAAATTAACTGGAAGGAGTTTTTATTTCAAGATTGATAAAATCTCAGATTTTAGTGCCATTTTTTGCCATCTGTCATCACAATGTAATTCTCTTTATTAAAAAATCTTTCAAAAATAAAATATACTTTACTGAAACTTAGAGGAATATTAGCTGACTTAAAATTTAATTAATCTGATTTGAAACAAATATTTATTTCAAGTTTAAAATATTGCAGAAAAGAAATTTTTTTTTTTTTTTACGCAGAAGTAGGTTTTTATTTAAGGTGTTGACAACATGACTGATAGCCAAAAGTTTATCTAATTTTATTCTACAGTGGACATATCTAAAAATTGCTAGAGGAATAAAACGTGTGCACCTTTTTTTATATAATTTTTAACTACCCAGTTAAGTTTAGGGAAATATACTCCATAATATAATGTTTTGAATTTTAGATACTTTGGTTTTAAATTTACTATAGTTATTGCTCTTAATTTCTGATAATGTCTTGTATGGACATCCATATTTACAGAAGTCAGTCTTGTTTCTACATAAAACAAAAAAAATTCTTTTTAAAATATTGGGGCTCACTGAACTTTAAGCTTTTCTATTTATAATTAGTAAATATAGTTTTTACTTAATAATAATATCAGCTAACAGCTACAGATTAATACAGGAATTTAAAAGATTTAAAACTTTATAAATTATTCTAATTAAATTTTAAAAAAAAAAATTTTTTTTAAATTTATTATTCATATTTTATTCTTAAGACAATAGAGTCCATGATATATTTTATTCATAAAAGCAATTAATAGCTTTTCTAATTAAATAATGTCTGAGTTTTATTGCATTTTTTATTTTATAATTCCAAGCAGATTTTCAGTAATTGGGGGTCCTGTTTTACAAAAAAAAATGATTAATTTGTGAATAAGTTTTGAGCGTTTAATTAAAATCCAGCAATTATTTGATTTTTGCAAGAATTTCCAAATCAATGTGTTTTCACTGCAAAAAAAGATGCTAACATTTCCTTTACTAATCTTTGGCCCCTGACTGATGCAAGAAAAACTAAATTTTTATTAAAAAAATTTTATGTTCTATAATTTAATAATCAAAATGTCCTTTGGTCTTTCCTCTTAATAATGACATAGAAATGTTGACAATTAAACTTTGTTTTTATTAAGTTTCGAGCATGCTTTCATTTATGCTCATTTTTTTAGTGAATCAATAAATAGACAACCAGTGTTTTAAATTTTTTATTAAAATTCTAATCGTATCTTTTAAAATAATAAACATTGCCAAGAGAGTGAAGGGAGTATAAAATTATAGTGGTGTCAAGGGAAAAAATCATCCTTTTGATACAACATTTTTTTTTTCTGGCAGAAAGGTTAAACTTTGTCACTTTTTCTTAAATAAGCTGATTAACCTCCCCTCCACACATCTTAATGACATTTTGTATGTATATATATTGAAAAAATGTTTTGATGTCTTAAATCAAGGTATAAATCACAATAGAAATTGAAGGGGGGAGACAAATACAGGCTGCATTTTCCTGCTGGAGATAGGATTGTGCCCTGCATTGTTAAGATAAACTAAAATAAGCCTTCCTTTTGAGTTTCTTCCTGACAATCCTTTTTCTACTTTCTATTTGATCAACTGTTAATTTAATGTAAAGAAGGAAGAAAAAAGACTTTGTCATAAGCTGTTGTATAATCAATAATTTTTTTTTTGTTGTTGTAAATTATGTGCAATTTAAAATTGCGTTTATATGTACAAATATTCTATCAGTGGTATTGTAATCTATTATAAGTTATTATCAGCCTCTAGCAGTAATTTCTTTGTAAAATTTGATATGTAGACAAAATTGTGATAGTTTATGGCCAAAAACAAAGATTATCTCATACTTAAAAAAAAACAAAAAAAAAAAAACAGTTGTATCAAGATGAAGTAAAATGGTGTGCTAAAATGTTCTCATCCTGACCCACTTCCCCAAGTCTGAACATTATTTTGTTACTGTAGCTGGAAAGAGTTTTCTTTTATATTATAAAGTGCTAATTTGTGGGTTTCTTGTTTCTGATCACTGACTGAACCACATCAATAGAAAGTTTGAAATTTAAGCTATCATGAAGTTGCTCTTCCTTTAGAAGGAAATCCATGAGTACTTGATGCAAACATTGGGTGAAAAGTGCCCATCATACTTAACTGAAGTGGTGTACTAACATAGTGTCAACTTCTGAAATTGCTGATTATGTTCGTAACCAAATTTGAGCTGATAGACAAATCTTTGTTAAAAGAATTGCTGAAACACTAGAGATATCCAGGGATTATTTTAAGTTTATAATTAGGTATTCAGGAGCTGCTGGTCAATTGAGTGCCAAAATGTTTAAATCCTAACTAAAAACAATATCTCCAGATTGATTTTGCTTCATCTTCAGCGGTCTAGTAATAATGTTTTTGAAACAACTTGTCATTGCTGATAAAATCTGGTTATGCCACTAAAACCTGAAAACTAAACAACAGGCCCTACAGTGGTGGCACCATGGTTCTCCATGGTCAAAGAAATTCGAAACCCCAAAATCAGCAGGGAAACCTTGGATCATGGCCACAATATATATATATATATATATATATAATGTTTTTTGGTTTGTTTTTTTTTTTTAATAGAATATGTTTGATGACTTTTCTTCTGAAAGGCCAAACAGTTAATATAGATTACTATAACTTGTGCCAATTAAAGGATGGATTGAGAAAAAATAAGGGAAACTATAATAATGATAATATTAGCCTTTTCCCTACAAGGAAACATTTAGCATTCATTGACTGAGCAGCTAGTACCACTTTCAATTGAAATTTATAAAATCTTTCTCTTAAAACACATTTTTAGAAAATCAGGCTTCTCAAGTCCAGTAACTTTTATCACTTGTATTTGAAATAGTATGGAATGTTAACATCTTGATTATATCATTATTTTCTCTGCAAGTTACATGTGCTCTCCATTTTAGGTTTTGGTACGGTGGAGTAATGGATAATGGCTTGGATTGATGAATTAAAGAGCCAAGTTCGAATTCCAGCCGAATCCATTCACTTACGTGCTAATACCTTTGTGAAAGGTATGAATCCCACCCCCCAAGTTATGGGTAAATAGCTGGACAGACCAGGTTCTATAGCCTTGGCTGGCAACTGGTCTACTGCAGAAAGAAATGGCAACCTACTGCACGAAAAAATCTGCCTTGTCAGTCATGTATTGAAAGTTAGATGATCGCCTAAGTGTGTATGACACATGGCACATAACTGACTACCATTGATAGTCCTCCATTGATATGATTTCTGCTATTTGTGATTCTGTATTGCAAGTTCGCAATGTTTTAAGAAGTATGATTTTTACCAAGCTTCAGTCACTCAAAGCCTTTTTTCACCATTAATCTCAGGAAGCATTTGTATACAGCTGACAGTTTAGATTTTTCTGAATGGGTTTGCTGCCATGCATGGCATCCATATGAAAGTCAACCTAACAAGGCTATTTAAGAACATGACTCAAGTTTTCAGGTTGATGTTTTGGTTATGTACCAATTTGTGGTGTTGGGCGAAAGGTGTTCTCTTTTATTGCAAAACAGTACATTTGCTTACAGAGTTGGTAAAATGATGTTTTTTTTTTTTAAATTTGGAGCTTTAATGCATAGATCATACACTTTACACATCAGACCCTGCTCAATTAGACTATTTTCTGTTTTCAAGCCTTGAAAGTAATTTGCAAGCAAAGAAATTTCAAGGGATTTGAGGTTAATAGGATCAGCTGGTTAATATTTCAATGATGAAAGATCAGAATCCTTTTGAAAGGGTTAATGAAACTTGACAAATAATGTGCCAGATGTGTTATAACTTTGGTATGATAATGTAGAATAGCATGTACATTTGATTCTAAATCATTTCCTTCTTGTCCAAGTTAAGACCTTTTCTGCACTCCCTTTTAGCGTGACCTGTTACTTTTTACTGAATAGTATGTGAAGTTAAATTGTCAGTTAAAAGCAACAAAATTGAACAGATTTAATTTCTGATTTGAAATACTTAAAATGTTAAAAAAAAATAAATAACAGGTACTCTCTATATGTAGCACATCTAATTTTGATTTAAGTATATTTTCATTTCTCTTTCAGTTGTTAAAGATGCTCCTTATCAAGTTTGTGAGTCTGGCTATGCTGGTTTTGTCTTGCCAGTAGAACTCTATTTTAAGAATAAAGAAGAGCCCAAAAAAATTCGTTTTGATTATGACCTGTTCCTTCAAGGATTTGGAGCACCACCAGTTTATAATTCTAGATGTGAGAAATTGACATTTCAAAATCCAACTGAAGAATTTAAGGAAAAATTATTGAAGGCTGGTGCTGTAAGTATTTTTTAATACCTCTCTACTGACACATATCTACATTTTATTTTTGTTTTCTCTCTTTTTATATATATATATACACACACACACACACACACACACACACACACGGTTTGAATGTGTAATTTTTATATTTTACTAGGTGCCTTCTGTACAACCTTTGCCTGGCCCTGATTATTTTGCATTAACACCTGCACGAGGAGATGCAAAGAAAAATAAATCTAATGGAACAATCAAGGTAATTTTGAAACATTTTTCTTGCTGCACAAATTGAATGTATTTTAAATATGTCTGTGAAATGTCTTCCAAATTGTAGCTTGCAAAAGTAGTTGATTTATCATTCTAATTGTTCTGTCAAGGTGGATTGAAAATAAAACAAATAAACTTATCAAGATTTGAACTTTAACTGCCTTGTCGTTGGGTGTTTGTCTTACCATAACTGCACTTTTCTGATTATACCAAGGCAGCGGCATCATTCATACAAATTTACCATCTAACTATTTTCCTTCTGCACTAATCTTCCCAATACTGCCATGTTGTTTTGTTTATTTACTTGTAGTATTAGATGTAATACTGTTTGCTTTTGTTTTTTTAAATTTCTTTTAAAATATTTCTATTGCTTTTGCCACAACAGTTGAGTCATTTTTCTGTGACTGTTAAATAGGACACATAGATCTTTGAGAGCCTGCCTTACAGAACAGTAATGTAAGATTTATTATTTAACATTTTTGTATTTTTATGATTTTTTTCTTTAGACAAGACAAAGATACTACTTGTGTTAAATAATGAAAATACTTTATTTCAGTGCCTTGGATGATTTAAAATACTATCCTAAGGAAGTCAGCAAAAATATAAAGTGACATGAATAGGTAAAGAAAGATACAGTACAGTGGTTTTGGTAACCAAGTTGACATAGTTACTGCTCAAGGACATAGCAGACTCTTGTGATATGTGATGCAAGTTTAAGTGTTGTCTGAATGTATTGTTGCTATAAAGTTCATATAACATTCACACTTCTGATTAATAATACTGTAAGGAAATACTGGAACAAAAGGTTGAATGAAGAACAGGTTTAAGCACATGAGACATGGATTAATGATACAGTAACAGAGAATACCATAGTTCAATGCATTAATGTGTACGACTCAAACACTATGTCTTGCGACCCACTTACAATGGCCGTTCCTATGAGTAGACATTCTACTCGTAGCTGATGACAAGTCCATGTTCAACCATTGGTGTACAGAAGGTTGGTTGTCTTTCTACACAGCACCTCCTTTTTAAGATACACATTCTCTTTTGAATACATATTTTCTCCTTTAGGGCTTCATTTCTAGCACTTTCCTTGGATTTCTTTTTCTTTTACTAAGATGGTGTGTTGAGGTATTTATAATTGGAGCTGGCAAGTTAAAAGTATCGTACAGCACTTTCATAGGTAAACTGTTTTTTATTTAATTGGTATAAATGCTTTTTCTGTCAACAATTTTGATCTTGTACCATATACATCCTTCTGTCAATGCAATGTACTATCACCTCCACTTTCCTTTCTTGCCTTGTAACTTCTGAAGCATTGAAATATTTTATAATTGATTACATAATGCGCTAACTTTTTATTTTTCTTCCAGGTAGTAATTTGTCAAACAGATTTAGTTTTCTTGACAAACATTAGTTCCACTGGTAACATCCTCAATGGAGTAGTAGGGTTAGGGGGTCCATTTATAAGATCTTAAAATCTGTTGAAGCATTACTTTTTCCATCTCCTCGTCATTTGATTTTTTAACGCTCCTTTTGAATGTGTGAACAAAATGTTCAGCCTGGCCATTTGATCTTGGGTGGTATGGCATCGTTCTTATATGTTCAACTGCATAGTATTTGAAAAAATTTTGAAAGTCACTCAGTAAATTGCATGCCATTATCTGACACTATAGTATCTGGAACTCCAAATCTGTAAAACAGTTCATGAAAATTTACAGTTACAGTGGAAGTAGGTCTTTTACACTTAAATATTTCAGTCCATTTTGAAAAACTGTCAATGATAATCAAGTAATATGCACCATTCAAAGGGTCCATGTAATCAACATACAACCTACAACAAGGTTTATCAGTATTTAGCAAGGGTTGATAATTTACAGGTGCTAATTTTACTGCTAGAATACTAACTCTGCATGACTTAACCAAATTTTGAATATCCTGGTCCATTTTAGGCCAATATACGTAACTTCGTGTTAGAGATTTCATTCTTGACATTGATGAATGACGTAAAAGTGAGAAAGAAAAGAATTTTAAAGCAGTTTCATGTTGGACCAGAATGTCCAACATGAAACTGCTTTAAAATTCATTTTTGTAAAGAAACAAGAATTACTACTCTTTCAGCATACGTAAATACTTTATCACAAATGAAAAAAGACTTATTATTTTCAGTAAAATCCTGGTTTATTTTTTTCTTTTCTTTCTCACTTTTACATCATTTATCATTTTTAAAATGTAGTCCTCATTCTTGAATTGTATTTTAATTTCATCTAAAGCTACAGGAACTACATTTGCCTTTAAGTGAAAAATTGCCATTGCCTTTGTACATTTTCTAAGACCTTTGGAAAACTCTGTAGAAAAATTCTTTTTTAATTTCATTAGAAAAACTTTCAGTCATCATACTTGTATTGAAGGAGAAGCAATTCACTTTTTCCAAAACAAATTTACAGGCAAAATCCAAAAATCGAACAGTTTCATCCAATCTGTGCCCAATAAGTTCAATGTATTATTTTTTAATATGAATGCTTTAATTTTAAAGTTTTACCAGCACATGTGACATTACATGCAATTTAGCTTAGAAAACATTTTTTTTTTTCCCCTGAGACACCACATGCAATTTTTTTGGTTTGCATTATTCTAGGATCACCAATATTTTTCCAAGTTTCTTCATTAGTTAATGTTGCTGCCTGTGTCCAATTGAAGTTTTACTTCAATATTATTCACTTTAACCATAACAAATCTTTTGTTCTGGGCCTCATTCAGATTTTAAGTTGTCAATGTAACTTTTACTGTATTAAAATGTCTTACATTTTTTTCTTTGCTTTCATTTGTAATGACTTTGTCTATGACCCAGTCTCCCACATAGGAAACACTTATTATTTTTGAACAAGTAATTCACCTTAAAATGAAGTCCTCCGCAACTGTAACACAGGTTTTGTATAGTCATCATTTTTTTTTTCCTTATTTTTTTTTTATCCCTTTGGTCACACTGTCTGCATTTTTTCAATATTCCTTCCTTCAATTTTCTCAGTATCATGTCTTAAATTTAGAATCATTTTACACTGTCTCAAAGGTCATGCTCAAGTTTTGTTAGAATGCAAGAACAAATTTCTGCGTCTTTATTCAAAGTTAACACTTTCGCATTCAAACATACCTAGTGACAGTTCAGTTTAAATTTTTCACATTTGTGATTGACAATACTAGCATAAACAGCAAAATCTTCGACATTGTTTTTTTGTGAGTTTTAAGCATTGCCAAAGTGTATGAAATAGGGAATTCCTTTCATTGAAAAATTTAGACAAAATTAATTCATCAAACATAATATTTCCTTTTTATTTATTTTTTTTTATTTATTTATTTTTTTTTTTCAGGTAAAATGTAATTACAGTATTTTTTGTGCTCTAATGGACACAATTTCCTTAAATATAAAAATACCTTCTTTTTTTTTCATCTGGCCAGCACTGGTAATATTTTTTGAAGTATACTTTGTACTATGATTATAGTACAAAGTATATTTCAAAAAATATTACTAAATCGTAACACCTTCTTCAGGGTTATATAAAAATTTTCCAATAGACTTTGTGATCGCATCAAGAGTGAATGAAACTAGTATTAGTTTCATTTGGTTTCTGCAACATTGCTTCCAACATCTTTGTCTGGTGTTCCAGTATTTGTTGTTGCTTCTGCTGCAACTGTTTTACTACGTTTTCAAAGTTCTCCATATTACAAGCCTATTTCCAATCCTTGGTTGACGTGAGTTCAAAACTCCTTACAATGGTACAATTATTATTTTTTTCAAAAGTGATTTCTGAATCCTTGTTGTCAATGTTACAAAGTTTATGTAATGCTTGCAATTCTAGTTAATAATACTGTGAAGAACAGGTTTAATAACATGGGAGACATGGATTAATAATACAGTAATAGAGATTACCATAGTTCAGTGTGGCAATGCATACAACTTGCAACAACCATTCTTATGAGCAGCGGTTTTACTCATAGTGGATGGACAAGTACATCTTCAACCATTAGTCTAGAGAATGTCAGTCATCTTTCTACACAACAATTGTAATAAAAATAGCAGCAAGAAAACAAAAAATTATAATTTTGCTGTGAAAATCAGATAAAGAAAAAGAAGAATCTCCTTAAAAAAAAAAAAAAAAACTCCAGAGATCCCAAAATGTGGGAAGTTTTTTATTTCACTGTATCTTCCCTACACTCATGTACACCTTAAAATATAAATGAATCTTATTTATTTCATCCTCAAAATCTCAGTGAATGTTTGTATGGCTACTGAAAGAAGAAGAGATGAGGCAGTTCTCGTCTAGATTCTTATTGGAGATACACATATTACTCAGACATTTATTGAGAAATGAAATTCCACACATGGCAGCAGTCATATATGGTCAGGCACATACTGTTGAAATGTTGCATCTTCTGGGAAATCTGAAACAATTATTACAGAATGGACAATCTTAGAACTTTTGAAAACATTAAACCAGATAACATACTGAAATTTGTCAAAAAGATTGGGCTTTACAATAAAATAAAAAAAATAAAAATAAGAGATAATAAAGAAAAATGTTTATAAGTGTTTACACAAACAAAAAAACTTACCATCGATCATTCTTGACAAACAATAAAATTTCTATATCATACTTGTGAAAAATTTTCCTTCAAACATGTGAAGAACTTTAAAACTTACTGTCGTCCATACTTGACCACCTATAAAATAAGTTTACAACATAATCAATTTGGCTCTAAATAACCCACAAGAGTTTGATTGCGTTTTACGGCCCTTCAATCATCCTTATTAACCTTTCTCTTTTAGCATTTTTTGTAATTTTTTTTTTTATATGTATACTTTTTGTCATCTTGAGTTTTATGTCATTAATGGTCTCCTTTATTTTTCTTAATAAATTGTTTTCAAGGCTGTACATAGAGGTTTTAAATGACCACTGATAACTCTGTATTAGAATGAATGATTAGTTATATAAAAGAATAAGAAGCAACATGATCTACATGTGAGGTACTACCGAAAAGTTTTGGAGAACCCATGACAAACAGCTTCCTCAAAGAAAGAAAAATATTATCAGAAAATGAAACTATGGATTGATTTTTGAGACCTGCGAAATACTGGGCGACTTGACAGATGAGCAGATTAATGAATCTGTTAAAATGACCCATAATGTTTGAGTAGCACCATGCATGTATGAATATCCTTCATCCTTTTTATATATTTTTGTCTTTCTCTCTCATTCAAAGTCAACTGTTTTGTTTGTTTTTTTTATCTCCAAGTTTTGTTCTCGATATTTTACATAATTGCTCTTCTCATTTTTATACTTCAGAGCAAACCGAAACAGAAAATGTTACCATCAAGTGGAAGTATTGCATCAAAGGAGCCCAAGTCCAGCAGCAAAGACAAAATGTCACCAAAGGAGTCAACCAAACGAACTCTGGAATCTTCAACAGTTGAAGAAGTTGAAAGAAAAAAGATTAAATTGAACATCAATTTGTCTGGATGCAAAGTAAGCGACAAGCAAAATGAAAGCAAAGACAAGTCAAAAGATAAACACAAAGACAAACACAAAAGCAAAGACAAAGAGAAAAAACACAAAAACAAATCACATTCTAATAAAGATAAAGAGAAAGGAAAATCCGAGAAGAAGGACAAGGCACCACATGCTATTATAGGAAATAAAGATGACAGTTTCAAGATGCATCAAGCTAAAGAGAAAGAGGATAAGTCTGATAGCTTTAGCGACATTAGTGACTTTAGCAGCACAAGCTCACCTTCCAATGTTGAATCGACGACTTTGAAACCATACAAAGTACAAGCTCTGGCTTATAGTGATGATGATGATGACGATATTTTTAACTCGTGTGGTAGCCAGATATCTGGCATATCATCAGACAGCCACAAGGACTCGTCCTCAAGCAAGTCGGCAAGCAAGACATCTTCATCTCACAAGCAGAGTTCAAAAAGCAAGAGTGAGGGAAACTCTGGTGAAAAACGCAAGTTGTCAACAAGTGGCAACGGCAATGACAGTAACAACGATACTGAGAATAAGAAGACAAAGAGCATAAAAGAGGAAAAAAAGGAAAGCAGCAAAGATTCATTGAAGGAGGAAAAGAAGGAGAGTAAAGAGAAGGACAACAAAAAGGAAGTGAAGGCGAAGAAGGAGGGGAAGGAATCCCGAGACATTAAGAAATCAAAAGACACAAAGGACCACAAAGATAGAGATGAGAAAAAAAATGAGAACAAAGAACAAAAAGTAAAAGATTCCAAGACAAGTCAGGATTCAAAGGATAAAGTGAAGAAAGAATTAAAAGATAAAAGCAAGGTACACAAGGACAAAGATGATAAAAGCTCAAAAGATTCAAAGCAAAAAGACTCGAAGGAGAGCAAAACAAAAGAAAAAGAAAGTAAATCTACTAAAGATAAAGACAATAAAGGAAGCAAAGAGAATAAAGACAATAGTAAGAGTGTGAAAGATGCAAAAGATGTTAAGTCCCCAAGAAGCAAATCACCTAAAGAGATTAAAGACTCTAAAACTTCAAAGGACAGCAAAGACTCCAAGTCCCCAAAGGATTCTATAAAGTCACCAAAAGAAACAAAAGATGTAAAAGAAAGCAAACATGTCAAGGAGGAGAAAGAGATGAAGTCGCCAGAGGCAAATCAGGACAGCTCATTCCTATCGGGAAATCTCACACCAAAAGAAAGGAAACATGAAAAGCAAACAAAAGATGGAAAGTCATCAAAAGAAGGCAAATCTGCCAAAGAAAATCGGTCAAAGGACACCAAAGATCGAGACACGAAAAACAAGGATGTTTCAGAAAAGAACAGTAAAACAAGTAAGGATTCTCGGAAAGACAAACACGAAAAGGCACGCGATACTGCAGGCAGCGAGGGGAAAAGCACAAAGAACTCTGATTCTTTGAAGAGTCAGAATACTAGCAAGGAGACAAAAAGCAATACCATCTCAGATTTGTGTTTAACAGATGGACAGAACAGTAACCTGCATGATATGGATTCAGACAAAAAGTTTCTTGACAGCGATGATTCTGACCGGAATGAAAGTAGCAGCTTACGGTTGACCCCAGAGTCATCACCCTTGATGAACTCCTCTAAAGAGCAGAAGGATAGTAACAGTGACCCTATGTCTGAGGAAGAAGAGGCGGAGGAGGAGTTCACACCAGAAGAACTGGAGCAAGTTGCACGAAATGGATATAAAGTGAAAATCCTCTGCAAGATAATGAGCATTATTAATGCTTCACAGAACAGAGAACTTGTACAGAAAGTGGCAAACTTGGCATCTGAAGATACCAACTGCTTTGTAGAGAATGGTCTCTTTAAATTTGACTTAATGAATGTCAGTTCCAACTGTATGCGGAAGATCCAAGAGGTGGTAAATAAATGCACAGAGAAAGCGGAAGAACATTGATGTCAAACTCTCCAGCCCTTCCACACTGCCACTAGACTCTGGTGGCAGACAATTGACACAAGGGAGATAATCATTTCTCATTGTCCTTTTTAATCTTTTCTTTACTCAATGGATAAGCAACAATTTATTTTTTTTCACTTTCCTTTTCTTTTTTAATTTTCCTCTGTCACCACTAATGATAATATATTTTCCCCCACTCTCTCGCTCTCCATTTTTTTTTTGCCATAGTAAGAAAAAAAAGTCTTGCTGCTCATTTTTTTGGCAGCAAACATTAAAAAATAAATTGTTTGTTTCTGTCATACAGTTCAATGTTGCTAAGCAACAGTGGAAGACATTATAAAAGGGTACTTTTCTTTTTTTTTCTGAAAGAGAAAAAGAGAGGGAGGGAGGAAAGAGACTAAGGGGGGGATGGAGAGTGAAAGAAAGAATTTTTTTTTTTTTTTCAACAAAAATAAGAGAAAATAAGAATACACCAACAAGAAAAAACTGCAAATTGAAATTCACCAAAATTGTTTCAACAGAAAGAAAAAATACAAATGGAATTCTACCAGAGACAAAAGAACAGATTTTTTTTTTCATCTTTGTTGAAATGGTTCATTTTTTTTATTTTTTTTTTTATCATGGAAACATTTTTGTTTCAGTAAAAAGTCTGGTTAAGTGTTTCAATGAAATCCATTGCATTTCACTATTGATTGTTATAGCAGAGAGCAGGTTATTTTTTTTTATTTTTTTGGGTTTGTTTTTTTTGGGGGGGGGGTAAAAAAATACAAAAATACCACTGCAATTTTAGAAGAAAATACTTCGCAAAAAGAGAGTTACGTTTTCATTTTGTGAACTTTTAACTTATTTAAAAATATATCATTCTCTCAGTATGTGGCATATATATATATAGAGAGAGAGATATAGGGTGTGTGTATATACACACACACACACACACATGTTCCTACACTTTCTCATTTATATAGCTTGTTGTAAATGTTGTTCTCTTTGGATCAAATTACTATTTCTTTCTGATTTAGTTATTTTTATTATATAGTGTGTGTGTGTGTGTGTGTGTGCATTGCAGGGTTGGAGATTTGAACAGCAATATTAAATTCTTAACAACCACCAAATTACATTCATTCCAGAGGAATTCTATGCCATTTCCAAGTTCTCCTGCTGTGATTTGCTTTATAAGCAACAAATTCAGACTGTCAAACTGTACTTATCTAAAATAGGCATTCATGATGTTTCATTTGATAGATAAATTCTCACCTTTATAATACAAGTCTGTAGTCTTGAAATTTACCTAGTGTGAAAAAAAAGAAATAAATTAAAAAAATAATTAAATATTTATTCTCTTAATAAGAACTATAACTTTCTTTAAGAAACAAAATAGAGGCAAAGCCAATAGTATTGATGTGCACATGCAATAAGAAGAGTGTATTTGTGCATGAATTAAATATGGAGGTACAAGCTAGCATAATGGTTATCAGCACAGAAAATGGAATTGACAGTTTTAATTTTGGTTCAAGAGTGTTCACTTAAAAATGATTCCATTGGGAAAGGCATGAATCTGTTTTTCTTCATTTAGCTTCATCATTAAATATTTTGAAAAAAAAGGTGGGGACCGGGGATGCCGATTGGTTGGGATGAATAAGTATTGGATCATACTACTCAACCATAAATGCACTCATTGAGAGGGGGTCTATTACATGCTTCTTATAATGTGCATATGATTTCTTCCTTGGTACAAACTGTCTTCAGCATCGTAAGTTATGTTCTTTGAGATGTTGATCTTTAGGAATTCTTTATTTCTCTTTGTATTGCTTATTAATTATCCCTCATTATGAAGTTGTACTTATGAACTTTTATTGGGTTTTTTGTTTGTTTTTTTAGTGACACTTTTTGTGCTGAAAGTGAATTTACTAAAGATCTTTTAACTGATTCTACCAAACAGGTCACATATTTAAAAATAAAATGTAACTGCTTCTTTTATAATACATTATCTGAAATGCAAGATTCCTATAAGAATTAACATTTCTGCTTGATTTGTTGCCTAAGGCATGTCTATGGTTCTACAGTTTCTTTTCATTTTTGATTAATTAATATAAATATCTTTGTTTAACTTACTTTGTCTTTCTAACACATTTTGGTGAGGGCAAAAAAAAAAGACAAATAGAGTTGTTTCCCAGAAAGATGTTTGATTTGCTGGCAAATCATTTATTTGGGTTTTTAGTATATTTTTTTTAATTTTTTTTTAGAATTCATTGATGCATGCTCATTTGCAAGACCAAGCATCCTTTTTTTGGTGTGTGATTCTGCAGAGGTTAGATATTATAAGACTAATCAGAACATATTTCAACGTAAGTTCTTGTTTATATTGTGTTGAAATTGGCGGGTTTTTCCTTCCGTTATTGTACTATCCTTTTGCATGTATTGATTTTATTAGTTTCTTTATGTCACCAAATTTTGAAATTTAGGATTATCACTTTGTTATTCACTGGATATTTGGTGGAGGGGGTAAGTAAGTTATTTGAAAGTAGTATATATTAGCATTTTTTTCTTTTACAGACTGCATAGTTAATGTTTCAAGAACTTGATTCTATTAAAAAAAATATCTACCTACAAATGAGATGATGCTTCACAAAGTTTAAATCCTGCAATGGAAATGTTATCCAGTTGAATTAATCTCTCAGATTAACTAATTGCTTGCCCAGTTTGTGTTTACTAATTCCAGCTTTTTTTTTAATATCAATAATGAAAGTTGGTTTTTATTTCTAAGCAATATTTTGATCTATTTGCTCTAATAACCTTTTTTGAAGAGACACAAAATAAATTCTTTTGTACTTTTGTAATGTGAATTATTACTGTGGCAGCTACATATATTCCTCACTACTATCTTAAGTCTTTTTTAATGTGAAAGTAGACTTAAAAGTTGGTTGACGATACCAAATAATCTCTCTAATCTTTTTTCCCCTATTTCAATCGATTACCGTTAGAGAATAATTTAATAATCCATTCCTATTGCCTCCTAAAAATTAGAAACTTGTCCTTTCAGTATTTACAAAAGGAGATTATTAAAATTAGTCACCACTCTATACTCTATCCAAGTATAGAAAGCAAGAATGGGTCAGGGATATTCAGAAACCTATCAAATTAAGATCAGCCGAATTTATTTTATTTCACACTTTTTGTATTATACTTTATGATTGTATTTCAGATATTACTGAATTTTTTGTCAATCCTTGACTTTTGAATGTAGCAGAAAATTGGATATCAATCTGTTAATGTTCATCGTTTCCTTTGTGGGAGAGTGATCATGGGGGGGGGGTATGTAGAAACCTATAATTAATTCATTTTTTTTTTTTTTTTAACTTTTACAATTAATATCACATGTTGCAGGAAGCAGTAATGGGTTAAACAATCTCATTGATTATTAACAATTTTAATGTAAAATCAGAATTGAAAATTGTACTTTTTTTCTTACCCCATAATCTATATAACAAGTAAGATCACTTTCATTTTGGCATGTCACTGACTTTCCAGCATTTATAAATTGTTGAAAATAAGGACTACATTTTAGATTAGCATTTTGGTCAATATAATTAGTATTAGATACCATTGTTTAAGATAAGTACTTAGAGTTGTAGTATCACAAATCATTAACTGAGTTTTTCTTCATTGAAGGCTTTACCAATATGACCTTGTTCCAAAGTTTGTGTTGTCTAACAAATATCTAAATGTTGAATGCTATCAAATCTAAGGAAAATATTTTTGGAATAATCCTACTGTCACAACTCTGACTTGGAAATCTCTTTGAGTAGAATTTTTAAAAAATCATGATAAAATTTTACTTTTAAAATTAATAATGAAAGGCATTATTTTTTATTATGCTGTTTCAAGCAAAGAAAATATTTAAAATAATAAAAATTTTCTAAGATAATCTGAAAAATTTATCATTAAGGACATTTTTTAATCTACCAGTGGGCAGCAGATTATGAGATTATCAGAAATATCTTGACTGGCTTTAAAATAATCTTATTTTCCCAATTTTTGTCCCTTTTTATATTATCTTCAAATAATTTCATGAATCCATTTCAGTATCCACAAAGCAATTAATCCAATGATTGTCAAAATTATTAAGTGTCTGATTTCATTTAGTCAAAGATATCGAGTCCTTTCACTGAGAATTATGTGCATGCCATAGCAGATTCAGTTCAAGTCTCAAGGTAACGATTTAAATTTTTCTACCAAGTCTCATTGCCTCATTTTTAGTTTCTGGAAGTTTTAGAAGAAATAAATTTTGCAATCAATTACTCTTCCTAAAATCAATCAGTACTCTTCCTATATCAACATTCCCTCTTCCTACCTTCGTTTTCTTTTTTTGTCTGAAATATGGAATCTTTTATTTACTTTTTTTAATCAATTTTAATAATTTAATTCATCCTTTTTACAGTCGGATGCCCTTCCTGAGACTTTTACTATTGGTTTTATCCAAAAAAATTTTTTTGTGGTAGAATTTTGGTCAAAAGCTGAATTTCTATTTCTTCTGACAAATTGGACACAATCAGGATCAGTGATGTAACCACTATTTTGGGGGAAGTTATTTCTCTCTTATTAATGTAAAAATATTTGTTCATATCAGACCCATAGAAGGCATTCTCAAATATTAATTCAGTGAACTAGTAATAGTTTGCATTTATTGAATTTGATAAAACAAAATGTTTTTACTGCTGAATCAGTTTTTCCTAACTGAAATTCCTTTTCATGACAAATTGTGGATTTTCCCATGCACAAGACATTTTTGCAAATTAACCTTTTCACAAGAAAAAGAATTGTTTCCCTTCCTTTTTTGATACTTTTCAAACTGAAGTAAATTACCCACTATTGTTGGTTAAAATGGGGTTTCAAACTGTAGACTGTTTTGTTACAGAAATTCAACTTGATACCACAAGAAACCCTGATTTGCCAGAGTTTATAAGTATAATTGAAATCTACCTGTATAGCTTTTTTTTTATCTTACATTAGGTAAAGAAGGATTTTCTGATGATTGTTTTTGAGTAATTGAACAAAGATTGAGAAGCACTGAACTAAGGGCTATACTTTTCAATTAGTGCCCTGTTACAATCTCATTTTTTAAGCAACATCACCAGATAGGCAGCTATTTATATTTAGCTTATCTATGCAATATTATATGGGATGAAAGTCTGAAGGCACAACCCAAACCAGAATCCTTTTTTACCAATTACAGTTCTCACAATAATGACCTTGAAGAATTTTCTTTTTAAACTGTTTTGTCTGTCCATTTATCACTTGTAAAAGCCCCAATGATATAAGGTGCTACCCAAAAGTTCATGGAATTTGACCATGGAAAAAAAGACTTCACCAAAGCAGTTTACTTGAACATGTATCCACTGGAAGACTACATGAAAATTCCATGAGCATTTTGCTATCACTGCATAAATATTCTACAATGAAACTTCCTTTGTTATTTTTTTTTAAACATTTAAATTTTCGTATGCATCAAGTATTTTTAAAATCAAGTGTATGTTTTTATTTGTTTTGTTTTTTTTTAAATGCGTGTAATGTTCGACTTTTAATGTCTCTCAATGATCCCAGCTGCTCTGAAATTTTTGAAGTGCTGATGACCGGGTTCTTTTCTACATTGTATTTCAAACCATCATGGTTGTTCACTTCGTAGCTTTATATCAAGTGATAAACTCTCCTTTAAAACACTGAAACCATTTTTAGGCAGTAAGATTAATTTTCTTTCTGTGAACAGCTTCACTAGCTTTGAAACCCTATTTAAAATAATGTCTGAAAATTGCCAGCATCTCAATACATGTATCCACCATTATAACACCTGAAACAAAAGATACAAAACAATAATATTGATAATTATATATAATATTAATAATATAACAATCATAGATATTTACATGAAACAAACTTTGAAATAAAGGTCTGAAAAAAAATTTTTAAATTCTTTTGATACACCATAATATTCTTGCCTTGGAAATATAAGTAAGAATGATGATGGTTTTCATTATTTTGTTAAATAAATACGTGGTGCAAATAGATTAGCTTTTATATTACTGACATTAATTCTTTTTCTATTTTAATTATTTTCTCTTCATTTGTTGATTAGCAAAATTTGACAAATATTTTGTATATTATTTTAATAGACAAATCTATTCAATTTAAGTTTGTACTTGGGGAAAAAAAATCAAACACTATAAGGTGCTACTTGTTTCATGGTCTCCCTCTAAGTTGTTTCCTTGGCTGTTTGTAGCCTAATTCCCAAGGGCTAGTGACAAAAGTTTATCTTATATCTGGTGTTCAAATTTCTCAAACTTTTGGTCAGCATCTACTAGACACAAAGCTTATCATCCTAAATTTGGCATAAAATATACTGGTTTCCTAAGCTTGCTCAAAATTCCATTTGAAAAGATTCATAAACTCCAAGCCTGATATTTTCCACTTAGAGTGCAAGATGATTTTGAGAGATTTTATACACTGCAAAATACAGTATATTTATAAAAGTTCACTGCTAAACCTTATGATTTAAACAAAATTAATAGAAAAATATTTTTGAATTATAAAGTTTGCAAAGAAAATTAAGTTACAAATTTTTGAGTTTATTAAAGTTAGCTATAAATTTAAAAGCAGAAAAAAATATATTAATCTTATTACAGAAAACATTTGAATTAAATCCAAAAGGAATTTTTAAAGAATTTTTAATGCTGTGAAAATTATAATAAATTGTTTTAATTATAACAAATCTGTTTTGTATATACCCCCAAAATATAATTTTATAGATAATTTTAAACAGCTTTAAGTCAGAATTGCTTTTCCTATTGCTTCTAATACAGCTCTTTCTGTGGCAGCTGAAAAATAGGAAATTTACAGCAGAAGAAATAGTAATAAATAATATATTTATTCTCTATGCTTTTTAACTATATAACTTTCACTTTCTGAAATAGTAAATTTAGTGTATGCATGTGTTTGAGATTTATTGTAAAGTACGACAGTCTTCCTTACAAAAAATTAATAAGAATTTAAATATTTGTTGATTAAAAATTTGTAAAAATACATTTTGAATTTTTATATATGATTTTTTTTTTTTTTTTTTTGAAAAGAAATAGTTTTGTTGGCCAAAGGGAAAACTTATTTTTAATTTTAAAATGAAGAAAGAAAAGTATTTGGTTACGGTACTTTTCCCTACCTGCTGATTCACTCTCTTCAATCTTTAAATGCATCATAATCATCAATCTCGATGACATCAGAAAATGTCAATATAACAGACTACATTGCACTTAACATTTTATTTATGTCGAAATAACTGTAAACTTTGTTCATTGTAATTTATTTTCGTTTTTATCTTCTAATATCTTTTTCTGGGCTGATTTTTTTCTTCTAAAGAGAATATCAAAATGATGTTATTTGAACATTGACACATGAAAAAATTCTTTGATGCTGGTTCTTAACTTTTTATTTATTTTCTTTTTTTCATCAAACCTCATCTCTCAAAAAATTAGACTGAATTCATAAAATTTTTTGAATTGTCACATTTTTTTTGTTTTTGAATTTTTTAAATGCTATACATGTACAGAGTTAAAAGTTAACATTTCATATTCCAATTTGATGAATTTTTTGTAATGCTTGCTTTGCCTCTTCTCATTTTGAGAAAAATATGGTTGTCAGCTGAATACTTCATTTTTTTCATATGCAACTTTTTGGAAAATTGTTACTTAGTTTACATACTGTATAAGAGCTGTAAATTTAATTGAATAATTCATTTTCCCCTCCCACATATTTTTTTTCATTACAGTTTTTTTAAGGGGTTGTCATAATTTCAATATTTAAAATTTGTTTCTGCTGTTTACTATTTCAGCAGTGGGCTGTAAATTTATTGAATTATAATGAAAATCTACTTGAAATTAATTCTTAAAATTAATTCTAAAAATGCAGCAAGTTGTAAAAAGACTTTTTTTAGCTTTGCATAAGTTTTTAAATCTGCTTAATAAGATATTTAGTGTTTTATGAATTGCTTTCTTTTGCAAACACTAATCGACTACATATGTTGCCATAAGATTAATTTTTTCTAATAATGCACCTGATCACATATAAATACAGGTCTACATGTCCATATAGATACATACATAAATCAATACATTAGAAAAAGTGTATTTGTACATCCCAGTGTCAGACATGTACTGTTTTTTCATTTTTAGTCTATAATTACAAATGCTTTTTTTATTTTTGCATTTATGCTGTAGAAAATAAAAGATCATTCTTTTGTGGCTCTTAGAAATGAAGTTTACTCTTTGTTTGTTGAATAAGCATCCAAATCTTAGTCAAATTTCTCACATCTTATACTCAATCCATTCAAGTACTTGTAAATTTACTAATACTCATGAATTTCTGTTATCACCAATCCATATTGATATGCATATCTGTCCACCCTGACAAGAGAATACTTGCTTAGAGTGGGAAACATTTTAAATTGCTGAGTCACTTCAGAGGTCACACAATGAAATAATTGACTAGAATGCTGCATCTCCAGCGACAGTGTTTCTATATTAGAACTATATGCTTTTGTCATTTTATGGTAATCAGTGCTTCAGCTGTTCCATGAGATTCTCATTCTTGACTATAGGGAAAGAAAGCTAAAAACAATGACTTCTTTTATGTATTACAAGCTAAAGGACACTGGGTTATATATGAGTTGAAAATGTGAATTAGATCTCACAGAATGATAAAGTATGGAACATTGTTCTATATTTAATCAGATTAAGACTAAGATTGCGTTTGTATAAATAAAAAGGGGTTTACTTTCATTCTCATGTAAGATAAATATTCTTATTGTTAATTTTAAAACAAAACTAACCTGCACTTGCATTATGGTTTTATCATTGTTAATTTGTTATATGGAGAAGGCAATCCTCACTATTTTTCCCCAAGAAAAATCATAGTAATGCACAGTTAACAAATATTACAGAAAAAGATGATAGGGAGAACCATAATTGCCTTTATCCTTAAGAGACATGTCATTTTAAGAGAGAACTATTTGTATCAGAAACAATCTTACAAGCTGAAATTCATTTGTTTAACTATCCATGTCTTCATCCATGAGGAGATGGGTAAGGGCAGTAGATTTGGCTTGAAGTATTCAAGGAATTGAAATTTGATGAAATTTCATAGCCCTGAAGTACCAAGTAAAATATATACATATCTTTCTTTTGTTTGACAAGGCCATTTGGATTAAGAGCTGCAAATTTATTTTTATTCTTTCTAAATTTAATCCCTTAATGGTTACTTAGTGAATAACTAAGTATAGCTTAATTTGTCACAAGGCCACAGTAGTGAGCCACAACTACATTATTGACTCTGTTGGACTAGTTTTCTAACTATTGAAACATGACTTATTTTTTTAATAGTATTCAGTAACTTTGGTATAATGATTGTAGCAGCTTTTCGTTTAAAAATGAAAACTGCTTACTAATGCATTTCATATATGAGAAATATGTATCATATTTGTTGATTTGTTAGATACATGATTTACAAGGGAGAAACATGGGGGACAATTGCTAACTGCAATTATCATTCAAGCATATAGCAAATTTTGGTAAGTGGACTCTAGTCATAATACCAATACAGTATATTTTTTTTCATGTGAGTATTATATGCTAGCAAATGTAGTTATTTGTTGTAAAAGTTTTTTGAACAACTCGTTTTTAAAATGATTATGGAATAGAAAAAAATGTTCAGTCTTAATAAAGATTTACTGTATTTGTTGGCCTATCATGCATATTTACAAGGGCATTTGAAAGATTAATTTCCATAAAAATTTTTCCTTTTTAAGTCAAAGTACATCGATTTATTGTTAATTTGTCTTTGATTTTAATCTAGGCAAAGATGAAAGTATAGTTTATGATGAAATAATCTGCAAGACACTAAATTTCTGTTAAACCAATTTTTTTACTTTTTGTTTCTCAGCACTTAGATTAGAAAAAGCCCCCAACAAGTAAGACATTTTCTGAATATTAATACTTCATCATTTTATAAATTATTATAAAATTATGCAAATTAAATCATTTCAGCTCATTTAATATTCAAAATGAATCAGAAAAATCTTTTCAGGCAGGTTGTAAATGTGGAGAAAATATAAGTACACTTTACAGTGCAATAAACTAACACACATGCACACACACATACACGCACACATATATATATACGAATGTAATGAGAATGAAAATAATATATAAAGTCTAACATTCACAGCATTAATTCAAAAGAGGGCTCAATACCGATATTAGAGCAATAATTATTTATTATAATTTTTTTCCTACAGACAATGTCTATGAAAAAAATTATAATAAATAATTATTGCTCTAATATCGGTATTGAGCCCTCTTTTGAATTAATGCTGTGAATGTTAGACTTTATATATTATTTTCATGTTTATGAACAATTAAATGCACTGAGACAAAGTTGCATCTTTGTAGGGAGTAAATTGTTTTTGTCTATATGAAAAAATTATATATGCAGGCTTTACATCCAGATTGTTCAATATCACTTACATATGACAATTTTGGCCTCCGATCATCTCACATCACATTTTTTTAACTGCATATTTAATACAAATCTCACTTGTGTGTATCATTAGCAAGGCAGACATTGCTGAAATAAGCATGTTTATATCTTACTGTAACAACAAAGTGATCAGAAAAATTTACTTCATAAATACTAAATGGAAAAATCAAAAACTTTTCTTTTTAGATGCTTGTCAGTCAAGAATATGCTTCTAGATGAAGACACTGTCTGAGAAAGTGATTTTAGCAATTGATATTTTTGGGTGACAAAGTGAGGATCTGTTTTTGACTTGGTGCCAATAATTGTCTTTGTCATAAAGTGTTGATAAAATGCTTCTTTAAGAAAAGTGACCTGAGCAAACAGAATTATTATAAACACCATAATTAAAGTGCACAACCAAAGTATTTTAATCTCTGATTCACAAGCTTATCTATGCATCCATATATACAGACATATAGATATATATAACTTCAAATGTCATTTTTAGTGGATACCCGTATTTCAGTAGATGTTCTGTTTGTTTAACGTGTTCATTTCATCTACTGGCCTGCACACTTGAGAATGTTTTCTTGAGTGTACAGGCCAGTAGATGAAATAAACATTTTAAAAAAAAATGGAACGTCTACTCAAATATGGGTATCCACTAAAAATAACGTTTGAAGTAATAAAAATGTTGAATTAAAAGATAAAATCTATTAATTCTTTATAAATTGAGATTATATATATATATATATATATATATATATATATATATATAGGGGTGACTGTCAGATAATTCCTTCAGTCAACATTTCAGAAAATTCAATAATCTTGGTTACATAAACATTTTTATGGCAATGAAATTTAAGTACTTGCAAATAATTAAATTATTTTAAAAAAATATTAGGTTAATCATATTTGTGTAACTCTAAAAAGTGTCTTTTATTCTTATCACTTTGAGAATTTGACTGAAAATGACTCTTAAAAAGATAAAGTAGAACAAAAATAATGAAATTGATGACTAATGAAGAGAGAATTGCTGTAAGAATGAAAATCATCCATTTGAGGAGAAATAGCAACAGTGAATGACTGCCAAGAAATGCAAACAAAAAAATATAGATTAAAACCTAAGCAAGCTGAAGAATTGATAATATACAAAATATTTTCTATTTACTTTACCAAATTTATATTACTGATTATGTACAGTATTGGTCTCCATCTCTTTTCTCTCTCTCAGTTGGCTGCTGTATAAAAATATTAAAGTAAAATAATTTGAAGAATATGCTATGCTGGATATTTTTTTAAATGGACAAAGGGAGGGATCTCATTTTTGGCAATTTAGAACTACCCACTCACTTTAACTTGCATAGATATGAGAGTTGTGATGAAAAGTAACAGAACCTGGATTGGGGTGGAAAAAAAAATATGTCAGCAATTAATAATACTTAACTTTAGAAATTCATAAACATTTTAAGGCAACAAGAATGATTTTCATTGAAGAAAATATTTTGATTAAGCCAAATGTATTTTTTGTTTTTTTTGGAAGAGTTGGGTTGTTGTGAAAATTGTCAAAAATGAATTATCTTACCTTGGAATATTGATAACTCTTTCCAAAGTTAAGATAGATGCTATCTTGACTTTAAAGCACTTACCACATCAGTTTCTCTACATAACATTATTGGGTATATTTTTTTATTTAATATATTAAGAGTATGCTATCATGAATATTTTCTTTTTTTTCTTTTTTTTTTTTTTTCTTTTTTTTCTGCATAACTTTTGTATAAAAAAAATATCTACTGTATTAAGTCTAAAAAAACATTTGAAGTACATAAAGCAAGCATATAATTTGTTACGTTTCATCCCTAAAGCTAAAATGTTGTGTAAAAACATGCCTCGGTATTACACACACACACACACACACACAATGATCAAATCCTTACTAGCTACTCACCCCCCCATACACACACACGCACACACTCTATAACAGCTACATTCGACTTGGAAATATTTAAAATTGTAACCCTGCTTGTTGCCACAGATCTCATAAAATTGGTGCTGCTGGGTGTAAAAATTTCAGGCTAAACTCAGACTTGTTCAAAAACAGTGTCCAAATATTTTTGGTTCAATCCAAAATTAAAAGTTATTTTCTAAACGTCATGATGTTCCCCAAAAAATATTTAAAAAAAAAATCACCCTATACTCAGGATAATCCATTAAATGATTTTTATGTGTAATATTGTTTTTTTATTATCATTATATTTTATATTTTTTTTTGTTATTGGTTATCATATATTGGTTTTCTTTTCATTTTACAGTAATAGAAAGATAGAAAATATTGCAACACATCCAAGAAGCACTAATTCTTTTTCCCTCCCTACTCTAAGTCAGAGGTTTCTATTAGTGTTTCAGAGGATAACTTTCTTTAATAAAATATGAAGTTAAACCAAAAAGTAAAGGTAATTTCTATACAACATCTTTATTTCCATTGATGAAGAACAATGCAGGCAAACACATTTCTGGTATTGTTCAAGAAGCTTTTTGGTTACTCCTGAAGCTATATCTGCCCTGCTTCCTGAGCTGAACCTGCAACCACATAGCATCAAATGTGCTAATCAGACAGTGCCAGACCTGGGCTGTAAGGGGTTATGCAGAAGCAATTCAAACTGTTGCACTAGTCTCTACCATTTACTGTTGTTGTATGCAGCCATGCATTGTCATGGAGCAGTAGCACCCCCTTTGGACAGCAGTCCTTGTCTTGTGTGACAAATTGGAAGTTTCAGTTGGTATTGGAGCAAAGTACAATACATTGCACTGTTCACAGTTTCACCATGTGCTTGGAATGCTGTCAGAATTGTTGCCTTCATTTTCCCTAAAAGAATGTTAATATCATTTTTTTGCAGAATTGCTGCTGTTTGAATTTCTTGCAAACAGGAGACAACAATTGTTTCCACTCCATGCTTTGCCTCTTGTTCTTTGGTTCGTAGTGGGGTTGAACTATGTCTATTGCCTGTCATGATTTCATCCAGGATACTGGGATCTTCTTTATAGCATTAGAGGAATTGGGTCACAGCATCTACGCACTGCTGCATTATGCACACCCAATGCACACAAACTTTATGGTACTCCAAGTCATCATGCTTTATGGCTTGTGCAGATCAATAGCTGCTGTCCACGATTGCCACCACTTATGCTAATGTGATTCATCAGTCAAGATCAAGTCATTCACCCTGTGGAAGTGTTGTTTCATGCATGATGTTGATGGGCAACCAGATCGGCTCTTGTCCATTACACTTTCTTTCTGCTGTAAAGTGTTCTACCCACCATTACACCTTCCATTGATTCATGGTGCATGCTTCACACTGTGCCAATATCCAGGGATGGATTTCTGTGACTCTCTCTGCCTACAGAAAGTGCATTATGGCAGGTTTCCTTGACAGTGCAATTGCTGATGCTGCATCCATGCATCTGACCTTGTTGATCCCTGCTTTCACTCGACTGAAAGACGAAATACTGCATACGGTTAGCCATCCATCACCCCATCACCCCATGTGGTTGTGATGGACACATCTGCACTTCTTCTCTGATGTTCTTACCACGTAATTTCAAAATTGCCTTTACTTTTTGATTTTCCCTGATAGAATAATAATGAGGTAGTAAAATGGTGATGGGATAGAGGTGTGGATGGCAGAATGACTAGATTTGTTTTTCATCTCAAAGCTTCCGTGAAATCATTAATGTCACATCTTTGAAAGATGTACTTTTTAGTTGTAGAATGTGAGTTCATCTTGTTTGTTTTATTTTTGCATTTGAATTTTCTTTGTTAGTTGGAGAGTAATGAGTAGAACTATAATAGTAATAATGAAGAGTTTATCAACCCAAAGTGTTGGAATAAAAAGTAACAAGTAAAACTAGTAATAATAATAATGTGTATTAATCCAGAGTACTGAGATAAAAAGCAACAAGGCTAAGATGGAGTACAGTGAGTAACAAAATAAGTTTAGTTACAAAATGTAATGATCTTTCTTTTTTTCTTTGTTGTTTTTGTTTTTCCTTTTTACAACTTAGAAACATATCCACTGAAATTTCTGTGCCAATCAAACAAACTAATAATCATGATATTGTTCCTTACTGGGTGCACCTAAAACTCATTAGCCCTGTGCAAGGTTTTTTGAGAAAGCTGTGAAAAAAAACGATCACATTTTTCGATATTTAATTTACAATATTATCAATGGCTTTGAAGGTTTTCATGATGAATAGTGCCAAACTTGTGAAGGCATTTTTTTTTTTTTTTGCTTTTTTCTGATTTTGTATGTGGAGTAGAATTCTTTGCTCCTACAATATTTATTATATTTTTTTGTTTTTTTTTGTTTTTGTTTTTTATGCATTTTCTTTCTTTCTTTTTGTTACATCTGCAATTTTGTCCACAGTATGTTTTAGTTCACACTAAGTAACACACACTCACACTGATGTCTTAATTTAAAGAAAAAGATTTTAAGGGTTTTTGCAAGCTTGAAAAGCCATGCCTCAAAAACATTTATTTCTTTTCAATTTATTTCTTTTGTCATTATCTTATTGTGTCCAAATTTTTAAGTATGACTCCATCCAACCACAATATTAAAGTGTGATTTTGTAAAATTTAACATTTAGCATTAGAAAATTCCACCTTTTCTTTTTATCATTAAATTATTTTATTTAATGTATTATTAAAAAAATTAGCAAGATAATGTTTCCACTATTTAGACTTTCATTGTACATTTTATTTCAGTACTTTTCCTTTTGATCAAAATTACAACCTAGTGTAAACTTGGCTAAAATTTGAGTATTTCTCACATTATGCAAATAAGTTGCCAAAATTAAAAAAAATAAAAAAGTTCCTGAAATTAGATATTTACTCTTCCCATCCATTTCAATATCCTGCCTATATATATATATATATATATATATATATATATATATATATATATATATATATTTATTTATTTATTTATATATATATATATATATATATATATTTATTTTTGTCTCCTTCATTTTATTTTTATGAAGCAGGCCTTTCCCTTCCTCATTTTTGGTTATTTTTTCTTTTTATCTATTGATCAAGTGCTGTCATGATATCATTATTTCTTTCAATGTTTGTATTTTGTTATTTAAAAGACAATTTATATTAATCATATTAAAAAAACCATATTGTATTTGTTAGTGTATAAAACATAGGTCTATTTTACCAATATTTCTGAAAATAGGAAAAAATTGGTTTTGGCATTGTGTGCATTTAATGCAAGTAGAGTTTTAATTTAAAAATTAAGATAAAAACACCATGTTTTATATGCAAGCAAATATTTTATATTTTGATCTTTCTGTGTATTTTTTTTACACAAATCTTCACTTGTTCCAAAAATTCTTTTAGATTTTTTGGAAATATTTCTGGAATGTTAGTGAGTCTTTAACTTCTGTAAAACTGCATGTAGTTAAAAGATTTTTAAAACTTCAGTGGTTAAAGTAGCCAAATTCTGTATTGTCATTGGCTCCTTTGCAACCACAATACAATGTGTATTTTCATTTTATTTATATTTAACTACGATCCCTGCCAAGAAAACATTTCCCCCTTGCAAGTCCAATTCCAGTCCATCCTTCCATCCATCTCTGGTTTAAGGAAACTAACAAATTTACTGTAAATATCCAGTGTGCAGTATTTTGATTGGCTGACTTTTTTTTTTTTTAAGGCTATTTTTAAAAGACAGGAACAAAATATTCGGTTGGCCAAAATTTTGTTCACTTTATTAAGTAGAAAATTTACTTAATAAACCAAACAAACTTTATGGTCAACCCAATATAAATCAATACAATCCACCAGTAAGTATGTAATCCTCATTCTGAAAAATTTTAAGTCCATCCCACCGGTGCTGCTATATTGTCATAACATTAGAACATAAGAAGAGAAATATTACCATGTCAAACACACACACACTAGTTATATGGATTTATATATACATGAACAAAATTACTTAGTTTATTGAAAATGGTTGTCATTGGAATCATCAACTTCTAGATAATTTTCTTTTATTACATTCACTTTGAGTGTTTTTAATAAATATGAAGCATAAGCTTATTTAATTTTTGTATAAGACAAGTTAGCTTACTAATTGTGACTTTGACAAGGCACCTTTATTTACTAAGCACAGCTTAGTCTGACACAAGGCTTTAGTTGTGAGACACCCATTGATGATCACACTGGCCACACTAAGTAAATTGTCTGTAGAGATGAGCTGTAAAAAGTGCTTGTCTGTCTTGTACATTCATTCTGGATATTTAGCTTCAAAATTATTTTTATTTCCTGAAGAAAATATGTCTTAGCTTGTCTCCTGAAATATTTTATGTGAGATGGTAGACATTTATTAAGCATACATTGCGCACCCAACTATCATACACATACATATGTAGATATTGACTTAGTTTTGTCTGGTAAAGAGCCAAATCATTGGGGAATGGGGAGATTGAATTGCAAAATCTTCCATGATCAACATTAGAATTCCTGGATTTTCTTGAGCCTGATCCCTAATCACTTGCATCAGGTGAAAATATAAAATCGTTTTTCAATTCAGTCAGACCCTACCCCCATACACACACACACACACACACACTATTTGAAAAGAGAAGTGATATTTCTGCATTACTTTTCTTAACTGGCAAATTTGATTTTTTTCTTTTTCGTCTGGATTTCTGAGGTGAAGAATTTATTATTACACAGTGCAATATTCGAGTTAGTGTCATAATCTTAGTTGTTATGATAATGTTTCTATTGTTGTACCTCTCTGCAGTTCTTCAAGTCTCTAGGATTTTTCAGACCAAAGCCTTTCTTCATTCCACATGGCCAGATTGTTATTCTACTGTCTATGCTATGGAGGGTGGTATATAACTATTAATTCTTCCAAATTCTGGTTCAATAACTTTCATTGCTTTAACCAGAGATTAAACTCCAGACCAGCAGGTCATTAGATAATCAAACCTTTTAACCACAGTTCCCTAATTATTGAATAGTTTGATTCAAAATTCCTAGAAGGTTACCAAATACAAAAGATACCTGAAGAATATTGGAAGATTCAGCAGCTGAAGCATTATAATAACCACAATAAAGATGCTGGTGTATAATATCTTTTTTATACCACTTTATATAAATATTAATGTGGAAGTCATATTCATTTTTACCTTTGTGTTTCAGCTGCAGCAAATTTAAGTAAAACAAAATAAAACATTTTAATTCTAGATTGCTAGATTGAGGAATTACAACTTTAATGGAAAACTTGAAATTACTTCTTCATTATTCCATTTTATTTTCTTGTACATTAAAAAATCTAGCTGCCAATATTTGTGTGTGTGTATGTGTGTGTGTGTGTATTATATATATATATATATATATATATGAGACACATACACTCATAGATTATTTAACTTCATATACTAAATGTTCAAACTAAGCTTTGGAATTTGAGTGAAATCCTCTTTTAATAATTTTTTTTGCCATAGATATGATGAATTGGGGTAAAATTTAAAATGCTCTCCATTGATAATCATATAAAATAACGGAAATATATGCAGCGAGTTACATTCCTGTATTGGGTAACACAAAAAAATGTGTCCAATAATCTGGTTTATCAGGAGAGCAACATCAAAAGAACAACAATAGACTTAATTGATATGAGATATCCTCTCAAATGATCACCAAAATGAGAAACAATCTACACCCATGGATTGTATAAAGGGATTTAAAAAATTCCTGGAAGTTTTACCAAATATGAGAAGAGACCTGAAGAAGTCCAAAATGATGTTGGTTGTTAGTGTCACATTTGCGTGGTGACCATAACAACCAAGATCAGGCTAGTAATCCAAGCTAATCAGGCATAATAATTTCTCATCTCAAAAATTCACTCAGGAAAGTAACAGCTATCAAAATTGACAGCTTATTAATCAAATAGATGCATCATAAAAATATATTATTTTTTTGCTTTTCCAAACTTCATAGACAAAACACTGACATCATCATCATCATTATTATTAATTTTTGACTAGTTTTCTTTCTTAGTTATATTTGTTGTGTTTCACTGCAACATTATTCGTCTTTGCATTCGACTTTTAAAGATGCAGCCTGACACCAAAAAAAAAAGCTGTTGATGGAATTCAAACTGATTGATTCAATCTGATTGAATTCAAACTGATTGAACTCTGACAGTTCTTACTGATTACGCTATAAAAGCTAACTATACTTAATATAGTTACACTAATTTATCCACTTTTTTTTACTCAGAGAAGCCCCCAATGGCAGGGGATACAAGTTCAAATCTCACTGAAATCTTATTTTTATTCCATGCTGCTTCATGATTGTGCAATATCAAAATGACCAGTGTGTTGCAATAAAACAACAACAAACAAACAAGGACAAAATAGACAAAATTATTACTAATCTTTTATTAAGTAGCAGGCTGCAGTTGCCTCTTTTGTTTAACTTTGATTAAGAATTGATAATATTTAACAAAAAGCAAAAATATAGATCTGAGTTAGTAGCTGAAGCAGCTAAGACAATTTAAAATCAACTTGCCAGCAAAAGAATTAAGTGATATTACTTAAATATTTAAGATTTTCTCAAAGTTTATTTGGGAATTATTAAATTTTGATTTTATTTTATTTATTTATTTTATTTATTTATTTTTTTTTTTTTTTTGTTAGGGGTTGGGAAGAAAACTGGAGTTAAAAAAAGGTGGGAGGATTTTTTCTATTGCAAAATATATTTGCACAAGTTAAATAATTTGTAAGACTTACTAACTTTTGTGTAATATCCATTTTCAAGGCTTCCCACCTCTTTCCTTCCTGCCCTCAATTGATAGTGAGCTTTTTTCTTTTCTTTTTTTTTAATAAGTGGAATGTTTTAATAAGTTTACATGTAACATTTAACAAGTGTTACATCCCAAAGTTGGAGTTTTTGGTGTTAAATCATATAAATTTTATGTAGAATTTTTTCTTTGTTTTTGACTTCTGTTAATATTTATTTTTAATTGTATTTCCATTTTAAAAAATTGTAAAATGTGTTTATAAAAGTCTTAAAATTATATCTACTTGGAATTGACAAAAGACTAAAAAAAAGTTAACATTTTTATAACTGGCTTGCAGCCAGAGAATGAATCTTTGCTGACCAAAAAATCTTTTTTTTCTTTTTTAAATTTTTGTTGTTCTTGTTTTTATATTTCTTAAAGCCTCAACAAAGGCTGTGTTGAGTGTCAGCTCATCTGGTAAAGACTTCATTTGTCATGTTAGTAAAAACATGGTTAGCTTGAGTTTGAGCCTCTGTGTTGACATTGAGACTTTGCATGGGTCTTTGCTGCACGAGTCTTTGCTCATTGTGGTCAGTCTGTTCTCTTTTGTAAAAGCTGCAATACCCTAACATATAATAGATATCTATTCTTCAACAAAGGCTGCTGACAAGAAAGACAAACTCATGAGACCAAATTATTCTTGGCTCTTTTCAAAAGAAATATTTTACTTGTAATGAACACAGTCCCCACCCCTATTCCATTGCCCAGGCATGGTTTCCTTTTTTCTTTCTGATTGCTTCTCTTTTCTTTTTTTTTCTTTTCTTTTTTTTTTTTTTTTTTTTTTTTTGCAGGTTTCTATCCTCACCTTTATTGTGTGAATCCTATTTTGGTTGGTTATTTTTATGAAACTTTGTGCAAATCTGGCATCCCATGGATAGTCTTAAATGCTTAATAGATATTTAAAACTATTTTCTAAGTGTCACATACTGTGGCTGGAGAATTGACTTGGAAGAAAATGTTTCCATGAAAGCAACAAAAATGGCTATGCTTATCTGTACTCCAGTCATTGAACAAGAATTTATCTTAGAATTTCAGAGAAAAATTTCACTGCTACTTGATTACTTTAGGTTTTGAAATTAAAAAACAAAGTAAAAAGAATTATGTTATTACATATGCAAACATTCTATAACTTTTTTTTTCTCCTTTGCTATCAGATATCAAACATATTGACTTTCTCAGAAAAAAAAAAGAATGAATAAAACAATAGAAGAAAATAGAAGCAAAACTAAAAAAAAAATATTAGAATACAGCTAACCCCAACCATGACATTGAACTTAACAATTTTTTTTTTTCTTCAATTTAAAAAATTTTGCTAGAGGTATTTCTCTGAAATATGAAGAGACTAATGCAAAAGTGAAGTGTAAAAGATAGATATTTTGCATTAGGCTCCCACTAGTGAAGATCAACCTTGTAATTGACTAAAGTTTTATCCACTATGACATCATGCAATTTGAATATATTGGCACAGAATGGAATTATGATGTTTTGTGTATTATTCTACTCAACTCCCAAATAATTCCTTACCTGGAGCAATATTCTAAGGTTCAGTGGATAATTGGGAGATTCAAAGTGTTGGAATATTGATATTACTACAAATAACAATTCTACAAGGCATCTTTTGAGTCTTGAAAGGGGTGGTGTGAAATGACACCCTGAAATACGGTGAAAAGAGTATATAGACAAAAAATGGTTGGGAATCACTGTTCTATACATTGGTTTAATTTAGATTATTAGCTTTGAATAAGGCCCCTTCTTACAAATCACAACTTATTGTACAATAATCTCAATGTGATATAAAATAAGAAAGGTCTAAAAAAGAAAATATGACCAACTCTATTTCTTTAAGTCACCAACCAATGCTGCATATTAATATGACTGGAAATATGTAAGTTGAAAAAAAATTCCTCTGGAAGTACAAGTGGTTACCTAGAGAGAGTTCATTTGTGTACTTTTAAAATCTGATATTTAAGTGATTTGTTGATTTTTGAAACAATTTCCCAAATCATTTTATTTCCTTATTTCAGAGTCTATTCAATATGCCATGCCATTGTCTTTTAATGTTTGTCTTTAAAAAGGCAGCAAAAAAGTTGATTCATACTCACATCTCATTAGTTAAGAACCAAAGATATGATTACATAAAGTAAATTCACAGAACATTACCAAATACAAGTAATAGTGGAAGTAATGACTAGTGTTCTTTTCTGGGCCAATTAGGCCTTTTTCACAAACACTAGAAAATCAGGGTGAAATAACCTTTAACATCATTGTCTGTCTAAACACAAAAAACTACACTTCCTCACAAGATATTTTTATCTACCTCAGGTATATAAATCAACTGCTTTTGTTTATCACATTTCTGCAGTTGGAGCATGTAGATTTATTGCAATATTTGAAATAATTAGTTCTATTGGAGATAAAATACTTCAAGGCAAGAAATTGTTTCATTTTTAGAGAAAATCATCCATCTGCGCTCATATTTCACTCATACCATTTGTTTTACTATTTTTATTTAAAGGAGCAAGGTTTTCATTAGAGCATAATAGAATAATTTATGGAAAATATCAAATTAAGATAGAGGTTCAGACCTAGCAATTAGCTTATAACTGAAGGGGTTGGGAGAGAGAGAGATAAAAATCTGATCAGAACAAGTCAAACACTCTCCCCTTATTTATTTAAACTATCTCCATATAACAAAGGTAAGTCTCCTTTAAAAAAATGATATATTCTTTAATTTTTATGCAGATGTTACAATCTACTCCTCACTTTACACTTCTTATTCTGTTAAAGGAATTTTTTCTTCACTGTCTGAAGGCAGTGGAAATGCAGTATGAATCAGTAGTAAACCATATCAAGTAGTTTCAAACTGAGACAAATGTACTCACAATGTTCTAAAACAAAAATATTTTACATGTTCATTAGATTAAAATAATGCTACCATATTTTATGGCCTATAAAACTTCCTCTAACAATGCCATTTTTTTTTTCTTTTAATAAAAGGTTTTCTCCTAGGTTATATATTTACCTGTACATTGTAGAATACTTGTACCTTGCCTATAATACACACACACACACACACACACACACACACACACACACACACATATATGTGAACATAGAAGTCAACACTTAGAGGCGACAGTCTGTTTCATGCTAGATGCAATTGTCAGGCCACCTGACGATTGCATCTATTATGAAACAGATTATCGCCTCTAAGTGTTGACTTCTATGTTCACTTTTATATTTACACACGCTCTATCTCTGATATTGAGCATTTTATCCCATAAATGTAGGACATTTTAAGACTATATTTCTTCATATATATATATATATATATATATATATATACATACACACACACACACACACACACACACATACACACACACAATGATTAAAAAGTAACTACGTATTTTATGTATGAGAGACTGTTGTCTTGTAAAAATTATAGTTAGATGGGGGAGTCCATCATATATAAAATAGGGAGTTACTTTTCAATCACCCCCTGTGTGTGTGTATATATATATATATATATAAAAAATATTCTGTTTATACATTATTTTTAATAGATACAATTTATTTAAGTAAATGTGAGTGGTATAGCATATCAGATAAATTGATGTTTCCATATAGGACAGGTTAGATTCCTGTTGGAGAATGCATATTTTCTATGGAATTCTCGAACATTCAGGTTGGTAAATGTAATTAATACTGTTTATTTTTAAAAAAACAGACCATTTATTTAAATAAATTGTAAACAGAAAATATATTTAATAATTGTCAGACTTAATCCATTTCATTATATATATAATTGCATTTATGGTATAACTAAAGGGCTATAAACTGGCTATTGATTGGAGGTTGCATTCAATCATTTTGAGGTGAGTCCTCTCATTTACAATAATTTGATGGAAAAATAATGGTGGTTGGTTTTTCTTCTTCCAGATATTGTCTGCTAATATTGTAAAAACAGAAAAATTGTGACTAATCTTTCTTGTATAAAACCAAAATGGACTAAAGCCATGGGGACACTATATCTGTGGCTTTAATCACAAATGTAATCTTAAATGGTTTTCATGAATAGTAAAATGGAATTATTGTATACTTAAATTTTAGAAAGTTTAGATGACTTGATCACAGAGGGTTAATTTATTTAAATATGCAATGGATAAGTGTAAACCAAGAGACTTGTAGAATTATTTTTGTAGTCTTTTCTACACTTTAAAGAACATGAAATTGATTGACCTCTTTCATCTGGCTTTTTTTACAATATATTTATAGTTCATGCAATCTTCTATATGCATTACTTTGTTTTTTGAATAACATAAGTTTTGCAATAAAATATACCAACAGTATTATGTAATGAGTTGGACTATAGAAATTAACAATAATATTAATAGCTAATATTTTCTTGGGACTTTTCTAAATCCTATTATGATCAAAATGGCTAACATATCCACAAAACAAAACTGAACTAATGTATTATATACTTGTCCACACCAGGTAAAGTAATATTTTTCTGAATTTCTTTTGGAAAGAGCCAATCCTTTTCTTTTTTTCATAGGAATTGTATATACATTTACAACTGTTATATAATTTTGTTTTGATTTCGCTTTTTGTCACCTTAAAAACAGAACCCTTTCCCACATCCTCCATTCTTTCTTGCCTACATATGTTAATACTTTATTACAATATTAATGCAGTATTTTGCATGGTGAAAGCCTAACAAAAAATGATTTGAATTTTAACAAGGGCTCTCTGTTTTTTCCATAACCACTGCTGCCAATAGAAATACGTTGATGTTCTTGAAACAGTTATTCAAAAATATCCTGAGATCTTCAAAAATTCTGATAAAATATACACATAAAACATGACAAAAAAAAAACTTGTTATATTCATAATTTTAAACACTGCAAGTTAGAGAGACAAGTTGAAATTGAATAAAATTACCACGATTTTTACCCTTGTTCATATTATGAAAGCTGCTATTTCTGGATATCTTTGAATTTGTTTCTTTTATGACTCCATCAAGCTAACAGTTTTCATCCCTGTAAATACAGTTGATTCCATTTAAGCAGAAAATATCAGGACCATAATTTTGTTAAACAGATTTACATAAAAAGGACAATCTGATTTTTAAAAAAAACAATTGAATCTGTTCTGAGACTGATTGGTTCTATTAAGTGACTGTTCCTTGTAACTGATGTTTCATTTAACTGGGATCCACTGTACTCCATAAAAACTTGCCTCTTCATAATGCAGTCAAAAATATGCTCATCAAACAGATCAAAATTGTTACTTTGTGCCCTAGTATATGCATACTTATGCACCATGTTGGTAGTGCTGGTTTTCAGCAGAATTTATGCAACACTATTCCTGGTGTTTACCATTCATTATTACCAGGTGTGTAAATTGAGCCCTGATATGTTGGGACACTTTTTGTCATAGTTTGTTGCCAAAATGCAATTATTCTTTGAAAAGGAAACCCATCATTTTTTTTTTAAAATGCTTGTTTGTTTCCTGTAATGGGGAAAGGTAAATCTCTATTAAGAGTTATGTCCCTTTTATGTTTTTAAAAAATAAAAATTGCTACTAAAACAACCTATTAAAATAATCAGATTTGAGGTGGGGTACCATCCGTGCCTCTCACATTTAAAAGTATAAAATTGTGGGGTAGGTGTCTGCCTCACCACCGATTGTTGTTTTTTTTTTTTTTTTTTTATAACCTGGTCTCATATATTGGATATAAGCTTTTAAAATGTTTTTACATTTTATATGATTGCACTTTTTTTAAACATAGAGAAAATAAATAATTTATCAGAACAAGACAAACAAGTTCAAAGAGAAAAAAAAAAATTCTTTTTCTCAATTTAATTTATAATCTGGTCAAGTGATCAAATATCATTTAAAAGATTGTGATTGTTAGGAATTATTTTTATTTTCTTGATTTGATTTATCTCATTATTATATTATATTCTCAGTGGATAAAAACAAATGATTCTCTTTTGCAGACATTGAATGAAATTGAGGCTTTCCTGTAAGTGACTCAAACCTATTTTTGTCCCAATACAATACATTGATGTAATTTTCTTGGGCCAAAAGAATAACAGAAATTGTTCGCATACACAAATATTTGTTTACCAATATTGAAAAAAAAAAAAAAACTATTTAAGATTTCTTTATTAATTTAAAATTGGGCTTTCAGGAGAAATTTCACTCTTATGACTGAAATCATTAATGTTGAGTGATGGCAACTGTAAATGTTAATGGAAAGCCTTCATAGAAATTTGATGATGCAAGAAAAAGTTAAAAAAATATAAAGTCCTGCTTGACTGCTAATGATGTTTGATATAAGAAAAGAAGTTTATAAGACATATTAACTGTTGAGTTAGATATATATGAAAAATATTTTTGCCAAATAAGCTTTTGATGCATATAGAACTTATCATTATACTATATTAGAATGACTAATTTTGGACCAATCTGAAAGAGATGTATTAGTGCATTCTTCTCAGGATGTTATAAGTATTTATTAGTCTTAGTTTAGCACAAAGGCACTAATATGAATCACTTGCTGAGGATCAAAATCTTTACATAGTCATAATGATGTGCTTGACAGGCTCACTGTTACTCTCACTCTTCTTGAGGCACGCACCAGGATTTTGTAATATATTTTGTGTTTTGAATTGAAAAACAGTTGAAAGTGAAAACTGTTATGAAGTTTTCAGAACATTTTAATAGTTTAAATTTTTCTTGATTTCCCAACTCCATTTTAATAATTAAGTGTGTCTAGAAGTTCTTGCTGCTATCTGTTCAAAACTAGTGATTGTGAATACACAGTTGAAAATGGATTTTAAGGCTAGAAACTTTTGCATACACCTAATATAAGAAATTTGAAGCAGTTAAAACTGTCCAAAATATGAGGTCAGGCAAATGGTGGGGGTATTATTACCCCAACCGCCCTTTTTTGGTACACTTCTTTAACTCCAACCTTTTTTTTTCTTTCTTCATTCCAAATACCAATTTCTCATTATATTTTTCTTTCCTTTTTTCCAACATGTTCCCTGCAATATTTCCAAAATCACTGCTGGTGGGATTCCATTGTATTTAAACAAAAAAGATTTTTTTTTTCTCACATCATTCTACTTTTTCCCCCCTCCCTGCTCCTTATTTGTTCCATTTACCTCTGTTGTACAGAGGAGTGGCTCTATTTTGGTCAGCCGAGTCACTGGCTTGACTATGTTCCTTAATATATATTTTTTTTATCATTCAAGCAGTCAGTTAAAACTGAAGGAAAAAAATTATAAACATACATATTGTTTGGTCTATGTGTAAATAAATAAGAATTTTTCTAAATTTTTCTGGTCATTCCAATGTGAAGTATATTAAATAAATGCATTATTTTCCTTTTCTAAAAAAAAAGTCTATCTGTTATTTATCTTCTCAAAATTTAGTACATTCTTTGATTACAGTCTTCAGATGTATGAGTAGCAGCTGAAAAGTTCTCAGCTTGAATAATTCTCCAAAACCTGACGAAACTTTTTTTTTATTTTTTATTTAAGGACTTCTATGTTTGGATGAGAACTTTTCAGCACATCCTCATATGTTTCTTCTCTTAATCTTTGTATGTTGTCTAATATATAATGTATGTGTCTGTGTGTAAGTGAAAGAGAGAATCATACAATAATGTCTTGCTTTGTAACTTCTCCAGTCTGAAAATCACCCTGAAGCAGACTGTTATTCTCCAAGAACCTGCACCTCATCAAGTGTAACACACTTCTGTATTGGTTTGACTAAGCTGAATGCTATTCAGTACTTTACCTACCAGCAATATCCACTGATGCCAAGGTAGACAATTTGGTTAACAGATTAGCAAAAGAAAAGGGAGCCTTTCACGGATGAATAAAATCTTAAGGAAAAATCTTAAAATAAAGGTCTCCAAAGCCATTGTGTTGTCCCATCTCTTGGAGTCACATCTATCATGTTCTTGAATACTGGTGCTGCCTCTGTACAATTCTCAAAATGCACCGAAGAGACTTCATTATAAGAACTTGTAAATGTTAACGCCTTCAGCATTGAAGCAATGCTGCAAAAACAATCTACTCTGAACAAACCACCTAGAGGGGATAGAACACCATTGACTTCTAAAAACTCTATTGTCAGATGAACTGGTCACTGGCCAACACAATGAAGGGACATAATAATGAAATACATGAAGTCCTTAAAAGATCCACATTACTTCTTACAGGCATTTTTGGTGCCACCAAATTTTCCAGCTAACCCAACTGCAGAATTCAAACAGAGGAGATAAGGCAGCACCAATAAACAACATTTTCTCCATTTAGCAGTCCTGCTCCAGCACTGACTATGGAAAAATAGTCCCCTATAAAGTTTGAGTCCTTACTAGAATCTTTGTTCACAAGGTCAATCTATAACATGTATTGCATCTTATATATGCAAATGATTTTGGTTAACTGAGACAGAAAATGAATAAAGAAATTTGGCCTAATCAAACTGCTACCTCTGTTTTAAGTGCATTTAAATTTTCTAACCCTTCTCCAACTCAGACCTAAAGAGTTGTCTGACGATTGCACGAGCATGAAACAGACTGTCGCCTCTAAGTGCTGACTTCCATGTTCACTTTTATATTTATTTATTTATATATATATATATATATATATATATATATATATATATATATATATATATATATATACGCACATGAGAGAAGGAAAAGAGGTGGAGATTATTGCAGAAAGGTGTTTAAATATCAAACTCCATTATAAATCTTTCCACAAATATCATTTTTTGAGACACTGTTAGAAAAGAAGTTCTCTCTCCCATATTGAGAGAAACTTTGGCTTCTGTTTGTTACTTTCACACCAAGTGTTTCTTGGTGCTTGTGAAGAGGAAGCATACTGATAAAGTTTGTGATATGTCACCTTTCTGATCTTCTATTCTATTAAACATCATTTCTTAGAAAAATATAGCCATGTACATAATTTTAGACAGATATTAGTTGATAACACAATAATACACACACATACACACCATAAAAGAACCTTAAGTTATTAGAGGCCATGTACATTAATGCAAAGCAACCCACACTCAACAAAATTACATTTCAAACAGTCACAAGATATTACAATGCATTTAAACATATGTTTCTGTTGATAACATTTCTTTCTCTCACATAATCATGTACGATGTTATAGAACCGCATTATGAATTTGCAACCTGCATCTGCTGTTGCACGGCTGTTATCATCGCATAGTAACCTTCTATGTAAACATAACAGGATGTCATCTTTGACGGTTCACATATCTGTTGTTATGCCCATATAACCACTCTGATGATGGTTTATGTGAGCTGAAAGCTTAGATCGATGATAGCCAATATAATAAAGAAATATCCAAATGTTGGACAGTTTTTGTCTTTATTTTCTCTTGGAACTAAAGCCATTGTAAGACGTTTGGAATGACTCATGATAAAACAATAGACATTCGTTGTTTGTTATTAATAATTTCATAAAATTCTCTAAGATTTAAAGAAGTGAGACATTTCCACAATAAAAATGCAGAA
Organism: Acanthosepion esculentum; assembly: GCA_964036315.1. Classification (NCBI taxonomy): domain Eukaryota; kingdom Metazoa; phylum Mollusca; class Cephalopoda; order Sepiida; family Sepiidae; genus Acanthosepion; species Acanthosepion esculentum. Next base: position 20,907,950 of record OZ038513.1, read on the forward strand.
ATTTGGAGGGACCGCAAAATTCACTCGGATTTGAATAATGTGAGAAATTTCATCAATCAAAATGCCAAAATTTACAAAAGATTTCAATGATTTACAAAAGGTGACAAATTTCAGCAATAAAATTCCAGAAATTTAGAAAAGATCTCAAAATTTTCAATGATTTTAAAAAGTGAGAAATTTCGGCATATATATATATTTTCAAATATTTCAACAAATGAGATATTTCTGCAATAAAAAGCTAGAAATTGGAAAAAATCACAAAGGTCCCAAAGATTTTGAAAAAGTCAGGAATTTCAGCATTAAAAGCCAGAGATTCGAAAAGAATCACATGAATGACAGTTTTAAAAAGTGAGATATATCTGAAATAAAAATACAAAAACTAAAGAAACCAAAATTCACAATGATGTAAAAAAAAATTGAGAAATTTTAGCAATAAAATGTCAGGAATATAGAAAAGATCACCAAATTTTCAAATAATTTCTAAAATGGCGACATTTCTGTAAGAAAAAGACAACAAATACACAAGTAATCGAAATTCATCATGATTTCGCAAAAGTGAAAAATTTCAACAATAAAAATTCAGAAATTTAAAAATGATGAGATATTTCTGCAATAGAAATGCAAAAATAAACCGAGTACAGAATGATTTTGAAAAAGAAATTTCATCAATACAGGGCCAAGAATTTGGTAAAACAAAATTCTCAATGATTTTAAAATAGTGAGATATTTCTGTAACAAAATATTCCAAAAGATCACAAAATTTTCAATGATTTTGAAAAAGTGAGACATTTTTACAGTAATAGAGAAAAATTAGATCACCATATCCTAAAAGATTTAGGAAAAGTTAGATATTTCTGCAATAAAAGAGCAAAAACTACAAAAGATCGCAACATTGTCGGGAAAGAGTGTAATATTTTGGCAAACAAAAGAAAAAAATGAGAAAATCACAACATTCTCAAAATTTTAGAAAAAGCGAGATGTTTCTATAATGAAAGTGAAAAATAAGATAATAAAATTCACATAGATTTTGAAAAAAGGAGATACAAGCGTTGGACAAAATAATTGGAACAGGTGCAAATTCCACTCATATATTTCAAAGACCTATTATATTAAGAACTTTAACTAAAACGTTGTAATTTCAGGTTATATCTATTGTAAATACGTTTATTTATCTAATTTACTTCGTCTTATTTATTTTTAGAATTTAGTAAAATTTAAGCTAAATGCGTGACCTCTCCGAGTTCGAAAAAGAGCAAATTGTTGGAGCTCGCATGGCAGGAGCCTCGATCACTAAGTTTGTTGAACTGTTTGGTTTTTCAAGAGCTACCATATCAAGAACTATGATGCAATTCGAGAAACAAGGCAAAACCTCTAGCAACCGTAGCAATTCGGACCGGACTTGCAAACGTACTGACAGGGACCAACGTGCATTGAAACGCAATGTGGCAAAAAAATCATCGGACTACTCCGGTCAAAGTGACTGCTGAGTTGAATAATCATCTGAATCGTCCAGTTTCTACTAAAACTGTTCGTCGTGAGCTCCATAAGGCTGCATATCATGGAAGAGCCGCCGTAAGGAAACCTCTTCTCTCCACTCGTAACATTCAGAAGTGGTTGAAGTCGTGCAGAGATCACAATGCCTGATCTGCAGACCAATGGAAGTAAGTAATATTCTCAGACGAGTCCAGTTTTTTCTCTTTTCCCAACTTCAGGGCGAGTTTATGTGTGGAGGCAGCCCAAAGAAGATTACAACCCTGACTGCCTTCTTCCAACAGTGAAGCATGGAGGTGGATCAGTGATAGTTTGGGCCGCCATATCATGGAAATGCCTTGGTCCAATAGTTGACCTGCATGGTAGAATCAACAGCAAAGATTACCTGAACATTTTGGGAAATCATATTCATCCAATGGCCCAGACTTTATTCCCTGATGGTGACTTCATCTTCCAAATATATTCAGTGATATATTCTGCAATAAAAATGCAAAAATAAGAAAAGATCACAAAATCCTCAAAGATTTAGTAAAAGGATATTTCTACAATAAAAATACAAAATTTTGAAATGACCACCAAATCCTTAGAGATTTAGAAAAAAAGCAGATATTTTTTAAATAAAAATCGAAAGATTGGAAAAGATTTCAAAATACTCAAAGATTTAGAAAAAGGGAGATGTTTCTGCAATAAAGGTGAGGAAATACTCTGTAACACTATTTGGGTTACTGGTAATTAATAACAATAAAGACTTGGAATATCAACGAAAATTAGATATAGATGAATAGACCCGCATAAAAATGGTTAAATGAATATAGACTGATAGCAGTTGATTCCCAAAGAATTGAAGTTTAGGAAATGAACCGGGTGGCCGGCTGAGTAGTGCTTGGTTTGTACGACCGGGCCAAGTGTTGACAGTATTCGACAAACAACTCCTGTGAAATCGATATGAGAAGAATTGGGTTAAATGCCAGTTACAAATAAAATCTTTTTTACGGAAATGTCAGGACTGAGAGTAGTGCTTGGTTTGTACGACCGGGCCAAGTGTTGACAGTATTCGACAAACAACTCCTGTGAAATCGATATGAGAAGAATTGGGTTAAATGCCAGTTACAAATAAAATCTTTTTTACGGAAATGTCAGGACTGAAAACAATAGGCTGAATACCTGCAGATATGTTGACCTTCAGCCGAACGAATTGTCACCATAATGTGAGTTGCAAAATTCTCTCTGGGAAAGTGTCACTTGGGTCAAAGGTGAGAAAGCCAATTGTTTGTGTCAATTCGCTTATGAGATGATAGTTTTTGGAACAATAATTTTTTTAATTAGTCATTGACCGAATGGTGGAGGTAACAGGCGCAGAAGAGCAATCAGGGAAGGCGGAGAAGCTGCCTGCATCTACTGAAGGGTAGCAGGCACAGACGGGACATTAAGGAGGTTGAAGGAGCTGCCGATGCCCACTGGTGAGAGATGGTAATAAGAGAAAGTAGAAGTAACCAGGCGGGGCGATGCCTGCAACCACCTCCCATTAGAGAAAGGGAATTCCCCCAAATTATGAAGTAATTTAATTCCCCAGGAGCCAAAAACAATGGAAATGACAGGTGGATGAAATACGAATTTCTCCCTCTTCGCCAAAAACTACATCTCACCCCTACACCAGTTTTGTTTTGGGCAGACAACTCTTGTTGGAAATCAGGGAATTCACCGGAAACCAACCTACATCTTGCCTCGCACCGGTTTCTAGATGAAGTCCATAAATACGAATGCGCGAAAGCGAATTCAGACAGTATACAGTGGACAATTGAGAGATGAAAAGAGGCAGAAGGGAAGTGTCGGAGGTCGCTGAGAATATTCCACAACACCTGCCGAACAAGAGAACCTCCGACTTCAGCCTTGAGCCAAACTTAGCAAATCAGTAAAACAAATTTCGCTAACTCCGCAAGCCAAAACTTACCAGCTTACCCAAGTATTGCGTCCGATTTAGGAATGAGTTGGATCTACAAACGTGTGTACGCTAATACAACTACAAACAAACCATTGTACGCAGCATTCGATATATATATATATATATATATATATATATATATATATATATATATATATATATATATTTCGAGTGCTGTTTTTTCTCCAATTTTACTATAACTTCGCTCAACTCGGACCAGCCCAACACGAAAATTGCAACGAATCGATCTTGGCCTCCTTATAATCAGTCAATCACAACATGGGGTAAGGCAGGTCAGGATCGAAGAGATCACTTCATTGATCAAATTAAGATTCCCCCCAGGCTGATCACGACGACGGCGTTTGTTTTTTTAAGCAATTCCTCCCAACCAAGGCGGGAGTGCCACTCGCACGCAAGGGATTACAGAGGATTGAGAACAAGAGTAAAGAGTCATGGTTGAGGAAAGGATACAAAGAAGGAAGAAGATCAAGGTATCAGATGTCGATTGACATTACACCTGAATATTTGAAGATTATAATTATCGGGTAAGCAAGCAAAGGAAAGGGAGTTCCACAGACGGGAAGTGCGAGAGAAGAAGCTGTTTGAGTAGAAGAGACGGTTACATTTAACCGTTTTGATAGTGTAAGGATGAGACCGAGATACCAGCATAGTAGACAGAGGGAAGCCACGGCACGTCTGTGGGATAGCGATTGTAGACTAGATGCCAGATCAGGACCTATCATCTTGCATATTCATCTCTGGATTTTGTCGAGGACCTCGAGACTTACAGCGGCGACACCAGGTCATATATGACAGCAATATTCCAAACAAGAACGGATGGTTGATTTATAGATTTGAAGGATGTATTCAGACGAGAAAAAACTTTCTGGCACGACACGGAGAACCAATTTTTTTGCGATAGATTCAATGTATATATTCCACCTAATGTCAGTGAACAGCGTGAGACTAAGCAGGCATAACGAGGCGCTCTCGAGGAGTTGGGAATCAGCCATTCTGATGGGAGGCAGGGAGGGTTCTCTGTGGTGGGTAAAGGAGAGAATTTTTGTTTTGGAGGACTTAAAGTTTACAAGCCATTTCCTGCCCCAGTCAACCACAGATCGGAGGTCCTTTTCGAGATCAGCAGCCAGGTTAGTTTTGTCAACGATACCAGATTTACTATTGAGGCAGGAGTAAATAGTAGTGTCGTCCGCGTAGATTCCTACTTGGGAACTGATGACATCGGGAAGGTCATTGATGAAGATCAGGAACAGTATAGGGCCCATGATAGAGGCTTGGAGAACACTCAAAGATCCCAAAAAGTGATTTTGAAAATAAATGAGATAATTCTGGGTTGAAACTGCAAAAATTAGAAAAAATCAGAAATTTAATAGCAATTTCAGAATAATGATATATTCTGAAAAAATGCAAAAATTAGAAAAGATCACAAAATTCTCAAGATTTAGACAATAGGGAGATATTTATGCAAAAATGCAAAATTTACAGAAATTAATCAATTTAGAAAAAGTGTGACATTTCTTCAATAAATATGCAAAAATAAAGAAAAGACCCGAAAAACAGAAACATTTAGAATAAAGGAGATAATTTTGCAAGGAAAATGCAAAAATTTAGTGAAGATCACTTGGGAACTAAGTGATTTTGAAAAAAATGAGATATTTCTAGGTTAAAAATGCAAAAAATTAGAAAAGATCAGAAAGTTATTAACAATTTCAGAATAATGATATATTCTGCAATTAAAATGTAAAAATTAGAAAAGATAACAAAATCCTCGAAGATTTAGAAAAAGGATGTTATGACTGCAATAAAAACGGAAAAATTGGAAAAATCCGTCAAAGATTTAGAAAAAGGAGATATTTCTGCAATAAAAATGCAAAAATTGGAAAATATCCGAAAATCCTCAAAGATGTAGAAAAGGATGATATTTCTGCAATAAAAATGCAAAAATTTGAAAAGATTCAATAAGCCTCAAAAATTTAGATAAAGGGAGTTATCTCTGCAATAAAAATGCAAAAAATTGGAAAATGTCTGTGAATCCCCAAAGTTTGAGAAAAAGGGAGATATTTATGCAAAAAAACGCAAAAATTAGAAACGATCAGAAATTATACAAAAGTTTAGAAAAGGTGTAACATTTCTACAATAAACATTCAAAAATTAGAAAAATGTCCGAAAAACACAAAGATTTAGAATGAGGTAGATAATTTTGCAATGAAAATGAAAAATTTAGAAAGGATCACAATATTTTAAAGGATTTAAAAAAATGAGATATTTCTGAGTTGGAAATGCAAAAATTAGAAAACATCAGAAATTTTTTAAAAATTTCAAAATGGTGACATATTTTACAATAAAAATGCAAAATTTAGAAAAGCTCATAAAATCCTCGAAGATTTAGAAAAAAGATAATATTTCTGCAATAAAAATTTCAAAAGTTCACAATATCTTGCAAGATTTAGACAGGGAGATATTTCTGTAATAAAAATGCCAAAATTGGAAATTGTCCGAAAATCCTGAATGATTCAGAAAAAGGGAGATATTTCTGAAATAAAAATCGAAAATTACCTGAAAATACTCAAAAATTTAGGGAAAATTGACATTTGTTCAATAAAAATGCAAAAATTAGAAAAGGACCGAAAAAGAAAAACATTTAGAATGGGGGAGATAAAAATTTAGAAAAGATCATGAAATTCAAAGTGATTTTAAAAAATGAGATATTTCTGGGTTGAAACTGCAAAAAGTAGAAAAGATCAGATATTTATTAACAATTTCATAATAATGATATATTCTGCAATAAAAAAGATCACGAAATCTTCAAAGATTTAGACAAATGGTGATATTCTGCAATAAAAATGCGAAATTGGAAAATTTCGGAAAATCCTCAAAGGTTTACAAATAGGGAGATATTTCTGAAATAAAAATTGAAAAATTGGAAAATATCTCAAAATACTCAAAGATATAGGAAAGTGTGACATTTCTATAATAAAAATGCAAAAATTAGAAAATGTCCGAAAAGCAGAAATATTTACAATGAGGTTGATAATGTTGCAATGCAAATGAAGATCAGAAATTTAGTAACAATTTCAGAATAGTGATAAAAATGCAATAAAGATGCACAAATGAGAAAAGATCACAAAATCCTCAAAGATTTAGAAACAGGATGATATTTCTGCAATAAAATGCAATTATTTGTAAACCTTATAAAATCCTCAAATATTTAGATAAAGGGAGATATTTCTGGGATAAAAATGCAAAAATTGAAAAAAAGATATGAAAATACTCAAAAATTTAGAAAAAGTGTGATATTCCTACAATAAAAATTCCAAAACTAGAAAAGGTCCGAAAAACACAAAGATTTTGAATTAGGGAAATAATTTGCAATAAATATTAAAAAATTAGAAACGGACAGAAATTACTTAAAAATTTAGTAAACGTGCGACATTCCTACAATGAAAATGCAAAAATTAGAAAAAATCACAAAACCGTCAAATATTTAGACAAAGGAAGATATTTTTGCAATAAAAATGCAAAAGTTGGAAAATGTCCGAAAATCCTCAAAAAAAAAAAAAAAGGGAGATATTTCTGAAATAAGAATTGGATAAGATCTGAACATATTCAAATATTTGAAACGGAGATATTTCTACAATAAAAATTTGAAAAATAGTAACAATCTGAAATTACTCAAAAATTTAGAAAAACAATAAAAATGCAAAATTGAAAAAACGTCCGAAAAACGCAAAGATTTAGAATAAGGTAGAGAATTTTGCAATAAAAACGAAAAATTTAGAAAAGATCACAAAATTTTAATTGATTTTAATTGATTCTGAGTTGAAAAAGCAAAAATTAGAAAAGATCAGAAATTTATTAAAAAATTTCAGAATGATAATATATTTTGTAATAAAAATGCATAATTTAGAAAATCTCATAAAATCCTCAAAGATTTAGAAAAAGGATGATATTTCTGCAACAAAAAATCCTCAACATTTTCGAAAAAGTGATATGTATTTACAATGATAATGCAAAAAAAAAAAGAAAATTTCACTTCTTATTTATTTTAGAAAGGATTCCTATTAATGCAAACATAAGAAAAAGTCACAAAATTTTCATTGATTTTGAAAAAGTTAGTAATTTTGGTAATAATATACCAGAAATGTAAAAAGATTGCAAAACTTTCACAAATTTTGAAAAATTTCTGCAATAAAAATGCAAAAAATTTCAAAATCTTCAATGATTTAGAAAAAGGAACATATTTCTGCAATAAAAATGCAAAATTGAGAAAAGGTCTGAAAATACACAAGGTTTTAGACAGAGGGAGATTAATTTGCTATGAAAATGCAAAAAATTAGAAAAGAGTTTTGGCTTTTTATTGCTAAAATTTGTCACTTTCTTGAAATCATTCTACGCTTTGCAATCTTTTTACATTTCTGGCACTTTATTGCTGAAATTTCGCCTTTTTTTAAATCATTGATAATTTTGTACTGATTTCTAATTTTATTCTTTTTATTTCAGAAATTTCTCAAATTTTAGAAATCTTTGTGAACACTGTGTTATTCTTCCAATTTCTGGCTTTTTTACATCTGAAATGTACCACTTTTTCAAAAACAGTGACAATTTTGTGATCTTTTCTAATTTCTGCTTTTTTATTGAAGAAATGTATCACTTTTTAAATCTTTGCTAACCTTGTGATATTTTATGAATTTTTGCGTTTTATCGCTGAAATTTGTCACTTTTTCAGAATTATTTTGTGCTCCTTTTATATTTCTGAATTCTTATTGTCGAAACAGTCACTCTTTTTAATCTTGGAGAATTCTGAGATGATTTTTATATTTTTGGCTTTTTATTCCTGAAATGCCTCACTTTTTCAAAATCATTGTGGATTTTGTGATTTTTAATTACTTCATTGTTTTAGCAGAAATGTCTTATGTTTTCAAAACCTTTGAGAATTTTTAAATCTTTGAGAATCTTCTGCCGTTTGATATCGAAAATGTCTCTCATTTTGAAAATCATTGAGTAATTTCTGATTTTTTATAATTTCTACTTTTTTATTGTACAAATGACTGATTTTTTTTTTAGATATCTTTGAGAATTTTTGAATCTTTTTTCAATTCTTAGAATTGTATTGTTAATTTTTTTTAAGAATCATTGAAATTTTGGGACTTTTTCGAATTTCTTCCTTTTTATTTCAGAAATTTCTCAATTTTTAGAAATTTTTGAGAAGTTTGTGATCTTTACTAATGAGAATTTGTTTACCTTATCTAAATCTCGCTCATTTTTTATTTCTGAAACTTCTCACTTTTTCACTAATGTTTTCTAATTTCTGTCATTTATTTCAGAAATGTCCACATTTTTAAAAGATTTTTAGAATTTTCTGATCTTTTTCAATTTCTGGCTTTTTATTCCTGAAATGTTTCACCTTTTCGAAATCACTGATAATTTTGTAAACTTTTCTAATTTCTACGTTTATATTTCAGATATGTCTCAGGTTTTCAAAATCGTTGAGAATTTTATGCTCTTTCCTAAATTTTGGCTTCTTCTGAAATATTTATGCATAAATTTTCAAAATTATTGAGAATTTTAGGATCTTTTCTAAATTTCTCGCATTTTATTTCTGAAATTGATCTCTTATTAAAAATTTTGGCGTATTTAAGAATCTTTTCTAATTTCAATTTTTATTTCATAAAGGTACAGTTTTTCAAAATGATTGAGAATTTTGTGCTTTTTCCTAAATTTCTAGCTTTTTATCACTGAAATTTATTACTTTTTCAAAATCATTGAGAATTTTGTGATGTTTTCCTATTTCTGCAATTTTTTGTAAAATTGTCTCACATTTTCGGAATTTATGAGAGTTTTGCAATCTTTTTACATTTCTGGCATTTTATTACCAAAATTACTGAATTTTTCAAAATCAATGAGACTTTTGTGACCTTTTCTTATTTTTGCATTATTATTGCAGAAATAGGAACCTTTTTCAAAATAAGTAAGAATTAAGTGAAATTTTCTTATTTTTTCATTATCATTGTAAATATATGTCACTTTTTCTAAAATGTTGAGGATTTTATGATCTTTTCAAATTTTTGCATTTTTGTTATAGAAATATCATACTTTTTTTCTAAATCTTTGAATAATTTCGGACCTTTTCTAATTTTTGCATTTTTATTCCAGTAATATCTCAATTTTTCTAAATCTTTGGGTAATTTCAGATCTTTTCTAATCTTGCATTACTAAATTTCTGGCTTTTTGTTCTAAAAATTCCCACTTTTCAAAAAGTAAAAGTGAAACATTTATAAAGGATCAAAATCTTCACAAAGATTTTTAAAATGTTAGATATTTCTGCAATAAAAACCCAGAAATTTTGAAAAGATATGATTCTCAAAGATTTATAAAATGTGAGAAATTTTAGCAATAGAAACACATAAATGTAGAAGTGTACCGACGATTCAACCAGAAGTTAAACATTTCTGCAATATTAAGCGAGAAATTCAAAAACGATAACAAAATTCTCAAAGATTTCGAAAAGTGATACATTTCAGCTATAAAAACAGAAATTTCAGCAATTAAAAGATCATAAAATTCTCAAAGATTTCGTAAAGTGAAGAGAATTTTGCAATAAAAATGCAGTAATTAGAAAAGATCACAACATCCTCAATGATTTTAACAAAGTGAAAATTTTCAGCTATAAAAACCCAGAAATTTTGAAAATATGACAAGATTATCAATGACTTATAAAAGTGAAAAAAATTAGTAATAAAAACCCAGATATTTTGAAAAGATCAGATCATTAAGAAAGAGTTAAAAAATGACATGGTTCTGAAGAAAATCCAGACATTTAACAGATCACAAATTTCTCAATCATTTAGAAAAACTGAAAAATTTCAACAATAAAACTCCAGAAATTTAAAAAAAGATCACAAAATTCACAATAATTTCCCAATAATTTTGAAAAAGTGAAAAAAGCAATTAACAGCCCAAAATTAGAAAAGATCACAAAATTCTTAAATTTTTCTAAAAAGTGTAAGATTTCAGCAATAAAAAGCCAGAATTTTAGAAAATATCAAAAAATTCTCAAAGATTTTGAGAAAGTGAGACATTTCTGCAATGAAAATACAGAAATTAGATCTGATCCCCAAATTCTCAATGACTTAATAACTGTGACATTTCAGGAATAAAAAGCCAGAGGTTTACAAAAGATCAAAAATTTATCAAAGTGAAATTTAGAAACGATCATAAAATTCTCAAAGTTATTGAGAAAATGAAAAATTTTCTGCAATAAAAATGACGAAATTCTGAAAAATGAGAAATGCATGCAATAGATATGCATAAAATTAGATAACAAACTTCTTAAAGATATCGCAGAAATTTCAACAATAAATATACCGAAATTTACAAACGATCACAACATTCTCAATGATTTCAAAAATCTAAGCAATTAATATACCTGAATGTAGAAAAGTTCATAAAATTCTCAATGATTTGGAAAATGTAAAATAATTGAGCAATAAAAATGCCAGAAATTTAGGAAAGATCACTAAATTTTCAAAGATATCGCAATAATGATAAATTTAAAGAATAAATATGCCGAAATTTAGAAACGATCATATAATTCTTAAATATTTCGAAACTTTCAGCAATAAAAATTCTGAAATTTAAAAAAGATCACAAAATTCTCAATGATTTCTAAAAAGTTAAAATTTTCCCCATTCTATAGCAATTTCTCCAGTTTGAGAATGGGACTGAACAAGAAGCCGAGTAGCTTGCACGACTCTCCTTCTAACTACTGTAACCGGGGAGAAGACAGCTTTTTCACAAACCCAACGGCAAGCCACCAGACATATGGTGGTTACCTTTGTCTCCTACCGCCTCATACAACTGAATTTCTTTGTCGACCTCCTCAATTTTAGCATTACTCGTTACAGGCATGAAAACATCGTGATGTCACCATGTGACGTGATTTCACGCAGGAAAAGTCTCCGCGAAAAGACATGCAGTATGAACAAGAGCGGTCAACCGTGTCAAATAGATCTGGACATAAAGGCTTTTGATATTACCTCGTTCACTACAGCCGCATGCAAGAAATGACCCCAGGAGCGAAAATGCGGCTTGAATCCTACTGCGGATAAGACAGCCTCCAAAAAGGATGGCCTATCTAAATCGATCAGCACAGCTGACTTTCTTGAATGATGATGCGAGATGCTTACTGGATTGTCCTAGCTTTCTGGCGACTATTAGACGATCCGGCAGACCCTGCAATCGGTTTGCACTGATTTTGGGCTAAAATCTTTAACTCTGTATTTTTAGCATAGGTAAGGGTCGAAAATTATTAATTCTATCCCGAACATATTTGATTTTTTCGTAACAACTTTACTACACCCTAGTGTAAGAAAGGCCATTGATTCCAGAAGTCATGTCTCTTCCCAAATTCCATTCTTTATTATGGGAAACTCCCACGTAGATGTTTCAGCCAGCGAAATACGCGTAGAAATGGGACGAACTCAGTCCGGACCCTTTGATAAAATGTTACTGCTCATAATCGCGAATTTTTTGCAGATGCTATTGTTTGTTTGTCAGACATCGACTACCGGTGATGTGATACTGGCGATACGGGTATCTTTGGCATTCTGCAATTCTCTTGCACGTAATTCTGGTACTATATTCGTTACCTCGATGAATATTCTTTTAAACTTGTTCTAATTACCTGACCTATCTATTATAGAGGTCAGATATTTCTTAGCTGTAGTTACTCTATCCACATCTTTTGATTTAAAACCCCAGCTACTTTAAATTCGCAAGTGCCTTTTGTGCCGCTTATCTAAGTTAGTGACTGTAGTCGTCAACAAAAGACCCGATACTACATACACCATTTATTCCCAACCACAATGCACGTCATTTCCGGTTTGGGGTTAGTATTATTAACTGATCCTGGAAATCCTTCCTATCCAACAAGGAGGTATTGAATTTCAGTAACCAGCCATTAGGCTTATCTTATCTAACCTTTTGTCTGAATAAACTATACTCTGGAAGCGTTAATAACCTAAGGGAACTCACTCGACTTTCCTAATTAGAACTTGGCCGGTATAATTAGAACACTGCGCTGAATCCAAATTTCCATTATCTATCTTTTGGAATTTCATTTTAGAATTTATCATGTTTGGCAATAAATTCACAAAATATTTGACACCCGGAGGCGTGTTAATACTCTTCATATCGTCCCAGCGGTTTGAATTGAGATGGCATATCTAAATGCCGCGAAAACAGTCCGTTTTATCGATATCATAAAGCCGCATGGCCAAGCAAAAACACAGTTTACTAGCCAAGAGAAACCTTTGGGGTGGCTATCAAAATGTGGTGAGAGGAGGTGAAACCCTTTTAGACTCTGATTTCGGCCCTTGGCCATACAATGTACCTAACATGAGGGTCCCAACTTCTGGTCGAATTTGTAGTTATTGCTTACTTTTTAAGGGTTGAGGTAGGTGGAAGGTCCTCCAGTATTTGACAGTTAGTTTCTGGACCAGGGCCTTTTTCTAGGCAAGCTAAAGAGAAGAGACTAATTTCACTAAAGTCCTCTATATGTTTTTTTTATAAATTTTAAAACCAAATTTTACATATATATCCTTTTCAGAAACCATCAGACTTCATTTTGGCGGTATTTACACATCAGATTTATTCAAGATATTTTTTATTAAGCGTCTGGATTTCTTTTTTTATAATTATATTTTAAACACTCTGAAAAGATAGTGCAATATACAAATCTAATCTATTTTATCGTTATTTTTTATATTCATTTTTTTATTAATCTTATATATAAAGTACAGTGTATGTGTATTTGTGCGTGTGTATATTCAAGCAACTCTTCCGTCCCCACTGGTCCGATTTCAATGATTCATAGCTCATTCAAGAGCCCTAGAAAAGTTAGGCGCAGGGAACGATTTTCGTTGAGCTCAGATTCAGGGTTTCTAGATTATGCGAGGTTAAAATATTTATTAATATATTATACTAGCCATTATCGTTGCTTTCATTGTTCAAGGGGAATAACTCTTATCAAAAATTGCAGCTAGCTTAAAAGCCGCCTGATAGGGCAGCATTTAAGCTAGCTCCTGTGGAGGACTCTTGGTTTGGCCATCATCACAATAGCTAGAGAGGTGGAGATGCGATAGGCATCAATTAAACTACAGAGGTATTCAAAATTGATCACTGCATTTAAGTATTGAATTAATGTTTAAGCTAACCTTTTAAAAATTCAACGATAATTTTTCTGTTACCACTTAAAGACGATTTGATGTACGTAGATCCTTATTTTCCATACAAACAATTATTTTTATTTCGCGGGTGACAAATCAGAGGACAATTCATGAGATAAAATTAATATAGTGTAAAGATGGGAAAATACAAATTAGAAATAGATATACAGTCAACTTTTGAAGAGTTAGAGAGATATAATAGCTAAAAAAACTATATTAAAAAAAACTATATTATGGAATCTATATGAATAAATTCGAAATTGAAGCTCAATTCTCCCACGAATTCTGAGATTAAAAAGCCCCAACTTTCCTTTATAGTAATTTACACACTAGGTATTTACTCTGTCTCCCCACTAAGACGAGGTGTGACACAAGGTCTTTTTTTAAAGGTGAGTACCCGAGCGTGTACACCCGGCAAGAACAAAAATTGACCGCAGCCCCAGCAAATGTCGGTTGCGCTGGCCTTGGTACGAGCATCGATCCTTCTCTTGGGTGCAATAAGACGCGGCCTCGGGCAGCTGTTCCCCACGGCTGGGCACCTCTCAGTATAATTTTCCTCAGTTGCGACTCTGTCCTTTGAGAGTGAGCGCACTCTGTCCAAAGACAGAGACGCAACTGACAGATGATAAGCCATGCGTTAGAAATTACTCCAAGGAGGAATTTACACGCGGTGTTTACTCTTTCCCCCTACTAGGACGAAATATGACACAAGGTCTTTTTTTAGGTGAAGACCCGAGTACGTACACCCGGGCAAGGGACAAAAATTGCCCACAGCCCCTGCAACCAGCGGTTGCGCTGTCCTCGGTGCGAGCACCGATCCCTCTCACTGGTGCAACGAGAGGGCGCGGCCTCGGACAGCTGTTCTCCAGGGCTGGACACCTGTTCTCCAGGGCTGGACACCTGTTCTCCAGGGCTGGACACCTATCTCGTAAAGAAACGTGCTAGAAACTTCTCCAAGAGGGAATCTGCACGCGAAAGCTCAATATCTGTATTATATATTATCTACTGCTAGGCAATATCACTCTTCAGGTTTAACTAATTTGCATATTGATTTTTAAAAAGTTTATTTCATTAATAAACGGTCCTTCATTACTCTTCTTTTATTCGAGGATTGTTTTGATTTTCATATAAAAAATAGTTGTTTAGGAATATAATCTTTTATAGTGCAGAAAAGTGATTGAAATTTGCATTTGGCATCTATTTGTAAAACTTTCCTTAACTATAACAAGCCAAATTATGAATGAAATGTTCATTTAAAATTTTTGTTTCAAATATTTCACGTAGTGAATATATCTTACTTTGCGAAACGATAGCGAGCAAACGAAACCTGCTAGTCTTTTATATAATTTACATTTCTTTTATATTATGCAAATGTTTATACTCTCCCCTCAAAAGAAAATGCAATAAACAAACTTATTTTATTATATTATTTTTTATTTATTTACCATTAAATTATTTTTTATATAATTTACATTTCTTTTTCATTACAAACCTTGTTAAAACGTAAGCCATATTGTTTGTCAGAGAGTAGGTCGTGAGGGGTAAGATGTTTACCACTTTAGTATTGATTAAAGCCTCGAATACTTTGCCGAAAAGCGGTAAGAGACTAATAGGGCGATAGTCAGAGGGGTCAGAGAGTTCTTAAAAACATGAACTACAGAGGAGGACTTCCAATAAGCTAGAAAGAGGGAAACAACGAGACAATATAGTTGTAGAGTTTAAAGAGAACTAGAGCCAGCTCGGGAGCACATTTCTTTAGGACGACAGCTGGGAATCTCGTCACCTCTGCTTGCCTTATGGGAGTCTAACTTAGAAATGATGTCCGAGACCAGTGATGGGGGTTATGCACATATCACTCAGTAGAGCCTCTGTTCTAGGGAGAAATCAGGTGTGGGTACTCCAAATGAGTCGAGTGTTGAGTTGAAAGATAATTTCTGAGCAAAGCATTCAACCTTATCTGCTGTAGATGTCAGGACTTCGAATTGATTGGATACAGGAAGGATTGAGGATTTGCTGCTGTTTAGCACACTCTTGCAGAGCCGTCAATAATCTCTATAATCTAACTTGCGAGATGCTATACGTTGTTTCATTCTATCAGCAAACTTCATTACTTTGAGGACTGTCTTGCACTCGTTACGAGCAGAGACAAAGTGACGTCTGTTGCAATCTGACGTCACTGATACAGCCGGAAGAAGTGATTCCTATAGGCTATAACGACCGAGCATGCAGGTCAGCGCGGTTTAACTTGGTATTTCTTGATTTATTCAAAGCTAACATTTTAAAAGTAGTAAAAATAAAAATTTTATAACTAGGAGAAAAAAAAGAAACTATTATTGTATATTTTGTGGGTTTGGTTAAAAGAGATTGGGGAAAATGGAGATCAAGCGACAACAGGGTGCACCGTAAAAAATGACGAGAAATACTCAGTGAGAAAGCCAAAGCAATTTTATTAAAATTTTAATAAATATTAGGGATGAACAAATTTGGTGGTTTGTATGTCCGGAAAAGAGAGTAATAAATTCATGGACAAGTAACTTATATTTTCTAAAATATGGCTCAATGATAGTTGTGGGAAAAAGATCAAGTTTACAATCAAAATCAATCAAATAATATGAAATATCACAAGAAAAATGCCAGCGTATATAAAACAATATAAATTACAAGGAAGAAAGGTACAATGAAGGGGTTTCATTGAGGTCGAACCCAGTTAAAAGCAGATATTTACTTTGAAGATATAAAATGTGAATGTTCTTAATATCTCTTGTAATTTGATGTAAGTTGTCGAAGTTCGTGATAGAATCTGTTCGTGTCTTCAGTGTCTTCAGCGTAGAACGTTGTTTTGAGAACAGTACTTGTTCTCTGTCGTGGAAACGACTTGTTACAATAGACGAGTGAAATTGAGAGTTAAGTCTGTCGTGTAAACGACAATTTGGTTGTCAAGACTTCGTTGAGGAGCAGTTTTTTTTATTTTATTAGTCTACGCTCGGTCAAGCTTTCAGATGTTTTGGAAAGCGCGGTGTCACCCTGTTGCGGGATGTACACGGAGTGAAATATATCAGAAGGCAAAATTAAGTAAGATGAAGGTTATGCGTGCTTATAACGTCCGTATCCCACAACATATAGGTCATACAAACAATTTAAGAACAAATTGCATGGCAAGAAACTATTACTGTTGTTAATGATTTAAAGAAATTTTTATATCAACAATAAAATATACATGTAACGACAATTACAACATTTGCTGTTGTGATAATTAAGACAATGTCATAAGGAATGTTTGTGCAGGAATGTTGTTAAGAAATGTTGGTACCTTTTGATTGTTAAGAAATTTAAAATGATTTGGTTTCTGCAAGAAAAAAGAAATTATATGTGTGTGTTCGTTAATTTATCAGTGTGTGTACGTGTGTAATTTACAAGTAAGAATAAATGTTATCAAGAGTTGCTTGCCTTTGTCTGTGTAGGCTAAATTGGTGAAATATACAATTACTTTTTAGTAGTGAATTTGTTACACTTTTCAAGTCAACTGTAGATGTTGGTTAACACGCGGACAATGGTTGATGAAAGTTTGCTGAGCTTGTTGAGATTTCAATGTGGTGTGTAAGTGAATTGTCACGCGTGGAGTTTGGTAGCATCACGTTGAACTCCGGTGGCTGACTAATATTTAGTCACCCTCCCACGAGGGTATCATGTGGCACAAGGCCGGTTTAACGTGGGATCACCGAGCCCGTGGGCCCGGCCAAAAATATATACCCTTTGAACCCGTATAAACGGGTTCAGGGCCGGTTTACCTCTGACTGTCTGAATTGAGTCAGCTGCGGTTAATTTATAGATTTTTTGAGTAGCGAAATCGGCACAAAAGAGCTTGGCGGGAAATTGCAAATCCAATCTTTTTATTGGTTAATAAGCACCAAAGTGTAGCAAAATTCCAAACGAATCCTATTTTATTTAGTCAAACTTGTTTGTTTTCGGTATTTGCTTATTGGCAAGCCTTTATCTTTTTAGCGGTCGTCTTGTTTTGTTTTTTTTTTGTTTTGTTTAGTCAATACGTATTGTTTCGTATTCGTGTCTGTAATTTTGTGGAATCGTCCATGTTATTTTAACACCCCTGCTGTAGGAACAATCTATTCTTTACACCCACGTAGATTAGCTTATCCAATGAAAACCTAATATTTCTGAGCTAAGAATTCTGTTGGCTTACAGCGCGAAAATTCGAAAGCTCACGTGAAAAGAAGTAAATTGCGCCAAAATACTGTAAGCCGATTTTGAGATCCGAGAACTTATAAAAGGAAGATTTGGGACTGACTAAGTCAGTCAGCGGATCGAACACAGAGAGATGCCAAGCAGAACAACGCTACTCAAACACAATAACTTTCCCGCGCAAAAAGAACATCACTGACTCAACGACAACTGGCTCGAATAATCCTCTGTGACCAAGAAAGATCTTGGAACTTTAAACAAACTTTATTTACCAAGTCAGTCAGCGGATCGAACACAGAGAGATGCCAAGCAGAACAACGCTACTCAAAATAATAACTTTCCCGCGCAAAAAGAACATCACTGATTCAACGACAACTGGCTCGAATAATCCTCTGTGACCAAGAAAGAACTTCGAACTTTAAACAAACTTTACTTACCTAAAGTGAACAAGAAAATATTCACTACTATTTAAGTAAAAATTACGATCGAACTAAAACCTTAACTACAGTTATGGGTACGCAACTTCAGATGACTTAACCAAAAAACAGTACGTAAATTATTGCATACACATTCACGTTGAATAGTAAATGAACATTTAATTCACCAAAAACTCGTTCGATTATAACTTTGTAATAGTTCACGAATATATATTGAAACACTCAAACAACCTGATATTATAATACAAAACATCATTAACACATCAACTTTTGATAACACAAAACACCATTGTAAATATTTGTTTAATTGTATATAAATGTGCGTATTATTTGAATTGAATTTTTGCCTTGTTGTGTTTCATATGTTAAACATTTTTATTGTTGAGGATGAATGTTTAGAACACACCAGCCTAACAACAAAATTCTTCTGATAATTTCCAACACTTTAGTTGAAAAAACTTATTACATTCCACTCGTCCCCAACAACTTGTCCTTTTACTTTTATTTTTAATGTAAAAAAAAGAAGAAAAAAGATTGTTTAAAGTGTTTTCTTTATAGTTGTTTTTTTTTTTTGGTGGGGGTAATTTATTTGTTTTGTATAACATTTTGAACTGTTTTTGTGCATATTCTTTTGTTTGTGACCAAATGTTCAAATTTTTTCTTGTTAACTTTGTAGCGGGCTCCTAAACGGTGAAGTTTCCAAATGTGTTGTGGACGTGCAATGTTGCGGGTCCCGCCACAATTATTTTATTTTGTTTAGGAAAGGTGTGGAAAGGATCATGCCATTATGCTGGAGGTCGCTATCCAATGTGGTGGTCACAATGCAATTTATATTTGACGTAAAATAGCGCATGGTATAAAAATACAAAACAGAACGTAGGGTTGAAAACATAACAATTGAATTTATTAAGTATTTGATGTACATGCATGTATACTGAAAGGTTAGACAGAGTTGTGTCTCTTAAACTAGGTAATATTTGTACCTGATCTCATAACGAATAAATTGATTATTAAACTGTAGAAGAATGAGTTGTTGCATGTTTGGAATTGTATATTGTACAAGTTGGTAATAGTTCAGAATTATACTTGCATGAAATGTGGTAAAGTTCTTTTACGTCTGACTACATTAGTCAAGATGGGAGTTCTTTAAGAGTCACATCGTCACAGTGCTAAGTTGAGACGCACGAGTGACAAAGAGAGTGAGGAAGAAAATGAGAAAGAGAGAAACACTCGTGTTTGGTTTTTATAATTTTGTTGTACCACGTGACAGGCTCAAACTGAGTTGGCGCCAAAATAGATCTGTCGCGTGGGGGTGATTTGATTGGTCGAAACTAACCAATCAACGAGCTAGATTGAAGGTGGTTAACCAATGAATGCTTGTTATATATTTTGTAAGATGGTGGATAACAAAAATGCCTTAGTTTTCTTAAATTAGAGTTCTCTAACTTTCTAATGTTAGGGAAATCTTCCTTAGCCCCATACTTTTAAATCACCCCCAGTGTCCCTCACGCAGGTTATTAGCCCTGGTGCTCTGTGGAAAATTTCGGGGGTCTTCAACATTTTTGCCGTCTACGGAGTCTAGTTTTAAATAATAGACTCAACAGCGCCTTTCTCTGTTTCGTCATGCCCTTTTTGTACTCCTCCCTGTCCACCTTGCAAATGGATTCAGGGCCTGCGAACATCTTTTTCTTTTTCTCCCTTGCACGATGGGGAAGGGAAGAGGTGGATGTGTGAAGTGGAGTAGCTGTTGAACTTAGGGAGGAAGTGAATGGAAAGGGGGGACGGAACACGGGAAGGGGAACTAGGGAGGCTCCTAGCTTTAGTGGAACCAATAGCTTCTTTTGGCGAAGCAGGGACAGAGAGTGAACTGGTTCTATCCATGCCCCTCTCCGCCCTGGTACGGCCAGAGTGGTTTTGCTGTGGTTCGTCTTCTTCCTCCCTGCTCTTTTCAGGGACAAAGCACGAGGTGGAGGCATACTATCCATCACCATAGGCATCTCTGTTTGTGACTGTTGCTTCTGTTGTTGTTGGTGGAGCCGCTGCTGTTGGTGTTGTTTTTGCTGCTGCTGCTTTTGGTGTTGTTTTTGCTGCTGCTGTTGGTGTTGTTTCTGCTATTGCTTCTGCTGTTGTTCTTGCTGCTGCTTCTGCTGGCCTTCCTTAGGTTTCTTCACCTGTACCCCCTTCGGCTTTTCAGGCTGCCTCTTTTCCTGAGGTTTCTCCTTCTGGAGTGGTGGAGACGGAACGTTTGAAGACTTTCGTACTCTGGTGACTTCCTTCCTGTCTCCACTTTTTGAAGTCCTCCTCTCTGGTTGAGTTGCTGCTACTGTTGCTGTTGTAGAAGTTGGCCTTGGTGAAAGCTGTACAGTCTTCTTGTCGGGGCACTCCTTAGCCACGTGTCCCGAGGCTCTGCACGCTCTGCAATACAGTTTTCGTCCCTCGACGACCACCAGCATTCCTCTCTCTCGGCAGGTCAGTATATTAGGGATCTCGTTGAAGTTCTTCCTGTCCACTGTGACAGATACGTCCATATCCCCAGTGGCAATTCCCGTCTTTACCTCTCCAAATTTTGTAAAAAATACACCCATTCTATCTGGGTATATATCCACCGGCACCCTATGGATAGTTACTTTGGTCCTCTGGGTGCCCATGTATTCAGTTTGGAGACGTAGATCCTTGGTGTTCAGGATATTTCCTGCCAGCTCTTTTGCTTACTGTTCATTTTGTAGCAGGATGTCCCACAAGGCATTCGTCCTCCTCGCCAGTACTTTTGGGCTGATTTTTAGAGTCTTCAACGCGTCTTCCATTGCGTCCCTGTTGACTCTTAATATCGGAAGTCAGTAGGGATATCGTTCGCGTGTTAACCGCTTCCCAATCTTCATTAATCGTAAGGAAATCGTTTCTTTAAACGGGTTGTCAATTTTTTCTTTTTGACTAACATAATAATTGGCATCTTTTGTAGCCGGCCTATTATCGGTCCAGGTATTTTTTCCGTTGACACCGGTGGTGACACCGGAGGAGAAATGTTTATGTCCTCGGCCATTTTGACCGAGACCCAACGAATAAAACTGTTCTCTTTTTATGTTTCTTTTCTTTTTACTTTAACTTTTTCAATAAGCATAAACAAAAAAGAAAAACGGAAGAAAAACGTGGACAACCAAAGATAATAAGTAATAAAAAGGGAAACTAAAAATATGGGGAGGGTATAAATCTGCAAAGAGAAAGAACCAAAAATGAAATGAACAAAAATGCACAAATATCTACAAACAAATAAAAAAGGTAAGGAAAACTGAAGAAAAAAAAAATGTTCAAAAGGTTTTTAGCAAAAATAAAATGAAAAAATCAAACACTTATTGCCTTATAAAATGCTCGTCACAACTTCCAAAAAACTGTCACCACTCCAAGGGTGGGGTTTTTGACATTATTTATTATATAAGAATACATAATTATGGCACAAGGCCGAACAAGGGGAGGGGTTGAAGCTGGTCTTAACTAACTATCCTATACCTAGCCAATCCGATTCACGACCCATTCACTCGTCACAATTTGCCCATTCACCACAAAAACCCGTCCATCACCAATCAATCCTCCATACACCATAATACCGCATCCTCTCAAGGGGGGATCTACAAAACGCGCCCCATACCTTAAAAATTTAATGAGGGTGGGATTTTTGACTGGTTCGAATCGATTCGAAAGCCTCTATTTATTGAGTTTTGGTTCTAAAAATCGGCTCAAAAACGTTAGACGCGAAAAGATATTTTCGCTTAAACTTTCTACAGTTTTAGAGGTCTGAGCCAATGAAAAGTCTAGTTTGCTGAAACTAAGATGCTGATTGGTTAATAGGTGATTATTGGTTTAAAGTGTATTATCCCGGAGGGGTGAAAGGTAGGTATGGACTATTCCATCAACTACGTGTACATCCCGCAACAAAAGTATTTTCTGAATATTTTTCAGATTTTTTAATCCTTCCTAATGTTAAAAGTTTTATTGAAAAATCTTGTTTTTCTTGATTCAAAAAAATTTCGTAAATTCGATCGTATCGGCCCTTTTTGTCTGACTTTGTAAACAAAATCAAAGTTAGCAGTTTAAAAATCATGTAAAATTCTCTTACACCTTTTTCTTTTATTATCTTAGGAAAATTAGGAAATTTAAAGTATACTTAATGTAATTTGAAAGAAACATTACTTACTATTTTTATCATAAATTTTTAAGAGAGACATTTCCAACTGTGGTGCTTGGTTTTGCGCGTGTTTGAGAGGTGTTAGTTAACTGATATACGTCAATATATCGACAACTTATGTCCGGGGGAATTTATCGGACGGTAGGGCAGAAGTTATATATTTCATTCTAGTTTTAAGTGAACCTGGTTAGTGTGTGTGTGTGTGTGTGTGTGTGTGTGTGTGTGTGTGTGTGTGTGTGTGTGTGTGTGTGTGTGTATGTGTGTGTGTGTATATATATATATATATATATATATATATATATATATATAATACACTTCCATTTTTTTTTATCTTATGTTTGAGGGAGAGGGAAATTAACCATTTTTATTTTTGGAAAATCAGAAAGCCTAAATCAAACTATATATCAGGCATTAAAATTGGGTTTGAAAGGAAACAACTTTCCTAGGGGGTCAAAATGCAACAAAGTCCATTGCTAATTTTCAATTAAAAGGCCGCGATGGGTTAAAAAAATTGACAGTCGGCCACGGAAATCGTTAGTAAAAGGTGAGAGAGTTATCTGCAATTCCTAACCACCGGAAACCAGGAGTGTGTCTTTTTTTAAATTTTTTTCTCTCTAAAAAATAGCAGCGATAAGGAAAAATTGACTTTGATATATTTGGGTGAAAGGCCAGCCAGCTAACAATAAACGTTTGTCACCAGCTTGTAATATAATACCCAACACTCCCAGAAAAGAACAAAGAGTGAAAAAAAAGAAAAAAAAAGATAATCAACACTGGGGTCAACAGTGAGTAAGTTGTTTTTTTTTTTCAAACCTATGTTTGAAAAATGGCTTGATGCGTTTTGTTTTGTTTTTTTAACACCTGGGGTGATGACAACAACACTTAGCAGACGGCATTGATTTGTTTCGCCTCATGTCTTTTATGTCAAAAACAAGCGTTTTAAACAGCTGTGCCAGTTATGAAATATTTTTCTGAGAAAACCCATTGCTCTGTCTCCGTGCCTAAAATTGAACATAAAATAATAAAAAAAACGGAAATAATATTTGCAGTTTGTCTCACACTGAAAAAGGAAAAATTGTTTATATTTAAAAATTGAAAAGAAAAAGAAAAATTTTGAAAATGTGACGATATTCAGTCAGAAAACTTGACAAGTGTTGTGTTGTTAACTGAACGAATGCAAAGCAATTTCTGAAGTGAAAACATCTGGTTTCTATCAAGGGAAACAACTCTACCTGACGTGACATTATTGCAAATCTGTGCATCCATACTTTTCTCGGAGACGATATTTTATACAATTTTGGAATATTAAAAGATTTCATATTTTAATAAGCTTTCAAATTTATGATCTTTAAAAAGTAGATAACATAATAAGATAATTTCCATTGAGTCACAAAATTTTTTTTTTAAATATATAACAACTTTTTATCATATGTATTTAAAATTGAAGAAAAGAAAAAATTATTGTAAAAATTCATTTGTGATCAAAAAATTTTTTTCCTTCAGATAAAAATTACCTTAGTATATGTTATTCAGAAAAGCCATTAATAGCTTTTTTAATTAAATATTGTCTTACTTAGTTTTATTGGGTTTTGTATTTTTGCAATTGAGGTAAAAGTTTGGACAATCTTGCGCATTTTTTACCAAATAAATCGATGATTTATATTCTTCAGAGTCTTGTGCATTTAATTAAAAAAAAAAAACAAGTCACAAATAAAATTTTTCAAGTTTTCATAAAATTAAGTTGGGCTGGGGTAACATATATAAAAAAAATATTTTTACCATGACTTTCGAAAAAACAAACATTTCTAAAATAATTTCATTCATTTGTGAATAAGTTCTGACGGTTTCATTAAAATCCGACAATTATTTTATTTTTGCAAGATTTTCCAAATCAATGTGTTTTTCAGCTGAAAAACAACTAAAATATTACCCAACCGCTGATCTAAAAAAAAAGATTTTCAACCTAAATTTAAAACATGCTGTAAAAAAAAAAGGAATAAAATTTTTAAAAAATAACTTTTATCGTGAAAAAGTTTATGTCATTATTAATGACATAAACTTTTTCACGATAAAACTTTGTTTTTATTTAGTTTGGGTCCTTTTTTCTTCATGCTATGCGCTTTTTGGGGGCGAAAAATTGGACAAACCCATGTTGGTTAATCAAATTTCATATCCTCCGCTTAGTCAATATAAAAAATAAAACTATTCATTAAGTTTAATAAAAGTGTATAGAATAAAAATTATATTCTTAAACTATTGGTCAAGGATGAAATAAATTTAGCTTTAAACATAAATAACAAATTCTTGATTATTGCATTGCTGGTCTTCCGTAATTCTTTATTTATTTTTAACTTTTTTCCACGCGCTTTTTCGAACAGGGGTAGAAAGGCACTTTTTCTACCTTATTCTTACAAGCCAGTAAAATAAAACCTTATTTTTGACGGCTTTAAAAAGTAAGCATAACTATTATTAAAGAATCCAATTTAATTTACTGCCAGACTTCAAAATACATCTCTTAGACAAATATTGGATTTTAAAGAGAATTTTAAATTTGCTGTTTAGTTTACATTTTTTTCGTAATCGATGGCGGGGCGATGAATGATAAAAAATAAAGTGCTAAATGCTTTCTTTAGAAGTAACCCAAATCAAAAGTTTATTTATATACATAAATTATATTTTATTTTATTTCAGGTTAGCTTTTTCGACCATTATCTTTCAGAACAGAAGTTCACAGAATGCATTTCAAAAATATTTTTTAAAATGTGTGTGTTTTTGGGTTTTTTTTTTTAGAAAGTCCATGGCGGTACCTAGAATTGTCGCCGTTATCTTACTCCTCTCCTCATTGTTCTTTTTTCCCTGATAACATTAAAAAGTTCTGTTCTGTTTCGTGTCGTTAAGCATTACACCTAAATTTTGCTGCTCCATTCGCAAAGGCTTGAAACACTGCCATGAGACAGCTGAACACAAACGACTGGCTGTTTTCTCCCGAAAATATTGTCTGCTAGTGTCCGGTTCCTTGAACCTCCTTGTCTTCTTGACTTACCAGAAATAATAGATTAACAACTATTAATCATGACAACATACGAAGTCTATGGACCCTTTTTATTTCCTTTATTTCTTTTAGTGATAATACGTGATAACAAGAATTATCGTTCAATCATCTTGGACAAAAACTTTTTAGTTTTATTTACTTTTCCTGAAAAACAATTTTTTAATTTACATAAATTTCTGGAGAAAATTAAAAAAATAAAACGTATTGAGAAATGAAAGCAAGAGAGTTGTTTTTAGATTTAACATAAAGATAGAAAAATTATAATTACATTTTTATTTTGTTGTTAGAGAATAGTTTATTTGGGTTTGTTTTTGTACGTAAATTTGTCTGCTAGCTTTGCAGAAAGCGAGTTAAGAAGTTGGAGGAAGGCATATTCCGATTGTTTTTTTTTTTTAAAGCATTAGATTATGTAAGGAAGGAGACGGTTTGATGGTAAATTCTTTTGGATATATGAACTATCAAAAGGTAAATAAGAATTAAATTCAAGTATTCAGATGATTGTGGTTGACAAATAGAAGTTCTTTGTTTAACTGTTGAGTGTTTTACAAAAATAAAACTAATTGCAAATTTTATTTTTATTTAGAGGGCTTCAGCGTTTTGTTTGTGAGGCCTTCATAAAATGACTTTTCTTTAGATGACCCTTTCTTTTGTGTAAATTTTTAACATGGGACCTTTTTGCTTTTTGTGATTATTTAAGTTACTTAAATTAAAACTTTACAAGACTGTCTCACATCTATATACTTTTTTTTCATTTTTCCTAATTGAAAAAAAAAGAAAGAAATTATTCAAATTCAAATTCAATGGAAACATCTGTACAATTAATGTACAGGATATTTAAGAAAATATGTATAAATAAATCAGGATAGACGACGTGTCACTCTTCTTGCCGTACCTGACCATGGGCTCGTAACACTAACAGTTTTTGTTGTGATTTTTTTTTTTCACCTGTTTTTCCAACTTTCACTTTTTTGACCAGGTTCAAGTCAGATTTCATTTAGTGAAATGAAACTTCAAGAAGCATTTTCAGTTTATTGTAAATAAAAGTTCTAAATACAGAAAGTATGTGAAGAAGTTTATTAAGACATGTTTTAAGTAAAAAATAAATCAAACAAAAGTTTTAAATTTTTATTTTAGGTTAAAAAAGTCTGTTTTCCTTTTCATACCCCTAGTAACACCTTTTTTTTTGTATCTTCAGGGTCGGGGATTATGCGCGAATTTAAGTACCGCAGGACATCTTAAAAAAAACAAAATAGTAAATTAAAGGATTTAATTAAATTTGTAAAAGTAATGCTTACTTTTTGCTTAAAGCATGAAGAACATAACGTTTATTTACAATATAGTAGTTCGTAAGCTTTCATCAAGGTCATAGGTGAACAACCGTAGTGTTTTTTTTTACTGTCCACCCCAAAAAAGCGTGCGTATAATTTATTTAAATAAGAGCAAATTAAAGCTAATCTCTAGAAATTGATATTATTTATATTTAAAAAATAAATTATCTTTAACCTTATAACCAATAGTTTAAGAAACATTTTATTGGGCTTTTTTAATTTGAGTAATTTTATTTGTTGTACAGTAGGAGTATAAAAAGGAAATTAATTAATTAAATAAAAATTAAATAAAAACTAGCTAAATTCATGGAAGGACTGTAAAAAATGGGAAAAATTGATACTGTTAGTCAGTGTTTGTTAATTGAGTGCAGTTAAGAATTATTTATTTCCTTTTTGAACTTTCATATCCTAATTGTAAAAATGAAAAAAATTATTTTTTTTAAATGTTTACACTTCAAAATAGCATTATTAAACTTTACATTTCTTTATTCTTCAAAACAAAATCATATCAGTTGGATGAATTTTAAAATCACAGTGTAAAATTACAAGTAATTTAAAAAAATAAACATTCAATGTAGATTTGTTATTCCTGTCGGATGAATGAAACTAATAAAAAAAATAATGATAATGTTTTTAAATTATGCAAGCAGCAACTCTCAACAAAAAATATTTTTTGAGTTTTTGAATTATTTTTAAAGGTGTGGAGCAAATTTTCAGTTTGTTCACAGTTGACATTATTGAAATAATGCCTTCCAGAGTCTTTTCTTTATGTAACTGTAAAAATATGTATACAAAACTCCCAAAATTTAAAAATACAATATATCGAAATACAGGGGATATTGAAAATGACTACCCACCCCACCAACAACAAAACTCTCCAGTGTTTTCCAAAATAATGCCCTATTCAACGTAAAATTCATATATTAATGAATAAGTACTGTAAATAATTTACAGTAAATTTCATTTAGATTGAATAATTCTCTGATTTTTGGTAAAGTTCTAAAATCTAGGGGATACTGTTTTTTTTTTTCTGCTTTTATTATCGAAAATGTGCATGTATTTTTTTGGTGATACCTAACAGACTCCCCGGCATAACATTTCAAATTTCATTTTTTCTGGCAAATTGTTATCTGCTTCTAAACATTCCTTTTCAGAATGTTCCATAAGTTTACAATTGGGTTTTAAGCCAGCCACTTCTGTAAACCAGTGTCTTTGAAATCCATTTTATTCAGATCTTAACTTTTTTTCCTGATTGTGACGTTTCATTGTCATGGTTAAAATTCATCTTATTGAAAAAAACATCAATGTTTTAACTGCTATTTGGATCTCATGATCAGACTACTAATATAATCTCACCACCAAAATATCACACCACATCTACCTTGTTAACATTTTAGCTGGGGAGGGTGGTTTCTACCAGTTCTTTCATCAATATTTTATCCAATAAAATGTGCAAAGCATATTTCATTAAAATTCTAATTTAAAAAAAAAATTATATTCAGTAAAATTTTGATTTTGTTTGACTCATCAAATTCTTCGAAATAGCCAATTTTTCTCATTCCTATTTCCATGCTTAGGGAAGATCTTGTATCTCTCTCATCTATTTGCCTTTGTATCACTTGTTAGTTTCTTCTACTGAATCTGATTAAAGGACTTTTCTGCACTACCTGATACAGAGATTGAACTCAGGAAAACAGATATGTTTCAATGTTTTAATCTATTATTAGCCATGTGAATAGGAAGACATCTAATGATAATTCCTCATCTCAATCATTCTGACATAATGAATCATATTTTTTGTAGATTTTTTAAAATTATTGGGCATGCATTTGATTTCTAAATTCTGATTTACTTTTCATATCTTGATTTTGTCTGCTTTCAACCAATTTCTACTGTTGAATGGTTGCTGTTTACATCCGTGACATGTTTTGACAAACCATTTGTAGAAAGTTCAACATTGGCAACTATATCTCACACATAAGTACAATTATCTGCTGCTCAAAATATTTTTTCACTGGCTGCATGCAACCTTTGTATGTTTTTGTCAATGAACTTTTCACAATTAAATGTTGTACAAAAAAGAAATTTATTTGAAATAAATTCCATTTGATTAAACAAGTTTTGATATCTACACAAAAAATGAGTTCTTATTCATAATGAAACGTTATAGGATAACAATCAGTAAACAATAAGTTAAATGCTTTTATAACAATCCTGATGTCCTCAGTGATATGAATGACAATGTAATCACTAACATTACTGTTTCCTGGTTGGAGCAAGCACTTTTTTTGTTCTAGAATAAGGGGAAGTGACAACAATTCTTTTTAATTGATTGAAGGTTACTTATAAACTTTTATTTACTTATAAGCTTTTATTTTTTTTAAACATCAAACAAATGATTTGGTTTGTCAAAACTGTGCCTACTGCCATGGGCGCCAATGAAGAGAGACAAAGATGGAGAAAGAGCATCAAATTATTTTTGCTTATGCTTTTTTAATCACTTCTATTAAAATATTAATTAAAACGTTCAGAAAAAAGAATATATTTTTCATTTTATGCTAAAATATTGAAAGTTAAATTTTAAATTCTTCAATTTTTTTGAAACTGCAGTTTTTACAAATTTAGTTTAATAAGTTGGTTTATAAATCACAAAATTCCACTTCAAACTGCAGATGGAAATGAAATCTGTGAACTAATGACAGATCGACAAGCAGATTTGAAATCCACCAAAGTGTAGAATGCTCAATTAGAAAGGTACAATTTGTTCTTATAAGTTTTATTAATTCTGTAAAGATTTATTTATAGAATGTTGCATTTTATTTATTTTTTAATAACTCTTCTTTTATTGTTAACAGATCTCATCATGGCTTGCTTGCATAAAATTGTGTCCTGCAGCAATTTAAATTTTCAGTGTCTTTTGTTGAGGAATACTTGTTCCATTCAGAGAGCTTTGAGCACAAAAGCAGTTGCTTCTCGGCAGAAGGCAATGTTGGATCGGATTATACGTGTTGACCATGCTGGGGAGCTGGGAGCTGATAGGATCTATGCTGGCCAGTATGCAATACTGAAAAGGACAACTGATGGACCTCTCATAAAGGTAAGTCTTTTACCTGTAGTAGTCTCTTGGAATTTTAATTAGATTAATGTATTTATTGGCCTGCACCTTGATTTTAAACAAAGATAACACAATTCAACCATATTCCAAATGTTATTCAGAGAATGCTTTTTCCTAATGTTTTTGGTATTTAGAAGCAAATGTACAATTTTGCTATTGCTATAAACATTATTTTTAGTGAATATATGTTTTTGAATTGCTTTTTAAATTTTTTATTAAGCAGTGAAATTAATAAAAACTAGCCTAAATTGAGATTTTCTTACTAAAGAAAATCATGACTTCAACAGGAATCAAAACTGCATTTCTTTTCCATCAGGAAAACCACTTTTTGAGCCAAAGTGTGCCTCTACCAGTTTTGCCACAGAGATCAGCCTGACTTGGAATTACCTATTAAAGAAAGCATTATGGTGATGGGGGGTAGAGTTCTCGTTGTTAATTGTTGCTTGTATCAGAAGGTAGATAAATAGTAGCAGTCCTTCGGGACAGCCGCTAGTTTGGCCTAAAGGTTCAACAAGTGATCAAATTGAGGTCACCATAACATAAACAAAATAACATACGAAAGAGAAGGGTATATCAAAAACACTTTGTATTTAAATGCAACATCAATGAATAGTACAATGTTTCTTGATTTACACGCACAAAGTCCGTTACAAAATGTTCATTCATAGAAGAGAAATCCGATTATTAAAAGAATATAAGTGTCTTTTGTTAATACTTAAGTTCATGACGTGCTGGTCACAGGAGATGAAAGGTGAGGTCAATGGGTTGGTAGGAGTCCTTTGATATCTCCGTTGGTGAAGGAAGGCTGAAGGCATCGGGTTTGACGGGTGAGAAAAGCGTAGCAACATTCACTGACGGTACTTCAAAGCTTTCTGTCTTAGAAGTGAATTTATCGCTCTATTTATGTGTGCCCTTCGGATCAGAGTCAGTCTGCTGAAACAAACTGTTGGGTATGGCGCGGAGCTGTTTAATTGGTGGAAAATTGTTTATCATTCTTTTTATTTCTTTTTAGTTTTCCACCGGAAATTCTGCGTGGAGCCGGGTGCGCAGAGATCAGTATTGGTCATTTGCTGTCTAAACCTCTGAGGGTTAATATCCGGTCCTTCGCTTGCTCCGTGCCACCACATAACTTTCGCCCCAGTAAACGGAGTTGTTGTTGTTGTTTTGTTTTTTTTTGTTTTTTTTTTGTTTTTTTAGTAATAAAAATATGTGTTTTCTTTCTTCCATTTAACCGTTCTACCGGACTTCGTTCTAGTTTCTGGTTTGTTATCATTAGTTTCTTCGGAACAAGATAGGGAGTTATCCAAATCCGGTCTTGATCCAATGGAATCTTTTGATTTTATATTTTCAGAAATATATGCAGGTTTTAGTCTATCTATTGAAACATTACTATGTACGTCATCCGATCTTTTAATAGTAAAATATTTTTCATGACGACTTAATACTTGGAATGGACCTGTGTATGGAGCTTCCAATGGCTTTCTTACTCTGTCTGTTCTTAGCCAGATACTTTTACATGTTTGTAAATCTTTTGGAATGTAAGAATTAGGTATTGTATGTAGGTGTCCCCTGGATAATTTGTCCATGTCAAATTTTTGCATCTCGTCGGCTAGAATTTTAACGTGCGAGTTTGTCATTTCACTATTCTCGTTCTTGATAGTCAATTAACAATCGGGGGACTTGTGCATGACTCCCTGTTACTGCAGTAAATGAAGAATAGTTTGATTCGTTAGGTGTTATCCTCATTCCCAAAAGGACGATAGGAAGAGCTGACAACCACGATTCTTTCCTGGCTATAATAGCCGTTTTTAAAGTTCTGTGTGCTCGCTCAACTAATCCATTCGTTTGCAGATGGTACGCCGTTGTTCGTAATCTGTGGAAGCCTATTATTTTTGATAGTTCTGAGAATAATTCGGATTCAAATTGGCTTCCTCTGTCCGTAACGACATGAAGAGGAACCCCGAATCGGGAGATCCACAGATTGACAAAAGCCGTTGATATTGATTTTGCCGTAATTTCTGTTATTGGGCATGCTTCTATCCATCTCGTATTTCTATCAATGCATGTTAATAAATATCGATATGGTGAAAAATAAGGGTCAGTTTGGTTCTTTACTGGTAGTAAGGGACCGACAATATCCACATGCACCGTTTCAAAACGACTGGAAGGTAATTCAAATGGATTTACTTTGCTCTTTGTGTGTTTTATTATTTTTGCTTGTTGGCAGTGTTGGCATTCTGTGCACCAGGTTTTTATTGACTTGTCCATCTTCGGCCAATAGTATCTGGATTTTATTATTTTTCTTGAAGATGTTATTCCTGGATGTGATAGATTATGCAGACTGTCAAATACCGATTTTCTGAGCTTTTCAATCACAAAAGGTCGTGGAAAAGGTAATGTCGTGTCACATAATATGGTTTCATTTTGATTTATTGTGTATGGTTTCAGTTGATCTTTGAATGCCTGAATTTCATTGTCAGTAGCTTGATGCTTCATTATTTCTTGTAAGTCACATATATCAATAGTGATCGCGTTGACAGGTCGTGATAAACAATCAGCTACTATATTTTGTGAACCTCTTATATGTGAAATGTCATTTACATATTCGCTGATAAAACAGAGGTGACGCTGTTGTCTATCTGATTTTAAGGAAGACTGGCTTTTAAAAGCACTGCAAAGTGGTTTGTGATCCGTCAGTAACATTACATTTCTGCCTTCTATTAAATGTTTAAAATGGAGTACTGCTAGATAGGCAGCTAGTAGTTCTCTGTCAAAAGTAGAATATTTTTGTTGGGTTTGGGATAATTTCTTTGAAAAGAAACCTATGGGGATGGGTTGATTATCAATCATTTGATGAAGTGCTGCACCCACCGCATAATTCGAACTGTCTGTTACAAGTTGATAGTTGTTAGCTTTCGAGCTGGGGAAAGGCAAAACAGTTACATTTGATAAAGACTTTTTCATATTTTCGAAAGATTCAATTTCTTCCTTTGTTAGGGTTAATGACTTGGAATTTTGGTTTAAACGTATTTTTTCCGTGAGAGGTAGTATGATATCGCTGAAATTTGGCACAAGTTTTCTGTAAAAATTTGCCATTCCGATGAATCGGCGTAGTGATTTGGAATCGTTTGGTTGAGGAAATTCACTTAATTCATTCAACTTTTTAGCACTGGGTTTGAGACCACTAGCAGAAATATGAAATCCTAAAAAGTCTAATTCATTAGCACTAAATATGCATTTGGAGAGACAAATTTTAAAATCGTACTCACTCAGTTTTTGTAGTACTAGGTCGATATGCTTGGAATGAGTTTCTTCATCTTCTGAGAATATAAGGATATCGTCGATATATACAAAGGTATAATCAGTATCACGAAAGATATTGTCCATCATTCTCTGAAAAGTACATGATGCGTTCCGCAGTCCGAAAGGCATATAGTTATATTCAAATAACCCAAAAGGGGTAGAGATGGCTGTCTTGCAAACATCCTCCGGATGTACAGGTATCTGATGATAAGCAGACGACAGGTCTATCTTTGAAAAGAACTTCTTATTATGAAGCTTCGAAGACAAGGAATTTATATTTGGGACTTGATATCGATCGGCTTTTGTTATGGTATTTAAATGTCTGTAATCGCCAACAGGTCTATATGTGCCGTCTGACTTCGGTACCATATGTAAGGCTGAACTCCATTCAGAGTTTGAAGGGGAAATTATTCCTGCCTTTAGGAGTTTTTTGAATTCCTCTTTTGCAATTTCACATCTCTGAGCTGATAATTGTCTGGCTCTGGAGAAAGTAGGAGGGTTGCTACCAGTTTCTATTCTATGGAATATCTTTGGTTTTGTTGCATTCGTGTCGCGATGAGGAGAAATTAAGTTTGGGTATTTCTCCAGAATTGCTCGTACCATTTTGTTAGCATCTTTATTCGGTACTAAATCTATATTCATGATAATAGACGATGGATGTGCATCGGATTGTCTATTAGTCATTTTATCAATCAGCTTATTGTTTGTGCAGTCCACCATTAGCCCGAAATGGTTTAGGAAATCGTATCCTAGGAGTGGCTGAGCAGTTTCGGCTATTATAAATGTCCAGGTAAATTCTCGTCTGAGGTTCCGTAGTGTTAGATTCAGTACTGCTTGTCCTGAGCATTCAATCTTTTGATCGTTGGCAGACACTAAAGAGATATTGGTTGGGTATGTTACAGCTCCGCTTAAATATCTCTTCGGAAGTATAGATACGGCAGCTCCTGTATCCACAATAAAATTTAAACTTTGAGCTCCTAACCGTGCGGCTACAATGAGAAGCGGCGAGGAAATGGAAGCTAACACCTCTCGCCTAGTTAGTTTTCCGAAATCTCACGAGGAACTGGTGAATTTGGGCGAGAGTTGGGTTGCATTTGAACATTCCGTTTATTTGGCCATCTGCACCACGGCTTACAAAATTTTGCACGTTCCGCAAAGTATAAATGCGCTCGGCAAATTAGAGGTTTTTGGTCCTTGTTAAAAGGGCGAACACTGGTAGGGAATTTATTTTCACTGTGGGAACAGCCATGTATCCTTTTAGTTTCATTTTTATTTTGCTGTTCATCCCTTTGCTTCCCCGAAATCTGTCGAATATGTGCGGTGTCTTGTTTGTTAAAATATAATAGTAAGTCATCCGCCATTCTTCCAAGGCGATCTGTGTCTAAATCGACTTGTGCCGCTACCACTGGTTTAATGGAGTTAGGTAGGGCTTGAATAAATTTGTGACGTACGATATCGTCCCCTACGCCAATTCGGCTTGCTAATGACATAAGTTCATTCAGGTATACTGAGGGACGACCTGTTACAGTCGATGACGACATTAATTTGTCCAGCATCTCTGGTTTTGTTTTCTCGTAAGTGCCCGTCACTGCTTCTCTTAGTGCGTCGTAATCTTTTGATTGCAGTATAGTTGGCTGTATATTTCCTACTATGTCCACAGGGAGAGCTGCCAAAGTGTTAAAAAATTTTTGACTGGTCTGTCTATTTGCAATATTAAATTGCGCCTCCATTATCGCAAACCAAGCTATTACGTTTGATTCAATGAAGTTTGGTGGTTTTATCGCAACAGCTTGGATTGGTTGGTTTTGATTAATTGTAGTTTCTTCAGCGTCATCTGCCATGTTTTTGGTTTGTGTTGAATAAAAATTCTAATTTTGTGACAGTTCAATTTTTTTTTTTTTGTGCGTGCGTGCGTGTATATATATGTGTTAAAATCACGTCTTAGTCACCACTTATGGTGATGGGGGGTAGAGTTCTTGTTGTTAATTGTTGCTTGTATCAGAAGGTAGATAAATAGTAGCAGTCCTTCGGGACAGCCGCTAGTTTGGCCTAAAGGTTCAACAAGCGATCAAATTGAGGTCACCATAACATAAACAAAATAACATACGAAAGAGAAGGGTATATCAAAAACACTTTGTATTTAAATGCAACATCAATGAATAGTACAATGTTTCTTGATTTACACGCACAAAGTCCGTTACAAAATGTTCATTCATAGAAGAGAAATCCGATTATTAAAAGAATATAAGTGTCTTTTGTTAATACTTAAGTTCATGACGTGCTGGTCACAGGAGATGAAAGGTGAGGTCAATGGGTTGGTAGGAGTCCTTTGATATCTCCGTTGGTGAAGGAAGGCTGAAGGCATCGGGTTTGACGGGTGAGAAAAGCGTAGCGACATTCACTGACGGTACTTCAAAGCTTTCTGTCTTAGAAGTGAATTTATCGCTCTATTTATGTGTGCCCTTCGGATCAGAGTCAGTCTGCTGAAACAAACTGTTGGGTATGGCGCGGAGCTGTTTAATTGGTGGAAAATTGTTTATCATTCTTTTTATTTCTTTTTAGTTTTCCACCGGAAATTCTGCGTGGAGCTGGGTGCGCAGAGACCAGTATTGGTCATTTGCTGTCTAAACCTCTGAGGGTTAATATCCGGTCCTTCGCTTGCTCCGTGCCACCACAGCATACCTTGCCCTGTCAGGCTGGTCTTTATGGCTGGAAAAAAGTTGTTTATTCTTTGTCTTTTTTTTTCTTTTTTTTTTTTACAATAATGTTCAGCCTGTACAAGGCCCAAGTAGTAGATAATTATTGAATAAAAGATAAGAAGGAGAGTGACACTATAAATTTGTTTTACTATAAAGTGAACAAATTTGGCTCCAAAATCTACTTCACCAGACCTCTCTCCAACTATGTATTTTTTAAACATCTCTACAATTTCCTGTAAGAGTTAGTCTTCAATAAACAATCAGTTGTGAAAATGCCTTTGAAGAATTCATAACTTCCAAGATTCCAGTATACTATGATAATGGAATAAACAGACTTGTATATTATTCACAAAAATTCTTAATGTTTAATGGTTCTTATTTTGATTAATAAAATTGTTTTCCAATATGAGATATGCTGCTTTAAATTGGATAGTAAAAAAATGCAATTTTTCTTATAGCTAGTTTAGCATGCATGCATGCGTGTGTGTGTTTGTTAAAAGATAAATAGATATATTAAGAGGTAATATATAAATAATGTAGACCCAAAATTTCAGGTGTGAGTTTATGCATGTAACTAGAAGATAAATATATTTATAAATAATATGTAAAGAATATAACACAAGTGCCTGAATTTTAGAGGTTGATTTATGTGGTTCATAATTTTATGTTTGTTTCTTCCAGGAAATGTGGGAGGAAGAGAAACAGCATAGAGAAACATTTGAGAAATTAATGGTTCAACACAGAAGTCGTCCAACTGCACTTCTTCCAATTTGGAATGTTGCCGGTTTTGTTTTAGGTATGCAGAATTATTACTGCTTTGTTGGAAGATGACTTGTTTTTGCTTGTCATTTGAGACCAACAGAGACTGCAGGATTTACAATTTATGTTTGGGGGCCTTGTGGCATGTGGTGTACCAGGTCTCTGTATTCAGCTCTTCAAAAAGTGTGGTTGGTTCTGTACAAATCCTTCACCACTATAATCAAATCATAAGTGCAGGTGTCTGGCTGTCAGTTCCTAGGAACTGAGTTGCTTAACCTTCATAACGTCAAAAAAACAACGGGAGAGTCCAGCATATATATATATATATATATAAAATGAGTTTTTTTTTGCCATTGATAATCCTACCATTAGTGGTAAAACAGGATTATTATGTGCATAATGTAAATACATTGTTACTGTTTTACTGTAGAAATGAACTGGAAATAATTTTAGTACAGAAATGCAGTGAAAATCAGGAAGAAAGCAATTGTCAGATGTCAGGAACTAATGCAACCTCTTGATGTTGGATGTCCCCAGACGCTAAGGGACTTAATTTTCTCTCTTTATTTTTTTTTTGTATATATAACTTGCTTGTATGTTTTGTAATGTGAAGAATTTAAAGTTTAATTATATTTCTGGTTAGTAAAACTGATGAAAAAGTGTCTACT
This sequence comes from Acanthosepion esculentum, assembly GCA_964036315.1. Taxonomy (NCBI): domain Eukaryota; kingdom Metazoa; phylum Mollusca; class Cephalopoda; order Sepiida; family Sepiidae; genus Acanthosepion; species Acanthosepion esculentum. Next base: position 20,945,365 of record OZ038513.1, read on the forward strand.
AAAGAGCATTAGTTAGCAAGCCGGTCTTCTTGTGTGACTAAGTGCTTTATTATCTGAACTTTTGTGTAGCATCTTCTGCATACATATGACTTTTTTTTCATAGGTGCTGGTACTGCTTTAATAGGAAAAGAGGCTGCAATGGCATGCACTGTAGCTGTTGAAGATGTCATTGGAGATCATTACAACTCGTGAGTATTCAGTTTTCTATGAGGATCAGCTGAAAAGTTTATAAGCTCACTAAGATACTCCCATACATTCTTTGTTCAGAAACACAGATAATTCATAAAAATGGTGTTAGAAACTGCTTGGCTCAACCCACTTATCAATTTCTGACCAACTGATCAAACATCAAAAATCTTTTTTTGTATCCCTTGGTTGGATAAAGAAATTTTCAGCATCCTCCCATATTGGTATTTCTTGAAACTGAATACAAATTAAGGAACTCATTTATACAGGAACAAAGTTATTGATTAATATGTTCACCAATAAAAGACATTAATTAACGTTTCCCTTTTTCAAAATCCCGTCTCCTCTTCATTTTGTTCATTATGATTAAATGACCTGCTTCATAGTGATAGTGATGCATTTTAGTCTCTGAGGAATTTGTATTCTGTTATTTTCTGAGCCTACACATGTTTGTGTTCGTTTCTATACAATAGCAACATATAACAGCCAAGATTTCTATGGCTTCTGATTCCCAGTTTGATGTAAGTGTTTATGGCTTATTTTCTGACCAGAGAGAACAGGAAGAAGTGGCTAAGAAGAGTAATGGTCTGTATTTTTATACCAATGAGAGGTCAGATGGAGATTGTTATATTAATAAGAATACCAAATATCTCAGTTATTCCATTTGGTGGTAGCAGTGCACAGAGAGGTAGAGGACAGAGTAGAAGTTACAATAGGGCTAATTTAGCAGTTCAGAGAACTTATATTGTTGGGTTGGGTGGTGATACAGCAGATAGTACTACCCAGGGTCTACAATTCAAAAATCACATTGAAAAAGTAAATAATATTTTTCAAGATTTTTAAAAAAATTTTAAAAAAATGTTAAACACTGAGGGGGAAATTAGTGAAACAAACATTGGTATTGAAGGTGTCCATCTGTCCTGAAGTATAGGCCTGTCTTAAGTTTAGTTTGTTGGTATCAGCTAAAAGGTTGCTGTGCCAACTTTTTTAGCTTATAGATTCTTTCTTTGTGTTTTTCTTGTAGCAATACTGGCTGTTTTTTCTAGGATATGATCAATGATGCTTTTTTTTTTTTTTTGAAAGGAAAAAAAATGGAGGAATTCAATATAATCAATAGATAGAAACAAGTGGGATGGAAAAGAAAAATTCATATAATTTGAAAAATAGCCAATGATTTAAGTTATAAATTAATTAACATAATCTGCATTATCGTTGGCCCCAAAGGCAGGATGATAGACTTTTTAAATTTATAAAATGTCAAGCTTACTATGTTAAAATTTTCTATTCATTTTTTTTCTGCTAGTGAATAACTCACTTTTGTCAGTTGTGTCAAAAAATGCAGTTCATTCTAAGAAGGATTCTAAGATGTTATTTATATTGTCAACACAACATTTTTGTTAGTCCATTCTACAGTCTTCTTCACTTATACAATTTTGAAGAAAAGTCATGTGAATCTTTTATATTTGGGGATTGGAGATAAATAGAAAAGAAATAATGCTTACTTTAGCAACCAGTATAACTCATTCCCAGCAGCATGAGCCACATATTACCATTCTCAGTGATAAAGCCACTAAAACACAATGTTTTCTCAGTTAAAGTGAAAGAAACTGAGAAAACCTTATTGGGGAGAGAGAGGGGACAATAAAATATTAGGATTTAATGCGACTTAAGATGGCAATGCTGCATTTAACATTTTTGAAGATTGTAGTTGATAGAAAAGCCAAAATCCAGAAGAGAAGTGTAAGAGAAGAAACTATTAGTATAGAACATATGGTTATATCTATCAATTTCAACAGTAAAATAATGAGACCTAGCTGCCAATGTTATGGGTGGGGAGTAACTGCAGCCAAGATGCCAGGTCAGGACCAATTATATCTTCTTTTGGATTTTGTCAAGAACCTTTATAGACATAGCAGAAGTACCAGACCAGATATGGCAGCAATACTCAATGCACAGACAAATGGTAGACTCATAAATGTGCAAGATTCTGGTGAGAAAAAGTGTCCAGCACAGTGAACCAACCTTCCTAGCAGCAGACTTAGCAATTGATTCAATATAATTATTCCATTTCATGTCAGTGGAAAACATTAGGCTGATAAGGCACAATGGGTTACTCTCTTGGAGGTTTGATCTGAGGTGGAAGCTGGTTGGGGTAAAGAAACAAATTAGACACTGGTTTGCAGAAATGACCAAAGATTTATTATTATTTACATGATATGAAAATGTCACTGGTAAGTTATATAGCGTAACATTCAAATGTATGGTGTACACGGTGTAAAATGAGAGCATGAAAAAGGAGTATGCTTAAACTGGCTGATTGTTGGCTATTGGTTTGGGCTTTTTGTGAGGGGAGGTTGTTTTCACAGCCTAATGGTTGGAAGGGGAGTCAGCCATACTCTTGAATAGTCACTATGGTTACAGTGTGTGTGTGTTAAATTTCTCTCTCTCTGCTGTCTCTCCACTGTCCAGCTTCTCTTATAACCTATATAAGTTAAACACACAGACATAGTTGTAGACATCTGTGGCAAGCAAGAGTAAATGGCCAACAAGCACTCTGGTATATTTGTGTTTGTTTTAAAATTTATTTTTAAGTAGAGTGTGGTGTGTGTGTGATTTAGCCAGACAAAACTTGGTGTATAGTTAGAGATATAGGTTTTCTAATAATTGTATAAATTTGGCTTTAGTTTGTTATCTCTGTGTAAATTGTTTTTCTGCTACAGGCTATGCTGATGGAAGAAAAGAGGGTTCTTTTTAGACTGTTAAAAGAGAGCAGTTTAGGAGATATTAAAATTAATAAGACATTTCTTGCCCCAGTTAACAACAGATTGAAGGTCATTTTCAAGATCAGCTGCCAATTTGACTTGAATTGAACTTATCAATTAATCAGGTTTACCATTAAGACAAGAGTGTAGATACCAAGATGATAACTGATAACATTGATAAAAATTAAGAATAAAGTAGGTTCAAGGATACAACCTTACAGGACACCAGCATTAATTTAAAAAGAGCTAGAAGAGTTGCCATTCAAGCCACTTTCATATTGTGATTTGGTAAGAAAGATTAAATTAAAAAGATACATTTCAACTTGTGAAGAAAACCATTCAAATGCCTTTAACATATTATTTAAAGCAACAGCTGAACTTCACCATTTTTAGCTAAAGGTTGATAGACACTTTCAGCAACTATTAACATATCAGCCGTTGACCTAGAGAAGTAAAAACTATATTGTTTGTGAGGTGAGATGCTTAACCAATTTGGAGTTGATTACAACTTCTAGGCTGTCGCCAAAAAGTTGTAGAAAGCTAATAGGTTGATAGTTTGAAGGATCAAATGGTTTATCAAAATTCTTAATAACAGAACTACAAAAGAGGATTTCCAAAAAGTTGCAAAGCAAGACACAGCAAGGTGTTTATTGTAGAGGTTAGAGAGAACAGGAGCATATTTTTTAGGACAATTGCAGGGATACCATCAAGCCTGCTGCATGCTTAGTGGGGATCAAGTTTAGAGACAGTAGCAAAAACCATGGACTGAGTTACATGCATATCACACAGTAGAGGCTCAGTTCTAAGTGGAAAATCAGGCAAAGATACTTCAGATGAGTCAAGAGTAGAATTGGAAGAGAATTTATGAGCAAAGCATTCTACTTTATCAGCAGAAAATGATAACACTTTAAAATGAGTGAAGAGAGGAAGATTGAAGACTTACCATTATTTAACACACTATTACAAAGCTACCATGTAGTCACGAGAACCAAGAACCGAGGCTATACAGTGTCTGATCAGTGAACAAAGATTTCACCTCACTGAAGACCTGTTTGCAATTATTATAGATGGTTACAAAGAGATGTCCTGTTGTGATCGGAACCCTCACATTGGTGTAGCCTGAAAAAGTGGTTCCTGTGGGCTATAGCTACTGAATAAACATGTGTGAACCAAGGAAAGGATTATGGTTTCACCTGGTACTTCCTATTTAAATGTTTACTAATTCCTTTGTAGTATGTAAAAATGACTATATAAAAGCAACAAAAATAAAATAAAAAGAAATTATAAACAAAAATTAATAATGAAATATTGTAACTAAAGAAATGTGAACAAATTAAAACATTTAATCTTTGTTTAATGGATTAATTTACATTTTCAATGGTAAATGTTTTAACTTTCTCCTATACATATAATAGTCCTGCACATGCATTCATTCCTAACTCTTGACAATTCCTTTCTTCCTGATTTCAAATGCATTTCTTGTGTAAAATGAAGAGAAATATGTTTTCATAATACATATAATATCCCTATTTTGTCAGTAAAATTTTTGCAAATTCTGTCATGTGTGACTAGCTTTTAAATTTAACTTTTTTTTAAAAATTATTTAAAGACAAATTCGAGAACTATTTGAAGATGACCCAGAAAAGCATGAAGAACTTCTAAAGGTAACCATACAATGTTTTTTTTTTTTCTTTTGTCTCTATTTAATTGGACATTCAACCATCGAGCTACTCAATATCTGTTATCAGAAATAAAACACATTCAGTATAAAACAATAAGGTGAAGTAAAAGTTTCCAGGAATTTTTAGTCATAAAAATTCCTGGCATCATGATTCACCCATTAAAGTATCTTCCTTGAATTTCTATGACCTTATTCTACCTTTCAGCTAAGAATGATTCCAATTTTGATTTGATGAATTCTCTGATATCCTGAATTTATTGAAACTGCTGACCAGATAAAAACTGTTTTGTGGAACAAAACAAGTGATAGTCTGAAAGTCTAGAGTAGGGGGTGGCCAAACTTGCTTAATATAAGAGCCACATATGATAAAGTTCAGGTGTTTGAAAGCCACAAAACATGAACAAAATTTACACATAGGTTTTTGTTACTGTTATGGGAACTTACCTATAATGATAATGGACTCTTCCTGACTCTATAAATACTGCGCCTCTCTGAGAGAGAGGGGAGGAACGAGTTGAGACCTAACGAGTCAAGACATATTAGTTCACTCTAAACCAGACTGACAGTTCATACTAACACCTTCAACTTCTTGTATTATATTTCTGTTGTAATATATCTTTGTTATTTACTACTCTTGTGTTCGTGTTGTTCTTCCTTGGTTCTACCTTGGACCATAAGCATGGTGCGAGGATTTTGGACCATAACAGTTACATACACATTTTGTTACAAAATTTTTATGCAAATATTAAGAAATGCATGTATACAATAATATTCATGTATGCAGTTTTTTAAACTGTTAATTTGTATTGGTTTTAGTAATCACAAAGTATATATATATATATATATATATATATATATATATACACACACATACCAAATGTTTTCAAAATATTGACTGATGATTGTTTTAATTGAACGTATTTAATACAGTAATGAACTATGGGAACTTCTAAGAAAAATGTGAAAATTTGCGTCTCAGTAACATAAAATTAGACTGCCAAAAATAGCACTAAAAGGAAAAAAAATTACATTTTTAATATTTATTTGTCTTAATAAATATCTGATCAAAATATGAAGGAAAATATGTAAAAAAAAAAAAAAAAAAAAAAAAAAAAGTAACCAATATAATTAGAGGTATTTTAATCAGATACCACCTTACAAAATTCTTTTCACCACATTTGCCGTTGTAGGATGCACATGACATGCTGTCACTTGGTTTGACAAGGTAATTCGCTGTTTTCTTTGTTATATTTCCCCCATGATCTCATTATCACAAATCAGACAGCTTGGAGCGTCTCTCTTTACCTGGTGCTTTGTCGTAATGGAACGATCTCCCTTACATGTGTTGGAGAGTCATCCTCTGAGGGGTCATCAGGGGTATCTTGAGTTTACGGAATCTCCGCATCTGTGGAAGCATTAGATTCGCAGATCTCAATTATCTGATCACTTTCAGATGATGAATCGTTGTCAGATTCGCACGTCGATGTATCAGAGTCAATGAAAAGGTGAAGATCTTTTACATGATGAGGCATCCTGTCAACTATTATTGCTTGTGGACTTACAATGTCCATTACGCAACCCACTTGATACCTGGAGGTACACCGGACATGGGGTGCTTTCACCCACACTCTGTTTCCAACTTTGTATATACAGTGATTCTTACAACAATCAGGTAGTAACATTGTAGTAATTCCCTTCACTTTCAGTTGGTAACGGTGGATCATATTGCCAGGCGCATTAGTAGACGATATGTCATCCTTCGGCATGATATTATACCAGTACACTGCCTCCATTATTGAACACTGCTTTCTTGCTGCAATTCTCTTTATGCTCCAATGAGATCTTTCCACTATACCGTTTCCTGCTGTTGGACTCCCTAGTCATTCAAGAAATCTTTAAAGGACTTACTGTGAAATGCAGTGTCATTGTCAGTTAGGATTTCTGATGATGGGCCTCGTTCCAAAAAACATACTTTCCAACTGTCGGATGACACTTCTTGAGTCTTGCTGAAGCAGGTGTCACCATATTGCAAGTCGACTGGGGCCACAATCAATTAACGTACTGTAGTGTTGCCCACCATAATGCATAATATCCATTCCCAAGCAGGTCCAGATTCCAGTCACACTTAGGTTGCCATGTGGCCAATGACTTGAGGCTGGGTCAATTGACTAGCATTCTTTACAATTTCTGACCACTGCCTTGATGGCCACCTTGGATGTCATAGGGTAAACTCCTCTCACAACATACAGCATCTGCCTGACTCTAGTATGTCCACTCTGGCAATGTATGGCACTTAACAGATCCGGAGAGGTTTCGTTTTCCATGGAAGCACATATAGGGCATGCTGGTTCGATCTCCTTCTTGATCACATCATACCATCATTGCAGTACTCTTGTGAGCTTATCTGTTCGATTCTCACTTGATGTTACTTATTGTGATCAGTAAATTATACTCTTGGATCAGCTTTTCAAGAGTACTCAAACACTGCCAAATCAACATCTCACTTGCTGCCTTAGTTCGTATTCTGGCTTTACCAGTGAGCATGTTTGATACCCACCAGTGCACACATGTGGAGTCTGTGAAGAGGTGCAGCTCCATTGCACCTTACTGTAGTGATAAATTGATGCCCTTCAGGATAGCATCCAATTCTGATAAATTGATATGTTGTGCGTCCTTCACAGGCCACATCTTCTACAACACTTCCATTGACCTCCAATAAAACCCCTGTGGCGAGAGAACTTGCATCGACCCACACCTCATAAGTGTGTCTGCTAGTGCACCACTTACCATGTGCAGGGTCATTCTGGCATATTCTTTTCGCTATGTCCTCAATCATGTTCTTAAGGGGAGCATCTGTCACTTCATCATCCCAGCCAGCCATGATCAATACTGTTCTGTGCTTAACAAATGATGCAGCAACACGAAGACAACCACACACAGGAACATGACCCACCAGTTTTCCATGCCACGAGAAGACGTTATTTCATGTCAGGACCTTAGAAACTGATGGAATGTCATTTTCATGTTTCCACTTAAGCGTGTTGTTATCCTGCTCGACATGCAAACTCAGCACACATGTGATATCCTGTAACCGCTCTGGATCCTTGCAGGTCAAACCAAAAGTAACCATGTGCTCTTTCATGTGAGCTGCTGAAATCATGCTCTCATCATTATAAATATCATCAATATATGATGAGGTTGCCCATCGAACTGATTTGTCTTTCGATAACGCAGTGTCCACAATGGACTTCATTATGGCTGGTGCAACATTCAACCCGAAACCCATTCGTGTCCAGCAATATCTTAACCCCTTGAAGAATACAGTTTGAAAGGGCCAAAGTGACTTATAGATATGCACTTGTAGATAGGCCTGCCGTAGGTCAAGGATAGCGACATCCAGTCCTTTTTTACGCCACTCCCTCAGTTTCTGTGTTCACACATCAGCATTGGCTGCGTGTGCGTCTAGACACTCATTCAGCTCTTGATAGTCTAATATTGGCCGCACTTTATTTTTGTTTTTCTGCACCACTGCCATCAGCGGAATTAAACCTTTTAGAAGATCAAGTTCCTTTTCAGGATAAGGCTGCAACCAACCATTATCAAGCCAGATCTGCAGCTCACAGTCATATTCCTCCTTGACCCCAGTTGGTATTTGGATACTCAGGCATCCTATTTCACAAATCTTCCAGTGATTGACCATCAGACTATTTCCATGATGCGACCCATATCTTCTGGTTGGGTCAAATTCGGTACAGAAATCAGGTTCTTCTATTTTAATGGTGGTGCAACAAACCATCGCACACTTGAGAAACCGTACATCGCCACACCCTGTTATTTGGAGTTCGCCCAGCTTTTTAATGGAGTTGAACCCAAGCAACAGGTCAAAACCCACTAGCTCTCCATCCACTACCAAGACTTCAACATTGAGGGGGTTTGCATTGTCCACATCAAGCTTAATACTTCCAACTCTGCAACATTTGAGGGTATTTCCAGTTATGGTGAGTATGTCCACCTTCATCCCCCGCCATGATTGATAGGCTGACTTACTCACGAGTGTCTGTGAACAGCCTGTGTCCACCGGTGCCACTCTCTTAATTCCATTTTACTCAAACACCTAATACAGGTAGACTAGCACTGACATCTTCTCCCCTTTCTCTTTTCCTGGACACAATAAAGCAATATGGCCTAATCCTTGACACCAGAAGGAACACATCATTGTGCATGACCTGCATGGCTGACGGGCATCTTCTTGTTGAACTGGGCAGTCCCTGGAAATGTGATTCCACCTAGAGTATCGATAGCATCGCAATGTTTAACATTTGGATGTTTATCAGTTCCGCTTGGTGAAATGCTAGCTGCAACCATTTCCTCAGTTGCAGTTTGATCTTTCATTATGACCCGAGCTCAGTCCAACAGTTGGTTTGTGTGCATGTCTTCCATCCTGGAATACATGCACAGTAGTTGCTTAACATGCGCTGGTAACCCTGCTATGAATGCATGTGCTAATCCTTGCTCAGATATCCTGCCAAATAGACCTGCTAGCTTCTTCAGATTGGCTAGAAACACGTCAACTGACCCCCTCCAGGTGCAGTCGGCATTCCATGAACTGCTCATAAGCTAAGCAATGATCTGGTTCAAAGGCAATTTTCAGGGCTTGTTTTATCTGCTTGACATCTGCTTTTTGCTCTGAATTTAATTAATGGTAAACAACAAATGCTCTGCCCGTCAAACTCAAGAACACGTTCAACCTTGTTAATTCCACACAGGTCACAAACAAGTTCTGCCTTCTCAATCCATTCAGTAACTGCTTGTCTGGTCACTGAACCATCAAACTCAGGTATTAATTGAAAATTGTCTGGAATACATCAGAAACAATCTTATTCTTCCCCTGAAGTGCCAGGTTGAGAGTTTGTAGATGATTTATTATGTCAGTAAGGAACATCAGATCTTGCATCCATTCATCATTTTCCAGTTTAGGATAGGATCTTTTCTTTTAAAAAAAGTAATAATAGTCTTCAACAGATCCACAAACCTACTTCAGATATTGCTGGTTTGCAGCCACCTCTCACTGCAGTAGATAGAAACATCACTGGGTTTATTTTTAAACTCCAGTTCTTCAATAAAATTTCTGAACAGTTGGTGAGTTTTCCAAGTTAAGTGTATAAAATTACAATTTCAAGGACAAATTTCATAACATTTTCATACAGGAAGTATCTGGCTGCCAGGGGTTGATGATGAATAATGCAATGAACAATGAGAAACTCTGGAAAGCTGGGATCATTTTTCATAAGTACAATTCATCCTACATTTTTCCCACCATTACAGGTACCCCATCTTTTGCAAAACTGACAAGTTTATTCAGTGGCACATCAGCATTTGTTAAGGTTCTGTCAAGCACATTTTTAATGTCAACACCACAAGTTGTTTCTTTTAATACCACTAAGTCCAATATCTCTTCTTTCACAGTTACATCTGAGGAAACATAACAAACAAATGGTGCCAGTTGTGGGTTGACTTGTATGTCTCTTGATTCGACAAGAGTTAAGCTGAATGCAAGAAAATTTTAAAAATCATTTTGCATTTTGTCTGCAACACCAGAATTGATCTGAGAGACACCTATCTTTAGTGTGGTGTGGAATTTGTGTTTGTGCTATTAGTTACTGAAGTTTTGTGTTATTTGGATTTAACACTGCAACAACTTCAGCTCTATTGTTCTTAACAAATTCACCCCCAGAATATGAGCATTTAGCACAAGAAATATTTCATGACTAAACAAAATTGGCTTCAGTCATTGTATTGGCTTCCTTACTGAACATTTTCAACGGTGTCCGCTGGCTATTTAGTGATGATTTTAACACACTTAACTTGTTATCCTTAATTCTGATTTAGGTGGGTAAACATACAAAAAATTTTTGTGATTTGTTTCATAGTAGCATTTCAAGTTACTGGCTTTGTAATGACTGAAGGACACATGGCAGAAAAGCACATAGGTTTACCTCCTTTAATGGTGAATGAAAAATCTTGGTACCCCTTTAGCATGTGTCCTACCAATCGGTTTCTGCTTTAGCTTGTGTCCTACCAATAAGTTTCTGCTTTAGTGTGTATCCTACCACCACATTTGTATCCTACATTATTAAGGCATTGTCCCGACTTTTTTCTCGGTATGTTAAAGGACATTCAGAATGTTTTTATTTAAAGGATTCAAATATCTTGTTTTATGATTTTTAGTCAAATTTCTTATTTTATATATTTTTTTATTTTAAATTTTATAATACAACAATAAATGGCATCCCTCCTTCCATTTTTGCTCCCCCCCTTTATGTTAGATAATGTAGGATACAAATGTGGTGGTAAGATACACTGATCTGTAGAACACACACTAAAGTGGCACCAAAATCTTCTTCCCACTCTGGTTTAAAATTTCTGTTTTCATCTTCATATTTTCGTTTCTTACCATTTGAAGAGGCCATCTTTCTTCACAAAATTTTCACATGCACTTTTAAACAAAATTTGTATTCGAAGTGTATCAACTAGGTCTGCACAGTTGAACATAATTGTTTTACCTCAATTTTTCTGACATTTCCTCTGTAACAGAATAACGTAGGACCAATATTCACTTCATCTAGCCGGATCTTGCTAATGTGTATGGTTCAGTTCTGCATAACATGACACAGCTGGTGTCAGTCAGTTCATGCTGTGTTTTTCAACGATGAAGTACACTACAGCTGCAGCGGGGAATTGCTATGGGATGTGCCATCTCTCCAGTACTATTTGTGATGGTGATGGAGGTGATCCTGAGAGGTCTGACGTGAGAGTACCGCTTCCTGCAGAATGAGGTCAAAATCCGGGCATTTATGGATTATTTAAAAATAATTCAAGACGATAGGAAAGTAGCACAGTTGGTCCTGGATAGACTTGCAGAGTTGGTAGGGTGGAGTTAGATGGCCTTCAAACCAAAGAAGAGCAGGTCACTGTCTATGAAGGGAGGTTCTGTCATTCATGAAGTGTTTTCCATCACAGGTGAAAAGATACCAACAGTGTGGGAGCAAGGTGTAAAAAGTCTTGGGAGGTGGTATAACTTCCCTGTGACAGATTGTCACCATAGGATTGAAATCCAGTGACAAGCGGAGGTAGGTCTGCAAAGAATAGACCAATGTGGGCTTCCTGGGAAATTTAAAGTTTGGTGTATGCATTTTGGGTTGATGCCAAGACTAATGTGACCGCTAACTATATATGAGGTGGCACTGTCTCGAGTTGAGATAATTGAGAGGAAAATCAATAAATGCATATGGAAGTGGCTTGGTATTGCAAGGATTCTGTTGCCGGTCACTTTGTATGGCAGGTCGGGGGGCCTTCAGTTACCTGTTACTTCTTTGGTGGGGGAGTACAAGGTGGGAAAGGTGAGATTGCAGTCCATGCTGTGTGAATCTAGAGATGCTGTAATCCGGGAAAATGTGCTGGAGGTGAAGACAGGAAGGAAGTGGAAAGTGTCAGCAGTGGAAGTGATGGTAATGTAGGCAGAAGTGCAGGCTGTTACAAGGAAGGGATGTGCTGGACTTAGTTTAGTTGCGAGGGAGAGATTCTGGTCAGAGGCCAGTAGACAGGAGCAACTCAAGTTACAGGAACAGGAAGCTCAAGGAGAGAGATGTTGGTGCGGACTGTCCAACAAGCTCGGCAGGGTTGATGGCTCAACTGGGAGGGTATTGAGGTTGTTCAGATCAGTTGGTCTGATTGGTGGCATCTCAGCACAGGACATTTGAGGTTCCTCATACAGGCAGCATATGATGTGGCAGCATCACTGGCAAATTTGAAGAGATGGGGAGTGCAGGAGTTACCCTCCTGCCGGTTGTGTGGTGCTTATGGAAACCTGTCATCCTGCCTGAAGGCACTACAGAATGGCTGGTACACCTTCAGACATAACTTGATTCTGGAGGTTGTGGCAGCAGCTGCGAGAAGTACTAGTATACCCTTGACAGACTGAAGCAAGGTGTGACTGACACAAGGCAGAAGCCCAGTCAGAGGACTCAAGGAAGTGGAGAGTGTTGGTTGATGCTACACTGCCAGAGGAGGTTATTGTGTCTAGACTGAGGCCAGATCTAGTGTTAATTGATAGCGAGAAGCAACATCTATTGCTTGGCGAGCTGACAGTGGTATGGGAAGAAGGGATTGAAGAGGCTCACGAAAGAAAGCTGCTTTGGTATGAGGAACTGGTGGCTAAAGTCTGTGAGAGAGGATACGGCTGTGCTGTTTCAGGTTGGCTGTTGAGGATTTCCTGCTGCTTCTTAAAGAGATCCCCCAAGTGTGCTAGTATCCAAAAGCCAAATAAGGTGATAAAGACTTGTGGTGAAAAAGCAGTGGAAGGCAGTGCATGGATTACCCAGAAATTTGTATCAAGTTGTATCCAACTAACAATATAGACCAGTTACAACGTAACATCATCCAGCTGTTGCGGGCCCACTGTGTGGAGAGGTACTGAGCTTAATGGGCCGAAACTTTGCTGAAGCACAATGCTCAGATGAAGATTGCAGCTGGTCTGGAGCACTTGACATGTACATGTGTTCATCCTTGAGTATAATACAACCCTGTGGTACAGCCATCCCTATGTAAATATTTTAGAAATTGTATCCATTAAAATCTCAATGTCATATCCACATAAATTATCTTAATGTTTTGTGATTTAAAATTACAAGTACCAAATCCTTTAACATTTTCTATTTCTTTTAATCATTTTACCCAAAGCAGGACAAAGCCACTAAGATGCAATGGGTGACTGAGTATGAGAGAAGATAAGAAAAAGAAAACATTATTAAAGAGTGAGGACAATAGTGGCAATATGGCAGCTCAAGACCAATAATATTGCAGATTCCTCTTTGTATTTTATCAAAAATCTCTAGAGACATAGAAGTACCAGGCCAGATGTGTTATATTGTGACAGCAATATTTAATTCATGGACAAATAGTAGACTTATTAATATGTAAGATAGATTCTGGTGATAAAAAATTGTCTAGCAGTGAACCAACCTTTATAGCAATTGATTCAATATAATCTTTCCACTTCATGTCAGTGAAAAATATAAGCCTGAGAAAGCATAAGGAGTTACTCTGCTTGAAGTTAGCATCAGCAATGCTGATGGAAGGTAAAACAGGTTTTCTCATATGATTAAAAGAGAGCCTTTTTGTTTTGGAGATGTTACAATTAACAAGCCATTTCTTGCCCCAGTTAACAACTGACTGTAGGTCAATTTTGTGATCAGCTTCCAATTTGACATTATGGAACTGATCAGATTTACCATTAAGATGAGTAAATAGCTGTGTCATTCGCATAGATACCGAGTTGAGATGACATCAGGAAAGTTGTTGATGAAAATTAGGAATAACATAGGACCAAGAATATAGCCCAGGGAGCCACTTGCATCAATGCAAAAAAATCTAGAAGAGTGGCCATTCAAGACCACTTTCATTTTGTGATTTCATAAAGATTGAATCACATCAAAAATTTGTCCAGAAATACCATAATCTTTCAATTTATGAAAAAGATCAACATGCCAAACCCTGTCAAATGCCTTTGAAATATCCAAAGCGACAGCCTTAGCTTTACCATTGTTATCTAAAGCTTGATAGACTCTTTCAGCAATAAACATTGATACATCAGCAGTTGTCCTAGATAAGGAAAGCCATATTTCTTATCTGAAAGCAGACTCTGCAAAATGAGATGTTTAACCAATTCAGAGTTGATTAGAGCCTCTAGTACTTTGCCAAAAAGAGATAAAAGGCTGATAGAAGGATCAGGCAGATTGCCTGTATTCTTAAAGACTGGATCTATAGAAGAGGATTTCCAGGAAAGCAAAAAGCAGCAAGGGATTTATTGTATAGTTTAAAAAGTACTGGAGCCAGTTCAGGAGTACATTTCTTAAAGACTTGCAGGGATACCATCAATCCATATGCTTTGTGGGGATTGAGTTTAGAGATAATAGAAACCATTATTTACATTATTCAGACTATTGTCCTCATCTTTGTTGCCATATTTATTACAACTGTGACACTATTTAGCTATGGTAATTGGCTAACTAATTAACCATAGAAATTAAAACAGAAAATAGACATTCTTAAAGTGAAAAAAAAGAGCTATAACGTCTGATTGACTTTAAAACAAAGATTTTAATTTGTTTACAAAAAAAAACGCGAAGAAGCCATGTGTGCGGTCGAGTTATCGCTGAGGGAGATAGAAAGAAAGGCAAATATGGAATTATTGGCCAAAACACGAGCCGATACAGGCAGGAAGATTCAATGTTAATTACCTTTCCAAGATATCATTTAATTTCTTTTTAACATCGACGGCCACATATTGGTGTCTTAATTTTCCCTCTGAAAGTTCTCCACTTAAGTTCTTAACTGGGTATTGAACTCACACTCTTTGGGTCCTGTCACTGGATCTAACCAACGCCTTTATCCACTGTGCCATGTGTCCTTGAGGACATCCGTGTATGTATTTCTGGGTATTATAAACGTAATATCTTCAGCAACCATTTTTACCATTGCTCATATTGCAATTTTTGCTGTTATCATTGCATGTTTTTACCAGAGCCCATGTTGCAATTTTGTTGTTGTTATTATCACTTTTCTCTGGCACTCCTTATTACTGGTTCCCATGTTGTATTTATTTTTATGCTTGGTCGGCTCAGGAGATTTTTGTGACAGTACCCAAAGAGTGTGAGTTCAATATCCAGTTAAGGCAGTGGAGAACTTTCAGAGGGAAAATTAACAGGAGATAACTGATAACTGACATCCATTAAACATGGAACTGTCTACCCCAGTGAGCGAAATAAAGGGTTCAGTTCAACATTCCAACCACCTGAAGAAGGCCGGAGTGTACAACGGCCGAAACGTTGTAATAAATATGGCGACAAAGATGAGGACAATAGTCCGAATAATGTAAATAATACCTCATCTCAGAAATATAGACAGAATAGAAACTAGTTATAAACTGGATACTTTGTGTCAACAAACAGGAATATTTTCAACTTCACAGCATGAATTATCGCCCCATTGTTCAAGCAAAAGAAATTACAAAAAAAGTACATAATTTATGCAATAGTTAGGCCTTTGTTGTAACATAAATCTTGTATATTGCTTTTATTAAATATTCTAATCAATTTCAGTGAATTTTCTGTCTTTGAGACAAAAGACGTTCAGTTACACTGATTTCCAAAGAACAAATGTTACCGACATATCAAATACCATTTGTAAACAATTGTTACCAACACCTGCTTACTTTTAGCTTTATTATCTATTGTGTTGACTGTATTTCAAACCCTGCTGCGTCAAATAAGTTTTTTTTAAGCTGAGTAAAAATTTCTGAAAACATGTACTTGCTTATAGTACAACTGCCCTTTTTGTCTTTAATTTTTGTTCAACATTTCTTGTATTATGAACAAGAAAATATGGTGTTAAACATTATTTTAAATAACTCTTGTATCAAGTTTTTATTTTAAATTTACATCGTCACTCGACTACACCATTGTTTTATATTGAAGGAGGAAAAATGAAGAAGAGTTGGAGATTTTGGCAAAGATCTTTTTTAAATTATGAGAAATAGGTTGGTTTGGTAAGCAGTTTAATGAGTAATTTCTGTTTTATTAAATGTTCTTATTGCTTTTGCTTCTTTTTTTTTTTTAAATAGATAATTAAACAATTTCGAGATGATGAAATGCAGCATTATGAAACTGGTCTGGAACACAATGCCGAGCAGGTAAATCTGGAATTCAATAGATTTTTCTTTTTTCTTTTTTTTCATGACAATATATGCACAAAAACCTATCTGTCCAGTCACTTGATATAAAAATGACTACCTAGGGTAATCGCACCTTGGTCCACTTCAAAGTACACCCCTTGGGCCCTTGAACATTTATACTACTTTTCAAAATGGCTTACATTCCTCTTTTGTTATCACCATTAGATGCTTCATCACATTCTCATTAATCTTATCCAGGGCATTTCAATTGGCAATTTTTAGCTTTGGGATATATAAGTTGCAGAGAGCTAAATATGTGAGACTTACATCTTTGGGTAATACGATGTTTCACTTAAAATAACCTGCACAAGATCTATTTGTTCTGTCGTTATGATTGCAATTGTCACGGTTTGTACTCATTGGTGTCTTACTGATGACTGTGTAACCCCACAAGAGAAGGTCTGTACTTGTTGATTTCAATCAACAGCAATGACTGCTATGATGGTGTAGCCAGGGCCCGGCCTGCTGTCTTTGGTCAGGATCGATCCTGGTATCAGAGAACAAGCCATCAGCCCACACTTGTCGGTCATTGATGGCGTTTGACACAGCAGCTGGTCTTTAAGTTGACCTCTTCAACTATGACCTCTCTCACCCACGTTTTGATTTTTGATCTTAAGAGAGTCAAACCAAATTATTACTGGGGTATCTCAACCAAGCTAAACCAAGGAGTTGAATACGCGCACACAAAATTGAAAAATAAAATGGACGATGCCTGAATAAGTCACTATGTGATGTTTATATCAAGATAAAAAAAAATATTTACAGTTTTTTTTTTTTTTTTTTTTTTCTTTTCCCAACCTGTTCTAATATTTGGTGACGGAACAAAAATTTTGGGTAACTTCTTTAAGGGTGGCCAGACTTGACAACTGGATTTATCTTCAAGTACTGTGGTTTGTACTTTCTAGAATGGCACAAGGTTTATTGTTGGAGTATTTTTCTTCAGTGACAACGGGATTTATCTTCAAGTACTGTTGTTTGTACTTTCCAGAATGACACAAGGAGTCTTTCTTCTTCAGCAGATAATTATTATTATCATTAGGTTGGCAAAACAGCATTATGGCAGAAATCTCTTAACTCCCAGGCACAACTTCACTGCAACTGCGGACCGCAACTAACTTTGGCCCCCATGGGCACTTGTATTTATGGGTGTCCCTTCCAACTGGTGTGGGGCAGGTGAATAGGTGGGTTTTATGCAAATCTCCTAAAATTCAACTCGTCTCCTTCTTTCGTTTTCTGTTCCACACTTCGAATTTTGGAAGATCTCCTCCTCTTTTGGGAGGAGCCATTATGTGAAGTCATCCTTCCTGATGTCATCTTCTGCCTTTACAATTGCTCATTCTGTTTTCACAATAATAATTTTTTCTCAGGGAAATTTTGGCTGATAATTTTCCCAGTACGTGGACATTGACACCTTTCAACAGACGACCTTAACCTTTGGCCCCTAAACCTGCTAGCTGTGTTCCGCTGAATGGTAACAATCGCATTGTGTAACTTTTCAACCTGTTCTCAATATCCTGGAAAAATGAATCCCTTTCTGACAAAAAAATAAAATCATTTTCTTAACCCTTTTTGCCTGTATGCCATGTTAGATATTGTTACACTGCAAGGCACTTCCCCTCCCCTTTTATAGGCAGAAGCACACAAATACATTTTTTCCTAGCCAATAAAATAGGCCGGTTTGCAGTTTTATATGACCCAGTCCCAATCTGTCATGTTTTGAAATCAGAATGCTATGTTCATTTGTCTGCTTTAGTGTGTCAACGCCAATTCTGAGTTTGTGAACTTTCTGCCATATTACTGCTGATTTGTCTTGCATAAATTTGTCTTGCTTTATATTCTTTTTACCCTATTCCTTTCTTTTCTTTCTCTTGTTATTGCTTATTGCAAACTTTGTCAATTCTGTTTGTTGGACAGTTCTGTTATTTATTTTTGCATTTGACCATGGCTACTCACTCTACTGTACTTATATTTATTGATTTAGATTATTTGGATTTGCATAGGTACCTCCAAAAATTTGTATACCTAAGTTGTAAATGTATTTTTCATAAAGGAAAAATCCTGTTCGAAGCTTTCCCCTTGGCTTCAATTGAAAGCTAAAGGATTAAATTTTCTAATTCCAGAAAAAAAATACTGTTGAGTACTTTCTTTAAATAGAAATTTGAATGATTTTTAGTTGATGCTTCCCAAAAACCAATCGAAACGGCCATTTTTAACTTTTTTTTAGAGAAATGTAAACAAATTTATTTTTCGGATTTGAAAATCCTGCTAAAATAAAATATACATTTCTGAAATGTTATTTTCATAAAATTACCAAATTTAAAGTTAAATTAATCTGTTCTGAAACAAATATCACTTACTTATACCATAAAATAACATTTCTTGACCTGAGGGGTCTTGTTATTTTCATGTTTTCATCAATAATTTGATGGCTGAATGTGCTGACAGGTTTAGTACGGTGCATCAAAATTGACATAACGTTTTTTTTTTTTTGTTATAATAATTTAAAATACTATAAAAATTTCTTACATTATTGAGTTACCTCTATTGTTTCCATTATTTAATAGCTAAGATAATGATAAATAATTTTATTAATTATTAATATTACATTAAGTTATTACATTTTTAATTTAATAATTGAGATAATAACTAATAAAATTATTATTATATTAATAATTAAAATATCTCATTCAGTTATTAATTGTTTAAATTGATAAGTGAGATAATTTTATTATCTCAATTTAATTTTTAATTTAATAACTGAAAGTGAGATAAGACCTTTATATGTCAAGGGGCTTTCCCAAGGGAGGAGACAAACCTTGAAACACGTGACCTTTTAACTATAATGTCACTTATGAGATATCATACTAAAAAAAATATAACATTTTGACACACAAAAAAAATATTTTTAATTATGGTAAAATGTTTTGGTAGCATTATTTGTATTAAGTTTTTAATTTTCGCTTAGTAAATATAGTCTTCACTTAAAAACTTAATAACCTACCCCACACTGTTTGGAAGAATTTTAAAAGCTTTTTTAAAATTAAAGAAAAAAAAAAAACTAAAAGAAAAATGCAAACAATTCTTGTAAAAATTCTTTATTCATTGAAAAATTTTTTTTTCTTCAGATAATGTCCTTAATGTATATTATTTATTAGAAGCAAATAAAAGCCTATCTAATTTAATAACTAGTTTTATTGCAGTTTTTATTTTACGATTTGGAGCAGATTTTTAAAAAGTTGGCAGTAATTGTAAAAAAAAAAATTGATGATTAAATTTGTCCAAGGAGTCCTGCTTATAAGTAATATAAAACAATTTGCAGACTGTTTGAAATTCTAGAAAATTTCATAAAATTAATTGAGATGGTGGTGGTGGTGGTGGGGGGGGGGGGTTAACAGATGTAAAAAAAATTTTTTACTAAGATTTTCTAAAAATTCAAAAATAAATTCATTCATTTTTGAATAAGTCCTGAAAGTGTCATTAAAATCAGGCAATTATTTGATTTTTGCAAGAATTTCCAAATTAATGGGTTTTTCCTGGGAAACTGATACACTAAAATGGCTATTACCACAAGTAGTACAAAGTTGACAAAAAAAACAAAACAAAAAACGAGATTTTGACCCAAATTTAGAACGTGTTAGAAAGAAGGAAAAATTTTCTGAAAATATTTTTAAATATTTTGTTCTTTCCTCTTAATAATAACATAAACATTTTAACAATAAAATGTTGTTTTTATTAAGTTTGGTACTTTTTATCATTATGCTATACTGATTTTTTAGCAAATTATTGGAGGTATCTAGATTTGCATTTTGTTTATTCAGTGTTGTAATCATTGTATACATGAAACGTTTCACAGACAGCAAGCAACATTGATTTATATAAATAATATTTTAATTGATTCATGCTAAAGTCAGTGTTTCCCACTTTTGAAAAACATTAATCATAGTTGATTTATGGATGTTCTACATATGTTATCTTTCAATGATCCTTTTATTCTTATTATTTACAGACCTTTACTCCAAAGCATATTTCATGTAAACATCTAATGACACTATGACTCTACTACATTATTACTATTATATGTCATACCAGTATATGTCATACCATTGCAACAGGGCACTGTCCCTGTTTAAACATTTAATTGCAGGAAATCACATGCGGTCAGATTATTTTTAAAGTAAACATTTCACTTAAATATTTAGAGTTGTAAACAAAAATATTTTAATCATTTTCATATTTAAAAAAATATTGTTTAATTTTGCTTATAAAAGAAAGGTAACTTGAAAAAGGATTAGTTGCCTTGCTAATTTTTGGCAATATGAAACTTTTGCTTTATATATATGTAATCTTTTTTTAATTACAGGCACCATTTTACAATACCTTGACCCAGATGATAAAGATTGGCTGTAAAGGAGCTATTTGGTTATCTGAAAGAATTTAGCTTTGCCGAGAAAACGGTGTGAATGTGTCTAAAGTAACTATCTATTTTTCTTTAATCATGTCATGCTTTTTTCTCCTATATGCTTCAACATATACCTGGTCATTTACTGTCAGTGATATGGGCCTGTGAAAATATGAACAAAAAGAAATCTGTGAATCAGTTGAAATGTTACAAATATATGAATATTGTATGATAAATTTGCATTTAATTCTATCAATATAACATTTGAAATCTTCCCTTTTTTCTTCAAAATAGTTACTTTCTGGACAACCTGTATGTATTGTTATAATGAAGTTTTGATTGAAAATAAAATCAGATTTTTTTACTTTCTTTTTGTGTGTTTTTTCTTTTTTTTATTCACTAGAGCCAGAAATGAAGGATAGACATACCATTGCTCTTGCTAATTCTAATTCTAATTAGTACATATACTAATTAGTACATATACTTTTTACTGATTGCATTGTTTATTTACAATAGTTATTAGATTGTTTATTAGAATGGTTGTCAAGGCATAGTCTAATTTTTAGTTGACTCAAACTTTATAAAATGGTAAATAATAAAGATTTCCTTACAGTTGGTTCACATATTTTAATAATTTAGCAAATGTTTATCAATTTATGAATAAAAAAATTGTTTTCATATTTATTTCTTTATAAATTGGTAAATGATAAATATTGCATTGCATTAGTTATAGTTAGATAAATATTGCATTGCATTAGTTAGAATGTTGTAAATATAAAATTATTCTTGTAAATAAACAATCTAATAATGTTTAATATTTTTGTTGCAAATTCTCAAGAACAAAACAAATGCATAAATTCACTTTCATCTTGTGTGTAGATTTTATTACAATTCTAACCTTCACTTTTTAAAACAATAGACATTGCTGAAAAGTGAAGGTAGGTAAAATAAAGGTGGTGCCATGGGAAAGACTGTCCTTTAGGCACTCTGCCTTTTTGGCAGGCACAAAGGTCCATGTTTGCTGAAATTTTTCTGTTTCTTAATACTTTGCTTAGCTTTTGGAAGGCATTTTTCACTATCCCAATGTGCCTACAGATTTCTGTGTTGCACTTTTCCATCCTCTGTTAAGACATTTCCCAGATATTTAAATTGTTATAAAAGAATAGCTGCTTCTCTGTCATACACCATCTGTGTGTGAACGAGTAACTTACATGCACATGCCCACACATACACAATTATACTGAGTGTGACAGATATTGGAATAATACATTCCTCTCTCAATCAGTCTGGAAAACCCTTAGCCTAGGATAAGCAATAAAATCAAAGTTGGATGTTTACAAAAAAACTTAATACAGAACTAAAAATCAGAAAATTATAAGATTCTATTGAGCTTTTGGGGAATTATTTTGTAATAAATATAATTATTTTGTAAAGCTGTTTTAAAAATCTTGTAGAAATATATTAAAATATACATGTATATATAAATAGCTCGAATGCAAAACGTGTTAAATGCTATTTTCAAAAGTTTTGAGTTAACACTACCAAGGGTTTTGCATTTCATCACTCTACCACACATCAAAATCATTTTTTACATATTGTGATATTTTTTTTGCTTTCAAAAATCTGTTTTGTTGCAAAATGCAGTAAGTGCCATACTGGATTTACTGCAAAACCTGATATATACATGATGGATTTAGACAAAGAAAAAACAATCTTAAAGTTGAAAAAGAAAACGGAAATATCAAGTTTCAACCTCCTATTTAAAACAAAACTAAATGTTTAATACCTTTTCAATAAACAAACAATTTATCTACACTAAAAATAAACATTTAAAATGTTCTGTGAGATGCAGTAATAATGCTTCACGATTATAAAATGGGAATACATTTTTATAGACTAAATTCAATTAAAGAGACTAGGTTACAGTTTAAAGAATTAGTTAAAGTTGATAAAGATTTTTAATAATTAATGACATGGTATTGCAGTTTGAACAATATATGGCAGATTATAATAATTATAATAACGCTTTCTAAAAATCACAACAATTTTGCTTACACTGAATTCAAAAGCTAAAAAATGATTTGCAAAATGCAGTATTTCCACTTTATTCTTTTGTTTTTAATATCAATAATTTTATTTTGACTGCAGGGAGTGATAAAATTTTATAGATATACATTTAAATATTGTGTTATAGTTAAAAATTTCTAAAAATAATGGTTTATTTTAGGAAAAACGGTCTGATATAGGCATTTTCCATAATTTGTATTATGTTTAAAAATGCAAAATTTACAGTTCTAGAATTTGTGTTGAAAAAAAATGTCCAAACTCTAACTTGCCAGCTTAAAAACAAATCATACATGAGAGAAAACATAATTAAACATTTTTACTAGATTTTTGTCATTTGAACTCAGAGATTTTGCTTAATACTACATTTGTGCACTGTTCATAAAATGACCGCAATGTATTTCAGTCAGTTTGTCTAGTAATCTTAGACATCTAAGGACTGCCTTGTGTCACAGAGCAGGTTTCTACACACTATTCCTTAAACTGACTTTTTTTTTTATATGTGTGTTTCATAGGGAAAAATTCAGTGGACGTTATTTCCTAATATCATCTTGTATACAACCCACATTTCTCCTTGAATCAAAATGAATAATTACGACGGTAACAAAGAACAAGTTCTTGTTTCTCTTGTGGGGAGGAAACAGAGTATCACAAAAGAGAATCACAAACAAGGAAAAATGAAGAAAATGCGACATTCTGATGGAGGTAAAAGGCTGGCAATTTCTTGTTTGCACACCAAAAATACTTCCAACTTTTGCCATACTAACTACTGTTTGAGTCTTTCTATTCTCAAAAAACTAAAATTGAACAAGACAAACCCTTTTGGGCCTTATAACAGTTAAGCAAGTGAAGTGCCACTGCCTTAAAGTTAAAAACAAAAATGCCCAGAAGAATTGAGATGTCACCAATGATTACAATTTGTTAGTTAAGGATCATCCAACAAGAATCTGGGTCCGCAAGCCCACCTTTTGTTCTGTTTTAGGTGAGTGTTCTTTTTGCTTATATAATTGTATCATTTTTTGTTACTATTGTATTACTGAATTGATGAGAGGATAACACAGTCTAATCAATTAAATGTATTGTTTTAGATGTTGGCAAAGACCGTGTTAGTCATGTAGCATGTCACTATGCAAAGAATGCTGCAACAAGGATGGAACATAGAGATTGTGTTTGAAATGCTGAAGAGAAAGAGGCAAACAGACGGCTTATAATTAACTTCATTAAAAGTGTTACATATCACACAAGCCATTATGGAAGAAGAGGAGTACCTCCCAAATGACCTGAGTATTAAAAAAATGTATAAACTTTTCAAAGAAAATAGCAGTGTCAGCTATTCTTTGTATTATTTAATATTTACTCAGAAATTCAATTTAGAATTTGGACACCCTGCAACTGACACACATGCTACCTGAAGTATTGACAGTGATGAAGTGTGACAGGATATTTTATGAAGAAAATTTGAATTATTCAATAAAATAAACAAGTTTTAAATTTAAATAACTTAATTTTATACTATTTCTTTTCTTTTAAAAATATTCTCAGAGGAATCATCAGAATTTCCCATACAGGACAGCTAAAGATATGTGATGTGCATGGGGTGAGACTAGATCACATTCAGAAACAGTACAAATAAAAAAAATCATTTGAAAAATTGACATTTTCCCTAATTTTGGGGGCTGTAGTTGAGATATAGAATTAGATGGCGGGGGAGGTTGGTATCCACATCATTTTGGGTAATACCTCTGTGTATGTCTACACTTTCTTATCACAAATGTCTTTTTTTATCAGTATTTTGTGTTATTTTAAGTAGAAACAGTTCATACAGATGTAATGGACTTATCGGATTTTGCAAAATTTTGTGAATTTATTGGATATTGCAAAAAAAAAATACGTTTTCAGTTAAAATATGCTTTTACTGTCAAATTCTAGATTTGAAATTTTTGTCTTTTTTATAGTCAAATGGTGATATATTAATGTTTAAAAAAAGATAAAAATTGGATTTATCATGTTTTGTATTCGAGCTCTGCATATGCACAGAAAATGTATGAAATTGAAATGGACATCTGTGTCAAGAGGGCTGATGGCCTTTGGTTAACAAGAAAAGAGTGTGGCCCTTTCAAGTCATTTTATGACTCCAGTACTTAAACTGAATATATTTTTTAATAAATGTAGTATTTTAAATGAACAATTTAGATTTAAAATTTTATCATCTTGTCATCTGAGAGAGCACTTTGATGGAGTGTATTCGCTAGATCAATTATGACTGAGTAGTGAGTTCACTCCTTACTGAGAGCTCCACACTTTAGACCATGTGCCACATCTTAGCTACACTTAGTAAACTGCCATCTTGTCATCATAAAGGTGACAGGTTCTGAACTAATATGAACCAAAATCGTTTATTTTCTTTCACTTTTACTGGAAATCAACTTACAAAAAATGTATTAATTACATGGAAAAATTTTTTCAATATTTAAATGAAAACATAATAATTTTTGTCTTTTATTAAATAAGTATCCAAAATTCAATAATTAGTTAATTTTTGGTAAATTTTAAAAATTGTATAAACATTTTTAATGATTCTTTTTGTTTATACACTTTTCAAAAATATTTCTGGTTTTATAAGCAAATTTCTGGTTTTGTAAACAAATTTTATACCAGAATCTTTAAAGAAATTTTAAAGAAATTTAACTTTTATGCAAAGTTATTTTTTAGTTGTTGATTTACCAACTAAATTTTTTGTTCAAAGCTGAATGACTGCCATATTGAAATCATCGGATCTACTGGACTAGTTAATCATAATGAGTTTCATTTTGTATCTGCTAATAGTTTTATAGAAATGCCTTTTTGAGTAGGCAGTCTTTAACTATTCTTGTTCTGTCTTCATTTAAATTTTATATCTAGCAAAGTCAGTAAATGAAGATGATATGATAAATAGGGATCTGATAAATTATTAAAATTAACTCATGTATAGGAAATAAAAGGAAGTAACAACAATAGTGGCACACACAACACAGAAGACACAGATGGAGAATTATAAAAAGTTTATTGCAAAAAAAAATTGTTACAGTATACAAATATTAGTGCTGAAAAAATGAAATTTTAGACTAAAACAAGATTGGTGAAATAAGAAAAAATGATCACATTTATGCACTTTGGGAAAAATGAAAACCTTTCCTTTCCATTACAAATAACATCAATTAACCTTGAGGAGCAGAAACACACTTTCAAAAAACAATATTATCACATAGTTGTAAAAATAAATGGGCAAGTTCCTGAACACGTTACCCATTCATTAGTATTCAATACTATTCGATACGATAATTTACATAAACAGGGTAAATAGTTGAAAAATTCCAAACATAGAAAATGGGATCAGAAGAAAAACAATATTTCACTTTCAAAGGGTCCTTCCTGTATTCCTGTTGTATTTGGATGAAGGGTTTTTTTGGGCCTTGATATTTAGTAACTAGATGCGGCTGCGAATTTGTTGTCACCGGTAACAACTTGGGTTTGAATCCAGAGTTGTTCATTCTTCCTGCAGTGCCAGAAATTTAGGCCAGGAACAACAACATGTTGCAAAGGCAGTAATATTCAACTCCCTCTTGTGAGTTTTTAAAATCCTTCAATTGGTCTCTCAGGTTTTCATGAAAACAGATTTAAAGAGAGTGATTGGCTGGTGGTGATTTCACTTTTAACCTGGGTATTTCAAGAAGGACTGCATGCTGATTGGCAGAGAGAGTTGTGATGTCATTAACCCTCAGGCCACCAGGTTCAGTCATGTAAGTTTGCCACCAAAAATGTTGAATGGTGAAAATGACTGCTTGTTGCTAGGCCGAGAAGATAAAAAACATCAAGAAAATTCCTTTAATAGAAGCTTTCAGTCAGGTTTTCTGAATGCTGAAATTCCACAATGGTAATATAGTTTTGAAATCAATAAAAATATTTTTATATATGTTTATTGACAAAAACCTTCAACTGAGATGTAAATAAAGGAAAGAATTTGACATTCTCAGATGTTTACAAACAGGATGTGATTAAATTTGAATTTTGACTGCTAATTGGTTCTTTGGCCAAAATGATAAGGATCATTCATGTCTAGTTTTCTAAGGACACAGGATGTGAATTCAAATCTTGCCAGAGACGACCTTTTTGTCTCTGAGCCATGCTGCTTGATAACTGATAATAGAAAATATCAGATTATCATCGTGTTATCAGTGTTCTGATAACAATGCAATTGTTATGTATATATATATGTGTGTGTATATGAAGAAATATAGTCTTAAAGTGTGCTATATTTATGGGATAAAGTGCTCAATATCAGAGATAGAGCGTGTGTAAATATAAAAGTGAACATAGAAGTCAACACTTAGAGGCGACAGTCTGTTTCATGCTAGTGCAATCGTCAGGCAGCTCATTGCACTAGCATGAAACAGACTGTCGCCTCTAAGTGTTGACTTCTATGTTCACTTTTATATATATATATATATATATATATATATATATATATATCCAGGTAATTTACAATCGCCTGATGAGATGCATTGATACGCATTGAAACATGACTGTAATTGTGTAGTGATCTTGACATGTTTTCAGTGTAATATCTTAAAATAAATTTTATATATATATATATATATATATATATATATAAGGTCACAGTCATGTGACCTGATCAGCCCTTCTTTGTAATGAAATATTCTTTTTTTTATCAGGGAGCATTACTCTATGCTAGTAAACAAATAATATAACTTTTGTTATTATAACAATGGAATATCTCATTGATAAATAAGAGCGATCAGGTTACTTATATTGCTTTTTATTCCTTTTGTTTTGTGCCAGCTTTCTTTAGATATTTTACTTTAACTATTTTAAAAAGCAGATTTCTTTCTTACATGAGTCAAAACACAAAATTGTAGATTACTAATGCAGAAAATATAAGCAAAGTATTACTACCATTGTTTGCTGATATGATTGAAATTCAACTCATTAAAGATCAATAATAATATTTACAACATTGTTTTATAAATTTCTGAAGAGATTTTTTACAAGTCACGTTTTTACCTGTACTAGGCCTAGAAAATATGATGAATTTTATGGGAGCAAATAAGATTTTTTTAAAGGTTTTGAGAACTACCAATGCATCTTTCAGATTCTTTAATTCATAATTAAATATTGAACCAATATCCTATATTCCACCATTACAATTTTTGCATATAGACCAATCTTTTAGCTTCTATCAAAACATTTATAACAAGAAGGTACTATAGTAGAT
Organism: Acanthosepion esculentum; assembly: GCA_964036315.1. NCBI lineage: Eukaryota > Metazoa > Mollusca > Cephalopoda > Sepiida > Sepiidae > Acanthosepion > Acanthosepion esculentum. The sequence goes on from OZ038513.1 coordinate 20,973,520, forward strand.
AGATTTATTTTCCCATCGGTATTTCCCCCCAATAACGGGTATTATTATATCCATAATATAATAAACTGATATTTCACGGACAGAATGGAATGGCTGAAAGGAAAAGGAATGACAAACATGCTTTCTTCTCAGAGTCAATTTTATACTACTAAGACATATACAAAACTATATATACATATATACAAGTGTCCCACGCAGAGAAAATTATATTATATATATATCTACACAACGAGTAAAGTGTAAAGAGAAACAAAAAGGAAGAGTCTTACATATAATATTCCAGGTTTCGGACTCCAAATTCAAATGGGCCAGTTTCATCTACTATGCCCCAGGCAAGGACATATTCCATGAACAGGATACAGCAAGTTTTGGGTTTTCCCAAATTGAGGACTGTGAGCTGGAGTTTCTATATCTGGGAAAGATATGTGCTTGTAAGCTGCTGGGAGAGGCAGATTTAAACTCAGACTGGGCCTTTTGGCCCAAGCTAAAAAAGCAACCACTTGGTTTGGCTACTGTAAATTGACTGAAATTGACTTCTGCTCTTATCACTGTATGGAGTGATGTCACTAAGCGGCCATCATATGACCCACGTGACTTATCCCCCACTAAAGGGAGATAATAGACTTCTGTATCTAAACATTTTATTGACAAAACTCTGTTTCTTTTGCATCAGCTGAAATAAAATTTGTTCTTTATTAAATGCAAAACTGGATTACTTAGCATTATTTCTGCCTTTAATTTTTAGTTTTTAAATTAGAAATGTGGATTTCTTTGGAATCATACTTTATGTGCTGTTGACTTGGCAAAGTTTAGCTAGCAAGGGAAACATTGCTTGTGAAATGTGGATGTTAGAAAACCTTTTCTTCTTAAGAAATGCAAAACACTCTGCATTGTTTATATTTTATTAAAATTGTTAATATGTCAACTGTACCAATCATATTTCATGACTACATCTCAAAATTTTCAAGCGATTTCAGTTAATAGATCCTTGGCATGTAAAATTAGAGGAAGATGTAGAAATGTACATAAACAGTATAGTAAAGACTAGATCATGTACCGATAGAAAATTAAAAGAAATTATGCAAAAAATATTTTGAAATACCAAAGAGTAAATTTATTCAATAAAATCACCATTTGACCACGGGCCTCCAGACGTCTTCAGAATCTCCTGCAACACTTCTGGACAGTCTCCTTGCTTAAGTTGGAGAATGCTGCCATAATCCTTGCCTTCAGTTCAACTTTGGTGTTACATGGAGTTTTGTTGGTCTCTTGCTTAACTGTGCCTCACACATAATAATCAAGGGGGTTTGCAGTCTGGGGAGTTAGGTGGCCAGATGAAAGGGGTGATGTGTCCACAGAAATTGTCTGAAACCCAATACTGGCATAGTTGCAGAGTCCTGTTGCTAGACATAGGATCATCCAGCAGCCAACCTCTTGACCCAGGGCATCACTACCTCCTGAAGGCATTTGATGTAGGCCTCCATGTTGAGTTTGAGACCTCACCAACAAATTTAGGATTTCCTTTCTTAACAGAATGATCACTTCGAAGCTGTCGTTATTCATAATCACCATTAGATTCCTCCAATTCTTTTCGAATCCTCTTCACTTTCCTCAGATTGACACACAAACACTTTGAAATGTTTGTATCGGAGATTCTGGTTCGAATGCCAAGCAGTACAGTATGCCATTTACAAATTTCTCGCAGAGTGACTTTCATCATGGTGCTCTTTTTCTCACAGACAGTGCCCAACTGACCTTACTATACTGTGTAGTCAACAAAATCAAAAACAAACAATGCGCAATGCAAAATTAAAAATATAAAATGGTGACAATTTACCAACACCAATTGCACCCTATATATATTCTGACTCCAGAGTTTCCTAGGCCGACCTATCTATCCACTCTTTAGTGGGTATCAGCAATATTTTGCTTATATTTTTCGATTTTCTTTTTTATGCACTTATCATTGGTGCAAGGATTTTTCGTATTGTTTGTATTCGTGTTTGCACATGTGCAGCCATGTGCCTGTCTATGCAGATGTACATTTGTGTGCATGCACACATCTATGCGGATGTGCATACATGTAGGATGTTGTGATCTTTATCCTTTTCTTCGTTATTATTTTACTTTACATTTGCTCCTTATTTTTTCTCTTTTTTTTCTTTTCCTCTTTTCTTTCAGTTGTAGCCATTCGTGGATAATTATCCTGATCTCTAGTTAGGCCACCATTTTTAATTTTTGAGCGTTCTAGTCTTTTGAGTAAGAAAGTTGTATTTTGTTTTTTGCATAAATAATTGATATTAATGCTTAAATGATATATATATATATATATATATATATACACACACACACACACACACACACACACACACACACAAAGATACACACACGCGCATATTCATATATCTTCACTAGGCTATTATTTTGTTTTCTTATTTGGTTCGATGGTATCTTATGTACACTTATGTCTGTGCTTTGTTATTAATAAGCTAGTGCTTAAATGGTAAAGTTATTTTTTCTATTTTTGTGGTGTTAATTATGGTTGATTGGGTTTATAGTTTTCTTTGTTGTTTGAATAAGTAGATATAGTATATACTCCTGCACATTCACGCATGCACCTGCACGCACACACACATATATATTTGTTAAACAGTGTATATGTATTAAATTAAATATTTACTTAGATTGTTGTAGCATACCTACGGACGACGATGGGTATGTCCCCATTCATATAAATACTGTTGTAAATACTGTATGTTTGTCTGCATTTGGAGATTTGTCTCCAGCTGTGCTGGTCAAACTCTCTGCCTCTGGACAGGGAGGATCGAAGGGCACAGTCTCGTCTAGGGAAACAGCTACCCGACCCCGTTTTATACAGGGTCTACAGGGAATTTTTGGCCAAGCCTATGGTCTCAGATAACCCACATTAAATTCGGCCTTGTGCCACATCTGACCACATGGGCGGTTGGTAGATATCTTGCAGTTGGAGATTCATCGTGGAATTCACTTGACTCACTTCTAGCAGTTGACTACACTGGCGAATCTTATATGTGTTGTTCTTGTCCTAAGTACTATTGCTCATTATCAACTTTCATGTGATTTATTCTATCCAGTAACCTTCCCTGGGTTAAAACACATGTGGCAGGGGCAATATCACCCCTGAAATAATAATAATGATAATAAAGGAGGATATGCTGTTAAACAGAAAATACCAAGTGAAAGGCATTTTCAAATAACCAAGATGTTAATATGCTGTAAAAATTTTGAAATGTAAATGTTACAGAAAGTTAATTTAGAACATGAAATACAATCTTTTTGTAAGTGTACAAAGGATGTCAGATTACTAATAGAAAATTACTGGAACAATAATAATTTGGAACTTTTAAACAAAGAAATGGATTTTGACACTATAAGAATCAAAGTTAAAAATAAGGTTTTGATCTAGAATTTATTTTTAAAACAAGAATCTCTGTAGTTTACAAAGAGCAGTAGAATAATTAATAGTGAGGTGATAAACAATAGTGTCTTGTTGTGAAACTTGGGAACCAATCGATGAAAAAGTAAATTGTTTAATCTCGGAGGAGTGAAGTTGTACTTTGGTATTTTGTCAGTACGTTTGCACTAGAAAAACAGATATGTCACCAGTCTGGAACACATGAGGCCAGTTCTCTTAAAGAGGTGAGCCAACTGGAGGAGAGAGAGTTTTGGGTTCGTCTGTCTTTGAATACAGTTGAACTGAGTGGAGAGACGTCAGAGCTTGAAAATGAAGCGTCTGGTGTGTGTTGCTGAAGCTGAGGGTGAAGAAGCAAAATACTGCTATCAACATCTAAGTACTTCTACACCTGCTACTACTACTACTACTACTACTACTACTATTACTACTACTGAGAATGGGAATATTAAAGGTTGTAGTAGTTGCACTAAGAACAGACCAAAAAGAGTTAAAACAAAAGCCACATCTCTCCTTTACCAAAATTATTTGAAGTATTTGTGTTCGTTTGGTTATTGTTCACATACAAGAAACATTCAACCTTGTGCAACAAGAATTATTTTTTTATGTGTGTTTGCTTTTATATATAAAAAAAAACTTTTGTTCTTTCAAAATCAAATTGACTTGGTTATATTTTATTTTCTGTTAACCCAAATCTCACCCAATAAACTAGCAGGTGGACCAATGGAGAGTTTCTGGATTTCTACGATCTGATGACCACTGTCCAGGATCAAAACAATCATAACGTGGCTGGAGGGTGGCTTCGAATTGACATTGGGAACTGGAGACTTGTGTCTAACCTGTAATACTGGACCATACAGGACCAACGGCCGGTCTTGTGAAGTGCGTGGGTCCAGTGGGGTGAGGATACAGTGTTACACACATATGTAATTGCTTAGCTAATGTTTAAGTTTTATTTAATGGTTAGTAGTTTATATTTTTTTTTTTACCTTGGTGTTATATATTGGGGTATTAACTATGTGGGGGGTAGGTTTGTTCGTTTGTAGTTGTGTGTGTGTGTGTGTGAATGTGTGTATATGTATATATTTATATGTACATGCATACATGTGTATAAGTGTGCATATTTAATATTTGTTTGTTTATTTATTAATAATTATTTTTAAAATTTATATTTCATTTATTTATTTAAAGTTTTGTTTATTTTTAATTAGTACTTAGATAGCAAAGTAAATATTTATTTATATGCTTATATTTACCCATTCTTCCAGATTTCTTGTTTAAGAGTTTATTTTGGTTATAAAACTAATTATTGCTAATTTTACCTATAACCATAATTTACAATTTTTACTGTTAATACTGTATAAGGCTGCTCTTTTTATAATTTCCCATGTAATTATGGTGGTGATATGTTTTTCCGTGTTCTCCATGCAGCTGTAATTGATTTTGATTGTATTTTTATTGATAATTTTCTGTTTTTAGGGGAGTGTTTGTCAAATAATTGAACAATATTTTCCCTATATTTGTTTTTATTGTATTGTTGTGGGGTGGGGGGGTTTGAACCAAATTATGTTTCATTTTCTCTTGTTTTTGTTTGAATTGTTTTTATTTGTATTCAAGTTTGAATATCTGCTGTTTCTTTAGAGCTGATTCATGTTTTTTTTCACTGAATATTTTTATGCGAATAGAATTTGTTGAAATTCTTTTATTTATAGATATGGTTATTTGTTGAATATGTCAGTGGGGGATGGATGGAAGTTTTGTTAATGTATATTGGGTGGTTGTTTGGTTTTTGTATGATTTGTATGTTCCATTGTTTAGGTTGAATGTTATATCTAAGAAATTTACTATTTTTGATTGCATTTTACATCTATTGTAATCATAGGCTTTTAAAGGTATTATTATCATCATAGCTACCCATTTTTACATCGAAGTTATTATTATTATTTCTATTATTATGGTCCTTTTTTGTCCTTATTTTTGTTATTGTGGTATAATATTGATATAAATATGTGGGTTGGGTGTTATATATCTGGTAATGGTTCAATAGATTTATCGGACCATATGACCCTGATGAGAAATATTACATGAAACTCTGGAGTCAATCAAGAGATAAGTTGCTTGAACATTTATTGTCTCTCACTCTCTCTCTCTCTCTCTATATATATATATATGAAGAAATATAGTCTTAAGATGTGCTATATTTATGGGATAGAGTGCTCAATATCAGAGATAGTGTGTGTAAATATAAAAGTGAACATAGAAGTCAACACTTAGAGGCAACAGTCTGTTTCATGTTAGATGCAATCGTCAGGCCATTGACGATTGCATCTAGCATGAAACACTGTTGCCTCTAAGTGTTGACTTCTATGTTCACTTTTATATATATATATATATATATATATATATATTATTAAAGACAAGACATTTTGTATTGACTAATTTTAATGATCAGCTTTTCCAAAATTATGAATAATCCTTCTCAGACAAGCAGGAAATTCCCTCAGAAATTCTCTGCAGATCATTTCGGAAGAACAGTACAAGAAATATGGTTCAATCTTTTGACTTTCTTAAGTCATCATCAGGGTAGGTAGACAAATGTTGAGTTTTGTGGCATAGACAAAGAGTGTTGTGACATAAGCGAGGTGTGACATGTTATTTTTTAATATGCATTTAAGAATGTGGGCTCTTAAGTTATAATTGTTTTATTTATAGATAGTTGTTTCTGTTGTATGAGTATTGCTTCAAGTATCATTAAGTCTGTTTATGCTATTTTGTTATTGTTTGTGAGTAGCTGTCTAATGTTACTATGATTCTTAAGCTGCTTCTTAATGTATTGTCTGTTAACACTCTGGTCCAATAGGGGGCAGGTGAGTCTCTATGAGAGTGTGGTTATAGTATATCCTATGTAAGACATTTTGTGTTTTTCACAGAGAAACATTCTCCAAGTGAGCAAGTATATTCATACAAAACATTGGTCTTATATAGGGGTTTGGAAGTTTGGGATATATTATTTTTAATAACTAAGTTGCTAGTTTTGAATTTTTGTAGTAAATAATGGACCTGATATTTTATTTTATATATCTATGTCTATTGTCTTTTTAGTACTGTTTCATTGGTAACTGCAATTTGGAAAAGTTAATCATTAAAATGAATCTACACAAAATATCTGTTCTTTTCAATAATATTTTGCCTTAAAGAACATTTCCTGCTTAAATACACAGAAATAAATATATATATATATATATATATATATATATATATATATATATATATATATATATAGTGCTGTTCGATAAAAGTGACTCACCTGATTTTTTTACTTAAAAATTATTTTGCCTATTGATTTTGGGGTCAAACTAATTTTTAATCTTACTAATATAAAGACCCCTTCCCGACCACCTAGTAAAAAAGTTTACTCACCCTAAGGTATTCTATTGATAATTATAATTTTGGATATAAATGAGATTTAGGGAAAAACTCTATGCAAAAAAAGTGGCTCACTTATTTCCTGCAACTAGTAATCAATAGAAACATAACTGAACAGCTTTAAATAAAGAATAATAGAGGTATAATTTATTTGTAATAGGTAATATAGTTCGAAATATTTAATAATCTATGGGTCCTCCTTTATTTTGAATAACCTTTTCAACTCTTTTTGGCATTGACTTGATTAGGTTCTGGCAAATCTCATCTCCAAGCATTGAATTCCATTCGGATATGAAATTCACAATCAAATCCTCTTTGTTGCTCAACTGCTTTCTCGAGAGCCTGTACTTTATAATGCTCTATAAGTTTTCTATGGGGTTGAGGTTAGGAGATTGGGGCGGCCATGTCATAACACTCACCTGCTTCTCATCAAAGTACTCCTTCATCAATTTTGATTTGTGACAGGGAGCATTATCCTGCATAAAAATGAGCTTGGTGGGGTTGATTTGCACCCTTTCAGCAGAAGGGAGCAAACAAGACTTTAAAATTCTCTTGTACTGCTCGCTCCTGAGGGTCTTTTCAATAGATTTTAAGGAACCAGTTCCATGAAAAGAAAAGCATCCCCAGAAGATTATACTGAACAGATGCTTGACAGTACTTACTGCTAAATTCAAAGAGCTTTCAAAGCTTCTTCGGATTTTAGATCGCTTATCCTTTGAATTTAGCTCAACTTTCGTTTCATCGGAGAAGAGAACATTTAGTAAAAATAATCAGGTGAGTCACTGTTATCAAACAGCACTGTATATATATATATGCATTTAACTTTACTATAGGGTGTTTGAGTTAAAATATAACTGTACATTTGTAACTTTAGTTAACACATATTTTAGAGGAAGTTAGATAAATGCTATAAAAAATTTAAAAAATACATATGCAACAATTTCAAGCTGAGACATCAAAGATATTTTAAAGGATTTCTATGACTAAAAGCAATGATTTATAGTGAAAGTGAATGGTGACATTCAGTGATCAACTGGAAGAATTTGCAATAGAAAATAAGGCATGGTGAAAATGAGCAAATTCTTTTTAGGGGGAATGAATTTACAAAACAACAATTATGTTCTCCAAATTCTTCATGTATTCAGCATGTTTTTTGCTTTGTTTTTTTCTTTTTTTAACCAAATGCAACTGAACCATTAAATCAACCATTTACAACTTTTGCTGTTTGAAATGTTTTTTAGTCATAAACAGAAAATATACAACTTTCAGCTTAACAAAGTCACTGATAGTAAGACTAATGATTTAAAAAAAAAATATCTGCCACAGCTTTAATACCCAAAATATTATATGACACAACAAGCTATTGTGAATTCAAAATTTTCATTGAAAGCTATTTTAAGTTCTCATAATCTGAAAGCTAAAGGAAACATCCAAAATGTTTTGAGAAAAAGACAAAATACAAATCAATAACTGTGAAATAATAAAAGAAATATATTTAATTTGCCGAATAAAATATATTGAGTTATAAAGCAGATATGATAATTAGAAGACAAAGCAAATGGAATAATGAAAATGCTAAATCTCAAGAACTTGGACTAAGCTGGTCTATTGCTTCTAGAGGTTTTTGACAAAATCCAAAAAAAAATCAGCAACATTATTGGTTCAGACCTGGCATCATCGTTTCATTCACTTTCCCGCCACTATAACATTGCTTTCCTGTACTTTTTCTATAAATATTTTCATGGTAATTGTTCTGAAGAGCTTTCTTCTTTGCTACCTAAACTTCATGAATACAATACTAGGTTGGTAGGTAGGTCTCATAATTTCATTGTTGAAATTGCTGCACTTCTCACTTGTGGAACTTTCTTCTGGCTTCTTGCTTTCCTGTTAACTATGATCTTCAAAAATGTAAATGCAATGTCTCCTTGAATCCTGTTCTTTTATTGTTCTCTATGTTCCTTTCAATCTCAGTAACTCGTTGCATGTGAATGGCTTTTATCACCTTGCTTAGGGTGAAATGATTTAAGAAAAAACAAAGAACTACCATTAGAGATGAACAATCTTGTATTTGAAATTTTGAAAAACAAAAAGCTTTAAAATCCAAAGATTTTCTCTAAAAACTTATGTTTAGCATCAAACTTGACCTGAAATGGCCCATGTCTTCAAATTTAGTCCTGCTGCCTCTTCTAATTAAGACAACAGAAGTTATTATTTAACAAAGGTTTTGGGTTAACCTTCCACTATGAAGTTGTGTCTCAATGCTTCTATGAATGAGATTTTTAGTTTTTGAAATTAAAAATATGAAAAAGAGCTACAACATCCTTTTTGCTAAAAGCTGACTTAATTTTCTACTCTATATAAATGTACTTGTATTATCATTTTGAATTAAAAAATATGCCAAATTTTGAAAAATGTCTGACTCCAAAGTTTTCAAATAAGACCACTATTACTACTACTACTACTACTACTACTTATTAAATGCCAAAAATTACAAAATCTATTTTCTATGTCAACTCTATGTTAACTTTAGAGTCAATGAAAACAATTTCTATTGGACAAGGTTGCTGTTGGTCACCAATTTGTAGTGAGAGAAGTTACTAGTTGTGATAGCTGAGGTGGAAGTAAATGAATTCAACACTTGATGTCTGGAGCAAAAGAGAAAGAGAAGGTTATGATCATTCCTTTTATTGTCTTGACAGAAAAACTGGTATAATCACTACAGATCAAGTCTAATTTGTTTTTGTTCATTTTCATCAGTCTGTTGCAGTCAAAAATATTATATACATTTATAACAGTGTTGGTAATTAGTCATAATTAAAATAGTAAACAACTTCCAATAATTATGGTAAAATTTAAAACTAATTTATTTGAATTTTTGTATGTAAAAGTATAAGTTAATTTTTTTATAGTTGCATGTTTTCATATTAAACAGTTTTATTTTAACTGTTTGTAGAAATGAATGTGGGGTATAGAGAAAGTTTTTACATTTTAGTAATGTCATAACTCATAGTTTACAGAAATACCAACATTGTTGGTGAGTCTTTTTGATTTCTAGCTGCTTTGCTTTCCTCTTTTTGGCATTTTGAGTCGATTGATAACTTGCCAAGTCTTGTATTATTAATCTGTTTTCAGCAGATATAGATGAGAGGGTCTTTGAATTTTCTCAAAACAAAGGGATTGGTTGAAAATTAACTGTTTATATATTGTAATATGTTTTCTACTATGTCTACAAATGTTAAATCTTATTTTAGATTTTATTTTTGGTAATTTCTTATTAAAGTGTGCCATTTTGATGTGTGTGTATTGATATATTTCTTTTAGTTCTGAACTCTTTACAGGCCAGCTATTTTAATTATTAAATATTGAATATTAATATACATTGTTATATGACTTAATAAATGCTTGTGATACAAGATATGAGTTTGAGTCTTGTTCCAAACTCACACAATTTAATGTGAAGTCAAAAGATAAAGATATTAGTAAAAAAGCAGTTGAGTACAATGACAGAAAGAAATCCATTTCATCCATTAAAGTGTTACACCAGAAAGTAAATCTATATCAACTGAACTATGGCAATTTTATTAAAGAAACAATTCTAATTCACCAGACACAACTAAATCTTGACATAGCCAATTTCAAATTTAGCTGTCTGTTGGGTTTTGGCCTATATGCAGAATTCTTAGGTTTCTTTGACAAGTTACATGGCAAAACTTTCATGAGAGTTGTTCCACTGGGCTTAGGGTGGAAAGATAAATTATGTTAGACTGGCTGCTGAAAAGATTACATGAGATGTGGTAAACTTAACAACTGATTTATTCAAACTCCTGCTGGATCCATTTTTCTCCCAGCATTCCCTATTTACAATCATCATAATAATCAACATTATTGATGTTGTTATAAACATCTCCCTTCTTGAGGCAATTTATTTTCTTTATTAATTTATTTCTAACTTTTCCAAATTACAAAATGAATAATTACAAATCAACGTTTGTTTTGGTTACAGTCTTTGTAAAATCAAACATTCTTTTCCATTCTGTTTTTTGCCAGTTTGTCTCTCCCTGATTCGTGTCTACTTCCTCTTGGTGTTATTATGTGTGTGGGAGGCAAATGCTATTATTTTTAAATTGCCATCTATTTCTTGAAATAGAGCTGCTCTCAGACCATAAATGTTAGCATAAGTGCTCGTAGGTCTGGTTGGATCATATTATGATAGAATTGATGCTTGAATTAGTAATTCCTTTACTCTTTTAAAAGAATTCTCTTGTAGGTAATCCCACACAAATACAGTGTCTGTTTTCAATAATTCCATCATTGGTTTCTTTGTTTTAGACAAGTTTGGTAAGAATTTCTGACCATGCCAATTATATAACATAGTTCACTTTGTAGGTGGAGGCAACTCCTGAAGGGCTTTTAGTCTTTCCTAGTTTTTCTCCAGAAATGATGTCTTTTTGAATTCACACTTCTTCATTAAGCTTGAGTCCAACTTTTTGTAATGTTTTAAGAACAGTATTATAGTTTTTCATTGTGTTATTCCATAGTTCTACCATAGATTAGAACATTGTTGATAATTGTTTTAGCTCCTTGAATATTTTTCAATAATTCTGATATCTTTATTTGAAATATTTCTGGAGATGATGTTATACCAAAAGGTAATCTTTTGAAGCAATATCTCCCAAAAGGAGTAATGAAAGTTGTGAGTAGATAGCTTTCTTTACTTAATGGAATTTGGTAGAATCCACTGGTAGCATCTAATTTAGAAAAAGATTTAGCTCCATTTAGTTTAGGCAAAATATCATCTAAATTTGCTAACATGTTTTTTTTCCCTTTTCACTGCTAGATTCAGGTTCTTCAAATCTACACATATTCAAACCTTTCCATTTCTTTTTATTACAGGTACTAAAGGTACACACCAATAAGTTAATTCTGTAACCTTTTCAATAATATCCTCATTTTCCAGTCTATTCAATTCTTTCTTCACCTTTGGTAAAAAAGGGAATGGGACTCTCCTAGCTGTTGTTATACAGTAGGGTGAAGCTTCTTTTTTCAGAATTATTTTCACTGGGTCTTTGTTCATACACCCTCAAGCATCAAATAAAGTTCCCTGTTCAATTTTGTCTAAATGTTTAACTAACTTCATTTTGATAGACATTTGTCTAGACAATATGTTCTCTCCCTTTACACATTTAATGACATATATCTCTGAATAATATTTTTCCTTAACTTCTGTTTTTTTTTCATTTTGTCTCTTGATTCCTTGGGGAACATAGGGCTGCAACAACACCTCTTTAATGGATGCAGTTCCGGGTGATCCTCTTCAGCTCAGCCCATGTTGTGCTGGCTGCCTTCACCTCTGCATCAACACTCTGTGCCAAGTCTGTTTTGGTTGACCCACTTTTCACTTCCCTTGTGGATTCCAGTCAAGGACCTGCTTGGTGACACTAGAAGCAGTTTTGCGGAGTGTGTGGACGATCCATCCCCATTTCCGTTTCTTGATGGGAATCTCAATTGGGGCTTGTCTGGTCCTGTCCCACAGCTGGTTGTTGGGGATGACTTCTAACCACCTGATATTGAGGATGTTCCTGCTACATTGGTTGATAAATGTCTGAAGTTTGTGGGTGTTGGTCTTGGTTACCAAGGCCATCAAATCTCTTAAGTCAGGCAAAGCAGCGGGCCCTGGCTGTATACCACCTGAAGCACTGAAGGCAGACATCCAGACTTCAACTGACATGCTGCACCCACTCCTGCACAAAACCTTGGAGCAAGAAAGAGTATCTGAAAAGTGGAAGAAAGGCCACCTTGGGAAGTTGCTGAAGAAAGAGGACCTGCCATTCCGCAACAACTGGAGAGGCATTATGCTGCTGTCCATCCCAGCTAAAATACTGACCTTCTTCTGTAGCAGTATTAAATTTTCCAATGTACTGGTCTATTCCTCCAAGACTTGTGAATGTGTCATTTATTGATTTTAACAAGGGTTTTTCTCTCATATTTTTGTATGTTTTAGTTGAGATAGTATTTATGTTGGCACCTGTGTTGATTTTAAACCTCACTGCTGTTTCACAATTTTTTAAATTCTTATACCACAGGTCATTTAACTCTGTTAACTATCCTAGGAAACGTTTCTTCTCTTCATTTACTATATCTGTATCATATTTAGTTTTAGTTCTAACGGTTGCAGCGAAATGATTCATTTTCCCACATTTCTTGCAGTGTTTCTCTTTCACTGGACAGTTTTTAAAATCATGCTTTCTGTTACATCTACTGCACTTGTTGTTTTTTCCACTTTTCCTTGTATCTTGTGGGTTTCTTTGGCTCTTTAGTTCGTCTATATTTTTTTAATGTATTTCTTCCATTTGAGATTTTATTTGCTCATTGCTCTTGGCCATACCCATAGCTTTCTCCAGTCTCAAATCAGGAATTAATTGTAGTCTTTTGGATAGGTCCTTATTCTGTCACAAGATGGTCTCTAATTTGGTAAGTTTTTCTGGGAAACTCACATTAATTTGTGCAATGCACAAATAAAGTTTTCCACTGGTTCTCCTGGTAAATGAACTCTTGAGATAAAATTATTGCTCTTTCATGAATTATATTTCTTTGGGACATGAAATAGGCATTGAATTTAATGTTAAGAGCTAATGTTAAAAACTATTGATATATTCTGTGAAGAATAGGAAAAGCAAAAAACTTTAGGACAGAATTCAAGAAAAAGATGAACATTGAATAATAAAAAAGCTCAAACTGAGAAACCTAGACAAACTACTGATTAAAGTCAATGAATATATTGACTGAAAAATGTTTTGCTAAAAATATGAAGATAGAGGGCATGGGGAAAATGAGTTCACATTGTCATACTTGACAATTTTTCTTGCTAGATTCTATCTTACTCATTCATAAGTCTATAATTTGTCCATGTATTGAATATTGTCAAATGTCTGGTCCGGTGCTTGTATTATGTATTTAGAGAGTCTTTGCAATGTTATTGGTATTTCGGCTTCAGTGACTTTCCCACTGCTATAACATAGCTTCCCTGTGCCTTCTCTATAAATATTTTTATGGTGGTTGTTCCAAAGAGCTTTCTTCTTTGGTTTCAGCTTCTTACAGCTGAAATAGCTAGATACAACTGTAAGTTCTATGCTAATAGTTTCTTTTATCACACTTCTTGCTTTCCAGTCTTTGACCTTCAAAAACGTAGATGCAATGTCAATCATTATCTTGTCTTCATAATACCTGTTATTTTATTGTTCTCTCTCCTTAATAATGTTTTTCTTTTTCTTATACTCTTTCATGCTCAATCAATAACCCTCCTTGCATCTTAGTGGCTTTATTGTTTTGCTTGTGATGAAATGATTAAAAAAAATGTTTTCAGTGAACTAGACAAAATTGAACGATGACCAGATCTGTTGCCTTCCAGACGAAAATAGTAAGAACTGATTGATGTTATAAAGAATATCTTTATTAGATCCATTCATATTTATTAAACTGCATTCCACTATTATGAAGAGGTATCAAAGGAAAAAAATAACCAATTTTCATAATTTTATCCCTTATAAAAAGATTGGTGTTATTAGTTTTGTAAAATCTGTAATAACTTCAATTGCGTCACATTGGAGATAATACTGAAGTGTCTTTATAGCAATTTTGTTTTTAAAAATGCATTAAAAAAGATTAAATAGGAATAAAATTTTGATTTATGAACATTTTCAAAAATAAATTAAAAAAAAAAGTTGAATATAATTCGGATACAAGGCAATAGATAAAGTAAAGTAAAAAAGACACAATTTATTAAAATTAACATTACTAATTCTGATAAATTTATAGACCTAAGTAAGTGTTTATTTGTTTTGTTTCCATGAGCTTTGTTTTCAATTTTTAGAAATCTTTTTCAGGTCCGTTATAATTTATTTAAAATATTGATCATTAAAACATGTTACCGGTAAAATCAATCGTTTTAAGTTTCATACTTCCAATCAAAAAAGAAAAAGAAAACAACCAAATTTAATTTATGGCGCGAAAGTATAAATATTGTTGATGCCTGAAAGCTCTAACGCCATTAGAAAACATTTCTTTCCCTATTTTCATAAGATGGATCATGATATTACATTACTTCCTGTTTGGTTATCCGGTTTTGTCATATATATAACAGAGTAGGAAGTAAAAAGTTTAAAACTTGTTCTTAAAAATAATTGTAAACATTTAAAAAAAAAACATAAGCCTCCTTTTTCTTTTTAATGACATTTATTTTAAATAAAGATAGTTGGTTGCCTGCTTTATTTGATGAATTTAAAATGTATTCCTCGGTTATGTGCATGATGCTTCTTAGCTTAATGTAAAATCAAAAAGAAAAAAGCCACAAAAAATAAATATAATGACTAAGAATTAGTATTGAAGTTTGTTTCAATGGTATATTAAATTTGATAGCTTACATTTTATCGACTTCTTGCATTTGAAATGAATAAAATAAAATAAAAAAATATGAGGTTACATTTCTCTTCAAGAAAACTGTCTTTCCGTTAGTTCATTTAATTAGCTCAGTAACGAAAATGGTTTTTTCCACTTTTGTCTATTAAAATTATTTTATTGGGTAAAAAAAGTATTTATTTCTCTCCCTCAAAATTGCTTTTTTTTTTGTCTTCAATCCCTCAAAAATTCTTCCTCCATTTTGCAACCCGGTTTGGAACGGCCGGAAGTGCAGGTCAGGTGCCGCGGTTTGTTATATCTCCATTGTAACCTTGGGAAGAAGGAAATACTAAATACGGCCCTAAAAGGGACTTACGGACAGTTTTAGCCTGTTTTAATTCCTCTTAAATTTCTTTCTTTTTTGTTTGTTTTTTTCTAACTTGTAAAATCTTCAGTTTGTTTCGTTAGCAACTGACTTGAATTATTTGGCCCAGATCGAGTCATCAGACAACAACAACAACTACTTACTACTAAAAAAAAATATTTCTAAATAATATTTAAAGCTCCATCGTTAGTATTTGTGTACCTTAGAAAAGGTCGATTTTGTTAAAAAAACTAACCAGTTTTGGATTATTTAGTGTGAAGTTGAGTAATCGAGTGGCTTAAGAAAGCGGGAAGATATTTCATATCCTCCCTCCCCCACACTTTATGTTGCCATTTATTTGTTTCTTATGAATGTTTCTTTCTTTCCATCTTGTGCAACGGAAGACATACATTTCTAGTTCTTTTTTCCGATCTACTTGGTATTATTTAAAATAAAATAAATAGGGGGAAACATATCTAAGATAAAAAAAAGCATATAACTTGCCTCAATGGAATCGACCCGAACTCCTAAGGATAAACATAAATTTGGTAAGTAGTAAGTAAAAAGAAAAAAAAGTTTCTCTTTTTATTTTTCTATATTTTTCGTTAAATTTGACAACATTTACGATTCATGAGACATGCTTGTTTTCGGATATTGGATATATATCTCATTATTCATGTAAATATTTTGTCTAAAGCTTAAGAGAAATTATGTTAAAAGTTTTCTAAAGCGATATGAAGCTTTGTGAAAAAAATGAGTTAATGTTTTTATTTCTTTGTTCGATTTATTTAAAAGTGTATTTTGAAAAGAAGACTAAGAAGAGGCATGTCTGAAAAGAAGTCGCTTTTTGCACTACTAGTGTTTCTTTTTTTAATTGCTTTCTAATGTTTTAAAAAGCGCAAAGTGAAACTATTATTAAAATTAATGACCTATTAATAACTTTCTACCATTTAAAAAAAAAACTAATACTTTTTTTATATTACCAAAAAAGTTTTAAACTGACCAAATTCGCAATATGAGTTACACTACAGGAAAATATTTTGCGAGATTAATTTGTTTTTGTTTTAAGGAACCCTTAATTTTTTTTTTCCTCAAGAACATTTTTTTACGAAACTCATATCGAGAAAATTTTTTCTTTTTGTTTTTTTTTTATCCCACTGTTTTGTCATCATACACAAATCACGTTTGTTTGACTGTTTAAATTCGATCAAGACATTTTTACTACAAGTTTATCCCAATCTCGTATTGCGAATGTGACTTTTACTGAAAATAATTTTGTTAAAATTATTGTAGTTTATTTACTCGGTAAATTAATTTTAAGAAAAAAAATGATATCCGTAGAAAACCTCTTTAACCTTTACTCACTGCTTCAAGTCTTAGCAAGAGATATGATTTATTTATAAAAGTTTAAACATTAAATAATTATAATTTAAATTTAACTAAAACAATTAAAATACAAATCAAATAAGCCAGTGCACAGCTGGTGTCCATTGCAAAAATGGCGGTTTATTAACGATCACTCAGAAAAACTATTTTTAAGAATAATAAAAATATTAGATTAGAAAATAGTTCCACTATTAGGTTTATAGTTTAAATTTGCCGCGTGAGTAAAGTAGGATGAAAAATACTGACAAGTGAAAATTTCAATGACAAAAAGAAAAAAGGATTTTAAATTTCAAATTGGATAAAAAAAATCAACTGATTTAAAATTTAAAAAGAATTACAGTTGAGTTGATTGAGTATAATTACTGTAGTGTATTGTAGTATTGTTTTTTTGCGTGGTGATAAAGAAATATTTTTGCATACTTTCTTTTTTAATTTTAAATTTCACTTTCAGTAATTGAATAAATTAAATACAAAAATGAAGAAAAATGTTAGTGACTGTTTGAAATATCAGCAAATTTTATAATTTAAAAAATAAAGCTGTGACACAGTCACATCGAATTTTTTATCACTTGTCACTCAGGTTTTTATAAAAAATAAATTTTCAAAAATAAAAAAAGTTACAGGTTAATAATAGAGTATCTCATTATTTGTTTTGCTTGAAATATTACCTTTTTTGTTTATTTTTAGAATTTTACTCAATTTTACAGTATGTTATAAAAACAATTTTTAATGAAAATTTGTAAGTTACTATGCCTCTCTATTTTCGTAGTAGTCTCGTTTGAATGAGATGACATTTTTCTTAAGTTTACATTTCGTTTCGGTTTATTTTCATAAAAGGATTATGCAAAATTCATCCGTTGTTGAAAAATGTCATCTGTCAATCGTTTAAAATAAAATAAATAATGCAAATCTGTTTGAAAAAGACATTTTTTTTGTGTCTATAAAATAATCAGCAATGACCCATATGCATATCGATGTGTTATGAGCCTTCATTTAGGTTATTGTGGAGGGATCCTGAGTCGAATGTCCTCTCCCTGTTCTTTATTTATAAAAAAGAAAATCTTTAAGAAAATTAAAAAAAAATGTTTGTTGGCTTTAATGTTTGACAAGGAGAAGAGCAAAACCGAATTGGTTTAAAAATTTGTTTAAATAAAAAAAAATCTGTTATAAAAGGTGAAAATCCGCGCTAAACATTGAAGATAGAGAGAAAATGAAGCTTAAGCGGAAGTGACCTCTTTTGAGTTAGGCGGTCACCGGGTCAAACGGTCAATCTCTGCCGCCAACAATAGATGTTATAAATTTATGGCATATGGTCTGGTCATCTTCGTTGTTTTAATGGCACACAATTTCTTTGAATAAAATACTGTTACCGATATTGTTTCTCAGTTACCTTTGTAGAAATATTTTAAGATGTATTTATTGATTTTTGTCAGTACATCACAATAGAAATAAAAAATGAAAAAAACTCCATCCATAAATGATAATTTCTCTCTACACGATTCTTGAAATTCGATCTTTAATTATTTCCTTTTTATGTTTGTTTTTATCTTAGTTTGAACGTTAATCTTAAAGCTCGTCTTCTGTTCTTGATAATTCCTTTTTTTCTTTTCTTTTTAAATTGTCTGGAAAACCTGCCAAATTTTCCTTTTTTTTCCAATGATGAAAATAAAATTCTTTTTAAAGTTTTTTATTAATTTATTTATTTATTTTAAAAAATTCTTCATGTTTCATCATAATTATTTTGATTTAAATTGAAAGTATTAGTTTTCTGTTTTCAACCTTATTGTTTACAATACATTGAAAAATGAAAATGAAAAATATACACTTTCTCAGAATATGAATCAAGGCACAAAAAAGAAAGATGGATGCATTGTATTGTTTTGTTTTTTTGTATGTTTTTCTTTTACCTCGGTTTTCAAACTGGTTCAATGATTCAGAACATTGGAACTGCATTGGTCAATTTTATTTTTATTAAAAATAATGCATCAGAATTTTTTAACGGTAAAAAACAAAGCTTTAGAAAATATTCGAACTTTTGGTTTTACTTTTATTTTTTAAATAAATAAATAAAATTGTTTTCTTAAATTATACGAAAAATTGTAATTGAAAAATCAAATTCAAAATAAGCTTAAATAACCACAAAATTTTTTTAGCATCAAAAAAGAAAATTAACTGTTCAACACTCGCCAAATTTAGGATACGCCGTTTTTAAAAAATGTGATAAAAATTAAAAAAAAAAATTAAATAGTCTTTTACTTTTACTATTCTTGGAAATATTTTGATTAAATAATTACCAACAGATCTTGCTTTGTCAAAATTGTTAAAAAAAAAAATCAAGGAAAATTTCATATTAAGCAAGAATTTTCTATAACTCACTTTTTCTCTAATGAACTATTTGTTTCTTTACAAATGTTATCATTTGCCTACGTTTATTCACATTGTTGCCATAAGGATTTTATTTTGTGTTTATTTTGTATGGTAGATAGGCCCCAGAGGAAATTACAAGCAAGAAATAAATTTTAAAAACCTTGTTCATTCGTTGACAATAAACAAAAAATTAAAACGAACTATGCTTCAATTTAGATACCTGTGCCCAAGAAATTTATTAAAGAAAGCTGCTAGTTTATCCACAGGTTCATCTGAATGTCCCCACTGTTTCAAATCATACCTGATCTTTTGTCTGTAACTAGTATTGACTTTCCAATGATTTTTGATCTTTGAGGAATCCCCAATGTTCTATTTTTGGTTGACGCACGTCAGTGGGTTGGGGGAGGAAAACTGTTATTCTGTACATTAATGTTCAGTTTTGGAATGTTTCTTCATTTGAATTAAAAACAAACTTTTGAAATTGCCTTTTTTTTTTCTTTTTTTTTCTTTTTTTCCTTCTTTTTAGGCCTCAAAAGTTGATAACAGTTCTGATACCTTCAACCACAAAGTAGTTTTCAAAATCTCCTTTTGATTAATTTCTCCAGACTGATATGTTTTGCACAAAAATCACATGTAACATAGCATTTATTGACATGCAAGTGTCATATATTTCTGCATATAAGGTGACCTTTAGATAAGACAAGTTAAAAAAAAGCAAAAAAAAAAGCAAGTTTTCATGAATTTATCCTATACCTGTAGTTTGTATAAGACAACTGCTTATTGATTATATAAGGATGATGTTATTGGAAATGTTGTTACTTACTATATCCTAGGAAATTCAAAATAAACAAAATAACAAAACTGATTCTAATGTTTTTCTTACACACATCCCCTAAAAGGGAAACCATTGTTTTTTTTTTTTTTGTTTTTTTGTTTCATCATGTGATCTCTTGCAAATACTGAATCTTTTTTCCCTTCTTTTCTAAATAGTTACAAATTGCCTAGTATACTAAGGGCCATTTACTTCATTGATAATCACAAAATACTGCTAATAACAGTATGTTAATAGTATTTACATTCTATTACTGTGAATGCAATCATAACTCAATGTTTACATTTTCTCACCTGAGCTTCCATGGATACAATTGATATGGAATTACGAATAGGCAAGTTTTTATGAAATGCCAGTAAGATAGAAATGGTTTTGTTACTTTTATTATCAGTTTATTTGATAATGTGAATTTTTTCACATATGTTATAGGTTATTGCACTGAGGCTGAGATTACATGACTGACAAGGCAGATTTTTTTCCTGCAGTAGGTTGCCATTTCTTTCTGCGGTAGACCAGTTGTCACCTAAGGCAACCTGGTCTGTACTGCTATTTACCCATAAGGTGGGGGGGGGGGAGAAGAGGATTCATACCTTTCCCAAGGGTATTAGCATATAAGTGAATGTAATGGATTTGGCTGGGATTCGAACACAGCTCTCTGATTCCTCAGTCTGATCTGATATCCATTACTCCACTGTGCCTCCTTCCAAAATGAAGACTTTTCTATAAAACTTTAATAAAAATGAAATAATTTTTTTTTTTTTTTCCCCGCAATATTAGTATAATATTTGATATGTGTAGGCCTCCGTCGATCAGGGTTGACCATGGTAGCATACTAGTCTGCTTGGCTGGAACATCGACGTCTGTGACTAGATGCCGATGTGAGAGTGACAATCTCTGTTGCATGTGTTTTCTGTCAAAGGTCTGTTGGAGCTGTCACTTTCTGCAGGCCTGTGGCGACTTGGTCAGCTTCTCCACCCCTGACTTGAGGTGTTTGTTCAGGGTTCCTCTCCATTCATCGTATAGCTGCCAGGCTCTCCCAGGACTGATTGATGTCCACAGCTTTCATGTCATGTCTCACTACATTGTGGTCCTGCAGCTGTGGCTACTCAGCGGGTCTACTTCCAACAGCCAGCTCTCCGTACAAGAGGTCTTTGGGGATGCGGCCGCCTGGCATGTGATGGACATGGGCCAACCAATGGAGTCTGCACTGTCTGAGCAGTGTGAACATGCTGGGCAAACCTGCTCAAGAGAAGACCTCGGTGTTGGGCACCTTATCTTGCCACACTGTTCCCAGGATGTGGCAGATGCTTCTAATGTGTAAGGTGTTCATGCGCCTTTCTTGCCTGGTGTATGTGGTCCAAGCCTCGCTGCCATATAGCAGTGTGCTGATAACGCAGGCATTGTACACTGCCATCTTGGTCTTCACCGACTGCTTAGGATAGGTCCTCATACGTTTTGTGAGGTGCACAAGTGTTGTGGCTGCCTTCCTGATTCTCTTTTTTTCAATCTCTGCGTCTAAGGAGAGGTTGTCATTGACGGTGGAGCCAAGGTACGTGAACTGATGGACTGCACCAAGCTCATAGTCATCAATGCCCAAGTTTCTGCATGCCTGGGAGAAATGGTTTGTTAGTGACTGAAGTTCACACTGGGTGTGAGTCGCTACCGTCACATTGTCAGCAAAAACCATGTTTCTGACAAGGGCTTCGCATACTTTGGTCCTGGCTCTGAGGTAAGCAAGGTTGAACCCCCCCCCATCTGATCTCGTACGCAGGCAAATCCCTTCTCTAGATGTACCAAATACATGCTTCAGAAGCAATGTGAAGAAAATCCCGAATAGAGTGGGAGTGAGGACACAACTCTGTTTGACCCCACTGCAGATGTTGAAGGGCTCAGAGGTGTTGCCATTAAACTGCACAGTCCCCCACATGTCGCTGTGGAATGGCTCAATCAAGTTCTGCAGCTTGGGTGGGCAGCCAATCTTGGACAGGATTCTGAAGAGGCCTTCTCTGTTGACTAGATTGAACCCCTAGTGAGATCAATAAAAGTGACATACAGCAGCATCTGCTGTTCTCTGCACTTCTGGCGGAGGGAGAACACCATGTCTACTTTTGATCTTTCAGCTCAGAAACCAGGTATACACATTCAGAGAGTTTCTGTGGGTGGACCAAGATGACCCAAGCAAAGACTTTTGCCCACAACACTGAGTAGCGAGATTCCTCTGTAGGTGTTGCATTTGCTTCGTTCACCCTTGTTCTTGTAGAGGGTGATGATCTTGACATATCTCCTGTCCTGAGGTATGGCCCCTTCTCTCCAGCTTTGGTAGAGGACCTCATGCAATGGGAGCAATAGAGCAGTCTTGCTGTGCTCGATCAGGCTGTCAATGCCCTTGCTAAGCTCCTCTGGTCGGTGGAGTAGAGGTTGGAATAGTGTTCCACCCATCTCTCCTTCTCTTGCACCTTGTCTACGATGACTTCCCCAGTGTTGGATTTGAGGGGAGCTGTCTTGTTCTGCACGAGTCCCATTGCCGTCTTGATGCCATTGTACATCCCTCTTATGTTCCTTGTAATTGCTGCTGTCTGGCTGGTTTCGATAAGCTCTGTCCAGTACTCATTGGTGTAGCAACTGGCAGTTTGATGAGCTTTGCTCCTGGCAGTTCGGAGGATCTGAAGGTTTCTTTTGCTGGATGACCGCTTGTATTCTGCAAGAGCAGTGTGCTTAGCCACAATGACAGGAACCATCTCGGCAGACTTTGCCTCAAACCAGTCATATGACTTTGAGGTATTTCTCCCAAAGCTGACCAAGGCATTGCAGTGCATGGTGTCCTGCAAGGTTGCCCACTTCTCTGTGACAGAGTCTCCGGTCTGTGAGGTAGCCCGCTCATTCTCAAACCCCTTGACAAACTGATGCGCAAGGTCTGGCTGGCTCATCTTGCTGGCATCAATGTAGGGATTCCCCTTCTTACGCGATGGAACTTCTTGGGCTTGATCTTGCAGCACATCAAGGAGTGGTCTGTATCGCAGTCCATGCTGTGGTAAGAATGTGTGTGAAGGATATTCTTAATGGTAGCTTGTCTTACTAGTATGAGATCCAGCTGGTGCCAGTGCTTTGAGTGTGGATGTCTCCAGGAGATCTTGTGCTGGGGCTTGGTCCTGAAGAAGGCGTTGGCTATGCACAAGTTGTGGTAAGTGTATAACTTGAGCAGTCACTGGCCACTGTCGTTCATTTTGCTGACACCAAACTGTACAAGGCACGAAGGCCAAGAGTCATGATCAGCACCCACTCTGGCGTTGAAGTCGTCTAGGATAACAAGTTGTTCCTTTCTGGAGGTACTGCTGATGGTGGTTGCCAGTTTGTCATAAAACTCGTCCTTGGTGTCCAGTGTCGGGGCATACAGGCTGACAAGGGTGACAGTGCCTGTGGTGGTGTTGAGGCAGAGAGTAAGGAGTCTCTCGGAGCCATTTCTGCCCGGTTCTACCGTATTCAGCAGGCTGTTTCTCATTGCAAAGCCCACTCCATGTTGGTGTGGTTTGTCTGAGCTCTTCCCCTGCCAGAAGAATGTGTAGTCCTCCTCCTTCAGTGATCTAGAGTTAACCAGACGTGTTTCCTGTAGAGTGGCGATGTCCACATGAGCTCGCTGATGACGGCAGTTTTCCTGGAGTTGCTGATGTCCTGGGGGTCTTCAGAGAGGCTGGTCAGCATAGTCTGGATGTTTCAACAGCCCAGTTTTAGAGTTGATTTCTTTTGTAAATTCTTGTTATTGCATGGTGTGAAGGTTGCAGTGTGCTTGTCGGATGTCTTCTAATCTCCATGCACTCCATGAAGAAGGCAGATCGTGCCGGGACAACACCTTACTGGCTGGGGACTACCTAGCTTGAGGCGGGCGGTAGCTGTCCAATGAAATCCAAAAATCTCTCCCACTGACAAGAATGACCCCTGACACTGCTCTACGCCAATCAAGTGGTAGCTTATAACTGGCAACTGCCATTCTCTGTGTTGTGTTGATGCCAAAGGCAAATCTGCGGTGTCCTCTCCAGTTATAGTGCAGGGTGTTTTGGTGCAGTGTGGTCGGATGCAAGCCTGGGCGATATTAAATGGAGGACAGGCTGTTGCCCATGCAGTGTGTCCCCACTGAGGCCAAAGGAATGACAATGTCGCTACAGTTTGGGTCCGGTGCTGTTACAGGCACTGCCAGAATGGGTTGGGTACAATGGTAAACTGATTTCTCTTCGAGATTTACTCCTGAAGCCTTTTCTATGACTGGATATAGCCGCAAGGCAGCGGAGGTTTGAAATAAGGGTTTTTCATCCCCTAGGTGAACTGCCCTCCCAGGCTGTTGCTCCACCTACTTGATGCCAGATGTAGTTTATCGTCATACCCAGGACCTCAGTTTGGGGATTAACTATTTGCCCATAGCTGGGACCCTAACAAGTACTACTGCCCCGGGTCAGGGTGGACCTGAGAACAACAGCAATTAAGAGGTGGTTCCATGCTCCTCAATTTGATATGACTTTGATATATAAATATTTGATATAACTGCTAGTTATATAGGTATTGGCTAAACATAGAATTTTTCCAAGATTTTAAGATGTATTTAGCTAAACTTAGCCCTGAAGCACACAGTGAAGATCACTTACAGTTTGTGAGCCTAGGATATTATTAGTAATTGTTCTATGATACCATGATTGGTGTCAAAGGTTGACTGGTGATCTACATTTTATTTCTAAAGAAAGAAAAATATTTTTATGTTAAAGCAAAATGTTACCATGAATTATCTGGTTTTTGTTACTTATGGAGTGTAGTGTGAGATGTGAAATTGTAAGCTTGGGTGGGATTGGTCATTAGGTGCATTCTTAGGTCTGTAACTTAAGTGTTAATTTTGATAAAGGAATTGTTTAGTTGAAATGAGTGAAACAGAGCATATCTTTATGGATCAGGTTTATTTTGATTAGGGATATAACACTTTCAGATAGAATTGATGATAATACCTGTGATAATCAGGTCAAATGAGGGTGAGATTCTCAAACATGGAAAGTGTTCCACTGAAGGTGGATATGGGCAATACAAGGCTACCATTTTTGATTGGCTCGCCAATGAGAGAAGAGCTAGGATGGAGCTTCTTCATTTTCTGTCAGATACTTACGACAAAGGGCCATTGTTTTGATTGGGCCACCAATCATATTGTGTTCTTAGGAGCTTTCCTTCTTCCCCTTCAAGGTGTATAGCACAAGACTATTGGTTAAGTATTATTATTGGCTAGCCAATACCATTGGTCAAGCATTATTATTGGCTGGCCAATCAGAGCAGTGTGATTGGGGTTTGCTTCCCCCCATAACAAACAGTCGCCATAAAAGCAGCTCAAACTGCTCTTGTTGCTTGTAGACCAATACTCTCCCTGCCTGCCAGGATGACCATGGTCAGCTAAAAAGACCTCTTTTCTGCACCACTTTTCTTTGAATTCCCTCAATCAATTGCCTTCATTTAAATAGTTGAAGGACTTTGGCCTGTTTAGCCATAACTGCTACTGCCAGTCAACCTATTCCTCCCAGCTTGAGAATTCCTTATATGGTGGTGGTGGTGGGGGGCATCTTCAAATTCCTTTTGTTTATGTATTCATGATCTTAAGCAATCTTAGTACCATAAATAAAAGTTATCTTTACACTTGTTAAAGAGAGTTGAAGTTAATTAATTTTACTAGCAACACTGGTGACTTTGATCTTTCACACAGGACAGAGAGGAGTCAAGCCTGACCTTTGACAGTTCTTCACCAATATTTGTATACTGAAACAGTGTGGGGGCACAAGATTGGTGCAGAGTGGGCTTGCTGGAGATGGAGCAACAGCCACAGACCAGAGTGAGAGTGGCATTTAAAGAAGCATGTTGCAACAGGGTCATAATTGGTGCCCGTGAAGAAGGATTTGGCCCCAGGAAAGCATCCACAGTTCTGTAGTGGGTGTGGGGTATCCTTATATTTGCTTAGCTTACTAATGCACAATGTCTCAGTGAAATTCACTTCAGTAATGATGATCTGCTAGACTATATTAGTAATCATTATACCACAGCAAGTTGGCTAAACTAGTATGTGTATTAGCTTATTGTCGCACAAGGTTATAAATGTGAGGCAGCACATGAGGATAATTTATATGTGAAGTATTCAACCATTTCAAATAATTTGACTGCTTTTTCTTCACATTTTTCCTTTGATAAAACATTGCATCACCCATTCTTGATTTAGCTCTCTACAATATTTGACTTTTTCTAAAATTAAAATTGCCATTGAAAAGGTAGATTCCAGTTTATGGATAAGATTCAAGGACCACAATGAGGTTTTGCTAATGGTGATCTCAAAAAGATTATTGCACTTATTTTAAAAGTGGAAGGAAAAGTGTATTAGGTTCCAAGTGGAGTGCTTTAAAGAGGAGTAAGGCACCTTTGCCTGAAGTCAACTACTTTTCTGTTAATTTTAAATTGCAGAATCATTTCCGGACAAACCACTTGTAACATTTTCTGCTAAGCTTATACCTAGAATACTTAATCTTCCTAGTTTAGTGTATAGAATCGCTGTATAGGGAATTTTAATTCTTGTTAATTTTATAATACTTTTAAATAGAGCAGTATGTGTCTTGTTTGGATTTATTTAGTCTTTAACAAATATGTTACTGTGTGGAATGTTTTAAAAACAACTGTGATGAAAACAGAAGCATTGAGAAATAAGATCAGTCGAGGTTGATTTTCTTTTTTCTTTTTTTTCTTCTTCATTCTTTGTGCAGATGTGTAGAATGTTATGGATACTTCTTTTCCTGATTTTCTTGTTTCCTTATACTCTCTCCTCACTATTCCTTTTTTGTTTTCTATTTTTTGGTTCTGATATCAAAGATAATATAACAATGTTATTTCGGTGTCATACACAGGACTTATTTTAAAATATTGTTTGAATATTTTGTTTTTTTTTGAGTTTTGAAAATATAGGTGTATTCCTTTTTTTTTAGTTCTTGTTTAAATAATTAGTTTTCTTTTTAAATTAATACTTAAATGGCAAATTAAATATTTGTCTATGTCTTATAAATGGACAGCACACTGGTGTATATATATTTAGAGGTTCTTGATAAAATCCAAAGAATCTGCAATGTTATTGGTCCTGACCTTGCATCTCAGCTTCACTTTCCCACCACTGTAATATAGCTTCTCTGTGCCTTTTCTATAAATTCTTTCATGGTAATTGTTTGGATGAGCTTTCTGCTACCTAGACTTTGTGAATTTAAGTGCAGTACTAGATTGGCAGCAATGTCTCTTCATTTTACAGTTGAAATGGTTAGATGTAACTGTAAATTCTATGATAAGTTTCTTCTATCGCACTTCTCACTTGTGGAACCCACTTCTGGCTTCTTGTTTCTCAGTCAATTTTGTTCTTCAAAAAATTTAAAGGCAATGTTAATTATTATTTTCTGTCTTAATTCTTGTTCTTTTATTCTCTCATTAATAGTAGTTTTTCTCATTCTCTAATACCCAGTTACACATAAGTGTCCTAGTGGCTTTATTGCCTTGTCTGGGGGTAAAATTATTTAAAAAAAAAAAAAATAAAATAAAATAAAAAAGGCAAATAATATATAACCAAACTAGCGCAGATGATTTTCAGTGCTTGATTCGGATATTTTGGGTATGTTGGTTATTCTCAAGTGATATTGTCATTGCTATCAATTTGGTCTGTTCACCTTTGTTCATTCAGCTAGAAATCTTCAACAGAAACTTTCAACAAAACAATTTTGACATGTTTATTTATTGGCAATACATTTCTTCATAAACAGCACACACACCTTTTTTTTCTTTTTTTTTTTTTTTTCAGTGAAAAGTATCATGCTGAAAATGTTATTTTTCTTTTCTGTTTAATATTAGATCAGTAAACAAAAATATATGAAAAATATTCAAAAAAATAAATGCATGTTCATATAACTAGATAATCTCTAGAATTTTATTTCTAAAAACCTTTAATACAGGCATAAGATATCCCGACAAATAAAAAATGATACCAAAATTATCTTGGTAGCTCAATTAGCGAATGTGTTATGACCATTCAGTGTTCATAAAAACTTTGAAACTTTTTCTCTCGTGTTATTTTTAAGAGTATAACTGAAGATGCAGGCTTTAAACAAATTAAGTCATTATAAATGTAATGTCATATAGGGAGTCTTGAATTAAAGTAAGATAATTCTAAACATTTTGAAAATTTTGTCCTTAAAAACAAAAGTAGAAACATGAAGCAAAAGGGCAAATTTTTACTAATCATCTAAGTTTCATTTCAACAGTTAATGACTTGCAACTTCTTACAAGAAATGAAACTAATTATCTTTTTCAGTAGTACCTAAATAAATAAAAAAAAAAAAAACTACATTTATCTATAAGAATTTTTAAAAATAGCTCTTTTCATTGTAATATCAATATTTTTTGTATTAGATGTATCTTTGGAAAATTGTGAAATTATGTAATTTTCAGCTCCTCAAAAAGCAGGACAGTAATGACTACAAAATTTAGAAATTTGTTTTACAAAAGGAAACCAAATTCTTTAATAGTGCTTTAAAATTCAGTTTTAAACTGATAGAAAAGACTTTCTGGACATTGTGAATGGTTCTCCTACACTTCCATATCTAGCCATCACATCAAAGTCCCATTTGAAGACAAATGTTAATTCCACTTGTGCAATATCATCTGACACAGGCAAATAATTATTTCTGCTTTGTTGGGGATAGAAAAAAAAGCACTGAATGGAGATGCAATATCAATGACTTAGCCAATGTAAAAGTTGGAGTCATAATATACTGCAACTCATTGGCCTTGATGCTCATAACTGAAGGTCACCTGAAGTGATTCTTCTTCTTCACAACTTCTAGTTACTTAAATACTCAGAAACACTGAATACCTTTTCATCTTTCCTTAGAGGTGGAGATTAATCAACTGATTTTCCTGTCACAAAGAGCTACTTTCAACGCTGTTGATCTTGCTACCTAAGAAAATCTTCAGATATCAGAAACTTGATCTTTCATTGCTTCCAAACCACTGCTTAACAGACTTCACAGAACAATCATGCTTGATGACCGAGTTGATGATTCTCTGTTTCTCGGCAGCTGTGTGATACACTTTTCCTTCTTTTATGTTTCATTTTTAGCAATCCTTTCCTGTACATGAAGTTTCAGTAGTACTTTTTGTATCTTTGTTGCAAATATTTTGCATGCTTTCTTGAAATGTCAAGAACTGATTGCCACTCAGTTGGCTGATTTTGCTTCCAGCCATGCTGTAGTCTGGTTATGATTGAGCATGTTTGAAGTTGATGGATGTTAAAGTGATGCATTTTGGGTTTTTTTTGTTTTTTTTTTCAGTTCCACCCCAGATGTCGTTAACACATTTAAAATTTGAAGATGTTTGTGAAAATCTTTTACACTTTCATAAAAGAAGAAAAAATCCCTGAAGATGTTACTTGAGTATTAAAAAAAACCCATTCAAATTCAACTGTGCACATATAGAAAGTTTGTCAAGAGATTTATCCAAAAGTAATAAAAGTCAAAAATCATTTTTGCTTAAAGTTGGTACTTGCATAATTTAAAATATTTTTTCATATATAACACAAAAAATCTATATTGAATATCTATTTTCTTTTTTTAAAAATAGATATACTTGTAATTTTTCATTGTAATTTCTGAAATTCATCTAAGGGATTTTTCTGTTAAATCAAGATATATTTGAGAATTGAAAAATGTAAAGTTAAATGCCATTTTTGAGTTAACAGTAGAATGCTTCTGTGGTTGTGACAGCTCACATATGTTTTAAGCAAAAAAAAAAAAATTATTTTTACAAAATCTGGTCAGTTATTCATTAATTTTATGAATTTGGAACAAAAGACAAATACTGGATATTTTTAAGAGATTTTAAAATTTATTTTCATTAGCTATCAAGAATGGAGATTTGGTGATTCTTAAAAAGTTAAAACCTGATTTAAATATGTTAAAAAAAAGCTTTTTTACAAATTAGCTTTAGATAAACAAAATTTAGCTTCAAAGGAGATATTTAAGTTATTCAAAATGTATTTTAAAGATTTCTTCAGTAAGTTTATAGAAATAATAATTTTTAAAAGACTTTCTATTTTAATTATGGACCAACAAGAATGAGTAAAATTTAAAGAACTTTTTTAAAATTTTGTTTTTTAAAGAAAATAAAAATAACTGCGGAAATGGCAATTTAAAATAAAACTGAGCTGCCTAGGGCCCCTGATTTTCAGTTTCAAATTTTCCTTGATTCACTATAATGACTTGATTCAGTGATTTTTGGCAATTTGTTGTTTATTAACTGGTTTAGATTACAAAATATAAGTAAAATTATTAAAAAAATAATTTATTGACAGTTAATGTTATTAAAGGACTTTTTTGTTCAATTTAAATTTTTTTACAATGGTAAAGCACTGAAGATGATGCAATAATCTGGAAGAATCGCTGTGTGATGGTAAGCTTAGATGAGTCAGTTATTTCATAGAATGGTGTTTTTGGAGAATTGTTTTTTTCTTTATTTCTAAATTGTATGGTAGGCATGTGATAGCATTTACTTTTTCATATTCATAAAACAAGCTTACATGTTGTTTAGAGTCTTTTACTGGTAAATTGTGTGAGGCCTAAAGGAAGTGAATTTCATAAATTTATTGGTTTGATCTTTCTCTCTCTCTCTCTTCCCCAATCCAATTTTGACACCAACTAGTGTCTGTCTTCCATTTCCACTTTAGCAATGGATTTTGGTGGCCATGACTGGACGGAGCCATGACCTTCTGACTTTCATCTCATTTGCAACATACAGTTTCTTAGAAAAGTTATAAAATATTTAAACATAGACTAGCCAACATATTCTCAAAAAATCTACAACACATTTTTCTTTTATGTAAACATTTTTGTTCTTAATTATTTTTCAGGTTTTATAAGGAAATACCTGCAAAGATTTGTAAAAACATTTTAAGGAAATAACCACATTATGCTATTGTTATATTAAAATGTTTAACAAAATTGGAGAGACAGTTATGAAAGAATTAAAAAAAAAAAAATTCTGAAAAAGAAAATCAAATAATTAATTTGTTATTTATTATTGAAAATTACATTAAAAACGCAGATTCTGTTTAAGATTAATGATTCCGTGATTGTGGAAAATTTATTCCCCTAGCTGACTTGGTTTTATTTTAAAAATAAATAATTGCATTATGCAGTTTTAAAATACATCATTTAAAGAAAATATAATAAAAAGATCTAAACTGTAATATCCACAGATGAAAAAAAATTTAACACAGTATCCCCTGTTTTTGATTTGTGGGCACAGATATGATATCAACTGGTTATTAAAAATATGACATTGCTGTACAATGTGTAAATTTAATTTTTTTTTTTTTTTTTTTTAGTGTCGAATTTCTCTGGTATTTCCATTAAAGTTTTCAACTTAGAAATTTTTTGTGAAAGACAACTTCAAACCTTATGGTTTGTCCACCAAATTGATGCACATCCTTTTTTTCTTTAAGATAGGATTATTTGATATATGGAGGGAGACAAAACTCCAAGCGCAACTAATTTGAAAAACACCACTATCAAATTGTCAATTTTGAAAATATGAAAAATTGCTGTTCTTCATTGAAATAGTGACATAATTTAAAAAGATGTTGAATAAAAAGTAATCATCACACATGCAAAAAAAAAAAAAATATCTTTAGAAAGAGAAAAGATTAAATTTTATCAGCAGTTGAAATGGAAGGAAATTTCACTACTTTGACATATGTTTGCACAAAGGCAGTCTGGGATACCTAATATGGCAGTGGTATCAAAGCAATCTTTTTTAATAATATACAAGTAAATGTTCTGATTGTCTTTATGACAAAATCAAATGATGTTGAGTGACTCATTATTTTAAATGTCCTTTTGTAATTTTATTTGAACTCAAAAAGTATTAAACCATCACCTGTCACCTGTATATATTTTGTTTATATTTTTGTCTTCATGTTGAATGTCACTTTATTCAGGTCAGTATTTTTTTTCCACTACAAATTTGACTATGGAAGGTTTGGCAAAGGGACAAACCTTGTTAACAGCTACAATGGATAGATGATTACCCACATCCTAAAAGGGCATGTTGAATTGAAGAAGATTAGTATTTTGATATTTTTTTTTTTTTTTTAATAATTAAAAATCATTTGCCCTATTTACATTGTTCCGACTGTTGTCCTCATCTTTATTATCATATTCACAATGTTTCAGCTGTTGGACGCTCCAGCCTTCAGTTATAAATCTATCATTAAAATTCAAAATTGATATGAAGCTGGTTTAAAAGCAGCATTAAGCATCTGTATAGTTAAGTTTGGCCCAAGGCTACACATGAGGCACTTTGGAATTTATTACTCCTTGGTCTGCAAAACCATTTTGAGGTATTTGTTTATTATTTATCAGTTTAGTTTGGCACAAGGCCAAAAGTATGAGTTACTGAGTGATGATAAAACTCTGTAGTAATTAGCAGTATGACTAACTATTATCAATTTTCCTGGATGCCTCTTACTAAACTAAGTTTAGTAAATTTCCTATACTTATTTGTTAATTTCTTATTATGTCACACCTCCAACAGATCGTTGTCACTGATACCCAAAGGCTAACAGCTGCATCAGCACTGTTATTACCTGACATGTAGGAGAAAACCTATTATCAGTCTGTTACTTTCTACAAGATCTTCAGGCTAGTATGGAAGAGAAGGACTTGTAAAATCCAGATAAGAGTTAGTCTGAAATTAACCAACCTTCTACCCAAACAGGCTTATTTACTTTTCACAATGAACTGTTTCTTTTAATTCATGCTTTTTCATTTATTTTTCAGATTCAACATGAAAGGTCTTGAAAGTCCTGTAAAAAAGCGTGCTCGCTTGTCCCTTAAGAAACGGGAATCTATTTGTGAATCTTCTCCACAAACTTCCAATATTTCTTCCACCTTAAGTCCAGCATTTAATTCTGCAATCAAATCAAATGTCACTTCTACACCAAATTCTACAAATTCCTTTGCTGCCTTTAATAATAATATCAACACTGCCACGCCCACTGCTTCTGCTGCCATTACAACATGTGCGACCACATCTTCTGCAGTAACAACAACTTCGACTACTTCTGCAGCTGTTGCTACCTCAGCAGCCCCAGAAGCAGAAACTCCCCGGAAAACGTAAGTTTAAAAAATCTTTTGTGAGGAAGTAACACTGTCCTTTTGATTTTGAAAGTTCGACTGCATTGTAATAGCCATGTTGCAGAAACAGTTCTTAAATAAATTACAGGTACATATAAAAAGGTAGCTAAACACTTGATAATGTAAATCAAAAGCTGATGATTCTGATGAATATTTCCATTGCCCTAGATAATGAATAGTAATAATTATTTTGTCCTTTTTCTCCTTAAAAATTAAAATAATCTTTTCATGACGGTTACAATTAAAAGAAATAAGAATAAATTACTAAACCATCACCTACCCTCATACCTTTTCTTTTTCCAATATTTGGTATTTATACCAATTTCTGTAGGTAGAATCTTTTCTCTTAATGTTCTCTAGATATCTTATCACTTTGTGAAACTAAAACTCTTCTATTGCTACCAATGAATTCTCTGCTCTAAACTGTCTTCCTCTTAGTTGAAATGATTCTAGGATGCATGTGCATGGTGTTTACATTCAAGAAGATATTCCAATAGCAAGGGAATCGTCTCTTTGGGTAATTCTTTCATGTGCTTTTTTTTTTATTGCACTCCGTTAACTCTTTTTCCTTTATTGCTCTCCTCAGGATTAACATATGAAACAAAATATCTGACAGTATAGAAATGGTTCTCTCTCTCTCTTTCTCTTAATGGTCATCCGGATGTCAAGTGGTTTAATCATTCTAATGTTCCTAGTATTCAGACTTTGTTTTTCAATTGCTCAGTCTCACAATCAAATAGTAGATTTCCCTACTCCCTAATAATTCTGATCAACAAGCTTTTGTATTCAATTTGTTTCTTTCTTCCA
This sequence comes from Acanthosepion esculentum, assembly GCA_964036315.1. NCBI lineage: Eukaryota > Metazoa > Mollusca > Cephalopoda > Sepiida > Sepiidae > Acanthosepion > Acanthosepion esculentum. The sequence continues at coordinate 21,007,776 of OZ038513.1, forward strand.
CTCTTGTTGCAAATCTATTCTCTTGGCAATTTGGATCACGTTATAGTATCTGCTGATATTTCTTTTGATTTGTTTATTAGACATGGTCATCCTATTCACAAGACTTTTTTTGTTACCAGAGTACCAAATGGTATTCATTCTATGATTTTTCTTCAAGACACCCTTTGGGACAAATTTTTTTTCTTCCTTTTTTTTTTGTTGCTTGATTTTCATTGGTCACTCATGTGCATTCAACTCTATAAACCAACATTAGGATATATTGTGGCATTCTGAATTCAAAGAGATGATGCGTCCATCCGAAGTTTCAAGAAATTAATGGAGTCCAAGCCTCACTGAAAAATTAAATATTTCCTAGTGAGAAATAGGAATAAAGTATCACTGCCAATACTTGACTTTCAACATAGATCACTGGTGAGCAAACACAGGCAGTCTCATTATTGAATTAAGTAGACCACTTGACCATAGAGGAAACACATATATGGAAGGTAGCGTGACGTCTAATTGATCGCTATTTCTAGTCTATCCTCGATACTATACAGATCACCATTTCTACTCTATCCTCTATTACTATACATCTATTCCCTGCTCTATTCACTTTACTATTTCTCTATTTGGATTACTATTTGAACGAGTACTATTAGTGCGAGTGTTATTCGAAGGTGTCTGACACCCGCATTGTTCAATGGCGTACTGTAGTTGTATCTGCGATTACAAAGTCTCCACTACAACAAGCATTACGAAAGTGACGAATATTTGTTGACATTACAAAAGTGGCAACGAGTGTTCGTTGACATCACAAAAGAAAATGAGCTTACAAAATTCACAAATCCCTAAAACTAGACACTACCAATAGTACTTCTAACAACACAAAATTTATAATCCTACCCTTGAAAACCCTTTCTACAAAACTTGCGCATGGAGTCTCAGGAAAGAGATTGAACTTTTTGGGTGAATTCTGCTGTAACGTTTCTTTTGTTGGAAAAAACAAAAAAGCAGTGGTGTTTGTATTAAAGAATACTGCTAATTTGTTTGGAACTGATTGGATTGCATTATTTGATCTTTAGGACCTTCCAATTAACTCTTTTTGCAACAAGATAAATGTTATTACCCCCAGTATTAATAAGGCAACTGAAAAATTGAAAAATGTACTGAAAAAGAGTTTTCCAGAAAGTCTAGGGACATGCATGAAAGCAAAAGCTAAGTTTGCGTTAAAAGAGAATGTAACACTGACATTTAAGCCAAAAAGGAGTGTACCTTTTGCATCCAATTAATAATAAATTGGACAGACTAGACAAATTAGGTGTGATCTCAAAAACAGACTATTCCGAATGGGCATCACCAACAGTCTAAGTTAAAAAAAAGAATAATAAAATCCGCATATGTGCTGATTACCAAGTCCAGAGGAAATTTTTGCCAAACTGAATGGAGATATTTCTTTTTCTAAATTGGACCTGTCAGACGCTTATCTACAAGTACTAATGGACGAAGGCTGCTCAAAACTATTAACATAGGGTTGTACAAATTCAACCGACTTCCTTTCGGTATAAAGGTAACACCATGCACATTCCAACAGATAATGCATAACATGCTTGCCGGTTTGGATTGTGCTCAAGCATATTTGGATGACATACTTATTAAAAGTAAGACCCGAAAGCAACATGCAGAAGGTGTAAAAAAGTATTTGAGAGAATTAAGGAATATGGTTTTAAGATTAGTGAAGGAAAATGCAAATTATTTATGTCCAGACTTAAATATCTAGGACAAATTAGTGATGAAAACAGTAGACAACCGAATTCTTCTTGAGCGAATGCAATAAAGTACATGCCCACTCCAGCAAATGTAACAAAGTTAGAATCATTTTTAGGGTTTGCTAATTACTATCATATATACATACCAAACATGCATGAATTAAGAGCACCCTTGAATAACCTGCTGAAGAAAGATGTGAAAGGGAATTGGACAGATAAATGTCAAAGTGCTTTTGAAGAGATCAAGAAAGTATTAACATTGGATTTGTCACTAGGTCATTTTGACCCTAAATTAAAGATTGTGGTTGCAGCAGATGCAAATGATTCGGGTATTGGAGCAGTGATACTACACAAATATGAGCATGGAACAACTAAACCCACGCTTCAAGATCAATTATTGCAGCTGAAAGAAGCTACAGCCAGATTGAAAAGGAAGCATTGGCCGTCATATTTGCTATGAAAAAGTTTCATAAATTCATTCATGGTAGAGAATTCATACTACAGACAGATCATTATTGTCCATATATGGATCAAAAAAGGGTGTTCCCACACATACATCGAATAGACCGCAGCGCTGGGGAATTATCCTATTGAACTATAATTATAAAATGGGGTTTCTACCATCCCAAAAATTAAGTCATGCAGATGGATTGTCTAGACTAATACCAAGATTCTGCAAACCACTTGAAGACGCAGTAATTGCCCTGATAAGAGCCAAAAATGAAATTAATAATGTATTATACAATACTGTAAGAGAACTGCTGATAACATAAGAATTGTTGAAAAAAGAAGACTTTATAATGAAAATGAAGAAGCAATTAAGATTTAAAGGAAAAAATATTACTGGAAATAATGCATTTTCATTATGTAATGATGTACTTATGTACGCAGAAAGAATTTTGATACCAGCATTGTTGCAAAAACATATGCTAAAAGAATTTCACATCGGACATCCAGATCGTTCTGGGTATGACGATAAACTGCATCCGCATCCTGGATAAGACGATAAACTACATCCAGCAGCAAGGCTTCTGATCAGGAGGTTTTGAGGGCATAGAACCACCTCTTAATTGCTGGTGTTCCCAGGTCCACTCTGACTCGGGGTGGTAGCACCTGTTAGGGTCCCAGCTATGGGCAAATAGTTAACCCCTAAGTTGGGGTAAAAAACACTATGAAAATGTAAAAATAGGTTTTAATACCAGAAATAAAAAAAAAAAAAATTACCAGCAGCAATAAATTTTTGAAGGGTGGGGAATTACCAACAGTATGTTTTTGAAGAAAAAATATTACCAGCTATACATTTTTGAGGAAAATTACCAGCAATACTTTTTTTTTAAAATTATTTCCACCAATACATTTTTGATGGAAAAATATTACCAGAAATAGATTTTTGACAAAACAAAATATTACCAGCAATAAAAGTTTTTCAGCATTAAATAATCCATTGACGTTGATATGCTGTAAAACAAAACAAACCAAGCAAACCATACCAATAGGACATTCAGAAATTTCTAGAATGAAATTATTAATGAAGTGTTATACTTATTGGTCAAAAATGGATCAAGATATTGAAAATTTAGTGGAATCCTGCAGAGGTTGTGCTCTGGCAGCGAAGTCACCACCTATCAAAATTCAACCTTGGCTGAAAAGCGATATGCCATGGTCCAGGATACATATAGACTTCGCAGGACCGTTAAATCTATCTAGTGGTAATCAGTAGTTACACTAAATGGCCAGAAATGTTAAAATGTAGAAGACCGACTACTGCAGTAACAATAAAATTCCTACACAAGATTTTTGGAAGGTTTGGTGTTCCTGACTCTATCCTTTCAGATAACAGGGCTCAATTCACGTCTAGTGAATTTTAGTTTTTTTGCAAATCATTAGCAACAGAACATATTACAACTCCCCCTTATCACTCAAGATCAAACAGACAAGCAGAATGGTTTGTCAATACTTCTAAAGGGCACTAAAAAATCAGAGGGAGAGGAGTCGGATGAAATAATGCTACATTTTTGAGTGTTTACAGAATAACACCAAACCTGAACATCATGTCTGGAATGTTGCCTGCAGAGTTGATGTTTGCCAGGAAGATTAAGTCTGTATTTAATAAATTACTACCAGAATGGAAGACAAGAACACCAAGGAATCAAAATAATGTAAATAAATATTTTAAACCTGGTGATAAAGTGTTTTTTAAAATGTACTAACATGGAAATGAATTCTGGGAAGACGGTGTTATAAAAAAACAGATCAGCAAAATGACATACATGGTGCAAGGACAAAGGTGGGAACACACATTAATCAGTTAAAACTGAGATTCAATGATTTAGTAAGTCTCCAAAAAGAGGTACCGATGGAAATATCGTATGACATGTTTGACATACCCACGCCACCAGAAATTAGTGAACCAAGGAAGTACAGTAAAAGAACAGCAATGGAACATTTGAATATTGAACTGAAGCTGAAGAAATATAGACACCAGAGGAAGTCATCTCAAAGGGGAGGTGTTTTATCGCTGCCGGCACTTGAGTTTGAACATAGATTGCCAGTGAACAAACACGGGTGATCCCATTATTGAATTAAGTAGGCCATGTGACCATAGAGGAAATGCATATATGGAAGATAGTGTGACGTATAATGGATTGCTATTTCTAGTCTATCCTCTATACTATACGGATCACCATTTATGCTCTATTACTATATGGATCACTAATCCCTGCTCTATTCACTTTACTATTTCTTTATTTGGATTACTATTCAAGCGAGTATCATTGAGCAATTACTATTAGTGTGAGTGTTATTTGAAGGTGTCTGACACCCGCATTGTTCAATGGTGTACTGTAGTTGTATCTGTTATTAGAAAGTCTCTACAACAACAACAAGCATTACGAAAGTGAGTGAGTATTCGTTGACATCACAAAAGAAAATGAGCTTACAAAATCCACAAATCCCTAAAACTAGACACTACCAATAGCACTTCTAACAGCAACAACACAAAATTTATAATCTTATCATTGAAAACAAAAACTTGTAAATAAATTAGTTATCCTCAATATTGTGATCTTTACCACCATGTCCAAGACATGTTCCCAAATCAACATGTGAAAAAGCAGCAAACATAATTTCTACTAGACACATGCACACACACGCACACACACACACATTATCATTTGATTCCCGCATAGACAAACTAAATATTTAAAGTAAATTTTTGAGAATTTTGCATCCTCTCGGAAATACTAGTTGAAATCACAATCTTCTCCTTGGCTCACACTGCCTGTTCAGCTGCTATAGCCCACAGGACTCACTTTCTGGTTGTACTGACATCATAGTTCTGATCAAAATCAATGCCTTTTTGTATTCACTTGTAATAATTGCAAACGTGGTCTCAATGAGGATAAGTCTTTGCTTGCTGGCATCTGCTGATAAAGCAGGATGTTTTGCTAGTAAATTCTCTTTCAGATATATTGTTGATTCATCTGGAGTTTGCTTTTACTCTACCACTCTTCTACTTGCGTTTAAAAATTTTGGCAATAAACTAAATACTCTTGGAAGAAGGGAAAACTTGATTAAATACTAATTTTTTTAATCTAAAAGTTATTTTAACAAGTCTTTGCAGTCAATGCAAAGACTTGTTTAAAGACAGTATTTTCAATACTGTGTATTGAAAATGAAGGGCACAATGTAAAAGTGTTCAGGAATAAATGTTAACATTACTGACAAAACAGTCTTATTTTATGCATAATCTAAATGCAGTCACAATTTTACTGTGTTGGGTCAAGAAAAAAGGGATTGTATAATTTGAAAATTAGAAACAGTTATTGTATATTAATGCATTGCATTCAAAGTATTATTAATTTTTTTTTTTTTTTTTCATATACAGGGATGCATCATCACGAAGCAAAGATGCAGATAATTTATTTGACACTGAGGCAAACAATGATGTCATTAGCATAAATTCTGATGATGTTTATGAATCGATGCCAATTGTGGCTGCTTTGGAAAACTTGGGTAAGTGTCAGCATTTCTAGTGTCTCTAGTGGAGTGCATATTTTCTTTCACTCAATTTAAGGATTTTAGTTTAATAAAGTTGTGGGAAATATATAAAATTTCTTTCATAATTAGGTAGAAATAGTGAGTAATATTAGTACGGTTGTCAAAGATCCTTGCTTGAACTCTTCATCTCCATGTAAGAAGCAGCAACATCCTGGAAAGACTTTATTTGAATCTTTGCTTGTTTCCGTGTCTCTTTATTTTGGGTTTATCTGTTTGATATCCTTCTTGTCTCAGATCTCTGATTTTGATTTTTTTTTATATCTATTCATTTTGTGAAATATTGAAAATTGGTACCTTCTCAAGAACAACTATTTTGCTACTCTCCACAAAACACTGTAAATTGGAAACATTCTTTTGTCAACCAATTCTTTTGTTAATGCTCTCAATATTCTGTCACCTGTTCCTGCTCAACTTATTTATGCCAACAAAACGTGTAGTCACAAATGTGCAAAAATCTTTTTTTCTTTTCCACCATTTTTATACAAATGGACCTTTTTTTTTTTGTTATAATTACAAAGTTGGTGTTTGGTCATTTGGGTTGGGTTGGGTTTAGAACTTTTCATCACTCCATTGTACATAAAATTAAATCATTTCAGTGATCACTAAAGAGCCAAAGAAAGAAAAGTCAGGATTGAAATAGATTTCCAGAAACACAGATTTATGGCTGTTCTTACTGAGAAGATAAAGAAAAAAAATGTACTTGTGTGACATTAAAAAAAAACAAAAAACTACCAAATCCACATCCAGAGAATGACTGAAGATTATATCTGTTTAAACACTGCTAAAAACAAAAAGATGAGGATACTACTACAAATTATTCATGAAACACTTAAACAACATCTCTATAAAAAATTAAGTTTTGATCTGAAAAAGCGATACATTGAAATGAATATTTAAAAAATGTTCTTAACATTTGCAAAGATATTGATAGCCACTGTTTGCTCCTCTATATTGGTAAATTCTTGATGAGAAATTTTAGTTGTAATCCGTTTAATTCTCTTTGATACTGTTACTTAAATTATTACAGAAATGACAAAGACCTGGAGCATATTAATATTGTAATTATATCAGATTGTCTCAAGCATGATACACTATATGTCTATTTGTCCAAAACTTAATTTTTTAAAAAAATATACTAATATACTGAAAATTTGATTTTGTGCATTTAGTGTACCATGTCAAATGTCAATAAAAATTTGTTAACATCATTTGTTGCCCATTTTCATATTATTTTTATGTTATCTTAACATAATTCGTGACACATTTTTTAAATAATTATTTTCATTATGTCACTTTTTAAATATGAAAATCTATTTATTGTATAATAAATATGTAAACAAAACCAAAAATAAGGTTTATTTTCCACCGAATTGGTCAATATTTAACCACAAATAACACAAATTCTATGATCATAGTGAATATTAATGTGAATATTAATCAGCATTCAAAGAGCTTTCTAAAGATACACAACTTGACCATATTTGGAAAAAGTTAGCATATCATGGCAAATAGCAAAATCCACCATTTTGAATTTGGCTTAACTCAGTAAAATCCTTGTAACTGCATGGTTCAGTTAAAAGCCCACTACAAAATCTTATACGTATCTTGCCATGAAACAAATTTGTTGTCAAATTAAAAAAAATTAAAGATACGTTTTTTGAGAAATGAGAGGTCAGAGGTTAAGGTCATGGTCAAATTATCTTATTTGACCTTTAAACAGAAAAATAAATAGATCACCTTTTAGATCTATCAAAGTACTTTAAAATGGTATATAATTTAACTTTGTAGGTGAAAAAATTACAGATATTGATATTTAAATTTTGTGACTATTTTTCAAAATTTACCTTTTTAGCAAAAGTCAAAGGGTCATATCTTAGGAACCCTTTGACCTTGAGATGTAAAATAGGTACCATTCAATTTATATCATGAAGATCTGTAAGTATACCAAATTTGAAAAAAATCCATATTGGTGATGGTCAGACCCTTGTTGATTTGACATAGAATGACTATTATATAACAGCATGCAAAATACTTTATTTCTTTTGGTCATCTCTTTCAGATAACACCTGTTTTCTGAATAGTGTGCTACAGATCCTGAGGTACACACCAAGATTCATTCATGGACTCAATGAATTGTGCTACAAAGTGTCAAATGCAAAGAAAGGCAGGCAGGTGGATGCTTCGCGTTCAGTTAATGAGGTCAGATGATGTTTATTTTTGTTATACTCGTGTTTATCTTCACCTCATCTTTGTGTGTTTATGCTTTTTGTTTATTAGTTTGTATCATGTAAAATGTTGGCTGTTGGCAAAAAGTTTAAAAATGAGAAACATTCTAAATGAATTAACATAAAGGAATTATTTTTCATCCCAACATCATGATTCAGAAATAGACGGTTACTAGTAAGCAGTGACGATTGAACCATCAAACAACTTAGTGCATCATTTTCTGTCAGTTCATGTGGAATCTGTTTAATTTTGTTTTACTTTTTCTATTGCAACTAAATAATGATGTAATCTTCAAGGTTTGTTGAAAGAGTTTAATTATTGTTATAGGTTTGATGATTTTTCTCAATTGCCTGTCATAAATGATAGCTGGGAGACCATTGTCAAATGTCATCTTTAATACAAAGGGGAGTTAATAAAACTCAATGGATAATATGAAAATGAACAATTTATTCAATGCAGTTCTTATTATTTTCAATTACAACCTCAGTTTGACTTGAAAAAGCTGTGCAATTCTTAAATATGAAAATTTGGGGGGATGTTGACCAACTACTCAATCTTTTTCACAAAGTCTTGGAAACATATTCATTGCTGAACACCAATACTCCTCCAAAGTCTTGATTTCAGATTGCATTTCAAGAGCACAATTTGTCCGCAAATCAATCTTCCTTCAGCTCGTCATCATCCAACATATTATCCAGATTGTAGGCATATGGATTCATGATCCATTCTCCTGAAATCCATTATCAACAATTTCTTCAATTGATGGAAAATTTGAAAGATTTACCTCTTTCCGCCCATCGACGCCAAAGAGGTAACTTTGAAAGCTTTCAGCTTTTTGCAGCATTTCAGTATTGAGTGTCTCACTTCATGGAAAAGATATGAATCTTTTCCATGAAGTGAGACACTCTATTCATTCACACGAGTGAAAATGTCAGCCAAATAAGCCAGCATTTGCATGAAATTTTGTGATTCCAATTCACCAACCAGATAATAGTCACATTCCTCCAGAAAAACTTTGATTTCTTCCCACAGTTTGAAGAAGTGGGCTAAAGCTTGCCCTCATAAGAGTCAGTGGACTTCTGTGTGGAAAAGCAAAACTGTATATTCATTTCCCAGATCTTCACAAAACAACTTAAAGATGCAGTGGTTCAGAACACAACCCCTAATCAGTTGATGATCTTTATACAAGTGTCTAGTACTTTTTTTTCATACTTGGAGGCAATGTTTTTTGCTGCCAAAGCACGACGATGAAAGAAACGGTAGGTGACTTGCAAGTGCAGAATCTCCCTCTTCATCAGTGCAAAAAATCCAGATTTTTCCCTATCATCACAGGAGCACCATCAGTGTACACAGAACCAAGAGTTTGGATATCTAAATCATGTTTGACAAAGAAGTCTTTCACAAACTGATACACATCTTTTCCTTGTGTGGTTGTTTTCAGCTCTTCACAAAACAAGAAATCTTCTTTCACTATACCATCATTAACATACCTAACCAGTGCAGTGAGTTGACTGAAGTTTGATACACCAACTAGAGAGAGATTTTCAAAGAACTCGATCTGACATTTGAGATAGCTTGAGATAACTCAAATCACCAATTCTATTATGAATGGCATTATTTGATAGTGGCACTAATTCAAGTTTTTTCTTGCTTCTTGGCCCAGAACAGTTGTTGCAATTTTTAATGCACACAGTTTAATTAGCTCTTCTACAATTATATGGGGCTTCTTGGACTTGGCTACTTTATATACCACTTGGTACGAAGCCAACAGAAGTGGTTTGTCAACAGAAACAAAACCTAATCTTGGAAGGGTTCCTCAAGATTGAAAATGGGCTCTTTTAGTTTTCAGTGATTCAAAATCATGGCCTTCAACACCACCTCCACTGTGCCTGTTGTTGAAGAGCTCTTGCAACTTTGATGGCTTCATATTTGCATTGGAAAACACAGCATTACAAAGTATGCACTGGGTTTTTTGCAATTCATCATTTCCTGTGCAAGTGAAACCAAAGCGCACATAGTCATCATTCCATTTCCTTTTTTTTTTTTTTTTTTTTTTTTTTTTTGACATGATGAAGGGTTAATAATCTGAAAGAGATAGAAAAAATGAATAATTCATGAATGTAATAACCAACTTCAGTATAATCACCAATGTAATAACCAATATAATAGAATCTGGCATATTTGGATTCTAGAGATAATTCTGAATTTGCTGAAGTAAAAAAAAAAAAAAAATAATAAGAGGCTCACCCATTTGGCAACCCAACTATAAACAGTAACTGGCAGGAAGCAGCACTGCCAATTTTTGGTTGTTAATTTGAATGCTATCCATATTATCTTATTACTGTTACAGTGGATAATTTAACAAAAAAAGAGTCGTTTTCTCTTCCACTACTGTTAAAAGGTATCAGCAAAAATAATAAACAAATAAATTTGTATGTTTAAGGGTTAAAGTTTAAACATTTCAGTTTATTTGCTTATTAATTTTGCTAAATCCAAGGTTTTGCACCCCCTAAAAGGTGATCTCACACCCCCACCTTTTTTTTTTTTCTGAATGCATGTTAAGATGGATCCGTGACATGAGATTAGCATTCTAACCATTACTTTATCACAAAAACACTATTATATAGTTATTTCTTTAGTTTGACATATGTTCTTATTCTGTGGTAAAATATTGCTACAGTGGTGTATTTGGAGAGGATCAACATTAGATTATGAAAAGGATATTTTTGAACGACTGTTTTTTTTTTGTTTTTTTTTTTTCACACATTATTTAAAATCATTTTGGTATATAAAATACAATTTATTTATTTAACATAAACCAAAATAAAGATCCCCACCCCATATATTTTCCTTTTATTTATAGAGAATGTTCATTTAAATAGAAATGTTTTATTTATTTTTGTTTAATTTTTTATTCTTTTTTTTTCTTTTTTTTTAATTTCCAGGATATCAATGTTTCTTGCCAAGTATGGGAAATGACACTTGCCATCTCTGAAGTAAGTTGCAAAGTACAGTTTTATTTATAAATTTTATATTTGTGAGATGCAAATTGCATTCTTTATATTCTACTGATGTTATCTCTATCAGGACTAATTTTTTAGTTCCTATTTGGTAGCTTTAAAAGCATGCACATACATATATATATATATATATATATATATATATATATATATATATATAAATTTATATTAAGATAAATATTTAAATTCCACTTCATCAAACGTCATAATACATTATATATCAGTAAAATACACTTCAATACTACATATCAATATTATATATTGACATATGCACCAAATATTAAATATAAAAGGCCCCATAACAAAAAATATCTAAATACTTAAAATTAGACACACCAATTGTTTGAGAATAAATATATAAAAAATATATAAACCAATATATGAAATAGAGCTTAAATAAACATATAATTATGTATTATTACATAATAACGAAAGTTATATTAAGGTATATTATTAATATATAATATTTTAGTGAAAATATAATACTTGTATGTAAAAGATAATTAAAGATAATCCAAGAAAGATAGCTTAAGGTAAGAAAAATGTTACCTTTCCTTCCTTTCTATCTTCTCTTTTTTTCCCCTTTTTTTCTTTCTTTCCTCTCCCTGTCTGGGAACTTTTTATTTCAATAATTTATCATCCATTGACTGTTTGAAAAATTCTGTAAATTTAATTTTACAAGGTGCTAATGATCATTTACATAATGATATCTTAATTCTGACCGTATGAAATATTTTGCTGTGGTGATTAAAGAAAACGTTCGGCTCTATATTTGTGCATCAGTTTTAATGTTTTATATTGTGTCAATAGGATTCACTTGGATTATATACCAACGGATTAGTGTGTGTGTGTTAGTGATTGCTTGTCATTTAGATGCCTTAGGAGAATATGACCCTAGTATTCAGTTTCCATCTGTCTTTCAAAGTAGTCAGTATGCAGAGAGTGATTTTAACTTTTTTTCAAATATTCCATACATTGCTGTTCAGCTTTCCCAGATTTTTGCACCCATTTCTATAAATATAAAAGTTGATTAAAATCTTTTTATTTATTAATTATTCAAAATACTTCCCTGTCTTTTATGACTTAATGTCATTGTTTAGCTAAATTGTATAACATCATAAAAAGAATGATTACAGTTTTAATTCTATGAATTCTTTAATATCTTATAAAAACTGCTACCCAGGCAAAGAGTATTTTCTGGAATGAAAGATGGTAGTATGGAAGTGACATTTCTGAGGAATATACAATGTGGAAGAACTTCCTAACCCAGATCTATAATTGTTGGCTGTATTTAATGTGAAACATGAGCAAGGCTATTGTCAGACTTATTTTCTGTAGTGATCAGGAAAATGTTTTTTGTCATTTAAATGAGACATTTTCCACTTATATTTTGTCTATGTTCCAGTAATTTCTAGTAGGTCATTTAGGTTGACATATTGAAGGCTGTCTCTGGTCTAACTGTAATTTTCTTGGATTTGTTTGAATTCTCTGAATAAATTCCTTTTACACGGCCAGAGATTTTCTTGTCTTAAAATGTTTTTTTTCTTCATTAAGCAAAAAAGAAAAAAACTTTATATGTTGATGAATAAGTTTGCATGGAGCCCTTTTTTCAAGACTCAGAATATTTCCTTAAAGCATGCAAGTAATAAGAAACTGAATAAAATTCATCCTTCACACTACAAAAGATGAGGCTTTCTCTTTCTCTCCTTTGTGTGTGTGTGTGTGTGTGTGATATATATATATTGCCAATCACTGTTGCAGATGCCTACTTGGGCTCATTTGTCTTTGTCCAACATTTACAGTGGTGACAACACTTACCTGTGGTTTATATTGCAGCTACGCTGAGCAAACTTTAGTTAATAGTTTCTAGGAGAGAGCATATATTCTGGTGGGACAAGCAGTAACCCTCAGTTAGTATAACCATCAACAGCTGAATAATTCCATCTACCCAATTTTACTTACAAGATTTGTGTGAACCAGTGGTTTGGTTTTCAGGCACTTTTCAATGGTGCTGCATGCTGTGATTGCCTCCCCAAACAGTAGTAATCTCATTGACATGAGATTTGAACCAGTCTTATGGTCCGAAAGTGAATGTTCTAAACACACACACACACACACACACACACACACACACACTTAAAAAACAAAAACAATTATATCACTGAAATTATGCTACATAAAAGTTTACTCATTTTTCCAGTTTTTGATTCTATTCACAAATATGTGAATGTTTCTTATATGAACTGGTTTCTTGTTTTTGCATAATTTCATCAGATATTTTTTATCTTTATCTTGTATGGTTCGACTATTGTTTTCCTTTGTGATCTGTTGACTTGTTACCATGTAATGGAGTCAACTGAATTGACCAGGTTTGAATACAATTGTTTGTTTTGATGGTATGTCTTCAGAAGGCCTCTTTGAGAGTTACAGCCACTAAAAAGGGCTGTGAATGAAATAGAAAAACATGGAAAATTGCAGAAATAATGTTGGAACATCACAATGTATAAAAAATTTTTTAATTTGTCCTTTATGCTGACAAACATTTTTAAGGTGTGAAACAGTAATGTGGTGAACAGTAAGATGTGTGGATGACAAACCTAGCTTCATGTGGATGTAGTTCTGTTCCTTGCCACTTCTCTGTCCTCTCTGATGGTCTGTCTAAATAAATTATTCCTTTTTTTTCTCTTGTCAGTCTTCACTTGGCCTTCCATTGATCAGGGGCTACAATAAGAAGATAGTTTTTGGCAATACCCAGTATTTTACCTTGTAATATATATCCGTTTTCATAAGTAACATATCTTTGTTCAGTTTATTACAGATTTGTAAATGGAAATAAGAAAATGAATATGGCTATATTTTCCTTCTTAAAGAAAATTTCAGCATCAAATTCTTGTTTTTTAAGTATTTAATTTTTTTTCTACAGATTTTTAAACAGATGAGTGCCCTTGAGAAAAAGATGCAAGGTTTGTCCAATGTATCATCCACTAACATTGCCTTGAAGCCTGAGAAAGTGCAGCAAGTTGTTCGGTAAGTATATTGTAGCCATTTTTAAACCCTTCAGTACTAAAGACATACTTTTTGAATGCCTGGAGTATGGATGTAATTGTTGAAAATTATGATTGAATGATGTTATGTACAATAAAAGTGAAATATTTATTAAAAATATGAAGCGATTTCTTTAGCTGTTACTGGGAAAAAACAGTTATGATAAGAGAAACTTGCAACTTTGTTAAAATTTTGCACATTTTGTGCATTTTTTTTTTTTGTAATGAAATTTCAAATACAGTTCAATTTTTTTTTCCGATCTTTTAAATATTCCCCTTTTTTTTTTCTTTTTTTCTTCTTTTTTTTCAATGGGAACCTAAAATTTCAAAATGTGTATATGGTTAAAAACAGATTAAGCATACATAAGTATGACAGAAAATATCACATTATTTACCAGAGAAAGGAAAATTATCAGAGGTAAATTTTGAAAATCAGGACATGAACTAGTTCAAATTAAACAAAGAAAAAAAAATGAAAAACAGAGCTTAGAATTAACATTACCTTGTTGTGAGTAGGACAAGTGCAAGCGTAGAGACGGTCTGATGTGTTGTTTTACTTATAACATAGTACCTATGAAAATGATTAGATTACTTATGTATTGCTTGTTATTATTGCTTAGGATGAAAGTGTCTCTCCCCAGCCCTTTGCTTTGAATTAGAGTATCTGTGTATTCTGCTTAGAATTAAAGTAGTATCTGTGCACTGTGAATTTTTTGCTCTTGCTTGACAGTTACAGTTGAAATGAATTTTTTTTTACTTCTTTGTAGAAAACTGAATTCAATGTTTGAAGGCAGTGCTCAACATGATGCACAAGAATTTCTGCAGTTCATTCTTTACCATTTACAAGAAGCAGAAAAGCAAATGAAAAAATGCAACCAGGAAGTTCATCAAGAAAATGGCACCACCACCGCCAATAGAAGCCCAAATGCATCATTGGTAACATCTCCAGGGTCAAATAACTCTACAACCACTGCCACTGTCACCACCACAACTATCACAAACATCATGTCTACATCTTCTTTTATCACCACCACCACCACCACCTCATCAAGCAATAATACCATTTCACTCAGTAATGAGTCTGTATCAGTTCTCAGTAACTTCACTAAGTCCTCTATTTCCAAAGGAAATACAGCAAAACATGAAAGCAGTAGAGTCCCTTTAAAAACCAGTGAGTTCAATTCCCTCCAGAAGCCCAACCCAGATGTATCTAGCACACAGTCCTCACCGCAAAACTCTACCTCCCAAACTAATAAAGAATCCATCAGCCACAGTGTAAATTCTCGTTCATTGACGGCATCTGAAAACAATAAAGTAACAAAAGATCCTTACATTACTCACAATGGCACCCACAGTACGAAAGCCAATGGTGTTGTCTCAAATTTGGGTACTGTTACTGGCCGTTGCTACTTAGATGGTACTTTGGTCAATGGCCGTACAGAAAAAACGAGCATGCCAGGAGCAGCTGTTAAGACTGACCATTGTACACCGTTGCCACCAAAGGTTTCCTCAAAGCACACTTCGTCCTGTCCCATCCCTCTGTTATCTAAGAGTGGTGCCCCACCCTGCTTAGCAAATGACAATTCCTTGTCCCTTGGTATCCTGACTAATGGGATGAGCAAAAATCAAGTTAAACAGATAAAGAATGCCATCGTAAAGCTTGAAAAATGTGACCTAGTCTGCAGTAGTCCGCAAAAATCTGTCAATGCTTACTATGCGATTGAGTGTCTTAATACAGGACGGACACTCAACGGCAAAAAGAAAGACTTTGTTGAGCAGCTTTTTCTTGGAACCATTTTGTCACGGACACGCTGTTTGGAATGTGAGAAAGCCAGTGAGAAACATGAAGAGTTCCTTGAAGTCAGTGTTCCACTCAAAAAGGCAGCTTACCATTCAAAGAATAGTGATGGAGAAGGAAGTGATCTTGAGAATGAAGGTGGGTTTGCGTTTTTTTGTTTCTCTTCACTCAATTCCTACAATTAAACCAATGAATTTAACAGGCAGCTTGATTTTTCTTGTGATCGTTATTCCTCTGTATGGAAAGTATTTTTCAGTATTAAATTTTACAACAAAGATGATCCATAAAATTGTCTATGGTGCATGCATTATTCTTCAGAATCTGTCTCTGCCAGCTATCTGAACTCTAAAAGAATTTGTGCATAAGAATGCAAATTGGTGACCATTGTTATATGCTATCAAATACAGCAGTATGTTGATGCTCCTTTGAAATATCTGGTTGCACTTATTTGTTTATATCCAAGGCTGGATATTGACTCTCTCTCTCTCTCTTAGCTAATTTTTTTCTGGTAATATAAGAAAAATTTTATTCTTAAAAAAAATATAAATGAAACAATCATGATTATAATTTATTGGTGATTGTATTTGAACCCATTATATGTAGGCAAAGGCATC
This sequence comes from Acanthosepion esculentum, assembly GCA_964036315.1. Classification (NCBI taxonomy): domain Eukaryota; kingdom Metazoa; phylum Mollusca; class Cephalopoda; order Sepiida; family Sepiidae; genus Acanthosepion; species Acanthosepion esculentum. Next base: position 21,024,285 of record OZ038513.1, read on the forward strand.
ACAATCCAAATGACTGCCAGGGTAAGAATATCCAAGGTAAAGATTTCTTGAGAGATAACTTTTCAATTATTTACATTATAAATCATTGTAAATCATTGTTATAATTTGTGGAGAAAAATGATGCATTTCAGTATTGCTCAATGATCTTGCTGATGTGACCTCTATCTTCTGGTTTTCTCCTTCTATATTTTGGATAGGAGTCATTCCCTTGTTCAAATTTAATTTAAATCAAAGGGAAAAATATTTTCTGTTGGGATGGGTGGGAAGGTTGTTCCACTCCGGGGACTCCCTTTGATCAAATTGAAATATACTTATCCAAGTACCCTGGGTAATGTAGTTTCAGAATATATATGGTTATGTGGGGTCTTACTCCAAAACCCTAGGAGTTTTATAACAAACAGACAGAGGCTACAACTTTTTATATATATATATATATATATATATATATATATATATATATATATAAAGTTGTAAGAGCGATAAGTATTGTGTGGAACTTTTTTATAATGTTCATGATATTCAAAATAAAAGAGAAGTGATAATTATTGAGAAACAGTGCTTGCACTGAGAAATGATACAAGATGAAGAAAAATGCCAAAATGTTTCATATTCTCTGACAAAATATTGAATTATTTAATATCAGGTGAGAAAAGCAGTTGATTAATTTCAATATTTCAATTTGGAAATCCTTGATTGATGATTAATTTTATTCCTTTTTGATGCTCTACTGTTTTTGCCATTAACTTTTTTTTTTTTACTTAAGTCCTATTTTAATCCAAATTTGTTTTCTATTAAAGTAGTGTTGTTGAATTATTTTCTTTTTCTATCTTTGCAGATGCATCTGACCGAAATACATTAATAAGTTTCATTTCATCTTTTTCTGAAGTTGAGAAATTACAGGGCGACAATAAATATTACTGTGACAGTTGCTGCAATTATGTTGAAGCTGATCGTTCCCTTCACTATGAAACGCTGCCAGACATTCTCACTGTTCACCTCAAGAGATTTTCAGCTTCATCAGAGTAGGGTTTCATTTTCTCTTTTATTTTTGTAACAAGAAAGAAATGTTCAGATTTCTCTTCTAGTAATTCTAACAAATTTCTTATATTCCTCTCTATTTTTTATTTTTTACATTTGGACTAAAGTTTTTATCTTTGATATCACAACCATTTTGGCTATTGTGCCATTCATCTTTCTTCAGGTTTCTGTGGATCCAGCTAACATTTGGGGAATTTTGAACTGAACATTCTAATTTATAGAGGGCAGATTGTTCTCCTGCAATCTTTGTCTAAGGATATCTTTTTTGTCCTTATTTAACACTGTTCAATTATTGCTTGTTATAGATTAAATAAAGGGTTCAGTTCAAAATTCCCTGAAGGCTACCAGGATCAATAGACACCTGAAGAAGGATGGAAGGTGCAACAACTGAAATGTGATAACAACAAGAAAGATGAAGACATTAGTTTGAATGGAAATAACAATGCCTCATCCCAGGAATTCCTCACTTTTTCTATAATTATCACTGCATCCAGAGGTTTTGGAGATTGGAGACTTTTTTTTTTTTTTTTTTTTTTTTTTTTTTTTGTATCATTTACAGTTTAAATTTAACAGCTTACTTGATACAGCTGTAATATTTGAATGGAATTCGAGACTTTCAAAGTTTTATTTTGGTTCTGTAAATTGTTTTAACTTGTTTCTTGCGCTCTCTCTCTCTCCATTTTTCCCCCTCAATTATCTTGACTACAGAGACTATGCAAAAATTTCTTTTAAAAAAATTTAGAGACTGATTTTGTTTTATTTAATAGCTAGAACCATGGAAAAAATTGATTTTACTCTCTGTCCCTTCTCCATGTCAATCTATATATTACATTGACTAAATTCAGTTCATTTTAGTTTATTCTCAGTTACAAACTAAAGCTAAGCCATTATATTTTCTTTTTACATTCACCGTAGTTTTAGATGAGGTGATAGAAGTTGTGAAGGGACAAGATGATGCCTTCCTAGGAAATAAAATCGAAAATTCAATCTAATATACTACATTTCTAAAAACTGAAATCCCTTCAGAGAGGGTTAGAAGTATTTCCTAAGTTTAGCAAGGCTACAAGAGTGGTAACCAGTAGAATTAAACTCTCTGTGCAAGCAACATTTGGTAAGATTAATTTCTCACCATTGTTCTAGGGTTAGTGCCCTTGTGATATTAGTTGTACATATGAAAATAACATGATTGCAGTTTATTAAATATATCTATACCCATTAAAAATACATATTTGCCTCAATCCCTGACCCTTTCCTTACATTAAAGAAATGGAAAAAAGCCTGTATGGTTTCATTTATTATAATCTGAAGAAAAAAAAAAAGTGACTTAGTTGCTGTCAACTATTTAGTAATGATGCTATCACTTGTTTGGTATTTTGATTGTTAATGTTTTGTTAATAGTTATCTCCCTTGTTTATTTCCTCTTTTTAGATTGGGCCTGATGTGTAAAATCAATGATCATGTTGATGTTCCCTTATCTTTGCCTTGCCTTCTTTATAAATGCCACAAAAACTGCTGCCGACAAGACCATCGGTGAGTAATAGAGAATTCAAGTGAATGGATTTGTATTATTTCATTGATATTTAATGCAATGTGATATTAACTGATCCTTGGTCTACACTGTCAGTTTAATGTTTTCACTCTAAATTTGGCATTAAGCAACTGATATTGTTAAAATTTTCAGGATCTACTTATTTATATTGAAATTATATTTTGTGAATTTCAGCATTTAATATCCTTATATATATACACAAAAAAAGCAGATAAATTGTGATATTCTATTATGTAAACAAAATTCAGCATAAATGCTTTATTTATAAATAAATCCAAAAGTTATCAGCCAGTGAAGCATTTAACACAATATCCCATACACTGGAATAAATTATTTTACTTGTTAATATGGGTTCTAGCAAGGTGATATCTAAAACGGACCTGTGGGTGACAATTTACTACTAAGTAACAATTTCTGAGAACACTTTTAACAAGGAACTTTTTAGTAATATCCAGTAATTAGTTAATTAACAACCATACCCATTATTAGATAGCACTCTACAGCTATAATAATTGACTTATTTCCATAATGTATAAAAAAAAACAATTAACAAAAATAACCTCCTAGTAATTCAGTGCAGAAAAAACACTTTATTCACCAAAAATTAGGAACATTTTACATATTACAGAAATAATGAGTCAATTTGTTTATACTAATTGAATAAACAACTAGAAGATATAGTTGTATAATAATACAATCAAAAAGCAAGTTCAACATTTTACTAAATTGTGTATCAACAAAGTCTGAAAGTATTTAAAGAAAAACATAATGAATCTCAGATAAACAATAATTTTGATAATTTTTTGAGATTTTATTGTGAGTTTTGTCATTTGTTTTACTGAAGATGACTTTTTTCACTAGATATTACTATTACACAGTTTTAATAATAATTTAAAATCAATTTACACTAACATGAACACAAAATTAGCATGGTTATTTTGGTAATTTAATCAATTGATTATATGTAAAAATAAAAATTATCTAGTAAAAGTCTCTTTGAATGGATAATGATGTCATTTTTAATGTAGCTTCAACATTTTATAATTTGAAAAAAATAAACATTTTTAATCTTATGTAGTCTTAGTGGAAATTGTACAAGGGAATTGTATAAACATTTTTGTCTTGTGAATAAAATTTGAAGATAATTTCAAAACTTTTAATGCTGTTTCTTTGTAGAATCAATGAAACAATAATTTTAAAAAAATATATATTTCCCAATATAATCCCATGGTTTCTTTTTATATTGAAATTATGCATTTCAGATATAAACAAAGTTTTCAGTTATTTAATAACACCAAACATAAAACAAAAACACCCACAGAACTGTGGTATCTAATGGATTTTTTAATTACCACTATTTCTTAAAAAAAAAATTCCATATTCTTGAAAATAAAAAGTTGTATTATTAAATATTTCTTCTGTGTAATAAATATAATATTTCTTGTAATATAGCCTGCTAAATACAAAAGACATTTTAATCTTTAGAGACCTAGTTTCAAGTTCTTGTAACATATTAAATATTTGGTATGCAATTTCATCCAGATGGCCTGGATCAAAGTTGTATTCTTTAACATCAACATTTAACTGAAGAAGTAATTTTTAATTTTTTTATTTTTTTATGACATTTTGTATTGTTATAAAATATGTATTGTCAGAATCTTGTCTTAATTTTCCGAATTCAATTTTTAATTATTGTGATAAATTGACCAAGCATCACAATTAAAATCATTGCTTAAACAATTGCATGTATGTTCAATAGCTAAACTAGTGTCTCTTGTAAATGATTTAACTCTTTTCCTTTGCTTTGCTTCCATTATTTTTGCCATTTTTCTTCATATCACCATGCACTTCTTTGAGTAACAATTTCTGATTTTGCAACATTTTCAATAATACCAGTGCTGAAACCTTAATATTTGATTTTTTTTTTTCTAAAACAAAAAAATTGTTAAAAGCATGGTAATTTTCAAACCAAGTTTTCAAAAAAGTAAATTGGAATATTTCCAGTGAAAAAAACCTCAAAAACTTCAAAAAAAAAAAAATTTGAATATTTCCAGTGAAAAAAAACTCAACAGGCTGGATAAACAGCTGATTGTTTCATTTCTAGCATGTAATGACTGACACAAAATCCTGTTGACACAAATTTTAAAAACTGATAATTTGGACGTTTTCTAGAACTCCTCATTTTATACATTTCACACAGAAGAAGTTTTGTTTATAGTTCTTGGTTTTGGTTGAGAACGAGGTAATAAATGATCAAATACTGATGATAGATTTTTGGGTTGTATTTTTCTTTGCATAGCCAGATAAAAATGCCTTTCACAAACAAGTAGTTTGTCTTGAGGTATTACCTTTAGCCACTGTTCTTACTCGTTCTACTCTTGGAAAAGACAAAATACTTGAACTGCATTTTGTTTGTCATAGTTACCATGGCAATACAGCACTTTTTCGCCATTTTCAGAAAGATTTTTGGATACAGAAATTAAACTATTAACTAAACTGTTTATAAAAATTTCAGGTTTATTCTAAAAATTTAATAGACTTTAGATTTTAAGGTCTGAACAATTTGAATTTAGGGACTTATTCAGAATCAAGAATTTAAAGGTTTGGGTAGAGTTGTACTATAGGCACTGACAAGTTTATTTCTGGTTGTAGTGCCTATTGTACAAGTCCATTAAAGTTTGTATGAATGTGGGAACTTGTCATCTTTTAGAGACAAATGTGTAGATGAGGAAACTCTAACATGTAGGAATTTATGATACAGACTTGGAAATTTTAATGTTCTTAAATGAATTAGTGATGGGAAGTAAGTAGGAATTTAAAATCTATGCTAGCACAAGTTAGTGCAGCTTTAAAATCATCTAACTTATATGTTGTCTTGCATCTTAATAAAATAGAAGAGTCTTTTATGGTATATTTTTAAGAACAGTGGTAAAATAAAGTTAAATTTATTGAATTTAATTATGACATTAGCTTTGTGACAAAATTCTTAATTAAATTTTTCATTAATTTCGCAGTGTACAAATTGTCTGTTTATGGAGGATGGTAAAATTGAAATTAAAATTCAGCATATTTTTAAAAAGTTAGAAAACACTTATCCATAAAAAGTAAATTTTATAATCATTATGTTCATTGTTATAGACAAAAATTAACATTGTGATAAAAAAATTCTTAATACTGTTTAGTGCATTTCAGTTTAACATTGTTCTACTAAACTGCAGAAATGTAGAAAAAAGCAATGTGATATTGTTTGATTTGTTTTACATTTTTGTGGTTTATTTTTAAGAACAGTTGTAAAATATCAAATTAAATTTATTGTTGTAACATTTTTAATTAATTTTGTAGTGCAGAAAGTTACATTTTGTTATTTTTTTTGTTGATATTTTCAAAGATGGTAAAATTAAAATTCAATGACTTTATAAAAATATCTTAGAAAATCAAATTCCTTAAAAATTAAATTTATTATCAATATGATCAATATGAAGAATAGTATCAATGAGGAAAATATTAAATTTGTGGTAAAACTTTTAATGACGGTTTGACAGTTTTGCACAGAAAATTGTTATTTATAATATAGATAAAATCATAAACAACCTGAAGTAACAAGTATGGAGTAATCCACGGTGACCTCCCTTATCAAGAAATGGTATCTGACTTCGCTATAAAAATTGATTTCCTAAAATTTAAAAATGGAAAATGGGTAACTATTTTGTTTGTCATGTATTAATCTAAGTAATTACAGAAGAAAAATCAATTTTATAATATAAGCTGATAATAAAAAATACATTTATGAATATTTGGATCTATTAAAATTGTTTTGGATATTTTTTTTTTTAAGGTCTTCAAGGAAATTTCTGATTTTTTTTTCTGTTGGACGATTTAATTAGATACAGAAATTTACATTTATTAAAAAATATTGAAATATAAAAGATACATGCATTTAATATAGAAAGATTATAAATAAAATGTCCAGGTTAAAATACTAATGATTATGTTTATAAAAATTGAAGGGGCAACTCAGTACTGCCAATTATATGAAGAACCACTCTAAATAAGTTTTTCATAAAAAATCAGATTAATAAACATTAATTCATAGCATTTTTATTGTATCTTCTTATATGTACCTGCATTTTAATTAAAAAGTATACAAATTAGAAATTAATTGGGAATGAGACTAAAATTTGAGGCACAAATTACATCATTTCCTATAAGTTATTATATTCGATTAATGCGTTTTCAATTAGTGCGTATCTCTTTTAATGTACACATCAGCCGCACTAATTGAGGGATTCCTGTATTAACATAAAACACTATCTCCTTGTGTAGTTGATGATGTCTTTGGTCTAGTGGATAAACTTGGAGCTTTCTTACAACATTTAACTGAAATACTACAAAGTATTTCTTTCTCTTTGTCACAGATGACAGTTTCTGACATTGGACACTAAGGTTCTGGCCCCTTTAAAAAAAGCTGGTTCTATCAGAATTGCTATTTCTGGTGGTTAGTACTATGAGCACAGTGTATCTTCATTTCCTATGTCAAATTGGTAGCATGTCTGAAAGACAAATAAGAATGTTAAAATTTGGCTCATAAAGTTGTTTTTTATTCATGTCTTAAGGTGTGTTCTCAAATACCCTATAAAATACACATTTTTTATCATGTAATGTGTCATACATAAAAGTATATAAAGGTGCAATTTTCCTTCCCCAATTACTAGAATTTAATAAATTTATAATAAATACACCTTATTTTGAATTGGACCAAATAAAGACATCAACATTTGACATATTAATCTTTTTTTTTTTCTTTTTTTTTAATGTTCATTGCTGAAATTGAGGTGGCTGGGTGACATATTCCATATTCACATTCTGTTTTCCTTCAATCATTTGAGTATACTTGGAATAAGACTTTTTTTCGTCTCAAAATATCTTGTGCAATAGTTCAGAGAGGAGAGGATTCATATTTTTCCCAGGGCTATTAGCATGAAATGAACCTAACCTAGAAATCAAATATTGTTTTCCTTATATGATGCGTTTGACAGACGAGAGCTGTATTCAACATTTGATAATTTTGGGCCAATATGTGCTTAAAGGCAGTTTTGATCAACATTTCTGTTCATGGTTAGCCATATGGAATTGTAAATGTATGACTACCTTACACTTAAGTAAAATAATAACAATAATACTATTTATTAAGAATTTATTGCAGGAAATATCAAGTTTAAATAAAAAAAAAAAAATAAAAATAATATAAATTTTGATGCTAAATTTGATTTGTTGTTAGGTATTTTTTATTTTCTCTTTTGTTATTTGTCAGCATTTTAGAATACTTTGGCTGCAATGCTAACTTGAACAAACTGGAGCTATTTCGTTTACGCTTTGTTGCTTCTTATTTCCATTGCTTTCTTCCAGTCATTTTGATAGGCAATAGCAAAATTCTGAAATTTAGAATGGTCTTATTCCATTTTAAGAATACATCCTGTAAAAAGGAATATTTTAAATTAATATACAACCAAAAATGAAATACTTTTGACAAAAAAAAAACCTTAATGATTTCACTCTAATTATGTAACAATAATGTAATGATATTCTGCAGACAAATCTACGCTTTGTTACCTTATCTCATTGCATGGTTATGAACTATAAACCTAAATTGAGCTTGAAATATTGTGTAAATGGCTCTAATTTTTTGTAAAATACGTGGATATAAAATAATGAATAATTTGCAGTAAAAAAAGCAAATTTCAATTTAAAAAATTTTTTTTTTGTTGAATACACCCCCTCCTCTGCTGAATGCACCGTATAAATTTGATAAGAAACAAAGTAGTGTTGAAAATTTCCAGGGGTTTGTTACCAAACATTCTTTCTAAATTGTAACCAAATGACTTATCAATCAGTTATTTTTTTATTTCTTTTTTTGTATAATTGCTTTTAGGTTAGGTTGATAACTTTTCAATAACACTTTGTTTATCTCTTTTCTTTTTTTTTATCTCTAATATTCTAAATGTCATCTTCATCCAGAAAAATTAAAATTCTTTTAAAAGTTCAGAATTTCATTATCTTTAATTATTTTCATGGAGAGAGGAAGAAAATCCCCTGAGATAGGAGAAGGTGGAAACTGTTCAGTTTTTGTTACTGAAAATACATGTATGATGATGTTTGTTTGGTTTTTGTTTTTTTTCTTTCTTTCTGATGTTGCTATTATGGAAACAAAAAAGATACTTGTGCTTAAGATCAGAGAGAGAGTTAAATTTTTTTAGAGATATAATGTGGAAAGAGTGTTTGGAAAATTTGCCACACACAGGACATTGAAGGGAAGAGGACAGAGGAAAACATTAAATACTCAAATAAAAGGCAGTGGTAGTCAGGGGATAAACACTGCTATAAAGGATAGGAAGTTGTAGAGATCCATAATTGTCCACGTCCTGAAAGAGACAGCATATAAAGATTACAGCCATAAATAAAATGTTGACGTCATAACCTTTTTGTTTTTTTTTGTTCTCACCGCAGCATAAATTTTTCTTTCTTTGTATTTAACAATGTGTGGTCACAGCTGTGTCATATTTTTTTTTTTTTTTTAAATGTGGGTAACTGGGAATGTCTACATTTTTGAATATTCATATATGGCAACCTTTCTTTTTCTATTTTATTTGAAATATACCTGATAGGTTTTGTTCCCTATTAATTTTATTTTTTGTTTTGTTCTTCTAGATATACATTATTTGGCATCATCACCCATGCTGGTTACACTATTTCATCTGGACACTATGTAGCTTATGTAAAAACATCAGCCAGTGCCTTAACATGGCACTTCCCTTCGAATGGTCAACGTGAAGGAGAAACCTCAAATGTAGACACTTATTCTCCAGGTTCTGACATGCAGCAGGATGATGATGTCTTTTGGCTGGAATGTGATGACAGTTCTGTGCGTGTTTTTACTGAAGAGGATTTTCTAGAGCGATTATCTTCTGAAGGTCTTCTCACAGGGACCCCCTATTTGCTTTTCTATCACAAATCACCCATGAGCCGATCTTTTTAAGACTGGCAACCTTGCCACTGGAACTTTTGCATAATAATTATCTTCAGATTTATTTTCTCCTCGGCTCTTCTTGAAGATGGCATATGTCATTCAAACTAGTGTCATCTTTTTTTTTTTCCCTACTGTATTCTTATGTAATATATTCTTTGGCTTTTCTGTAATGTAGCTTGCATTTGGGAATCTTCTTTGACCATTGTTCAGTATATTTTAAATAATTCTTCAAGTCTTATCACATTTTGGAACATTTCACAAGTCTCAAAACTTTGTGGGATAAAAATGGTGTGTTCTTCCCTCTCTCCTTTTCCCTCCCTTGCTTCTTCTTTTCACCCCCATCCTGCCTCCACACTTTTTCTCTCTCATTTCTCTTCCTCACCTCCTCTCTTTTTTCATTACTCTTGTCTTGTTTTTTCACATACATGACAATACTCAAGGATAGCAATAGATACCTGAACAAGTTCAGAGAGTGGGGAAAAAAAAAATACATTTCAGAATTTCAGAGAACTTAAAAAAAACAAAAACCTCTTCAAATTTGCTATGAAGAGTGAAAAGAATCATCTTTTTACAAAGTTTGATATTTGGAAATTATGCTAAAGAAAAATTCATGTATTTAATGACCCTTGTTATTAATATCATTATTTACTGCTACTTTTAATTATAATTAATAACAAAAACTTTGCTAAAAGTTGTCATTAAAGTGTGTTTATTTTGTTTCCAAACAAAATAAACTCATCATTTCATTGTAAATCAAAACCTGTCCAGCATTTTTTAATCAAATGTATAATTTTTTTTTTTTTTTTTTTTTTAATATAAATATCAGTGCAAAAAATGATATTAATCAGTTAGAACAGGAAAACTCAAAATGTAAGTTTATTTTTATGACTACAAGTTCAGTTTAGGACAGCAGACAAATGCTGAATGTCTTTAGTTTGGCTGTCACCAATCTTACATTTTTTTTATTTTTTTTTTTTAATTTTCTCAGTAATTTAATCACTTTTCAATTTGGTATTTATAAAGATTTTTTATTGTCAACAGGGGAACTGTTAACTTTAGAAAATAATTTAAAATGCCCTTTTCTCTTCATTTTTTGAAAAAAGTTTGTTTATTTTTTTAGTTTAATTTATTACGGAGTGTTTGTAATATTTTAAGAATTTAAATTGTTTTTATTGCATCATTATTTTTTAACTGAAGTTCTTATTTTCCCTTACTATTTGAATCCAGATTTAAAAAAAAAAAAATTAAAAAAAGTAATCAGTCATCATCATCATCATCATTATTTTTTTTTCGTTCTTCCCCACCACCACATTTTCAACATTAGTTGTTAATTTTTATTATTATTATTATTATTATACCAGCTCCTGGCCAGTGGTTCCATTCTACCCTGATCCCTGCTGTACTTCAGCTTTTCATTCTTTTATTAATCAAAGACATTCAATGTCATTTGCATAAAGACCAATATCTCCCTTCTGCAGTGCCCTTGCTCACCTCAAGTGCCCCCCGTCCCCCTGCCACCCTACTTGCCTCTTCCCAGGTGACCTTTCCAAAGGAATTGTATCACCCACCATGGTAACCATTGGTTTCTTTCTCAGGTTTTTAATAAATCAATAAAATATATCTTGGATTCAGTCCAAATTGATGTAATAAAATAACTGGATTTAATCAATAATTGAAACATCTTGTTCCATTGTTACACAGAAAAACTTTGATGCAAGTTGTTGAAATAATTAAACAGAATAATTTCTAATTTGTTGCTTTCTTTATTGTTTCATTAAAAATTAATTCAGGATTATGAAAATCAATATATCTCTTGCATTTGGTATAGAAAATGGCAATATAAAAGGAAAAAAAAAACAATTAGAAAATGTTTTAAAATTGTTGCCAATGCTTTAGGGATTAAAAAAAATACCTGAGTAGCCTTATTGTCCCTCTATTTTGAACTCCCATACCATAACCTGTAAAATCCATCATCACAAACCTCTCACTCAAAGCCCACAAGCCCCCATAACCTTCCACTGAGAAACTGTTGAATAGATGCCAGGTTAAGGTGTCGTTATCATGAGACCAAAATCTATTAAATAGAGAAAAAATTGGTTTTTAAAAAAAAATGGATAACAGAAAAGTAAAGCAAAAAAAGATTTAAAAAAATCAAAAAAACTATCCCTTTCTCCTAAGACATGTAAATAAAATTTAAAAAATATGGTAACAAAGACTGAAAACAGCTTAAGTATGCTTTTGTTTTTTTCTTTAGCAATTTCTGATTATAATTTCTTAAATGTTTGGTTCACCATGATTCTGATTTGCTTTGTTGTTGTGTGTCTCTTATCATTTCTGTTGATTCACATCATTATTTTTATTTATTTATTTATTTACACGTCTCTCCATCCATAATTTCATTGCATTGTATTTCATTATTACATTTGTATGTCATCCATATTTTCTGTCATTTGTAAATTACCTCCCTTCGATTGGTTCACTACTTTTATGACTCAAAGTAAAAGCCAAAAAGTCTATCTCTTTCACCTTGTCTGATTAGGTGATTACAAAAGAACAATCTTATTCACTGCAATTAAAAAAAAACAAAAAAACATAAGTATAAATTGTATCATATTAACTTCAGTTAAGAAAGCTTAGTCAAGGAGTAGTGTGAGTAAGGCAAATGTTATTGATTGAAATTATGCCAAAGAAAGTACAGTGGCACTTCTTTGCTATTCAAAGCAATATGGGAACACTATTAAATAGACATATTTTCAGTTTTTTGTGTAAAGCAGGGAAAATCATTTGTTCTTTTTTTTAATTTTCACTATTATACAAAAATTCAATAAATTTTTTAGACTGAATATTTTTTTTATATAAATATAACAATTTACTGATTGTAATCCTTAATGCTCATTGGTGTCTTGAGATTTTATTGTCTTCTAAATGACTGCTTGCACTAATTTTGTTCATATACAATGTCTTGTGAAAATAACTGTCTTCCTTGCATAAAATAACAATTTTTATGTTTCATTGCTTTTTTTGTTTTCAATATATACTGCTGGCTAAGCAGTGACTAAATCACCAGAATCCAATCCAAAACAATCTTTGGTTTCTTGATGCCTCAATTAAAAGGCTTTGTGAACCAAATAAACAAAGGAAATACTTAATTTGGTTCAACAAAATGGCTGCCTCAGTTAACTAGAATATAATGTGTTTGCTATTTCCTCAAAATCAACACATGAATTCATTGAGTTCTGCCTTTGTGGAAACTTCAGTAGTAAGCATGTCTGCAGCAGTAATAGTATTTTTTCTCTTTCAGTAAAAGCAAGGTTTTGAATATAAAATTGAATGTCAGATTTATTGTCCGTAAGCTATAGGAGATTGGGGACAATAAAATCTTTCAGGAAATCATGTTCTTGTGAATTTACTGAGCTATGGAAAATAAGTTCCTTATGCCTAGAATAATTTTTAAATATTTCCTATTGATGGCTTATTCCACCTTTCCTCACTAAATTGCATTTTTGATTAAGAAATGTCAAAAACAATGAAAGATCAGGATTTTTGCTTAATCCTTTCGATATTTTACAAATCACAGCAACTAGAAATTCTAATGGACGTCCAAATTAGTAACGAGTGTGTGTCTGAATAAGTTCCATGTGACATTTTGATTTTAAATATTTCACTGTAATGTTTGATCAATGTGATTAATATTCAGTAGATTAAGTGCAATGACAAGGAAAGAGATTGTACTCATATGCCTTCTCTGTGTCTATTTTCAAATGCACTGCTTTCAATTAACTGTTTATTTATAGGCTTCTATTAAGATGAACCATTATATAAAATTATATGATGGTAATAAATATTGAAAGCTGTTATTGAAACAAAACAAAAGAATGTAGTCAGATGTAAAAGATTTTGCTGTGAGCAGATTGTAACCCATTCGGAATTATTAATAGAAAGACTTATTTCAATAACACATGAATGAAGTTGCTCCTCTTTTGCAGCCCCCCCCCCCATTAGCTCATAGCCTCTCAAATGTGTGAATGCATTGTGTATAGGAGACCTTCCTACCTCTTGTCTTCCTTCCATCTTGATAGCCACAATTATGAGTGAGCAATGAAAAGGATTAAGAACAAACCACTATATCTTTTTATATTCGATAATAAAAACTTTGACATGGGTATTAACATTGGATGGCAACAACAGTATATAAATTTATATTTATATAATGCTTTGTCCTTGATATTGAGCCTTTGCTTCCATAAATATAGCATTGATTGCATACAGTTAAAAGGCCACAAACAGAAGTTTTTGATTTGTTTAAGAGTGAAAACTTTGAACACTTTAAAATGCCAGTGCTCAAATGAAAGATCTTTAATTAAAAAGCATAGTAATTTTGAATGTATTTAACAGCTGATTCTTACCTTCTGGCCAGAAAAGAACCACGTTTTTACATTGCTGTATATGCAATGTCATTATAATGCACAAGACCATGATGCCAAGATTTAATAACTGGAATCTGAAGCAATTCTTTGTTCCCAATCATTAAGACCAAATGTTTTTCTAATGGTCAAGTGAATAATTGGAATTGGTTAATCAAAACTGGTTGGACATTTTTTTTTTTTATTCATGAGCTACTGACCAATATCCTCTTGTTCAGAAACAAGAAAGGTTATAAAAATCTTTATAAATAAATTGCTTGTCTATAACTTTTAACCAGACATTTATATATCTTTAAACCAGTGATAACCATGTCACCAGGTAGTGGTTAACAAGCTAGTTTCACAGACAATTGTGGGTTCAATCCTCACAAGGCATTTCCTACATGTGCAAGACAGCCTAACAAATATACACACGCAAGCCATATATCATGACATTAATGTAGAGCAGTGATTAGTGAATTTGATACTCTCTTGGTGCTCTTCCTGATTGCAGTCCTGTGCCAAACTTAGGCAAATTTATAAATTAATATTTTAGGGTGCTTACTAAAGAGCAGTATTTAGCAAGATAGGCTTACAGATCATTGATAGTGATATAAATACCCAGGCACCTCCAGTCAAGTGTTAGACATCAAGGTGTGTCTCTAATCTTACCTTTTCTTAGTGCCAAGGAGAAATACTGTCTGGTGGACAGATCTTCAGGTACAGTTACTTTTTTATTTTTGAGTGTTTGCCAAAAAAATGGCTAAGAAGCAGTTGTTACTAAGATCTTTGCTGGGTGCCCCACTATTGTGGTGTCATTTTTTATTTTTTGGCAACTGATTAAAAATGATAAAATTGGGGCTTACTTTGGCAATGTGACAAACTTAGGTTTTTGTATATTTATATATTTATTTTTTACTCTTTTGATCCAAGTTTTGCACAAACATTTTTCAGTATTTATTTTTATATGGTTGAGTTGATAAGACTTTCAGAAAGAATGTTTTTAGAGGTGGGACAAAAATGTCCCAACAGTATTATGAAAACAACTGGGATTATTAAGATATTTTCTTGGGATCTATATATCCCATTAGGATGGAAAGGTTTAAAGAATTAATCATCTGAGGCTGATTTAAAATATCAAAAAATTATAAATAAATCAAACTGCCAAAAATCAACCTGTCCCCATTCAACTATTTTTTTCTTGCTCTTTAATTTTATGTATGTATGTATGTATGTATGTATGTATGTATATGTGTGTGTGTGTGTGTGTGTGTGTGTGTGTGTATATATATATAATATATATATATTTATATATCTATATATATATATATATAAAGTATATATAAAGTATTTTGTGATTTCATGATGAATACTCTCTCTTCATAAAACTAATTTTTTCTGTTTGTTATTTATAAGTTCATTTGTAAAGTCAAAGACATTAGTGGCCAGTCGGCATTCTCTTATTCATTTCTCTCACCACTGGCCTACCAAGTCTTAAGTCAAATATTTAACTGGTACATGTTGAAAGGCAAAATAAAATTTTATTATCAAATATTTCTTTGCTTTTATTTTGTATTATTGTTTTTCTTTTAACTTACTAGATGTCTGGAGATTGATTGACAGCAAGTACCTCACCCCCTCCCCTAACACCTTTAATAACCTTGCAAACCATATAATCTGGATAGTTTGAGTTTCATGAATTTTCAGTTTATCCAATAATTTTGACATTGTTCCAAATGTGCTGATTGTTGATATGTGCATTACCTTAATATTCCATCGACTTTTCAGTTCCCAATTAATGTTTTAATCAGTAGTAGCTTTGGTATTACCTTGCTATAAAATTACCCTGCCTGAAGAAGAATTACATTTTTCCTTTCAAGAAAAGTATTTGGACTTTGATTTTATAGCTAAACCCTTACCAGTTCTACAACACTATGCATTCTGATGGTAAGAAGAGAACATTTATAAGCATTAAAAATCTATTGAAAATTACAAAGCTATGACAGTTGACATAAAATTTTAATTTGATATATGAATATTTTCATGTATCATTAAACTGGTGCATTTGTTGCTCCGGGACAGTCATTTTGGTCATTGGGCATGAATTCTGTGAATTAAGATTTATGACAAAGAAATTTCTCATGAAATATCTTGTCAACTGCTTTCAAGTGATTATTTTTGATGGTTGATATACCCATAATCTCCCCCCCCCCACCAAGTTTTCATTTCAACCTTCAAGGAAGAAAAAACAACATTGAAAACTAGGATACAGTAACTTATTTACAATGTTATATCTTTTTCTTGAACGTTAAACTCACAACTAGAAATTAAATTTATGGGATATCAACAATAATAATCACTTGAAAGCAGTTTCTTTGTTCTGTATCTTCTTACTCTGGTAATGGATTGGTTAGTAATTCATTTAGTTCATAGTTATTTTAAAAAAGAAAAAAAAAATGTACCCCAGGAGAAATAAGGTTAGTCTGCGCTACAGACTTTCATGTAAAAAAACAAAAACGGGGGAAGGCTTTAAAAAAAAACATTTTGTATAACATGAAACTACAATTTTGAATGAGAAAATATTTTTCATCATCATTTTGTAATGGCACTGTCTCTGTTTAAACGTTTAATTACAGGACGGGGGTTTGGAGGGACTACTAATTGGATTATTATTAAAATTCTCAGGAGAGCAGGTCGAGAAGAAAATTAAAAAGGAAACGCGTTAAATTTTTTTTAAATATGTTAAAATGAATTTAAGGAGAATCGAACCCAGAATTAAGTAGACAAGAAGATTCAGTAAAATGGAGGAAAACCAAGAACCCAACCCTATCCACTTACGGTCGATAAGACATCCTTAATGTGTTGTCCGAATTACCTAGGTCCTGAGAAATTAAAACTCGGTAGTTTGTTTAAATTATGCTATCTGTTCAGAATGTGTGTGTGTTCTTACAAATTATTCTGGACAAAACAAAACATCTGGGTCATGTCAAAATTTGTTTGTTAACCACACAGGAATACAATTATCTTTACAGAAATATACTTAGGGCGATTCTAAGGTAAACAAGAGGTACCATATGTTTATTTTATTTTATTTTTTAAACAAGGTGGAGAAATGAGATATATCGATGTCAAATTTTGCAGGTGGAGTTGTATATAAACGACTAGGCCGACGGAGAGACGGGAATTCGGCCAACAAAAAAGTCATCACACGCGAGAAACACCATCTCTTTCGTTGGCCTGTGCGAATACAGACACGCACGAGAAGAATTGAGGAAGAGTCGACATTACTTTAGCGTTTGCGACTAGAATTCCCAAATCAACATCTTGCTGTAGTGTACTTATTCAACTAGCTTTTCTTTATATTCAATAAAACTATTAGCCTTATCAACAGCGTTATGCATTTTATTGACGGAGTACCTTATTCCAGCCTGATTCAGAAGCTGCACTCGGACATAAAAAGACAAAAGTTTACCACGGCCACAGACAGGAATTACGCAATCCTGTCTGTGGTACACAACGTATATAAGGGGTTCACTCTTGTCAATCCCAATATTGTAGGATTTTGGGAAATCCCAGTCAACCATATCGAGATGATACACCGGTCCCCAACCTAGGAGGGAAAAGAAAGCCGGGTAAGGTCGGTATTACTTAGCGGAGCTAGCGACTCGCCACTGAAAGGAAAAAGAGAAGAGTGGAGCCGGGTGAGTTGAGAAGTGACAATTCTGTTGATAGAGTTACATTTGTGACCGCGTCAACATTTAAAGGTTAAAATTCGAACATGAGTTTTATTTAAGAGTATCAAACCGCATGTGGGCGAGTGGTTAGAACGTTCGCATTCTGACCATGAGACCCGGGTTCGAATCTAACCAGGATCGATTTGTCAGAAAGGACACTTCCTGATGTTATCGGAATGGAGAGGTCGATCCTAATGTGCGTCACATTTTGGAAAGTGCCTGAAAATCATACCACAGTTTGACTTAAGCCCTGTGAGTGAAACTGGGTAGATAGATATGTATGTATTGGAAAATAGTTTTGTACTACTTTTTTGGTTGGGGGTAATCTTAGAAAATATTTCCCGTTAATAATGGAAGACAATTGCAATTCTTTAATAAAAATTTGTATGTGTTATAGCGTAAGGCTTACTAGCACGGGAAATAGTTGAAAAACGGAGTTCGAATTTCCGCTGACATTAATTACATTTAGGGAAGGGATAAATCCTCTTGCTCATCGCCAGGTATTTTGATAAAAAGAAACTCATTACTAACATGCCACAATTGTTGTTAGAAGAGATTGGATGTGTGTGAACGAACAACAGATTGACCAGATATTTAGGTTAACCTTCCAAGAGCGGAGCAGATGCCCGTTAAAGGGCTATTCAAGGTCGGCACGAGATATTTACAAGTCGAGACCCCAAAGATTGGGGAAATACAATAAATCTACAAGGATTATGGAACGAACTAGACAACAATGAATAAAGTTAAATTTGTCAATCGGACTTTTCGCTGACGAATTTTGTGCTCCTCTTGATGACTCGGATCAGAAATCTACAAAACAGGGTTGGGTGGGTTGGTTGTGTGCGTTGTTTTGGGATAATATTATAAGATGTGAAGGGATGAGCATGTAACACGTTCCACCAAGTGGAACGTGTTACATACTCAGTCATATGTTGATTTTTGTTTTGAAGACATACGTGGAGCCATGGGTCAAGAAGAAATCAAATTCTTTTAGAGAGACAATGCACCTTTACATTCAACTATGGGAAATAAAGAATATCTAAATAAAACGGATTTCAAAGACCCTGGCTTGTTAAAGTGGCCAACTTGTTCCTATGACCAAACTGAAAACTTGTGGAGCATTCTGAAGAGGAAGGTTTACATTAGTGGACGACAATTTAACACCAACGATGAATTCTCGAATGTTTTTCTGAATTTTTTGTGCACTGTTTTATATGAACAAATAAAGCAGCTTACAAAATCAATGAATGGATGACATCTAGTTTTGGAGCATGGAGAAGACATTTAACATTAATGTCGTGCTAATAACTTTGCCGTCATTATAAGGACACAGTTTGTCTTTGCACACGTTCTTTAATTATAATGTTTAATATGGGCATGATGTTTCTTGGTTCACAAGTACATTAAATGTGTTGTTTTGTGCCACCGAAATTTTCGTGATCACAGTTTTGAGCTGGAAAGCACATTTTTTAATAAAAAAATAATTTACTTAGACAAAGATGCATTGAAAGTGACATGATCTACGATTAATATAAGATCGGGCTATTTCAGTATATTTCCCAATTTTTTTTCATTTTATTATTTTACTAAATTAGCACTGAAATAATGCACGATATTTAAGCCATTAAAATGAGTTGAAATGTAATTTCGAAAACGATAGAGTTAAAAAAAAAAATCAAGCGTTCATATGCTTAACGTGAATCAAGTGAATCGCTAATGGAGATTTTGTTTTTGCGAAATAAAACCATTATTCTGATGACGAAATATATGAAAGTATTTTTTGAAGCTGTTTTGTATATTTACTGTTAGCTGGCATCTCTCTCTCTCTCTCTCTCTCTCTCTCTCTCTCTCACACTCACACACACACACACACACACACACACACACATATATGTATGCATGCGTGCAGAAAACTTCCCAGTCCGATCGACTTCAACAAACAGTATTTTATTGACGAAACATCAGAATTTGAAAGTGGTTTGGGTCCAGAAGTTTTCAGCAGCCCCTCTTATATCTGAAATGTAGCAGTAAGGCTAGCCTTAATTCTTGATCACAGGCAATGCATTTTTTCTTGATTTCTATTTACCTTCTATGTATCGTGTCCATTTAGAAGGTAGGCGATCATGATTCGTTACAACTTCTTATCTTTTGCTCTAGGCAATGTTCATCTTTTTACTATCACTACCAGTAAATGCTTTGCCATGCATTTACACAAGCTTGTTAGGTAGGTTACTCACTATTTCGCTATCTCCCTTTTTCCTTCAATATGCCATATGAGTGCTAAATACTTGAAGCCCTCTTTTCTCATTATGTTTCCCAGAAATTGATTGTAAGGATAAATTCCCTTTTTATTTCCACTCTCCTTAATACTTTGTCGTTGCTCACATGTTCCACCCATGATTTTCTCAGTATCTTTTTCTAGAACTACATCTCTGTGGCCTTAAGTTTTCTCTTCATCTGTGAGAAAATTGGATATTACATTGCACTTAAGCAGTCTTCGGGATTTACCGACCAGTGCAGAAAAATTGTGGAGTAGAGGAGCAGTGAGAAACAAAAAGGCGGAACCTTGCAGATATCTACCATGTTCAAACTAAGTCAACAATAAAATACAACAGCGATTATTGTATTATTTGTTTTTCTTTCCCCCAGAATTTGAAGAATTTGAATCAAGAACAGGGAGAGAAGGATCCATGCCTCTCGTATCGCATAAATTTGAAAGTGTCGAGAATTGCAATTTCTGGTGTTGTTTTCTGAATTGTTAACGAATGCGTCGATTCACATTTTTGTTCCGAAGTTATTTTATTTTATTTTTTTTTAAAGTATTACACCCCCAAGCAAGTCGGGAGTGCCACTAGCACGCAAGGGGTTACAGAGAGTGAGAGCAAGAGAAAAGAGGTGTGTTTGAGGAAAGAATAAAGAGAAGGACTGGGATCAAGATCAAGGCATCAGAAGATGTCGATTGACATTACATTTAAATTTTTGAAGATTATAGTTATCAGGGAAGTAAGTAAGAGGAAGGGAGTTCCACTGTCGGGAGGTGCGAGAGAAGAAGCTGTTGGAGTAGAAGAGGCAGCTACATTTAACTGTTTCGACAGTGTTAATATTTCATTAAAAAGTTTGTGGTTTTTACTCTCAAGTTTATGAATGAGATTAATTTATCTGTACACGCATGCGCATTTATAAAAGACATTCTCTCACCTGCCGTGAAAATGTATAGCTTTACAAGTGAAGTTAGATCCTGTTTTGCATGACGTTAATTGAAATAAATATTTATTGAAGAGACGAAACTTGTACGAGAAATAAACGGGTTGATTTTTTTTTTATCTCACGCAATTTGTGAATTATATATAAAAAGTAAAGGATTACATTCAAAGAGGATTTCGTTTTTAGACGAAACTTGAAGTTTAAAAAAGAAGGAACGAGAAAGAGAAAAGAGAAACAAAAGAAAAATGAAAAAAATGCAAAATGATAGGAATAATGACAACAAACGAGAAGTAAAAAGAAAGGAGAAAGAAAAACAAAAGTAAAGGCAAACATAAGGAGAAAGGACAGAAAAAAGAGAAGAAAAGAGCAGGCACGAAAGAAAGATAGGAAGTGAGAAGAGTCAAAAACCTGAGCGAGAGATAACAGCAAGAAAGAAAAGAAATGAAGAAAACAAAGCCAAATAAGTAGAGAAGGAGAAAATGAGGAAAGAAAGAAAAAAAGAAAAGGAAAACAGGAATGACTGAAAAGTGAAGAAAAGTAAAAAAGAACTTACGTTTTAACTGAATGAATAACGAAATAGGGTCGGCATTTTGAGTTTCAAATCGACCATTTTGAATTTCAATCAACCAAATCAATATGGCAACTCCGTAAGTTTATGGTCGTTCTCATTTTAACAAAAGTACAAGTTTAGAAGCCCCCCTCCTTTTATTCCCAAATTTTACTAATGTGAATAATAACGATTAACGGAATACTTTGCATTGAAAATATAACACATAACATAAATAATGAATTTTTCTTTTTATAAAATAAAACAAATATTCATTTTGGTTCTAATATACAATGAACGGTTTAATTTAGCTGTAATATTTGTAGCGGCGTTGGTAATCATAGCCACAATGCAACTTCTAATAGTTAGGGTAATATTTAAAAATGCAATTTATTTACAAGCAGTGATTTCTAGTTTCTAGTATTGTTTGCGGTGTTGTCACGTGACACTTTGTATTTAAAGGCAGATCATTATTTCTGTATTTCTACAATACGAATCTACTGTTCTCTGCTAGACAGGTTCGTGAAATTAGTACTCCGTAAAATTCGAAATAAATACCCTTGTAAGAAAAAAGAGTGGATGACAGTTGAATTTCTCGACATGATGAAAAGGAGATAGTAAACATGTCAAAGTACATTACACAAAGGAATTAAAAACAAATACAGGCATGCTAAAGAGGAATGACTCAATAAAAAGTGTGCCGAAATATAAAGAGTGCGTTACACGTAAAGTAGATATGCATAAAAGATTAAGAGAAACATCTGGATAAAAGATGTAGTCCTCAGGAGGGTGCATAAATTCAAAAGGGAACGCTAATAATAGAGAAGAAAACACTTCAAAGTTGGCACGAATACATCGGAGAACTTTTCCACAACAAAAGAGGAAAGCCTGCAATACACATAAGTATACTTCGACCAGACATATCGAAATCTGAAGGGGAATCAGTACGGGTCATGTTGCACAAAACAAAGTATCAGAACCAGATGGAATTGTTATAGAGATACTGGCAGCTTCAGATAATTTCGGCATTGACAAAATTATAGAAATAATAAATGAAATGTATAACAGTGTTGATATACCGAAGACCTTAATAGATCCATTTTCATAGCGCTACCTAAGAAGCCAGGTGCAAATAAATACGAGCTTCATCGGATAATCAGCCTAATGAGACACATAACGAAACTTGTCATCCGAATTTTGATTAATAAAGCGTGTAGCAGAATTAGGCCGGAAATAGTACAAATAGGTTAAATTAAAGATATTAGAAAAAGGAATGTAATATTCATGTTCAGAATGATAGGAGAAAAGGCTATACAAATGCAGAAATAGCTGTATATCTATATTTTATAGATTACGCTTTTTATAAAACACACAAAGAACTATTTGAAATTTTAAGTAATCTTGATTTATTTTATACTAGAATAATCCATAACTTATACTAGGAGCAAACCGCCTGAATATGGATAGAAAATGAAATTCAGTAAATTCACAAAAATAAGGGTGTAAGACAAGGATGTGTTTTTTACAGTGAGAATTAGGAGTCCCATCATGATTCCTTATTGGTGGTCGCAATCTTAACAGGCATAAGATATGCATATGACACAATGTTGATAGCAGACATAGAGAGGAAATGACAGGAACTGCCAGAGAAGGTATTAAAGGAATGTGAGAAGTAAGGAGTAAATATCAGTTGTAAAAGGACAGAATATTTGGCTGTCAGCAAAAGAACAAAAGATGAAAACGACGAATTGAAAACACCGAAATCAAGCAAGTACAAAAATTTAAATCTCTGGGAAATGTTTTCGTAGCTGACGGAAAATGTGACACCAAAATCAGAAGGCGCATTGGGATAGCGAATTATACCCTCCAAAAGCTAAGAAAAGTATTAAGATACAGGAAAATTTCATTAGAACAAAGAAAAGAACTGTTAACTGTTATGCAATATCGGTTCTCCTATATGGCAGTGAATGTTGGACAACCACATCAGCGATGACTTGAGATAACAGAAATGATGAGAATACCATAGACTTAACATGTGAGTGACAAGGAAGTTTTAAGGAAAATGGAAACAAAAAAGACACTTATTTTCAGAATCAGAAATAAATAATTTAAATTTCAGGGGCAGATAACGAGGAAAGAAAACCTGGAAAAATTGACACACACAGGGACATTGAATTTAAGAGAGACAGAAGAAAATAACGAATTACTTACATAACGAGCTCATGTAAATGGTTGGCAGAACATGTAGGAAGAGTGATATCAAAAAGATAAACCTTACTAAGAGCTACAAAGAACAGAAAGTTGTGGAGAGTCATGATCGCCAAAGCCGTGAAAGGATATGGCACATAGAAGAAGAAGTACATTTCTCGTCGAACAACTTTCTGCGACGACGATTTCTATTCTTGTATGTAATTTTTCTTTCCAAAATTTGTTCAAATGAACTTGAAAGATGTTCATTCTATTCAGAGGAAAGCTATTCTGATACTTTTATTACCAAGTGTATCGACGATGCATATTGTAGAATACGGGTGTCTTGTGCCGTGTCATTGACGCAGAAAAGATGACAGAGAAGCACGGCGAGGGAGGATAAAATGAAAACTCAAAAGAAGCCAGTGAAAAAAAGTAACAGAAAATGAACAGCTGTTGAGCTTCCGTTTTACAGTTGTAGCACATGCGTGTATCTAGCGTGTATGTATGTTGTGTGAGTAAGTCTATATGTATGCAAAAGTAACATGTCTATGTGCACATGTGGTATATTGTAGGTTGTATGTATGCGATTACGTACATAGCATTATCTACGAATATGTATGCATTTTGTATAGATGTTCATGTACATGTTGCATTTTAGATTGATCACTAATCAATAAAATGTCTGTTTTTCAAATTCAAGATTTAATAAGTCCCCCACACTTTTTTCCAAGAGGAGGACAAACAATCCAGTTTTTAAGAGATTATTTTACAACCCCCC
Source organism: Acanthosepion esculentum (assembly GCA_964036315.1). NCBI lineage: Eukaryota > Metazoa > Mollusca > Cephalopoda > Sepiida > Sepiidae > Acanthosepion > Acanthosepion esculentum. The sequence goes on from OZ038513.1 coordinate 21,048,752, forward strand.
AAAGAAGTTATAAATCGGAAAGACAAAATATTGTTTTGCGCTCATTTTTAACGTAGATTAAACAAATTAAATTGTGATGATAGAAAAATAAGTAAATAAAAATAGATAACAGAAACACTAAAATTTTACCATCCCTAAAAATAGACGGCTAATAAAAATCGGCAGGCAAAAAGCCATATTTCGATCAACCAACAAAGATTTTCACAACCATGGTATAAGAAAATAAATAAACAAATAATAAGGAGACTAAAATTTATCCATTTCAAATATGCGTATTTAGAACAATCAATTAGAAAGTCTTCACAATTAGGATATAAATAAGTCAATAAGAAGCAAGCATCCTTTTCAATGCGGATCAATAGAGGTGTATATAAATAGATAGAAAATCAACCGAAATCAGATTCGATAAATTAATTTTGTGCATTCTTCGATGCTGCAGCCATTCTAACATACCCAGAGACGAAATACAGCATTTGCATGATTAGCTGGTGACTTCATACGGCTACATGGTTCTGCTACATTAGGAAACAAACATACCTTTCTTCACTACGTGTTCAAGTGGCGGCTACTAGATTTGGATACATATGTATATTTACTTCCTCCCGGACTCTTTCTCTATCTTATGCGCCAGGACGTTTACACTTGAACTCCTGAAACTTCAACTTTCACCTTATCCTTCTGTATTATCAAATTGTGTTATATAAAAGATTTAGTTTGGATTTATCAACACTACATTTTATTTTACCGATTTTTTTTACAGTTGTCTGAACTTTTACTTGAACTGTCGAAACGATGTTATAAAGCACATGAGGAAATAAAACGATCAAGTTTCTTGAATGACAGGTAAATTTTATACTCAAATGGAGAAACTAACAAATCGAATGATTTTAATGGAATAAATTTCAAAGTTAGCAAAGTACATGTTATATACAAAAAGCAGTTTTTGAGAAGTTTGGTTTGAAAAATATAAAATCCATGTTGATTGAATTTACAACAGTTTCTAGTAATAAATATAAAAAGTTAATTAAAATGTCGAAATATTCAGATAATAATAATATTCCAGAAGATTGACGTTTTAACTTTGGAGATAGTGATGTAGAAGACATTTGTTGTTTTGTAGCAAAATCTTCAGAGAATTCAAGGAATTTAAATTGAAGGAAGTTTCTGTAGCTGCTATGACCACCATTTCCATCACCATTGGTTTGGTCAGTTGAAGATCGACTTCTTGTTTATCGGCGACAATTGTGAGTCGAGTTGCCAACCATCCTTTATTGGAAAAGTCAGTTCTTTATTTAGCTCTTTTCGGCATTGTTCTTTGTTGAATTTGGAAGGCAAAAAATAATGTCATTTTCAATTCTATCGTGTGTCTACAGAAATTACATAAAAATTACTATTTATATTTATTTTTCTGTTGATTCCAACAACAGATTTTTTAATGTTATCAACATTAGTCGATAACTTAGAAAAGAATTGTTCTAAACAATTACATTCATCGAAATGGAGGTAAATATTAAAATGTCTCATATTTACAGATGAGATGATTACACTGGCGAGGAAACGGAAAAGGGTATTTACAAAGTAAAGCAAAAATCGAGTTGGGTTTGCAAGGGACCAACCTTTCCCTACACAGTTTAAAGTGAACTTCACCTCCTCAGGACATGTAGTCAATAGAATAGTAATTCTCAAGCAGGAAGCACTTGGCTCCCACGAGAGAAAGTGGACATGAATTTCAATTATATATACTAGACAGTAAAGAAAGCGCTGTCGCATTTTTATATGATAATTTTGAGGACTACTTTTCTAATAGTTATGGCAACATAATTGTTATGTTCTACTTTTGTCTCTCTTTGCACTTTAATTAATAGCTGTAAATTTTGTATCAATTTTGCTATTTTTGCATGAAAAAATGCGGAAAAGATTTGCGAACTCATTAATTACTACTAAATCTCTCCCTTTTTCTATCTCCCTTATACAGAAACGTTTTCTGTCCATAAACTATTCAGTTGTTTATTTTTGAGCCATGATCACCTATGTCCTGAAGGAACGCGGCACATAGAAGAAGATACACTTATTTATAGTACAATAAACAAGTGTCCATTTACATAATAAGCTATCACACCAGCAATTAAGTTATTGTATTTTTTAATACAATCATATAATATAAACGGCAGATTACATGTGATATTTATTATAAATATATTCCGAAAATATTGCCGTCATACTCGATTAATATTAATTATTATAAGAAATCATTTATTGAACAAAGTAACAAATAATAACAAAACAAAAGTCATTGAAACAAAACAAGTTCAGTCGACCATTGATGACAATTCCAGAACAACGTAACTATAAACAATTTTTTTTCTATCCTCTGCCAGACTCAATGATGGAGAAAGCATTACCTCGAACCATCGCCAGTGAGACACGCTGCAAGAGCCACTCCGTTTCGCGAGGCTCGTACCTTAATCGAGACGCAATCGCGCCAATCCTCCGAAGGAACGCCATCGAACGAGGGCCAATAACCCCTGAAGTCTCCACTGCCACAGGAGTAAAAAAAAGCTATCAGCAAGAGAAGGATATTTAACTATTTTTTTCATCTCTGCGTCATATTGATTATGCTGTGATGACGTTGACTTGCTTAATAAAATGTGACGTCAGAATCTCTTGCACAAAACTTAATTGTTTACATTCAGAATATTATCCTTATCTTTGTTATTATGAAAATGTTTCGGTCGCAGTGCTACCTGGTCTTTTTCTTAAGGAAATTTAAAACTGAAACCCTTTCTTTAATCTCCTGGGGTAGATAATTTTTGTTCCGCTCTCCATGATACGCCATTTTTCTAGTAATGTTAGTTTTTATCCCTAGTCTTGTATCCACTAAGCCTAAGTCAATTCTGCCCAGCACAGGGATTAAACTCTCATTACTATATGCGGTCCAATGCTTTACTCCAATTGGCTATTGTTCTAGATCTTTCTCGTTCCTCCTGCTGGTGCCGTAACATTTTTTTAAAATTATTTTAAATATTTCATTTTGAATAGTTGTAAACAAAAGAAACAATTAAATGCCCCAAATTAATGACACGATAAACTTAGTAGTTAATTGTCCCACATGTCATGTGAATAACATTTAGAAGTGTGAAAACATGCATAAAACTCCGACTACGCTTCAATTTCCAGGTTTCTAAACCTTTCAATTTGACACCCAATATTGCACATACTTATGAAGAGTCTCATTCTCTCTCTCTCTCTCTCCCCCCACACACACACTCTAATGCAAATTTATGCTTGGCATTATTGTTGTATATGTATAATGTGTATAGTAAGTAGGATAATTTAATTACCTGAATAAAGGAAGCTCCTCCGAATATATTCCATCTTCTACTTTCTCGAGAAGTAGATCATAGGTGTAGGCATTCGTTGTCGTGCAAAAGAGGAAGTCGTTCATGTTATACTGTTGGTAGGAAATGAGTGAAAAGTATCTGGAGCAGCAAATTAACAGCAAATTTTCTGTGTAGATTGATAAGAGTGCCAGTGGAATAGACGATGGGCGTCAAAATATAGACAAGGGCACAAATAGAGGGCATCCTAAAACAAAAAGGTCAGATTCAAATGTTTATTTGGAAATACGAGAGGATTACGAGAATCTGTTCGTAAGAAAAAACTCGAATTCTGGCCTCAGAAATGGATTCTCCAACATGACACTGCTCCTGCGTATAATGCATTAAGAGTTCATGAGGGGTTCTGTCTAAGAAATTGATTACAAAATGGTCATCCACTTTAGTCACCAGTTAGACACTTGTGATTTTTCGCTATTTCTCAAATCGAAAAATGCCCTGAAATGACAGAGATTTGTTGACATTCCTAACGTCCAGAAAAACGAGTTCCAATAACGTCTCTAGCAATGACATCTTCGTCTCTGGAAGTGAATATCGTCACAAGGGGAATACTTTATGTATTTATGTAAGCAAACATTCAGCTATAAATAAATGTATTTGCAAATACAATATTAATAAAAGATATGACAAGAGGAAAACCATTTATGCCAACTCGTTTCGTTCCTTGAGCAACATTATAAAAGCAATTATAAAAAAGTTGATAAAAACTCTATTTATACACGCGAGAAAGTATCGTAATTTGAATTAGAGGACATTCTAAAATGTTCGAAAATATCTTAGTGTTAAGGAAAGGAAACTATCAATGACACTAAGTGACGTAATCTTTTGTGAAAACGAAGGTGAAACAATGTTTTTGTTGTTGTTATTATTAATCATTTTTTAAAACACCATCAGTTAAACTTTTTCATTTAATTAAAAAAAATCTAGTCGTATATAAATATGCTGGCTGCAGAAAGAGGCATTTCTTTTAAGAAAGGAGATATTTGAAAAAATGCAGGGCGGATATTTTGTTAGTATTTATTAATGTGCTTGCGAGAACCTTTCGTCTTAGTAAGTTATTTTCTAAGGATCGCAGTTTCGAGACCCAAATTGTAATTTTTTAAAAAAAGACATGTTCTTTCTCAAACCAACATATTACGATCATAAAAAGTTAAAAGAAAATGGTTAACTCGTGGCTTTTTAACAAGAACAACAACAATAATAAAAAACTAAAGTGATGTTATCAGCATGTCAAAAGATTTACACTATTAGCGTCCTCCATAGTTTCCTTTCCTTAACGTCGACATTTTCAAATTTGAACCGATGACATAATTTTTATCAACAATATAGTTCTGTGTTTAAATCCAGTTATTTCTAAAAATTCTGCATTTACCTTGATAAAGTTCCTGAAGGATTGAAACGCGTCAGCATAAAACTTTTCTCTCTGTCTTTCTTAATTTATAAGACAAGAGAAACGTTTATTTTCAACTAAATTGTGTATTCCATCATAAAAGACCGACTCTGGCTTTAATTCAATGAATGCTTCAACGAATATATCTTCAATTTGTTAAAACCACTCATTAAACAAAGAAAGACTTTTAAGTATGATCACTTGATGTGATGCCTTTACAAATTTAGAGTTAGCACATTCGCCCGAAAAATCATTTCTGGACATTATTACCCAGAAAAAAAGTTATTCAAACGAGCCAATTGCTCACTGCAGGCTATCCACACTCAAATTTATAAGAAAAAAAAAAGTCCTTTGAATTCCAGAGAACATAGAATATGTTTGTATCCATTAAATCTCATTTAGGTTGAGCTGTCAACCAGGTTTTTCGTTCTGGAAACTCAAAATAAATCATTTATTATTCCCAGTGAGAGTTGTCTAAAAGTATTTTTTGTCTCAAGAAAAACAACTTTAAATGCCGATCGTTGTTCCTTTCCGCTGATTTATGTCGGACAATTTTCTCTAGCTTTTGGATGTTTATTACTGGACTGAACTGTACTGAATTCATCTCCAAATCTTCCCGCAATCCATAAGCTTTCACGTTTTAATTTCTTTCATTCTTTGTTAACTTCAAAATCCAAAATCTTTCTTAAAAATTTGCAAGGGATTACTGCACCATTTCTATGCACTTTACAGATTCCTTGTTTGCTTTTCCATATTCATCAGAAACAGCAAACGAATTCAAATATGCATTTTATATTCAGTCATTGTTTTTAATAAAATCAAATAATCATTTTTCTGTAAACAATTCTTAAAGCGTATGCGCGCACACACACACACACACACACACACACACACACATACACACAAACAAGCTATAAAATTGTTAAGTGCAGTTCAAAATACACTTCTAAGACTTCCCTGATATTATGTAAATGTGGCGCTAGGATCTTCTGCATGGACCTAATATATGAAATTGCATAATATAGTCAATAATATACTAATTTACTTATATATGAACATCAGGCAGACAGAGAGCAATGAACGTGTACGCATGCGTATCGTCATAACCGAGATTACATACATAAGCTTTGTGTGGTTATTGGAATCGTCCATATTTTCTACTCACCCCCGAATAAAATGCACTCTTCTATCAAAACCAGTTTTAGCCAACCAACACCTCACATTGCAAATCTCGACTTTTCATTGGTTGAGACAACACCAAAAGGTGTAACAATTGTCTAAAACCTATATTTCGCGCCCAGTTCTCTGGAGCCTATTTTGGATTCGAAAAACAAATAAAAAGGACCATTTCGACCCAATTCACCAGTCAGCCACTTGCCAAACGAATCCACGTGTGTCTCTATACTAACCTAAGGAACTTTTCGCGCGTAAACTGCTGACTCAACTATCAACATTATCTAAGAAAAGTGTTCTTACACACTACCAAAATAGAAATTGTACTTAGCAAAAGATAAATACAGAACAATCCAAGGTAAACATCTCTAGAAAATTTAAGACATTTATACTCTAATCACGCACACAAACTACACTAATTTCTGTATAAGTAATATTTTCCCATTTAACTCCATTTGACTTGTTCTTAAATAGATGAACAATTACGAACTGTAAATCAATAAGACATCAAATTTATACATGGTCAATTCTTGAATTAACAAACTACAAGTTCTCTAATTGTATATAAATTGTACATAAATGTCTGTTGTTTTTATTGAAACTTAAATTAAGGTTGTTTCTTATTCAATTACCTTGTGATTGATTCGTTTTGAATGCCCATATTCTGTATTGTTCTGGTGAACATGCGCATAATCTAGCCATCTTAATGTTTTAACCTTCTGATAACAAAATCAAACTCATAGCAATCCCAACATGGCATTCCCAGTGATTTCGAACTAGCGCCAGAATTTAAAAATTTGCCTGAATATTACTTACGAAAAATTTGCAACTGAAACGCTAGGTTAGAAATGCAAATAAACACACTTCCTCGCCCCACTTTAACATAATAGATGAAATCCCGACTCTTAAATTCCAGTTCTTAATAGGGACCCGCGGTACGTTTACAGGAAAAAGAATTACACCAAGTGAAAATGTCAAGTCTAATTCCAAAGTGGATAAATTCAAACGTATGCAACGTTAATAATAGCCAAGAGAAAAGTGAGTTGGCTTCTTAGCGACTTTATGAGCTTTGCTAAGTGATATGCAACACTGGCAAGACAAGTAGACTTCATAAAGGCGTGTGAAACACAAATCTTTATCGTCATACAATCTTTCTTATTTTTCCCTTTTCTTTAATTCTTTTCTTCCTTTCATCCTAACCGCCATTTAAGCGTTTCATTTTCTTTTACTTTTTCAGTTTCTTTTCTTTCTTTCTGTGATTTGATGCTATGTCAGGTGTTATTATGCAAGTCGATGTTTTCACAATAAAATTGATATTAACCAACCAATGTTGATAAAATTTCCAGGATACATTTACATGATGTCACTTGAATTGACATGATAATCACTTGGATTTTGGCATATAACATCTGTTTTTATCAGAAGTGTTTACATTACGTTATTTGATGATGTGAAATCTTATGCAACTCAAGGGTGTTAATCATATTTTAAATAATTATATGTAATAATATAATTGTTGATATTCATTTTTAACTTCATCTATATAAAGATTTCGTAAGAGAAAACACGATATTGTAAAGATGAAAAAGGACAAATATTGGAGCTCAAATAAAGATATTGTATAAATTTCTAAAAAAGAAACTGGCCTTAAAATGTGACAAAATGAAATTAGAGAAAAATGTAAAAAGGCTAATAAGCAAGAAAAAAGAAAAAAAGAAAAAAGATTTGCCAATATTAAACTCCAAATATTCCCTGACCATGACTCTCAACAGATTTGTAATATTTAATGATTTTTAAAATTATTCTCATTTGATTTTTTTTTCACATTTCGGCTAATCATTTTTCTGGTCATTGCTAGGTGGATTGTTATCTATTATCGAATATTCTGGTTGGACTTGTTCTGAAAATGGCTAAATTTAGAATAAGAAAGTATGTTGAGAGGAATTAGAACAAGTGTTGGAGCGATACTTCAAACTGTGGGTGAGCGTTTTCCTTCCTTGAAAATCTATTTCGAAATTCTTGTCTTCTGGATTCGAACACCCGGGACTTGCAAGAAGTACGCAACTAACTCAACTATAAACCGGACTCTTACTCCGATTACAGTTCAGATTAAAAAATCACATCCGCTGTTGCTATTTGCTAAATCGTTCACTTCCTTGTGGTTTGATTTGCGATTTTTGTCGATATCGGCTTGGGTTTCATTTTGGTTCGCCCTTCTCTCTCTTTGTGTTTCTCTTTCACATCCAAACAAACTAAATAGAGGAGGGATCTTTAGTCTCTTCAAACAATAGATTGTTTTAATAAAAGGGACGAAAGTTTAACGCCTCCCCCTCTCTCTTTCTCATATATATATATATATATATATTTATATATATATATATATATATATATATATATATATATATATATATATATTCTTTTGATATGATGATTTTAAAGTTGCATATAAACTTCTGCATATAACTCATTCTTTATGATTTTTCTCTATGCCTAATGTTAAGTTGGAGAATTCAATTGATGTGGTCCATAAAAAAAAAGAGTGTAAATGAGAATTCATTTGAGACACTCCTTGATTCACGAGTTCAAAAAGAATTCATCAGTTACAAAAGCGATGAAGTATATTTGTACTGTTGATGGATATAAAGTCATAAGTATCGAGAAATGTCAACGATTTACACATTTATAGTTCGGGGAAAGTTACTCTAAAACATTAAACACGTTCTGGACAACTGATTTCAGTCAACAGTCAAGCACTCTTAACAGTAATTGATGAAAATCTGAAGCTAGCAGCACGAGAAAAAAAGCACAACTGTTCAACATAATCCAGACAACAATCAATCCACATCTATAAACTCGGAAATATACCAAACTTTAGGCAGTGTGTTCCATATGATTTGATCAGATGTCAGAGTGTTCTTCGTTAAAGACAAGATACACTACCGAACCATATCTTGAAAGAAGTATCACCAGTGATGAAACGTGGTTATTTTATAATCATATTCATCCAAAGAGACAATAGTTACAATTTAAGGAAAACATGTGCATGTACCAAATTTAGAATCACCCTTGAAAATATAATTATCTATGGTTATAGAATATAAAGAGTGAGTCTATTTGGACGCATTGAAGGGTAATGAAACTGTTAATTCTTCGACAGGAAGCAGCATTTATTAAAAACATGAGATTCATTGACCAATCGGAAAATTATTTTACTTTTGCATAACAACATAAATTCAATAATTACAAAACGCATTTAGGAAAAGATTTTGGTTTTGAATATCGGAAGTTTTACTTAACCCAACTGACTCTCCAGAACCGGCTCCATCCGATTATAACCATTTTAAACATTTACTCAATTGGAAATGGTTCACCAGTTATGTAGGTAAAAAAATCAGAAATGTTTTTTTCTGGAAACCCAAAGACTTTTATGTTTCAGGCATTTTTTACAGCAGGGTTCACCCTGTACAAGACGCGGGGGCCACTCAAGGTAGAGGGTTACGTTAAAGGGTTAGTTTATATGGATAGGAGGGGAAGATAATTGTTGACTCTAGACTTGAACAGGTTAAGATTGTAGCGACTGGGGAAACATCATCTTGGGAGTCTGTTTCACAGAGCAGTGGTTCGCGGGAAGGAGCTGTTTGTGTGGAACTTACTTCACGCCGATGGAATACGGAAGGAATGTGGTGGTTTGCTACAATGTGAGTGGCATGACGGGTCCTCGCCATGAAGGTTAGATCTGGTGAAACCAAGGAATGTAGTTCGTCCGAGCACTTTCCATGGAAGTAGCGATAGAGCAATGAGAGACTCACCACACCTGCCTCTGTGTGTGTGTGTGTGTGTGTGTGTGAGAGAGAGAGAGAGAGAGAGAGAGAGAGAGAGAGAGAGGGGGTTGGCGGGTGGAAAATAATTCTTCTCCAACATGGACTCAAAGACGCTTTTGAAATCTATCAAGACTGGGCAGCTCCCGCCCAAATATGAAAACAGTACTCCATTTTCGGCCTGATCAGGCTCTTATAAAGGTAGAGGATAGCATGAGGTGTCATGTATTTACTGGAGTGGTACAGTGGGCCGATCATTTTAACGGCATCTTTTGCGATGGATCACATAAAAGAGTTTCACTTGAGGTCGGATGTGAGTTTGGGCTGCTCATGGTAAGCTAAGGTAAATTAGTGAGCATGTTAGTGAGTGCCGGACTGTTGGGATATACCATTTTTTAGATTGTAGGGATATTTCATATCCCTCGATCTAGAGCGTCATATATATATATATATATATATATATATATATATATATATATATATATCGGGAATATCTGATAGAATGCATTACCACCAACCGTAAATAAGGCTGAAGCCGACCACAGTCTTTTAATGATTATGAGGAGAGACGCCTGACTAAAATTATCTATGGTAAAAGACAAGCCAAAATCACGTCCACACTCAATGCAGGAGGTACCTTTCGCGTATCCAGTAAACTAGTTCAGCGTTCTTCAGCTGCACAGGATAGAAGAGCAGAAGACTCACCAAGGCTATCCCTGTTAATACCACGTAACAGTATATAAGCACCTCACTCGTGCTTGTGATGTCGATAATTGAACACTGGAGTATTAGCAATATGGATCTTCGCTCGAGGAGTCACGGTTAAAGTTGTTTTCGGGCTGATGGTAGAGTTCAGATTGACAAAGCACCATAAATGTTAGTGGTGGTTCCATGATGATGTAATCACATGACATGGTTTTTTCCGCTGGTTCACCTAAATACGCCATTTACTGGTGAACGCTACATTTCATGACTATTGATGAACTCCATGTATCCCAACAATGATGGGTCATTCCAGCTAGGATAATGCAACGCCAACGCCCAAGTAATGGGATGCCCAAGTTACCCAAAATTGATGTGAGGAGCATTATGGGAATTTCCACTGAATGGTGTGGTCACCATATCCGCTCGACATGACCCACTTGGACATTTATGGGTAGTGGTGTACAAGTATATTTGCATGCAAGGTTCTTCACCTACAAATGTCAGGAATCTGCTAATAATAATCGAGACAGCACGACTCAATATTTCTACAGAGGTTTTGCAACAATTTGTGGAGTCGATGCCACAGAGAGTTGTTTCATTTTGCTTACACGATACTAGACACCTAGCTAATAAATTGGAATACGAATTATAGGTTTCAAGAATTGTCATAAGCTATTTCGATTTTATTTCCTTTACTTTCACGATTGCCTTACAATGTTGGGACAAAAGCAACCAGATAAAAAAATATGTGAAAAAAGAAAAAAAGACTTAATATCAGACTACTACTGCTAGTGTTGTTTCTGGCATATTATATATATAGTTATATATAGAAAAGAACTGATTTAATTTCAGAATACCTTTCTGAGGGAAAATAAAAATCTGAAATTGAAAGAATAGATCTTTTGCCTTTGAAACTTCAATGCTTGAAAAGCCTAGAAGTGAAGGTTTAACAAAAGGCCAAAGAGACCCGATGAAAGCTAGCAATTAAGTTTGTCATTAGAGGCTGATGACATGTCAGTCAAAGTTACGGTAGAAATCTGTAAAGTAGAATTTTATCAGACTAACCGTACTTTGGAAATGGCAGTGCTTACAAAGTGGCTAGTCTCCTTCAACCATAGGCATCTGTGCGGACGACCGACCACCCAACAGGCTGACTCACATCGAACGTTCTCAACAAGAATTATTTTGAAAGCTGAAAAGGTTAATTTTGACGAAGTTTCGCCATCGAATTAAGGTACTTTACAAACAGCGTGTCTATCGGGATATAAGCTTAGTGGATAAAAGTCTTCATTCTTCCATTTGGTACGGTAAGTTGAATTTCTCAATGAACAATTCGATGATTTGTAGGAACAGTGAGAAATTATCCGATATCTTTCTAAAAGGTCATTGTGTACGTCAGCAAAGATTTGTAAAGAAAATGCAAAAATTATGGAGCAGTGTTTCTCAGAGTTACAGATTATTTCCCTTAACCTTCTAACGGCAGATTTCCTCAATTTATCCCTCATTTTGTGTTCACGTGGTGTTTGTCTTTGTTTTTTTTTTTTGCCTTTAAACTTATACATATGACTGATACCCTACTCGATTCCATTTTTGGTTAACATTTCTTCTCTGAGATTTGAAATTATTTGCTCGATAGCTAAATGCTTTCCACTTGATAATCACTGGTATTGTCTCTCAACAGAACTAACCTAAGGAACTTCAGGAATCAATTGGAAAGATTTTTTGCGCGGCTCGAAGTTCACAGTCAAGTGAATGGTGTTTCACGTAGATTGACATGTGTATTTAGCATTTTCAGAGAAATCATTTCCTTTTTGATGCTGTTCTATAGGATGTTGCGGCTAGCAACACTTAGCAACTCTGACAGAATTTGTCGTGCTGAGTTCGAAATCCTCGCAGAGTTCGTTACATTCCCGACAGCTATGGGTTAAATAGCAGTACGAACTGTGCTTACTTGTCTTGAAGTGGCAACTAGTGTAGGAAAAGTAAAACTGAATTGAGAGCCAGTCTAGACACACCACTTCCGTTATGACTGCAGTACACGTGGTATCCCAATAGACCTAGTGAGATACGAGGGCCCGTGACAATAATTAGCATATTTAATTCAAGTATAATAAAAAAAAAGATAACGAAAACATAAAACACTAGCGACATTTTTCAGAAGTCAGAGTAGGTTGATTTTGTCAAATATATATAGCAATACCTATATGGGTTATTTAATGTCGAAATCTAAATATTTTGTACGTAATTTTATGCTTTCAGAGTAAAGATATATTTTTAGATAAATAGTTTGTAGATCATAAAAATATATTGTTGGTAATTTTATTATAAAGATGTACTGTTGATTTTGGTTTCAATCTTTGCTCATAGCTGGGCCCCTAACAGGCGCTACCACCCCGAGTTAGGGTGGACCTGGGAACAACAGCAGGTAAGAGGTGGTTCCATGCTCCTCAAAACCTCCAATCTTCCGATCAGAGGCCTTGCTGCTGGATGTAATTTATTGTCATACGCAGGACGCTGTTGCAACGTTAACATATATTTGACAAGAGTAGATCACTCAAGTGTGACGACCTCCTTTAACTCCGGTTGGGAGCGATAGGGGTTGATAAGACGGCTCTGCTCTCGTGTAACACTATTTAGAAACGGCAGGTTAATTAACCAATTAATTAACCACAGAAGTTAATTACGGGGATTACTTAAACCGATAGATATAACGAAAGACATACTGAGCGATAACTTAGACCGATAGATATAACGAAAGACATACTGAGCGATATTCTTTTTGTTTTGTTATTTTCCCAAAACAGGGGATCGGTGAAAAGATTTTTTGTTTTGTTATTTTCAAGTGCGAATCAAGATAATCATTTTTACTTTCTCGCTGAAGTTTGATGCTGAGATATGCCAAATTCTCTGCGAGGACAAAGGAAGGAAAAAGAGAAAGAAAAGAAAGAAACAGAGGGACAAGACTTAACAACTTAGATGATAAAAGAAGGAAAAAGGCCACCCACAAAAGCGATGTTGTTTTGGGTAGTGGAATGGCGAAAATTCTGATGGTCATTGTCGTAAAAATTAGTTGATGAATCCCAGAGTTTTTGGGCAGATAAAGCATTGACTGTGTCAGGATGACGAACTTGTATTGTCGGGTGGACAGGACATCTGTGTTCTGTTGAAATTCGTTTGTGATAACAAAAGCCATGTTATTATATTTATTTTAATTAACCCAATTTCGCCAAAATTCCGTCCACTTAATGTTGGCTAAAAACTTGATTGAGGAATTCCATATGCCGTGAAGTTGGATAAAAATTGAGATTATCATTTGACGCCTATTGGCCGAATAGCCAGGCGGAGGTGATCATGTGACGCAGGGAGGAGGCCTGCCACCGCCCATTGAGAGGATAGGTATGAGATGTTACTGCGAGGAAGTAGGAAAACCGTTGACGCCCTCTAAAGTATGGTGAGATACCCATATGAGAGCAGAAGAGGGTGGGAGTCGAAGAAGATTTCCAAAAATGGAAAATGATAAGTGTTTCTGACCGAAAACAAAGAAAATCCTTATTGGGGATTTGAAATCAACGTGGTGGCCACACCACGTCCGACCCCACGCCAGGTTTTGATCGGCGTCCATATAAGCAAACGTCTTCGGGTGTTTTAGACAATGAGTGAGAGTACAGTCAGTACAGTAAGGAGAGAGCAGTGCAGTGCAGTGCAGTGCAGTTCGCAGAGAGATCCAGTCGAGCCCAAGACACAGGACTCGGAAGATAACGCCTCGCACAGGTGACCGCACGATTCCATGCCTTCCGACAGACTTCTAACCAAGAACAAATTTGATGAAGTCCGACTTTAGATTTCCCACCAAAGCAAGTTTCCGACTTAGACTTCTAACCAAGAACAAATTATAGAAGTCTGACTTATATTCTCAACCAGAGACGACTTTATTGAAAAACAACCCAGATATCTAGAAGTAGCTAAGAACGCAAAAACTGTTACACTCCACATTTTTTTTCTTCGGGCTGGGAGAGAAAGAGAGAGACGCACTCCTGTAACTCAACAAACCGACATAAAATTAATCACTATTCCTAACCAGTCGCTCGCCTTGAATTTGTTGTTTGTGCTTTTGTTTTTTTTGTCTACAATTATTGTGCAGTATCACCTTGACCCGGATTCGGCTGGCACTACGGCCCGACGTTTGATTGATCTCGTCAACCTAAGATCAAATCACAACGTGGGTAGGTTGAATCGAGATCAAAGCAGTTGCTTCGGTGACCAGGCGTTGGAAGCGAGCCGGGTACGACAAGTTGGTGCTAGAACCCAACAAGACTTCAACCGATGTCCCAGGGTTAACCCGTCACAAAGGACCGACGTCACATTTGGCGTCGTGACGAAAGAAGTACGGGTGTCACACTCGTCTGATGGCTCAGTTCGCGAGTAACGAGAGATAACACCTGATGACGACCAGACAATGTAGCAGTTGAAACATACTGATTATAACATGTAGGATAGAGAGATGATTAGCCTTGCAAGCCATTCCTAGTAAGTTTTGTTTTTAATTAGTGATCTATTGTTGGAATCTTGTGCCAGACTAAACTTAGAAAATAGCTAGATGCTTGCCGTTAAGCGGTAGGTAGCAGAATAATATTTCAGAGTCATCAGTATTTTATATCTTCTAAAACAGGCTCTTGAGTTGCAAAGCGTTAATTATATAAACCACCGTGAAATTTCAGGTGGTGGAGATTGAGTTGTTTTGTTACGGGAGCTGCTGCTGACAACGAGGATAAGGATGAGATTATCAGTGTTGGTTTTTAGCTCTGTAAACATTCTTTGATGAAAGAAGTAAAAACATTAAGTTGGAACGAACGGGCTTGATTTGTTTTCTTTCATGTGATGAGATTCATATAAAAGGAAACAAATGATGTTGGCAGAGGATGGGAAGGGAAAGGATGGAAAAAAAGAAAGGAAAGAAAAGAAAAAGAAAGAAAGAAAGAAAGAAAAACATCTTAAAAAGGAAAAAGACAAATGAAGGGAAAAGAAATGGTGAAATGATGCTTATGGACAAACAGACAGATATGAATTAGATAAACTGAAGTGCCAAGAAAACAACCATTTCTTACTATGTAACTTTTCATTTCGCCTGAATAACGGCAGTTACACGATGTGCCATGTAGCTTATGAGGTAGCATATATATCTATCCAGGTAGTCGAGGACTGTCCAGAATTCTGTTGTGTTTACTGCGGTGTGGCTGTAGGGTATTTATTGAGTTCTGATCCATTGACTGATGGCATGTTGTCAATAACGCTATTTTCTTAGTCGAAACCCGATCGAATGCAGTGTACGCGCTGACTGATTGGTTCAGTGGGTCCATTATTGAACTGGGTGTAATTTGATGCAATGTTACCCTTTGTTCGATAATTACAATCCTTGTCATTCGCTAATAGTAATGTTTTTGCATCACATGTAGGATTCCAGTTTTCATCTACAGCTGATGTCTGTCCGGAATCCACACATTCCTGGTACAGAGTTGCTACTGCTACCAGACAAAAAGCTAGAGCAATCGCCACCTCGGAGACAGCGTGCCCAATCATTCTGGAATTAAACAAAGTTAAATTATCTCTGTGCCCTATGGTTGCCACAGTTACACCGTCACAACTATACTACTTCTTATATTACACATGCGTCACCATTTTTGCAATTGAAGAAACAGAAAACCGTCCAGTGTCCTGTTAAGTTCAATAACTTAACAAGACACTGGACGGTTTTCAGTTTAGAAAGATATGAACACACTTGGATGGATGGATGGAGAGATAAATATTTATAAGCTCACAAATAGGCGGATAAATTTGCGTATATATATATATATATATATATATATATATATATATATATATATATATATATATATATATATATATATATATATATATATACACACACACAAATGCAATAAGAACGAATCAAATATAAATTCAAACGTTCATAACATTAATTTTAAAAAGAGATCAATACAAAAGTAGAGCTATAATTTTAACACCGCCTGATGAGATGCTATGTTGCATCGAAACATTAATGCATTTTTGTAGCGGAAATATGCATGTTCGAATGTAACCTATAATAAAGAATACACACACACACACACATATATAAATATATATTATATATATATATATATAGAGAGAGAGAGAGATAAAGATATATAGAGATAGAAAGAGCATTTAAGAAGTTCTTAAAAAGAAAAAAAAAGAGAGAAAGAGTGAGAAAAATATTCTTTACTGTCCTCCCCTCACACCATAAATATCAAAAAGGAAAGAAGGAAAGGAAAAGAAAGAAAAGAAAGAAAGAAAAAGGGAAAAAGAGGAACAGTCAACAATAATTACGAAGCAGTTTGTGTGCAGATTTCTAACTCTAAAAAGATTTCGACACAGGAGCCTCGTTATGATTTGCTAATCACATCACGTGTCATTTACAACAACAATGACACCAAGAAAGACGCGCTTTACGAACTGTTTCATGTTAATCGTCTGTAATTTTTATGCAGGTTTCACTCTTTCATTGTCTCTTTACTAAGACTTTTTTTCTAATCTTCAGTTTTTGATACAAGCAGATGTGATCACACCTTTGAGAAGCGAAAAGATTTATAAGTCCACATGTGAGCACAAAAACGAAACCGTAGTTTTTTGTCTTTTCTTTGTTTACACGTTCCTGATGAATTAAGGGAAACTGGATCATCAGTCATACAGTACTTATTAGCCCCAACGTACTTAAGCATTAAGTTGATCTATGCGGTACTTCCAGGATTTACTAAGAAATCTATATTCATAGGATTAAGAATTTATTCCCTTAGCCTACCAGACTGTACTGTCATAAAAAGCCTTGGATTACATGAGAAAAATACTTGTTTCCATGTATGTTCATAAATTCAAGCATTTTAAAATATTTGTATTTTATTATTTGTTCCTACACACACGCTGAAATTCGGTCAAATCTGTAATCGCGCCTGTATTTTAAATTTGAAATATTTTGAACGTAGTAATTCAGTTTTTTTTTTGCTTTCTTTAAATCTATGTTGAATCCAGATATCGTGAGAACCATTTTCTTTTAATTTTCGAGATAATAACACATGTAATTGAAAGTTATGGCATGAAAAAAAGAAAGGTTTAAAACAATATATAAACAGAACGTATGGTTCTAGTGTAAAGCTAAGCAGTCTTATAAGAATAAATATATTTTATAGCCAGAATAGATTAAGGAAAAAAAATCAATAAATCAAAAAGAAAAACAAAGATCCATTTCAGTTATAATTTAGTTCTTGAATATTTCTTTATATTCATCTCTGCAGACCGAATGCTTAAACTTTCCCCATTAAGAACTTTCGGTCTGAAGAGATGAATAATATATATATATATATATATATATATATATATATATATATATATATATATATATATATAGTTCGGTATGAGGAACTGGTGGCTGAAGTCCGTGAGAGAGGATATAGCTGCACTCTGGTGCCATTTGAGGTTGGCTGTAGAGGATTTCCTGCTGCCTCTTTAAAGAGATTCCTCAAGTGTGCTGGGATCCCAAAGCCGGAGAAGGTGATAAATACTTGTGGTGAAAAAGCAGTGGAAGGAAGTGTATGGATTACCCAAAAATTCTTATCGAGTCGCACGTAATTAACATAGACCAGTTGCAACGTAACATCATCCAACTGTTGCGGGCCACCGTGTGGAAAGGTACTGAGCTTAATGGGCCAAAACCTTGCTGAATCACGGCGCTCAGCTGAAGATTGCACCTGGTCTGGAGCACTTGATGTGTATTTGTGTTCAATATCCCTGGTTATCCAGTGACAACGATGAAAGGATGATGACGACCGTGATAGTGCGGTGACAGCAGTGATAGGGCTGAGGGGCGAGAAGCAGCACTTATATGTGATCGTGTTCTACAACAGTTCTTTATGGCCGTTGAGGACTGGCCTGTGCATATAGGGATGGGAATGGGAAATCTTTTAAAGATCGCGCCCGCCTGAAGTCTGGCAAACCCGGACCAGTATGTAATCTTCCGGCCCATCCGTGGCTCAGGTTGAGTCGCCTGTTTCATGTCGGATGTAAAACCACGCGACTTGCTACAGTTACAATGGGTACAAAAATGGACAGACAATCTATTAATGACAGCTGTGAGAGCCAGAGGGAATGTGATGGCTGTAAAAGAGTCTTCAAGTCGGTGAAGGGTCGCAAGATACACCAGACAAAGATGAAATGTGGCAGTGATTCAGTGGCAAAGAAGCGCACGGCAGTAGTCGTTAAGTCGTCGGTGTGTCAGGGCCAGGATGAACCCACAGTGTTCTGCAGGATCATTTCTTCGAAGCTGAATCTAGTCGCCGAGATATCAAGTGGCCTTCCTCTGTAGATAGGGCCTGGTCAGAGATGGATGAAGACTTATCAGCAGCCGTCAAGACACTCAGGGGTGATCCAGCTAGGAAAGTCCGCCAGCTTGGGGAAATGATCAGTGAGTATGAGGTCATCAGGTTTGGGTTAAAGGAAGTGAAAGCTAAGTCCTTAGCTCCAGTGTAGGTAAGTCGGCTGCAGAGAACCATCCAGACATTGAGGAAAGACACGCGAAGGTTACGAGCAGCAATGCGGGCTGATGAGCAGAGGGCAGAGGAAATCAGGCCAATCGTGGAGGACATAAGAAAGCGCATTAGCAAGCTAAGTAGAGCGGAGCGGATTGCCAAAAAGAGACAGAAGGCTCGTCAAGGCCCAGAAGTCATTCACGGAGAGTCCTTTCCGCTTCACGAAGCAGTTGTTCAGGGAGAAGACTAGTGGAGTGTTGCGTGTTGAGCGGGAGGAGCTGGAGAGACATCTTATGAGCACGTACTCGGATGCCAGCAGAGAGGTCACAGCCGATGTGGTGTCAGGTTTATTCAGGCCTGGCACCCCGGAGGTAGCTTTTGATGAGTCTCCAGTGACTTGGAAGGAGGTTCAGGAAGTTGTATGGAGGGCAAGAACGTGTTCTACGGGTGGTCCTAATGGAGTGACATATGCTGTCTACAAGAGGTGTCCCGGGCTACTGAGGTGTTTGTGGAGGCTTCTTATGAAGATTTGGGAAGTTGGTGATGTTCCGGACTGTTGGTGTCGAGCTGATGGGGTATATATACCGAAGGAAGAGAATTCGTTGACACTTAGTCAGTTTCGCCCAATATCTCTCCTGAACGTTGAAGGGAAGGTGTATTTTAAGGTGTTTGCCAGGAGGCTGACGGGTTACCTGCTTAGGAATAGCTATATAGTCACTAGTATTAAAAAAGCAGGAGTCCCGAGGTTTCCAGGTTGCTTGGAACATGTGTCTATGATTTGGGCAAAGATCCGGCAGGCTAAATTTGAAAGGAAGACTATTCACGTCATCTGGCTAGATTTTGCTAATGCGTATGGTTCAGTTCCGCATAGCACGATACAGTTGGCGTTGGAGTTCTTCTACGTTCCGCAAAGACTCAGGGGTTGTCTGGCTGTGTACTTCAATCGGTTCGTACTGCGTTTTTCTACGATGAAGTACACTACAAGGTATGTGGAACTGCAAAGGGGAATTGCTATGGGATGTGCCATCTCACCAGTACTGTTTGTGATGGTGATGGAGGTGATCTTGAGAGGTCTGAAACCAGAGTGCCGCTTCCTGCAGAATGAAGTCAAAATCAGAGAATTTATGGATTATTTGACAATAATCCAAGATG
Organism: Acanthosepion esculentum; assembly: GCA_964036315.1. Taxonomy (NCBI): domain Eukaryota; kingdom Metazoa; phylum Mollusca; class Cephalopoda; order Sepiida; family Sepiidae; genus Acanthosepion; species Acanthosepion esculentum. The sequence goes on from OZ038513.1 coordinate 21,068,943, forward strand.
ATAGGAAAGTAGCTCAGAAAGGTTCTGGATAGACTTGCAGAGTTGGTAGAATGGAGTCAGAAGGCCTTCAAACCAAAGAAAAGCAGGTCACTGTCTATGAAGAGAGGGTTGGCCATACATGAAGTGTTTTCCATCGCAGGTGAAAAGATACCAACAGTGCGGGAGCAAGGTGTAAAGTGTCTGGGGAGGTGGTATAACTTCCCTGTGACAGATCGTCACCGTGGGATTGAAATCCAGCAACAAGCGGAGGTGGGCCTGCGAAGATTAGATCAATGTGGGCTTCCCGGAAAATTTAAGGTGTGGTGTATGCATTTTGGATTGATGCCTAGATTAATGTGGCCGCTGACTATATACGAGGTGGCACTGTTTAGAGTTTAAATAATTGAGAGGAGAATTAGTAAGTGCATAAGGAAGTGGCTTGGTTTTGCAAGGATTCTGTCACCGGTCGCTTTGCATGGCAGCTCAGGGGGCCTTCAGTTACCTCTTACTTCTTTGGTGGAGGAATATAAGGTGGCGAAGGTGAGATTGCAGTCTATGCTGTGTGAGTCGAGGGATGCTGTAATCCAGAAGAATGTGCTGGAGGTGAAGACAGGAAGAAAGTGGAGACTGTCAGACGTGATGTCAGCAGTGGAAGTGATGGTCAAGCAGGCAGAAGTTCAAGGTGTTACAAGGAAGGGACGTGCTGGATTTGGTCTAGGTGAGAGGCGGAGATTCTGGTCAGAGGCTAGGAGACAAAAGCGACACAAGTTACAAGAGCAGGGGGTTTGAAAGCTCGAAGAGGAGAGACGGTTAATGCGGACTGTCCAGCAGGCTCAGCAGTGCCGATGGCTGAACTGGGGAGGTATTGAGGGTGTTCAGATCAGTTGGTCTGATTGGTGGCGGCTAGGCGCAGGACATTTGAAGTTCCTCATACAGGCGGCATAAGACGTGGCAGCATCACCGGAAAATTTGAAGAGATGGGGAGTGCAGGAGTCACCCTCCTGATGGTTGTGTGGTGCTTATGGAAACCTGCACCACATGCTGTCAGTCTGTCCGAGGGCGCTTCAGGATGGCTGGTACACCTTCAGACATAACTTGGTGCTGGAGGCTGTGGCAGCGGCCGTAAGAAGTGCTAGCATACGCTCGTTGTCCCTGCGAATGGTAACCTTCCTGAAGCAAGGTGCGACTGTCACAAGGCAGAAGACCAGGTCGGAAAACTCAAGGAAGTGGAGAATGCTGGTGGATGCTACACTGCCAGTGGAGATCGTTGAGTCTGGTCTGAGACCAGATTTAGTCTTAATTGATTTCGAGAAGCAACATTTGTTGCTTGGCGAACTGACAGTAGCATGGGAAGAAGGGATTGAGGAGGCGCACGAAAGAAAGTTGCTTCGGTATGAGGAACTGGTGGCTGAAGTCCGTGAGAGAGGATATAGCTGCACTCTGGTGCCATTTGAGGTTGGCTGTAGAGGATTTCCTACTGCCTCTTTAAAGAGATTCCTCAAGTGTGCTGGAATCCCAAAGCCGGAGGTGATAAAAACTTATGACGAAAAAGCGGTGGAAGGAAGTGTATGGATTACCCAAAAATTCTTATCGAGTCGCACGTAACTAACATAGACCGGTTGCAACGTAACATCATCCAGCTGTTGCGGGCCACCGTGTGGAAAGGTACTGAGCTTAATGGGCCAAAACCTTGCTGAATCACGGCGCTCAGCTGAAGATTGCACCTGGTCTGGAGCACTTGATGTGTATTTGTGTTTCTCTCTCTCTCTCTCTCTCTCTCTCTCTCTCTCTCTCTCTCTCTCTCTATATATATATATATATATATATATATATTAATTCAATTTAAATAGAAAACAGACAACCTTATGGGTCCATTGGTTATAATTTATTTCCCCAGGTATATGGTTTTTACTTGGTTCATCAGACCAGACTTCCGAGAGTGAAAAAATGTTTTAAATTTACATATAGTTTTATATACTTTTGACAGAGAGAGGGGGAGGAGGAGTATGACAGACATGGTTGAAATTAGAGAGGGAAGGGGGAGATAGGAATAATTTAATAAAAATAATAATAATAGTAATATTAATAATACTAATCATACTAATGAGAGGAATAACGGTATATTCATAATGAGGAAATGGAGACTTATATGGGCAATTATTATAATAATATATATGGTTAAATAGGTTATAACTGATCTAATATTCCCATTTCCTCATTATGAATCTACCGTTATTCTTGTCATTATTATTATTATTATTATTATTATTATTATTATTATTATTATTATTATTCTCATATTTAATTCTGTGTCAGGACTATTATTAGTATTATTATATTTCTTTTTTATCATTATTACAATATTAAAAATAATACTATTATTACTTTTAAATCTTATTTCATTTCAAAATATTTTTCAATTATATTTTTTTAAGATTCAAAATTTAAAATTCGAAACATTAGCTTTTAATTAAAAACTTTTTACCCCTTAATTGTTATTCATAATATTAATAATGTTAATAATAGTAATATTTTTTGTTGATTTATTCACAATATATTTATTTCCTAGTTTATTTTGTTGAAAAATTTTAAATACTTAATGTCAAACGTTAACAGCCAAATATACAAATCTGTATTTTTTCCAATTTACCCCAATATGACTATATATGTTAATTTACTCTTCCTTTTCTTTTATTCTTTACACCCTCTCTACTCCTCTTTCTTTCTCAAGCCCCTACTTCCACTTCTGCATTCTTATATCTTTACTTCTCTTTTTTCTGTTTATCTCGTTTCCTGTGAGATGGCTTAATAAATAGGTCAATGTCTGGTCTCTACCCAACTGCATTACTCTTAAATATCTTAATAAAAATAGATTTAAAATTATTCTTATCTCTCCCTTCCCTCTCTAATTTCGACCATATCTGTCATACTCCTCCTCCCCTTTCTCTATATCACCTTACATCAACTTAAAACTACCCCTCAAAAGTGTATAAAAACTATATGTAAATTTAAAACATTTTTTCACTCTCGGAAGTCTGGTCTGATGAACCAAGTAAAAACCATATACATGGGGAAATAAATTATAACCAATGGACCCTTAAGGTTGTCTGTTTTCTATTTAAATTGAATTAATAATTGCTCTGATTTGACATTGAGCTCTCTGGATTACATTCTCCTTGGGATTATCCATATGGATTATCAAACTTTTCATTACTTATATATATATATATATATATATATATATATATATTGATAATAGTAGTGGTCAATATATATATGTATATATTTCCAAGAGGATAAAATCCATGTGGAGTTCTATGTACAAGAGAAAGCAAGAATATAATATAAAACGCTCAAACACTAATATTCCACTATTTCTCCCTAAAGTAAGTAATAATGAAAGTGAACACACAGTCAAAAATCACATACTTTATAACAATAATTTATTACAAAAACCAAATGCACTTGAATTTCAAACAAGATGAATGCTCACTAAGACATATTATAAAGAAATACACCACCCCAATCGACCCAAATAAAAAAATCAAACTAATTATCTATTATAAAAAATTTAAGACAGCTAACCTCATCCTCAAAAATAACAACACGCCTGATAAGTCAAAATTGCAAAGAACGAACATTATTTATGAGTTCAAATGCCCCTTAAGGAACTGCTTTTCCTAACGAAACCGGACTCATAAATAATTACATCGGTTACAGAACCACATGCTTATCCAGACGTCTTACGTTACACCTATCCGATCACAGCTCCATTAGAACCCATTTAAACAGACACAAAGATTTACTAGACTCCATTAGAAATATACTTGTAGAAAACACAAATATATTAATTGCTTTCACCTGTAAAAAAAGGTTAAAAATAATGGAGGCTTTAATAATAAAAAAGAAAAAGCCTACCCTTAACAATATTAACTACGAACAAAGCCACAACGTCCTAACCGTATTTGGAAATTAAAACACCACTACTACACACTAAGACATATACATAATGCACACACTCAATTAAGCTGAAAAATCAAATCATCCTTGATAATGGCTAAAGGTATAGCCGAAAGCGCTCGGAAAAATAAAACATTTGGACAGTTCTTACACACCCTTGTCCAGCAAAGAAAGCTCTTGTTTGTACACAAGAAAAATTAAATAAAAAACTTAACCGTAGTACCTTGTCTGTCGTTTTTAATGAAACTTGCATGCATATATATATATATATATATATATATATATATATATATATATATATATATATATATATATATATATATATATATACTAGCAGTATAACCCGTCTTCGACCGGATTTTTCATTACTGGGAATTTTTCCGTTCAACTGGAGCAGTTTAAGTTTAAAGCCAGTCCAACCGAAAATCAATATTAGTAACAACAATTGGGTGCAACTGAAGCACATCCCCAAATGGGGGGGGGGGTTAACAATTTGAATGGGGGTGGTATGTCTTAGGCAAGTATGAATTGTCAAATGGAATGTGTGGGCAAATACCAGAAGAGAACGCTGTAAAGCTACAGGGATCACTAAGCTCGAATAACTTTAGGAAAGGTTGGAAAAATAAATGTTGAGTAATAAAAAAGCAAGCTTACTTATTACTACGGTGAATGCAATGCAAAAACTGGCAGGACAATAAAAAAATTTAAATTGGGAATGGCTATAAACGACAATGAAAGTAATACCTTAAAACTGTAGTAGTAGGCTTTATGCAACGGAAAAAGTAACCTCAGTTGTGAGAGATTGAATTCTTGGCCAAGATAAGGGGAATGTGTAATTTGAACTCAAAACCGGCACTAAAGAATTATCTATCAAACAAAAAAATTTTCATCGAAATCGGATGAAAACTGTGGAAACACATAAATAATATCCGATCTCACACACACACACACACACACACACACACACACACACACACACACACACACACACACACACACACACAAACACACACACATTTTGAGAATTATATATATATATATATATATGTATATATATATGTATAAAGGGTAGTGGCTGTCGATTCACATAGCGAGTATGACCATTACTGACATGTCCGGCCCTTCAGTTAAACTCCCTACCCCAACAACAGTGCATTCATTTGTTGTGTGAACGACAGTGGTTCATAAAGCCAGCCATCGATCTGTATTTCTTATTACATATATGTCAAATCATCTCCGGGTGGTGGAAGTTGGCTTTGAACATCAATGTTTATTTTTATAGGCCTTGCTAGCACACGACCTGGACTAGCACACTTTAGTGCAGGTCGGGCATTCAAAGCATGCCATTACTAAATCGTCATATAGACGGTTGTGACTGGTGTGATTTCTGCTGACTGATCAGGCCAGCTCTGGACATAAATATCCGATTGCGTTGGGTTCATGGCCAGGTTGGCACTTCATGGCAATTCAATGATCTCTTCCGAACCCCTCTCTTCAGTTCTGCATATTTTTGTGATGCCTCATGGAAGATCTTGACGCCATCAGCAATACCAGCTCTCCAAGAAACCTGGTCTTCAGCTAGAGTCTCCTAGTTATCCAGATCAACATTGCACTTGTATAACGACTCTTTAAGGCAATCTTTGCAACGAAGTTTTGGCTTGTGCTGCGGTTTTTTTTCCCATTTCCGATTCTCCAGACATCAATTGTTTTGGCATTCTGTCATCTGCCATACGAATAACATGGCCTAACTGTCGCAATCTGTATTTGTGTATAATTGCTTCCACAGAGAGTGTAGAGCAAGAGTATTAGGGGGTGTGAGACATCCAGTGGATTTCAAGCACAGACCCTTGATGAAAACGTTCCAGTATCTTTCCAGTATCAGTAAACATTCGGTATTCACTGACCGAACAGCTAGTACTGTTTCCAGTTGAAATTTAAAAAATAGTTTTTAGGAAATCAGGTTTTTCAAGTTCAGTAGCTGCTATCGCTCTTTCCAGTATTGATGGGGGTTTCCTTTCGAAACTTATAGTTGAAGTAGCGTGGAATGTTAACATCTTGATTATGTCATTTTTCTTCGAGTTACATATGCTATCCATTTTATTTGTTGATGCTGTTGGTAGTGATATGGTTTCTGTTATTTGGTACACTTTGTGATTCTGCAACGCTAGTCCAAAATGTTCGAAGAAGCATGTTCTTTTACAAGACCTCAATCTTTACTCGTTCAAAGCCTATTTGCACAATTAGGAAGCGATTGTATACAGCTGACAGTTTAGATATTTCTGAACCGGTTTGGTGCCATGAATGGCGTACGTATGGAAGTCTCGATCTGGCGAGTCTATTTAATAACATGGGTCGGCATAAACTAATGAAACTGAAAATGTATGTAAACTCAAAGCTCAGGTATTTGTGGAGGTGATGGAAGTAGACATTAAACAAATAAAGAAATTAATTAATAGAAGAAACAAGGAAAACAAATATTGACAAAAAATACACGTTAAAAACCTTGTTTAATAAGTCAGTAAAGTAATTTACATTTATTGACGAATTCACCTTTAAATAAATTAAATAGATAACGAAGAAATTGGATGAGAAAAGATGTAAAATTTTCTTTGTAGACAAACAAGTCGTTTTTCTTTTAATTTTTAAATCCTATGTACTGAGAAAACTTAATTCTTTCCAAAAGTCTTACATAATTAAAACTGTGCTGTCCGGTGGAGACATTTTAATTTGCTTACAGGCATTACGTTTAATAAAAAACCTGAACCTTCTTCCGCCGCTCGATGAATAGAGGAGAAATTAGAGACGTTTCACTCCTTCAACCCCGTCTTATGGATTACATTACCCCCACCACAAAAAGAAAAATATGGTGAAAATATTACGAAGTTAATTAACTTCAATCACAGCAAAACTAAAGTAAAAGAAACGTTTTCCTTTTTCGTTACAATCCTTGACGAAGCAATAACTTATTATGTTCTGTTTTTTTTGCCTGTTTGCACTTCACTGCGCATGTGTTGAGGGGGAAATTGCAATCAAATTGACGATTCCGTTGGTTATTTACTCGGCTAGTCATTGCAATTACAAAGAAACGCCGAAGATACTGTCAATTCTAACGCTTTGCCATTGGTAAAAGGATTCTCAGGTTTTTTCAACTGTAAAATGTCCGTAAAATATCTATTTTAAATATCGAGGAAGACCTAAATCATGTAAACACTTTCCTTATACATTGGAGGAAGATTTGCACCAATTGCCTAAGGCTGCATGTCAAAAGTTGAAATAATAATTTTGACTCGAACGCCAATGACTAACGATGTTTATTACAAGTGGGAAATTATACAACTTTCTCTACCAACCATCAACCTAGAATTCTGCTCGGAATGTATCCATCCATCTTGAATATGTCGAGAATCGATTGCCTAGAAGGGACCGTACTGTGTCTGCGTGAATAGACATGCTCCAGTGAGCTTGTGTATTGTGTGATCGTTGCGTGATCCTGAAAGTGTTTTTCTTTTTTTCATCGAATCATTCACTTATATTAGTTTCCATACAGTCCAAAATTTGGTTCTTCTCACTGTTGTGGTGTGTGTGTTTGGGGGGGGGGGAGATTAAAGATAACTCGCCGAAGTGTAACATTTTGACTGTTTGAAAAGTGAAAAAGAAAAAGTATGAAACGGCAAAAGTGTATAGGGTAAAAGCAAGTGAATAGGACATTTGAATATGACTAAAGCGCCATTTCGTTCGGTAGGGTATGGCTTACAGCCATATCACGTTGAAACATCGGTTCTCGTATGAAACAACGTCGAGCCTGGTCAGTACTTAGATGGGTGACCACTTGGAAATACAGATGCTGTAAGCGTGTATGTGTAGGTGGTGTAATGGATAATGCCTTGGAATTATTAGTCGGAGAACCAAGTTTCAATTCCAGTTGGGTTCGTTATATTCACTTACGCACAAATACACTTGGGAAAGCTATTAACCCACTCCCCCTCGAGCTATGGGTTAATTAATAAGACTTGTATTCTTAAATCATCATTATTTGAAAACCGAATTCTTACAATGTAAAAATATTTTCTGGCTTTAAATAACTTGTAAAAGTTTGATAAGCCATAGAAGACAAATCAATCGGTAGGCGACATTTTCGGTTTTATTAAATGGCGGTCTACTTTCTGGTCGAACATGAAACTTTTTTAAAAGAAGAACTGTTTGACGTTTCAACTGTATAACATGTCAAAAGAATTAAAGCAGTAACTCTTATGGACAAGTCAGTCCGCTAACATAAATCCTACTGAAAATGTCTGAATCGTTTAGGATCGTGGAAAAGGAAAATATATTCCGAAAATCTATAAAAAACAAAAATACAAACGGCGTTTTGAATGCAGCATAGTTGGTTGTCCTTGGAAAGAAGCAACAGATTCGCTGTTTGGAAGAGAAAATATTTAAAATCTACTCAGGTCAAGTCCACGAAAATTTACGTCATTCCGGAATTGGTTAGATCGATGAATAAAGGTTCTTGCTTGAATACAGAGGTGTCAGTTTACCATTGCCATAGTGTCATTTTAGGTTTATATATATATATATATATATATATATATATATATATATATATATATATATATATATATATATATATATCTGTGTGTGTGTGTGTGTGTGTTTTCCTTTACTTGGCAGTCATGGATAAATCAGCGAAAATGTATCTTGATGAAAATGTCGTGTCGTCATTTGTAAGGCGTTCATTTTGCTGTTGGCACGTCACATATGATTTGTTGAGAGTTAATTACTTAATGGAACCTTTTAATCCGTGTCCTGATTTTCAATTTTGCTTTCCTCTTTCGATTCACAAGTATTTTCCTATTTACCTAGACTTCTCCTGAGCTCGACTATCCAACAATTCCTATTTAATAAGTCACTATCGAAAAGTCGCAGTTCCTGATCCTCATCTATAACTTCATACGTCTAAAACTCTATGGCTTCCTTTTTTTTAGTTCGTTCTATTTTTTAAAAATGTTTCGATATTCGAATTCTATGAAACACTACAAGTACAGTTAAAAGTATTCAAAATGAATAATGGTTAGGATTTGCAAAAAGGAACAAAAATCAGCGATCACGTCACTTGATTCATTATTCAATGAATTTGTTCACCAGTCTAGTAAGTCTTTAGTGTGGATCAAGTGACAGCAAGTATCATCGATACTCCAGCATTATCATTAAGTTTTTGTCTTTTTTGTTAGTTTAACTGATTTTCTTTTCTTTATTTACAATGACTAGATCTTCCATAGTAATCTCTTTTTCCATTCTTTGAGACAGATTCTGGCTTTGTTTACATCTACTGCTGCTAACAATATTATTTTTTACTTGCACTATCATACCAAATGTTTGGTGGGTATCACTGGGCGTCTAGTGGCATCAATTATTCTCAAATTTTCAGCAACTACCTCGGTACCCGTGTCATTCCCAGCACTGATTTAGTCTAAACAATCTCAATCCTCGAACCTTCACTTTATCTAATCTAACCTCTTGTGAGTCTTGAGTCTGTTCCAAGTGCGCTAATTATTATCCAATTCTTCAAATCTCATTGCAAGGTTCTTCGGAATCACTCCAACTTCTCAAGTAATAATGGGCACTACCATCAATTTCATTTCTGTTCCTGGATTGAGTCTTCTCAGAGAATGTCTGCAGATAAAGATTCTTTCTCGATCACGTCTGGATATGTTCTGCCATCTTGAAGCGCAAACGAGATGAGTCTATTGTTGCCGAGCAGTAGAGGAAATGTTTGTGTTATTCTTTTGGCCGAAAAAGATTGAAAGGAACCTGGAACAGTTGATTAACATCAGGTTTTGTGTGAAGATTGTTAAAAGTGTTTGTGAAGCGTTAACCCTATGACTTAAGGTGAACATGATACGAAGAAATCGAGCGTTTTTATTGGTATACACTGTAGCGGGAACAAAATGCAAACAGAACAGCCAATCTCTAATGATAACGGTAACCGCCCCCGTCGGTCAAAGAGATGACGTTTAGTGTGATGTCTCTGCAGAAAGACAGCACATGGCTGCCCTTCTAGAACAGAGCCGATGCGAACCCCAGAACGTATGGTTATGAAGAAAGAAAGTGTCAACCAGCTTTCCCTATGAGATAGTCGGGACGGTTAGCTGAGTGGTGTTAGTTATGCAAATGATTCCTTTGCTAGCCAACCGCTAAAAATTTAGGCTCCATAAAACAACATTTTCTGTGAAGAGGCGGTATGCTGTGAGGAAAGTAAGAAGGCGATCGAGCGCTTGCTTCCCTCCGTCTTGTGAGCGGGACGCAAGCATCACGTCGACAGAGAAGTCTGTGTCCAACGTCCGTGTCATGGGGGGATAGGGATGTCGCTCTTGGGGAGACACAAACTCACCTCGAGGCTGACTTTTCTACGCCACGTGTTGACGGAGGACCCGATTTTGACGGGGAGTGTAAGGGCTGAATTCCTTACCTTACTATTACTCCTCCCGTCTCAGGGGCTGAGCGCCTTTGTAAGCCCCAGGATCAATAGAGTTTCCTCCTTGAATGTTGATCGGCCTTGAGGGTCATTCCTCGGTCCGGTGACCTTTCTCGGCCTAGGAGAGTCATCTAGTGGAGAGGGTCACGATGGATTCATTACGCGCCGGGCTTGGCTTGCCGGCGAACGAGTTTCGTTCGTTTTGGTTTTGGTCGCCAGCGGTGGATTACCTCAACAACCCTGAGTTTTCGATTACCTGGCTATCTCTCAATGACAAGGCCCTCACATGGGGCTTGGCGGATTTGATAGACTGTGAACGGCGTGACCTTGATTTAGAGGAAACGGGTGCGCACGCCTTCTACCATTGTCTTCGGGTGAACCTCCTGTGGGACTTTGTCAGCGAGTTGACAGCTCGTATCGCTACCGAAAGCTCGTGCTCATTGATCGCACATACGCATGTGACAATGTGTCACCTCGGTATTCTAGGGTGAAAAGGATAGTGATTCTGTCACTGCTAGCCATGGCTCGAATGGTGATTTGGACGACGCGGAAGGAGGAAATCATACGGTGTGAAAGCTATTCTCATCGGGAACTGGTCAGATTCTTTTGAGCACCAGCTCAAAATGAAGATCAGAACTGATAGAAAGCGTTTGGTATCAACAGATTTTAGCGAAAGGTGGGTGACTGCGGCGAGCCTGGTTCGCGTGAACGGGGCTAGCCTTAATTTTCTTTTTTAAGTCTCCCTAGATCATATCGGGGCATTTTCCTGAGGAGCCTTCCCCTGGTTAAGATAAACCCTTCTTGTGTACTTAGTTAATGTAAGTGTTATTCCTGGCCTGTTCCCGGATTCTTTGGTTATGATCTAAGCCGAGATTCCTAACTGCCACAATTTATATTTTTCCTCCCTTTTTTCATCTCGGTTGGGTCAGCCCCCCCCATGTCCGTATTTATTTTATCCTTCCCTCTCCCTTAGCGAGACACCCTTTTGATTTTGTTTGAAGACAGAATACAGCGGTTTCTCTCATTTCTTTTGAGGGTTGGACGGGTCCTACTAACATCAATTATTTTAGTTTTTGTGTTTTGTTATATTTTAGTTTGGTTTCGGGTTCATCCCCTCTTACCTCATTGCTTATCATCATTTTTTTTATATATAATTTTATACTCAAGACGTGTATGTCATGGAGCGTTTTGTAAGTTCCCTGTGTGTATGCTGTATTGTGGTATATGTAGGAGTGAATGATGACTGACGAGTTTTTGTGGTAGTTGTATAAATTTTAATGGGTGAATGGGTCGTGAATCGGATTAGCTAGGTATAAGATAACTAGTATCGACCAACCTCAACCCATTCCTTCTTTTTGGCCTTTTGCCACAGTTGCTGTACGTATAAGCAATAAATCCCGTGTGCCACACAACGGGATTGCCGTGCGGTGCCCAAAGATTTCTGGTCGTATTGCCCAGAGTGACTTTAAATTCATTCATCCTTGTTTGTGCTTCCGGTGTTTCGGCTGCGCTCGTTCCGTACGTGTGGTGTTCCCACGTGGAAGTCTTGTCCGTGCTCTGCTCGTCGTGAGCCAGTGTTTGATTTCAGTGCTGCTGATTTTTCCTTCCCTCTTCGTTGGCAGATACCCAACCAATAAGAAGAAAATCGCTTCACAGACGCATCAAATTGAAGTACTAAGCTCTTAATGCACCAAATCGAAGATTAAGTGTGACAACACGAGAAGTGAATATGTATCGCAGAAACAATGCGGCAGATTATAACAAAGGATTTGTGAATTTTTACTGTCGAGTTTCTTAAAAAATAATCCGTTGTAAAAATGTAATCCCCAGAATTAGATCCCTGTGTTTTTTTGTTACTTCCAAAAATTGTTCTGAACTTTCAGCTAAAGTCGGATAAAGAGTATTACTCATTTGCTTATATATCCCATTTCCAATAACACGCACGTGACTATATTGCTAAAAGGTATTGTGGAACTTTTACGAAGTGCATGGCTTGACACTGGATTGGATATTTTTTACAGCTTATCAACCCTTTGTGAGTTATTTAAAGCCGAAACATTTTTGGGGTTGTAAGGAGTTTTTTGTGAGTGAATATTGTATGAACAATTTTTTGGTAGACAACAATGATTTTTACAAATACAAATCCTACTACTTAAGTCGTAGTTGGTAGAATAGATGGATTCATATCTTTCCCACGGATATTTGCGCTTAAGTGAACTTTTTCACAATGGGGAGGACTTTGAAGGTGTCATCAGCCAATAGTGTCCACTTAAGCGAACTTTGCTTTCGCAACAATCACACACACACACACACACATATATATTAATAATTTCACTCCAAGCAAGCCAATAAACCCACTAAGACGTAAGGGGTTGCTGCGAATTAGAGAAACTGAAAATGTTTTTGAGGAGAGAGGACAATAAAAACACATGAATCCAGAAAACAGATGACGATTGGCGTTACATTTAAATTTTTGAAAATCGTTGTTGACAGGAAAGCAAGAAGCCGGAAGAGTGATTCACAGATGAGAATTAGGTTCCTCGACTAGTTTCTCCATTAGGAGAAAAAATCCCTGCTTGTTAGTAGCAGTGAACTACAGGAATCAATGACTGTTTTTGAAGAAAGTGAACTTTAACAGTAATTTTCATTTGTTTTTTTATCGTTAATTTTGGTCGGTCCTTGCGTTGCTCAGACGGCCGCTTTTAAGCTGTTTTTAAGACAGAGGCTGGCGGATTCCTGACTAAGAATTCCATCCTTGGTCATTTGATCAAGGAGGGAGTTCTAAGCCAGGAATCTGAAAGTTTTATTGGTTGCTGGGTTTGGGATGTGTGTTAAGTGTATGTTATCTTTTAGTTCTGAAATTTAGTTATTACCTATAATTCCCTTAAGGTTTTTAGGCCGGGTTCCTGAAACAAAGTTTTTACGTCTGGTTTGAGATGTAGTATTTCCCAGCGACTTTTGATTATCTGTGATAGTGGAGGCAGAGTGGTTTTGAAAATGGTTACTAGAGGGATGAGTCTGGATTTATTTTAAATTTTATACATTAGAGTGTCTTCTCTAGGTGTGGAAATTGCTTTATTTATTTTTCCCTCATTAGGTGTTGCTTGTAGCCACGTGTTGTGAATTGATGCTCGAGATTTTGGGTGTGTTTATTTAGTCCTTCATTGTTGGAACATATCCTTCTGAGTCTAAGTGCTTGTGAATAGGGAAGGTTCTCCTTGTGCTATTTTGGGTGGGAGGACTTAAAGTGTAGATAGTTGTGGGTGTCGGTGATTTTAGTGTGTAGTATCGTTTGTAGTTTTCTGTTTTATCGATGTAAATGCGGGTGTCTAAAAATGTTACCAATCTTGTTGATTTTTCATGGTCGAACTTAATGGAGTCGTGTACCGTGTTTAGAGTCATAAAGAATTCAATGAGTTTCTCTTCACTACCCGTGTGTATAAAGAAAATATCAATGATATATCCATCATATATATATATATATAGATATAATATATATTATATATATATTATTTATAATATATATATATTATATATTTATATATATTATGTATTATATATTATATCTATTATACATGTATATATATATATATATATTATAAATTCTCTCCTCGGTTGAATCATCAGTTCTTCTCCTTATCTGTGTTCTCATCAGGATGAACGCGGCGTTCTTTACAGCAAAGCAAGTCGCTAGGCTTTTCCAGTCGATTCCAAACTTATGGCAGCCCCTTTTGTATCGTACACTGTACAATAGCGGGAGGATCGAAATATTCCCCGTTTGCTGGAACTTGACATTTTTTTTGTCGTTGTCCACACGCTTTTAACTTAACATGAAGGTGCGTACACATCCTCGATGTAGCACTGAATTCCTCTACGCTGAGACCAAGCAATGAATATAAGCACTGTGAAGTGAAAAGCGATGTGTGTGAAAAAGTGGGTCGCCTCCGATGGTGCAGATTTTTAAAGAGCGCGACATAAATTATTGATCGGTCGAGAAAATGTAGAGTCAATATTTAGTCTGTGAAAACGATCTGTATTTGGTGTAGTTTCCGTGGAAATAAACGAGAGACATAATTTTCTAAGCTTTCCTTCCTTATATATATATATATATATATATATATATATATATATATATATATATATATATATATATATATATATATATATGTGTGTGTGTGTGTATGTGTGTGTGTGTGTGTGTGTAAAGATGCGTAAAATGTTAGACACATTTTGGTAACTTGCATTTTGGTAATTTGGGCATTTTTGTAATTCTGTTTAACATTTTCAGAAATTTCATAAAGATTTAAAAAAGATTACATTCAAAACGAAAAACAACTATCTAAAAGTCAAATATTAAGTAACGCCTAAATGAACTTTGACGACTTTAATGACTTGAAGTTCTATGAAAAAAACACAAAATTTCAAAACTTAACAAAATTAGCTACAAATATTTTTAAAAGTTATTTTCAATTTTTTTCTAAGCAATCCAACTATTTACATACTAATCAAATTCTTAGTCATAAATAAAAAAAGAAATCGACTTTCTTATCAGAACTTCGAAAGCTCTGATAGTGGTGTTAGTGATATAAAAAGCATGCAAATCTCTGAATATTTTACAAGTACATCATAAATTCTATTACAACCCCTCGAATAATTATCGTATGAACGCATAATATGTTAATATATGTTTATTTTAATGCATTTTACATAGAAGGCGCTATCTATAATAAGGCAAATTTTGAACATCGAACGTGTACCGATGGATGTAGTATGACCATTTGCCGCTACTCTTTGTGAGGGATACACTTTTTTGAATCAGTGTATGCATGTAGACTAAGAGTCTAAGAGACTTAGAAAAATGGTATCAATTAGATATGAGTATGAGTAATTGTTTCAATTCTTCGAAGTTTTCGTTAAAATCTCTTATCGTAAATTTATAACATCCTTTATATTTTGCTATATCATCATCTTACGTATTGTATCGATATTCATAAAATTTTCTAAGTAATCTCAGTGAGCACACACGGGTTTCTCATTCCGGTCTGAAGACGACTATCATAGGGTTTGAAACGCGTAGTTGTATGGCATTTCCACATTGTCTCTGTAGTGATGTCATTTTTATTTTAAATAATGGGGTATTTTTTTAATCATTCGGAATTTAAGAAAAAATATTAAAATAACGGAATTGCCACTAAAAATGGGGGAAATTGATAAACAGTTACTGACTTTGATTTCTTTCACACTTAATTGTCATAAAAATGATAGATAACCAAATATCATACAAAAATTAAAAAAAAGAAAAATTGAAAATGGTACCGCCAGATTTAAGATAAAAATAATCCAGATTTATTAGATAAACAGGAAAACGCAGACAGGCAAAGAACTTCATCTAATTCATTCAATATTTTAAAATACCGTCAGCAACAGAAAGATGGTGAATGTATTCCCCGTTTTTGTTTATCCATTTTGACGAAGATACGTTTAAGGCGCGAAGTAATTTTCCGTCTCACTACTTTTCAAATCTCTATGATATTTGTGTCTCTACTTGTGTCGAATTTCGGCAATAATTTGTATGTAATTTTCCATGCCCTACTCACGTAATGAGTTAGCAAAACACCCAGTAGTCTAAATCAAATGCCAATTCACAATCAACAAAAGCTTAAGAAAGTATAGATTATTGTAATATTGTTGCTTCTTTTAATCTAAATCAGTCGCTCTATTGTTTGTAGATTATCTCAATTAGGACTCATTTAAACTCACACACAGAAACTTATCAAACTCCGTCCGCAATATACTCTACGCGGGAGAAAATACGACTATAATAGCCTCATCCACACGTGAAAAAAAAACCCCTAAAAGTAATGGAAGTATTAATAATAAAAAAGAAAAAGCCAACACTCAATATCAACTGTGAACATGGCCACAACATATTGACCGTTTTCGTAAAAAAACTCATTCCCATCACGTATATAAAAATGTACATATTCAGATAAAAAGAACAAAGAAAAAACATCATCCTTGATAATGGCTAATAGAATAGTCGAAAGTTGTCGGATATAGAGAACATTCGGACAGTTTTTAGACATTTCATGTCCACAAAGCAAAACACTTATATGAACAGTAAAAAAATGAAATAAAAAGCTTAATCGCAGAACATTACCAGTTGTCTTTAATGAAACTTGCATAAAAGAAGAAATGCTATGCCAGAAGTATATGAGTTAAAGATCAAATATGGATCGGAATCCGACAGCATGATAAAATAAAAGACAAATAAGAAACGTATATCAATCTAACATCCTTTTATTATATATATATATATATATATATATATATATATATATATATATATATAGATGAGGGGGTTATTTGCGTTGTCATAAGTATTGTTTTTTATCATTTTGTGATAGAATCACAATAGAATCTAAAAGTACGAAGACTCACAAGTGATAAAAATAGATGTGCATTTTGAAACCTTACGAAATTCTGTAATTGGTTAATATTATTTTCTATTATGGTAAAAGAATAACAAAATTGCTTCTTGTTTGTTCTTTGAGCGAAAAAGTGGGAGAATTTTTAGCAAGGTTTCTTTAGCCTTCATCTTAGGAAAACAGCAAAATATTTCCAGCATAAAAAAGTTAAAACTTGTTTTTTAATTGCGTATTATGTCTTTTCTTTTCAAATAAGTGGGCGCTAGGAACTTTTTCATACACTTAGTACACTGAGATTGTATTATCATTCGATCTGTTTTCACCCACATATTATACATATGTGTGTGTGTGTGTGTAAGATTAGTGGTGGAATATTTGGTTGACAGACAACAATTCCATTCATTAAGTTTAGTCTTCATAACCAATTTTGTCCAAAGAGAAATCTCGATTTACTGCGTTTAAATCGGATCTGACAGAAGAATTTTCTTTTGCTGGTTCCTTTAATCATTTTACGGCCGACTTGCATTTGTGCTTCTTCGGATCTCTATGGAATGTCTTTTATCGCAATAGAATATTAAGAAGGGATTTTAAAGCTTTCTTGGTCAACTTTGGTAAAAGAACGGTAACAATTTATTCTGAAAGGAAGAAAATTAAAGATTCCATTTTAAAGAACTGAAGACCCGATTATTTATTTCAACTTCCTAACCTGAAAGCAGATAAAAGCTTGCATAAAGAAAGTATGAATGACTATTTGAAATGATGCAAATGTTGAGAATTCTTGACAGAAGAATTGGAAAGTAATTTAGCAGAGTTGATGAAACTGTTTTCTCAACAATATTATGCATAAAGAGACAACAATAAATTAAAACAAACACTGTATTTCTATGAAATTTTACTTGCAGAAGGCGAATTTGCATTCAGAGATTCATAGAATTAATGAGAATGTCACGGAATTATAACATTGAAGATTCTTCTTTGGATTTTATCAAGAATATCTAAATCTATAGCAGAAGCACCAGACCAAATGTGGCAACAATATTTAAAGCAGGAACGAATGGTAGACTTATAAATATGTAAGATAGATTCTGGCGAGAAAAATTGTCTAGCACAACACAGTAAACCAGTTTTGCTAGCTACAATAAAGTGTCGTACCATATAATCTTTCTCGCTAGAATCTCTCTATTGCTTTGAATATTGCTGCCGCATCTGGTCTGGTGCTTCTGCTATGATTATTCTCGCTCTTCAATAATGCTTCTGTTTTTTAATTATTTCACACCTAGTAGCCCCTTGTCTTAGTGGTTTCATTGCCTTACATGGGGTGAATTTGATTAAAAACACTCGCTTTAAAATACTGATATTTTTTAATGTTTCTGATAAAAATTATTTTCATATTAAACTATGTTATTGACTTGTTTTTGTACTAAATGACAAAACCAGTCAAAAAACAGCATTTAATTATATATGGATAGGCACTTCTATATAAGATTATCTATGCACTAAGTCTGGGATAAGAGACTAGTATTTGTACACGATGTGAATCGTTTTACACACACAAATTGAGAAAGATAGACAGAGACTGAATTTTATGTGTGCATTTTTTTGTTTTCATGAAAAAGTTGTTTTGATTTTTTGTATCACATTATACATCTTCCTCACTTATATATATATATATATATATATATATATATATATATATATATATATATATATATATATATATATATTGGCTGTGGGTAGTTGAGAAAAATATTTAGCATAACATTCTTTTCTACCTGTTGAAGCAATTATTTTACATCTATAACGTATTACAAGTTTGATATTTCTTTGTCAGTGTTATGAAATTATATTTCATTGTGATCTTTATAATTTTTGTCTGCACACACACACACACACACACACACACACACACACACACACACAATACTTATGTGTGTTTTGTAGAATGGCTTCCATGTTTTTCAGAAGTACCACCACTTTTTTGTCACTAGAAAAGTTCGCAAATTAAATTACCAAAAATTGGCAATCGTTTGGCAGATATAATAGAAAACACTAAAAATATCTTTAAAATTCTTCACAATGTTTATAATTGGTTTTCGAAAAAAGTAAAGGATGTTGAAACCAAACAGTGGACATTTTGTATATTTGAGAAAAATTCTTTTCATTGTATAATTTTTTATTGGCTTTTATTAAGTTCTTTTGAAGTTATAAAATAAATAAATTATTTTGTGATTTATTTTGTTTTCTACTATCTCTCTCCCTCTCCTATCTACGTAATTGTTTATCCAAGTCTATTCCTCTGTGTGAACGTGGATGCGTCAGAATAAACATAACATAAAACTATGGAATCTGCTGACCAAGTTCGAATTACAGTCGAGGCTATTGAAGTCAAGCTTTACTAATATTTTTAGGAAAAGAATTAATCCATCTTTTCTCTATCATCTAAAATATTTGTGCAGACTTGGCTCTGTATCCATGTTAGGAGAATGCTAATTCTAAAATCAAAATGATTGCCAATACATGATGGGGCAGCGTGAACGGCGAGGCTCATTACTCCAGTTGTTCATAGTATTTCTGTCTACATGGTGAGTGAGATTTAAAAAAAAACATGATTGGCGACCATTTCAACCTGTGTCAATTGGTCTTATGGGATATTAAAAATCTATAAAATATCTTCTCGTACCAACGGTGTGTCGGAGTAATAGTATATTGTTTGATTAGATTTCGCAGTTTCACAACACCTGTGCTGCCGGCAAAAAGTCTCTTTTCTGATAAGATTAATCAATATTCGTACTTTACGTTAAATATCAAAGTATTAAAGGTGTTTGATCGTATTTGATTTAGAGTTTTCCATCAAAATCAAAACGTGCTCTCGACGGAATTTCGTTCTGAATCCATTTCTAACAAAAGCATTTGCGATAATTAATATAGAAAATGTTTTGTACACCAGATTCTGGCATACAAAATCATTATTTTGCATCAGTTTCATGGGCTATAGTAGTTGGTCAGCGAGATGGTGGCTCGACATTTACGAACCTAGGTATTCAAAATCTAAGCACATGACCTAATCAATGTTTATTTCGTAAACAATTACCGACGATTTTGATTTTCAATGACTTATTTAGTATCTTTTGCATTTGCCAATTCGAGCCACTTTTTCGACGAATAAAATAAAAGCAACAAAAATATTTTTCTGACTTGTGGAACTGTCAAAATTTACTTTTAGTCCATCATAAAAAATAATTTGCTTCCGAAGTCGGTTTTCTTTCTTACAGTTAATGCGTTTAGCATTTTTAATAAATATGAGGATGTGCGGGTGGTATATTGGATAGAGGCACGAAATGAGAAATCGGAGACCCGAATTCGAAACCCAGTCGAGTTTGTTACATTCACTTAAGCACATATACCTTCCACCCAGATATGGGCTACAAATGCAGGGCTTACATGTGGAAAAATCATTGTTATTCTCAAAAAAGTGTTACTGCAATATTCACACACAAGAAAAGAATTATTCTTAGAATCCGAAATATATTTCGCCTTTAAATAACCCGCAAGGGGTTGATAAGTCGTCAAAAGCAAATCCATCAATTTAATAATATGAAGGAATGGTTTGTCGAACAAGAATTTCTTATTTTTTCCAAAGTTGACATCGAAGAAGATGCTCAGCGATTCCGAACATATTTCTGTGATTTCTAAGGAATTGTGGTTCTGATCCGACATTATTTCTTTAAACATTTTCGAGTAGACACACACTGACTTTTTCTTTTTTTCTTTAACAGCAAGGCGTCTATACAAACGCATGTACCTATAGTAAAATATAACGTTTAAAGTATTAAGAAACATATTTCTGTATAGATATTCGAGAACATGTATTGAATAAATAGGAGAATGAAATAAATTTACCTTAAAGGTAAATTCTATAATGCGCTCTGTCCGAAATTCACTTAACGTGATTTGGAAAACTGCAGATATTTCTTGTTTTACGAGTCTAATCACCACTTACATCTGGCTACTTAACTTCCCAGACTGCAACCCCCTTGATTATTATGTGTGGGGCACAGTTGAGCGAGAGACCAACAAAACTCCTTGTAACACCAAAGATGAACTGAAGGCAAGGATTATGGCTGCTTTCACCAACTTAAACAAGGAGACCGCCCAGAAGAGTTACAGGAGATTCTGAAGTCGTCTCGAGGCCGTGGTTGAAGCCAATGGCGATTTATTGAATAAATTTACTCTTTGGTATTTGAAGATATTTTTGTGTAATTTTGGTGACTATATCTGTTAAAATGAGATATCAATGTTATTTTCATTTTTACGTAATTTAGACGACAATTTATCTATCGCACCTATATATATAGGTGCGATAGATAAATTGTCGTTACAATTGGTGACCCCGAGGTGAGTTAAACATGCAGCTGTTTTTTTAATCATTTCACACACAAGCAAGGCATTAAAGTCACGGAGGCGCAGGAGGTTACTGGGTGTTAGAGAATATGAGAAAAGAAAAACTTTATTAGGGAGAGAGGACAATAAAAGAACAAGAATTAAGAAAACAGAAGATAACGATTGACATTGCATTTAAATTTTTAAAGATCAAAATTGACTTGGAAGCGAGAAGTGCGATAGAAGAAACAGTTAGCTAGACGTAACCGAACTGTTATTCCAACTGTAAAATGATGAGACCTTGCCTCCAATGTAGTACTGCGCTTAAATTCATAAAGTCTAGGTACCATAGAGAAAAGTTCGTCAGAAAATATTTTAATAAGAGTCTACCTATCACCTGGTCTATACTCCTTCCCCTTTATTTCCTATTTAGGATGCACTGTGCCATATGCAGCAGAGATATACGAGGCATGGACGAAGGGTAGACTTATAGATATGTACGATACATTCAGCTGCCAATATGGCCTTATCGATCTGATCAGACGTACTATCAAGAGAGGAGTAAATGGATGTCTCATCAGTATAGATACCAAATTTAGAGCTGATGCCATCAGGAAAATCAGTAATGAAAATTAAGAACAGTGGGACCAAAGATTGAGTCTTGGGGAACACCTGCATTAGTACGAAAGGATCAAGAAAAGTGGCCGTTCAGGATAACTTTCATTTCGCGATTTCATAAGAAAGAATCAGTGAAAAATTCGTCTGGAGATACTATAACTTTTCAACTTGGGAAAAAGACCAGTCTGCCAAACCCCGTCGAACGCTTTCGATATATTCAAAGTAACAGTTAGTGTTATAAACATTATATATTTGTTCATTTGGTTAAATTCCAGAATCTTTACTGTTTTAGTAGCCTAAGTACATGTCATCTCAGATAAAGTTTTGACATTTCAAAATACGCAGGAAATAAAAACAAGGCGGAGAGTACATCTGCCGAAATATTGTGATAAAATGCCCAAAACACACATAAATGGCAAAATAAATCGTTTGAATGAAGGAATAACGTCCAATGACCAAAATTTGCGTATCGGCATCGTTTACAACTTCCGATAAATGTGCATTTTTGTTCATTGATTTAAGGATTGAAGATGGAAGAAAATAAGTAGTCATTTTGATTTTGTTTGCTTTTTTATTTTGCGAAAATTAAACGTGTCTCAAATGCAAAACAATTTGTGCAGTTCTCGGAGAAGGTACTGTGAATTATCCAATGAATCAAAAGTTGTTTGCAAAATTCCATGATAAATATTTCTCGCTGAATGATGCTTGACAGGAAACCCATTGAGTTTGATAACGATAAAAAGAGAACATACACAACACGAGAGATAGTTAAACTGTTCAAATGAAATGCTGAAACTAATTTTCGTCTACCATGTTATAATAGTCACTTTGATGTGTAGCTTCCACATAAAAAGGATACATAAAAGATTGTATTTGAAAGTTATGTTTTTGAAACAAATGTTTATAGATTAAGAAAATTGGATACTTCACAAGAACGTGGAATGCAAGAGAATCGTGGAGGAAACAAACCACAAGAAAGTGATCTTTTGTTTATGATGAGATTGGAACGGTATTCTGAAAGGCCAAACGATTGATTCAAAAGAGTATCGTTCCCATTTATACCAAGTGAAGGCAGCAATCGATGAAAAACAGTTAAGAGAGATAAAGCATAAAGTTCTATCATGACGGCGATAGTTTGACTGAAAATAACACTCACGCATTCACCTTCACCAGATGCTTTTGCCTTTATTTACAATTTTTTTCTGATTATTACTTTATTTAAAAAAAATCAGTTTTCAAGGAGCTGGTAAAAGTACTTTTTGGGAAAGAGAAAAATATCTGCGAGGATGGAATTATGAAGTTGCCTGAAAGATGAACGAAGATAGAGGAACAAAATGGTAAATGTTTTTCAATAAAATATTTGCATTTTATTTTTAATTAATAAACCGAATTTTGAATTGTATTCTATCTTTTAAATGATTGTAAAGAAAACTCCGAATTTTATTTTTTGTTTTTTCTACCGCAAATAGATTGTAGTTAATATTTTGTCTGTCTGCCTTATAAAGTGTTGTTCCTCCCTGTGCCATAAAATCACTCTGACACGATCAAGATTAAATTCTACAATATTTCTAACGGTTTCTTTTATGATCTGGTACCAGGACGTTAACAGCAGATCATTTAATTGCAG
The DNA here is from genome assembly GCA_964036315.1 of Acanthosepion esculentum. Classification (NCBI taxonomy): domain Eukaryota; kingdom Metazoa; phylum Mollusca; class Cephalopoda; order Sepiida; family Sepiidae; genus Acanthosepion; species Acanthosepion esculentum. The sequence goes on from OZ038513.1 coordinate 21,092,407, forward strand.
CAACGATAGAGTGAACTTGTTTTTTGGAATTTGTTGAAACAGTGAAGCAATCTTCATGTTCCTAAGATTATTATCGTACAATGTAGAAGGTGCCCGACTGAAAGATTCCACTGTCACCGTAGATCACTACTGCCATTAAGAAGTCTACCTGTTCTTCAATGAAGTGGTAGTTGATGGTACAACGCGACAAAATACTTCTTATATGAATGGTAGAGTTCAATGTTTCCTAGTAGAACGTTGAACAAACTGCGTCGTTTTGATGCCTTCATTCTTCAACTTGAATTTACCTATAATTTTTGCAACAATAGCACTTCTTTTGGCTCCTACTTGGTGAAAAATCGTCTGTTCACTTCTTCCATAGGTAAGTCATGGTTGCTAAAATGTTGTAGGTGTTTGGTGCTTTTCCCCTCGTATCAGTGTATTCAAGTATTCCCCACAACTGAATGTGAGCAACCCACAAGTCATGCTGTTTCAGATATCCTCGAAGCTTGAACAATTTAGCATTTATGAAATTCTTTTTCTTGTTTATAATTGCTGCATTCCAAATACTGTGAGAATTTCAACACGCTGACAGCATTGCAAAAAAATTCTAGTAAATTTAAAATTCAACAAAATTTATTTTTACTTCTATTGTTCGCGTGCATCAAATTTCACTTTCAGCGGCACCAATCATAAGCAATTAGAAACGTAAGACATCTTATTTGTTGCTGGTAAGTTTCCACTGAATTTTTCCTTGAACAGTTGAAAATATATCACTGAAGACTGCCCTGTGATATTTCTTTTCAAAACACACAAATATTTTTATTTTCAGACTTTTATTACTAAAGAGAAATTGTAGTTTTAAACTGAACGGTTACACACGGTAATTGTTACTGGTAAATATAAATCCATTTAAGACAGAAGAGGAAGTGGCTCCTCCGTCCCTATCAGGAACATTTTTTTACGTTAAGCAAGCATAACATATTGGAGGATTCAACATGAATGGTAAACAGACACACAGACACTTCTCACTTATACATAAAAAGGAATGAGTGGAGAAAATTTGACTATATAGGGTAAAATGAGAGAATTCAGAATTTAATAATCTGCATCGTCATTTTAATTCTGATCGTAGTTTAAGGCGAAAATGAGTTGCATTTTTTAATTACAAAAATCGTTCTCATAATCGATACTCAATTCACGTGGATTCCATATTTACCATAGATTCCAGATAATGTGTCATTTTTTTTAAACAGCAATTGTTCTTCTTTCGAAATTAGACAAATACAGTCGGGAAATAGATCAATATTGAAGAAGGAATGAAGGTAAAATGTGCAGTGAAAACACCTGTGCATTTGCAGCATTCAAAGACTGATGCCCAAAAGAAAGAAACCTCATTTGTTTTTGTTTACAAGTCATTCTTTTTGGCGTTGGTCTGTTGACATTAAAACGAAACACGTGATGTTAATATAAAACGCCGAACGTTCTTAGAACTTTCCACTAGTTACCGTTGTATAGCGAGAGGTGAGCTTCTTAGGACGTCAGAAGGTAAGTAACAATATTTAATTGGTTTGTTGAATCTATAATACCGGCTTTCCGGTACAATATTTGTGCGTCCAAATCGCTAGAAGCAATTGGTAAACTAGTAAGAACATCTTCGCCTTAACAATAGCTGGAAACCTGGTGTACAGTGTTGTATTGTTGTTTACCCCTCGGAACAGGGTAAATATAATGACCAGGCATTTTGGTTACATATTTTTACATTTGTAAATAATGTGAAACCATTTAGAGTTTGAAGATGGATAGAGACACCGATGGAGCCTGTCTAACATCATCTTTATGTAAAATGAGGAATTATTTGCTGGCAGGAATGGCAATCTAAAAAGAATTTACACGTCTGAGCATGGAATAAGGCTGTTCAATATGGACAATTTCCTACTAACCATTTGCTATTCTTCAATGCAGATTTGTTCTGTCACAGAAGCAATTTTGATATATTGCAAAGTTAACTAAAATATCCACAGACAAGATCTCAGTATATGAAGTCAGTACTCAACATATACTAAACTTATATTTTTGTTTTTTTGCTAGGTACCCCTACATCTGTGAGACATGGTCATTATATGTTGAGCCCTTAGTGAGAAAGTAATTCTAATACATTTATTTGTTTTAAAAAAATATGTATAGTCTATTAGTTATTAAAGGTAGGGATAATACTTTAAAATTGAGGGAATAGATTTTAAATATTAAAAATATTCAAACGAACCTTTTGAAAAAAATCTTTGTTTATAAATTTAGAAATTAAATAACAAAATATAGATGTCAAAAACTCTATGTCATTAAAAAAAAACCCGACTTGCGAAAAATGGATGTCATCATTTGTTGAACAGGCACCCTTACCCTACGTTAACTTAACCTGATTTTGAATGTAGCTTAGATTTGATACGATGGAAACAAATACCTTATCACCCCTTATTAATACTGATTTAAATTTCCCGTAACCTTGACAATTAATAAAATTAAGATTTTTTGTGCTTATAAACCCAGTAAATTTCAAAATAAGTTATTCCAGAAATCGCTTGAAAATGAATCAGAGATAAAGATTTTAAATTTAATTCTATAAATACGCCAAGTCCCACTCTGTTCATATATGTTTATGTTTGTGTGAGCTGCAATACGTGAACGTGCGTGTATGTATGTCTGCGTACGTATAAGTGGCGTTCCGACGACAATTTTTCTCCAACAACCATAAAACACCGATATACGCAACCATAAATAAATGTAAAATTTCAAAAATCAATCAGTTTGTCTGACGATCGCAGAAAGCGTGAAACCTAAGATCACAAATTCACATCAATCCAGCTATATATATATATATATATATATATATATATATATATATATATATGTATATACATCAATCCAGCTATATATATATATATATATATATATATATATATATATATATATATATATATATATATATATATATGTATGTATACTAGGTTGGTTAATAAAACAAGGACAAACAAAAGTGGTACCTATATAATCAGTACGATAAACATTTATCAAATATTAACCATATGACAGAAATGAAGCATGGTGAGAAAGGTTTTATATTCGGAATTTTTGGACACGCCTGTGTCCTTCATGAACGTTCCGAGGAACAAACAGAAAAATAGGAATTACTCACCGACAGATGTTGTAGATGTGGTATTTTCCAGTGGAAATGTATTATTAGAAAAAAACAAATCTCTGATTCCTCCATGTACGAAACTTTTTATGAAAATAAACATAATTTAAAATAAAATGAAAGGAAAAAGTGAAGGAGCAAAATTATACATAAAAATTTGGAAATTTATTGTTAACAAAATAACGGAAAACAGAGAGTAAAAAGTGTGGAAAGATATAGATATATATGCGTACATATGTGTACATAACAGTGTGTAAATATACAGAAGCCGCTACGCAAATATATGTATCCCCATACACGTATAGATATAAATGCAAAATTACAAAATGTACAAAATTAATACGTATCTTCACTAACCTTTCCCTCTCCCTACATAAGCTTATATGTAAAGGAGCCTTAGTGATGATATTCACTAACCGCCCCACGCGGTAGGATGTGGCACAAGGCCGAGTTTATTGTGGAATGTTCGAGCCCACAAAAAAGGGGTGAGGTAGCCGTCTCTCGAGACGAGATTCTGCCCTTGGACATAGCCGAAGAGGCAGAGTCTTTGACCAGCAAACTCCGAAGTAATCCGGATAGTGATCGTAAGGAGCAATAGTGATAGATTCAGTGTATATATATATATATATATATATATATATATATATATATATATATATATATATATATATATGTCATTCACAGACAGTACTGTTTCGCTGTATCACAGCTCCTCAGTGCGACTAGACTTCCGAATGCCTCAAGCCAGGATTGAAACACAACTAATTTTGTGTCAGCCAGAGCTATCTTCACTCGGTAGAGTTACACAACTAAATCTAGCGTATTGTTTTTACAAATGTAAACAAATGCCAATCAGTCAAAGTGTGTGTGTGTGTGTGTGTGTGCGCGTGTGCGTGTGTGTGTGTGTGTGTGTGTGTGTGAAAAGTGTGAAAAGTGTGTGTATATAAATATAAATATAAATATATATATATGTGTAATATATTATATATATTATTATTTATATATTATATGCGCGGTACTTATAGGAAAGCGCTCAATATCAGAGATAGAGCTAACATATTTGGTTGGATTGATGTGAGTTTGCGATCGTCAGACAAACTGATTAATTTTTTTTAATGTAGATTGCGTGTATTGGTGTTATTATGGAAGTGGTGGGAAAATCGTCGTCGTGATGTCACTCATGCTAACGCAAACATAGATGCAAGTCCGTACACCCGTTGAGGTACGCAGACACACACACACACGCGCTCGCCCACCGGGGCTCGTACAAACATAAACATATGTGGACAGTTTGGGATTTGACATATGTTTGCATATGTGTGCTGTTGTCCCAAATCAATAAAAACAAAGTACTGTCATTAAAAATGTTTATGGTATTATTAAGAAGAAAGACCAAAGCATTTATTATTATTATTTTTTGAAATTTTTTACTCCTTTGTAGCACGTTCGAAATTTTGGTTAAAAACCTTGTTTTTTTCTTTTTTTTTTACAGCAGCGGCGGCCAAAGAAAAAGGTCAGTTTTTTGCGCTTTTTCCGGTGAAAAACACATTCATTTGGAAATTGTTTCAAAAATCAAATAATTGTGGGATTTTAATGAAACTTTCAGGACATATTCAGAAATGAATGAAATGTTTTTTTTAATTTTTTTTAGAAAATCTTAGTAAAAATATTGTTTTTTACATGTTACCACTCACTTACTTAATTTCATCAAATTTCGAGAAATTAAATTTTTAGGGCGGGGATTTTTTTAGTTAAAAAGAAGGACTCCTTGAAGAAAGTAAATCATCAATTTTTTTGTAAAACATTTGGCCCTTTCACTGAAAATCTGCTCTGAATTGTAAAATAAAAATGCAATAAAACTATGATATTATTTAATTAGAAAAGCTTTGAATTACTTTGATAAATAAGATTTATTAAGAATACTATTGGTTTAAGAAGAAAATTTTTCGGTGAATAATTTATTTTTACAAGAATTGTTTTCATTTTCTTAAAATTTTAAAAAACAATTTATAATATTAAAAATCGTTTAAAATTCTTCATTGCTTTGAAGGTGTCGATTTGGTGATATTGTTAAATGAAAATTAATTTTACGAATCAAAAATTGAAATGCTCATAACAATCATTTGAGCTAATATATTTTAAAAAGAATTTAAAAAAAGAATTTTTAGTGTATAGAGCATACCCAATAGGAAGCTACACACGACATAATCCTTAAAAAGGTCACATGATTTAAGTGTCGTCTGACACTTTCCTTATTCAATTCTGTTTCATCATTAACGTTTTTACAAATCATCCCTTCAAAAGTTTTAAATTTAAATTATTTTAAAAATTTAATAATAAAATAACCATCATGATAACAATTAATAATAAATAAAATACCATAACATTTCATAAATTATTGATTTTGACTTCTATCATGGTATTTTATGTGGGTTATTAAATTTTAAAATTAACCTAAGAAAATTTTATATTATTTTAAATCGTATTATTACTTGTAAAGCATTTTCAAACGTAACTAAAAGTCAATAAAATATCAGTTAATTGCAGAAAATCTGTTAATTTGTAAAAATTACTAGGTAGTTAAAAATCAGAAAAATGAGTTCACTTAGATATCCGTAAATTTATGTCAATTCTGATCATCCATACTAGCTGTCATCACCTCGTAATTTATCAGTGATGTCGATAACATCAATAAAGACATGATCAAAAGAGGACTCGTTGTTAAGAAATGCTTGTATACTTGTATATTTTTATGATATAAGTAACGCAAGCTCCGGGGTTATGGTATCACAGGTCGATTGTTTGACCTAATTCAATCGTTCCTATCAAACCGGGATTTGAAGGTTGTTCTCAGTGGATTCTTCTCCAACTCCTATCCCGCTACCGCTGGTGTTCCTCAAGGCTCCATCCTTGGCCCTACTCTGTTCCTCATATTTATAAACGACCTTCCTGACGCGATAGACTCCCAAGTCGGTATCTACGCTGACGACACTACTATTTACTCCTGCCTCAAGCACAAATCTACTGAGGCGGACAAAATTAACCTGGCAGCTCAAATTGAAAAGGACCTCCAATCGGTTGTGGACTGGGGAGAGAAATGGATGGTCAACTTTAACGCCTCTAAAACAAAACTGCTCTCCATTAACCACCACAAGGACCCATCCCTGCATCCCATCAGAATGTCTGAGGACCAACTTCTCGAGAGCTCCTCTCTGCAGCTGCTCGGTCTCACGCTGTCCGCTGATCTGAGATGGAACAAATACATCGAGTCAGTTGCATCATCCACCGCAAGAAAAGTTGGTTCCCTGTGCCGAGCCAGGAAATTCTTCTCCCCGGAATCGATCCTCCAAGTCTATAAGTCTACCATTCGACCTTGCATGGAGTATTGCTGCCATTTATGGTCTGGGGCCCTTGCGTGTTGCCTCAGGGTTCTTGATAAGATCCAGAGACGGATATGCAATGTGATTGGCCCTGATCTGTCATCTCGTCTGCAGTCGCTCTCTCACAGACGCGATGTTGCATCGCTCTGCCTTTTCAACAAGTACTTCCACGGTAATTGCTCCGAGGAGTTGCTTTCGCTTGTCCCTAAGCCTCGTGAATTTAAGCGTCCTACGAGGCTGGCATCACGTTCCCACCCCTTCACTGTTGAAACTGTTAGATGTAGACGTCTTTTCTACTCCAATAGCTTCATGTCTCGCACATCTCGCCTATGGAACTCCCTTCCCTATTACTGTTTCCCTGACAAATACAATCTCCAACGGTTTAAGTGTAGCGTCAATCGTCATCTCCAATTGCCTTGATCTATCCACTTCTCTTCTCCACTTCCTTTCATCTTTCATTCCTATCTGCTCTCGCTCTATATCTTCCGTAACCCCCCTGCCTTGATCGACCCTCCGTCCTTCTCTTTCTCCGCATCCCTTCCTTTACCACTCCTATCTGCTCTTCCTCCAACCCTTCTGTAACCCCATGCGTGATAGTGGCCACCAGCCTTGCTTGGGGTGATACGCTTAAAAAAAAAAAAGAAAAAAAAAAGTAATATTTGTTTCAAATCAGATTAATTTAACTTTAAATTTGCTAATTAAATAACGTGTCACAAATATGTATTTTATTTTTGGAAGATTTTAAAAATCGATAATTTTTTGTTTACAAATTTCTTAAAATTAAGAAAATGGCCGCTTTTAAGAACATTTCCTTCAATCGGCCGAGAAGTTGAGATTCCAATCTACATAATTTTTATTTAAAATACACCAGAATATTTTAATCACTGGAAATAGTAAATTTAAACATTTAGCTTTCAGTTAACGCTAAAATGAAATCTTTAAGAATGCTTTTTCATTTTTTTAAATTAATTTTAAACTTTAGTTATCGAAACTTCAGTGGAGGTACCTAATATATATATATATATATATATATATATATATATATATATATATATATATATGTATGTGTGTGTGTGTGTGTGTGTGTGTGTGTGTGTGTGTGTGTGTGAGCATATTTTCACGAGGAACTAAAAATGTAGAAAGCTAAACTACGAATAAGGAAGAACCACTGGATTTATTCAAGCTTTTATATAGTCCTGAAAGTAGGGTTGAGAGTTTACGAAGCATCTCGTTAAAACAAGTACCTAACACATATTTGTGTGTAGACATTTGGGCGTCAGATACAAACAACAGAAATGTTTTGATAATTAAAACGCACATTTTTACAATTATAAGAATTTGAAGAATTACGTTTTTAATTTGATTCGCATTTCATCCGCATGACATCTGTTCATAGAACTTATAATGACAAACGAACAAATCAGATACTTCAAGAATGAGACTTTTTTGTTAGAGTTGACGGCATCAAAAATACTTTCCTCATTCCTTTCAATTATTGAGTTTCCTTTTGTAAAAATCCCGAAATCATTGTTGATGTTTTACGTATCATCTAAAGCAAGATAGTCCACAAATATTATCTATCTATCTATCTATCTATCTATCTATCTATCTATCTATCTATCTATCTATCTATCTATCTATCTATCTGTAAAAATCACTAAATAATGGTTGGTAATTTACCAATATTTCAAGATATTTTCTAAAGCAAGACAGTACATTACCGATATTCTGACAATCGTTTCTTTCAGTCAGTGCACAATTACAAGAGAATTTTTTAAAAGACTTCAACCACAAGACCCATTTTCTTGATATTCGCAAATGTCGCTGTCTTTTCCTGTAATTACCTGCCACCTAATTTCGCCGATCATACTTAGAGGCCCATTATAACTCTATCAGAATAATGTTAACTTAGTTTAACTTGAGGTAGATGTGTGTGCCTAGCAAAACAGCCGGATGTATTTTAACGGAATTATGAAGATATGAAAGAATTATAATCGAAAGATTTATAAATAGATTCGTACAGACTGCAAATAAACAGATAATAGGTATGCATAAACATTTATATTTAGTGGGAGATAAGAAGATAGGCGGGGCTACTGGCAAATTCATGGCACGGGTTGGAAGCATTCCTCTAAAAAACAAAAATCTCTTTGGTCAGATTTTGTGAAGTCGATCAGACCGAGAACTTTTCAGTAAACCTCGTAGACTTCATTATTTTATTCAGACTTAACAAATGAAAAATTACTATCAGGTGCATGTATATATGTATGTTTATGTATGTTTATGTATGTTTATATATATATATATATATATATATATATATATATATATATATATATAGCCTTAAGGTATACTATATTTATGGATAAAAGTGCTCACTATCAGAGATAGAATATAGATATAAATATAAAAGTTGACACTGAGGTCAACTCAGCATCAAGCAGCAATCTTTAGGTCATATGTATTGGGCTCGACCATATATATATACAGGGGTTGGGCAAAAGAATTGAAACATTTGTTAAATTCAAAGAAAATTTATTTAATATGGAGTTGGTCCTTCTTTAGCCTCAAATACAGCTTTCATACGCCTAGGAATGGAATCATACAGCTTCCTGGCTTCATCCAGAGGAATTTTCAGCCATTCTTCCATTAACACCTGCTCCTGCTCTTTAAGATACGACAGTGGAAGATAGCGGCTCCTAACTTGTCGCTACAAAATGCACAACAAATGTTCAATAATATTGATATCTGGAGATTGGGGAGGCCACTCCATGTGTTCTAGCTCACTTTCATGCTCTTTATACCAATTCTTAAACACTCGAGCGGTATGTATTGGAGCATTATCGTCTTGGAAGATGCAGTCACCATCAGGGAATAAAGTTTGGGCCATTGGATGAATATGATTTCCCAAAATGTTCAGGTAATCTTTACTGTTGATTCTACCATGCAGGGCAACTATTTGACCGAGGCATTTCCATGATATGGCGCCCCAAACTATCAATGATCCACCTCCATGCTTCACTGTTGGAAGAAGGCAGTCAGGGTTGTAAGCTTCTTTGTACTGACTCTACACATAAACTCACCCTGAAGTTGGGAAAAGAGAAAAACTGAACTCGCCTGAGAATATGACTTGCTTCCATTGGTCTGCAGACCAGGCATTGTGATCTCTGCACCACTTCAACCTCTTTTGAATGTTGCGAGTGGAGAGAAGAGGTTTCCTTACGGCGACTCTTCCATGATATGCAGTCTTATGGAGCTCACGACGAACAGTTTTAGTAGAAACTGGACTATTCAGATGATTATTCAACTCAGCAGTCACTTTGTCCGCAGATGATTTTTTGCCACATTGCGTTTCAATGCACGTTGGTCCCTGTCAGTAAGTTTGCAAGTCCGGCCCAAATTGCTACGGTTTTGCCCTGTTTCTCAAATTGCGACATAGTTCTTGATATGGTAGCTCTTGTAAAACCAAACAGTTCAGCAAACTTAGGGATCGAGGCTCCTGCCATGCGAGCTCCAACAATTTGTTCTTTTTCGAACTCGGAGAGGTCACGCATTTAGCTTAAATTTTTACTAAATTCTAAAAATAAATAATACAAAGAGAGTAAATTAGATAAATAAACGTATTTACAATAGATATGACCTGCAATTACAAAGTTTTAGTTAAAGTTCTTAATATACTAGGTCTTTGAAATATAGGAGTGGAATTTGCACCTGTTCCAATTATTTTGTCCAACCCCTGTGTATATATATATATATATATATATATATATATATATATATATATATATATATATATATATATATATTCTTTTCTTATGTGATTCTTAAACTTTGATGAAATTCTTTGTCCAGATCTTGTTTTTTTCAGTGGTAAAAATTTCATGAGATTGTGGTTAAAAATGAATACGAGGAGATCTTTCAACAAATCAACCAAACCAAAACAAACAAAAATATTTGATCACAAACACACACACTTTTCCCATTCGCTTTATCTAAATGACAACCCAGTCAGCGCTATAGAGTTCCACAAATTACACATCAGAAAGTTCTAGAAGACTATAGTACAACTATACTTATTTACGATTTTAGAAATTTCCTGTTAGGGGTAACATTTAAAAAAAATAAACGAAATTAAAACCTTCATTATTTTTTAACAAATATTCATCGAATTATGATAGAGGAAATCAAATATTTTACAAAATGTCAAGTAATAACCCTTATATATATATATATATATATATATATATATATATATATATATATATATATACTCACCGATAACACGACTCGGTTTTTCTTGCACAACACAATCTTCTATATTCAGCACCTGAAGATTGCGTTATGCATTAAACTCTGAGTCGTGCTAGCGGTGAGGGATAATATATATATATTTATTAATATGTACTTAGCTCTATTTCATTACATAGAGCACTCTTTTATTAACAGCAGCACTGTATATGCGATATATATATATGTATGCATATATATATATATATATATATATATATATATATATATATATATATATATATATTTATGTGTGTGTGTGTATGTGTAAAACAAAGAATAAGGAAAATGAGATGATTACTTGATAATATCTCCTACTCCAGTAAAATAAGTGTCAGATTTCAAATAAAGCTTTTTGTTGCTCATTTTCATGATACTATAATTCAGTAAGGAAGGAAAGGAAAAAAGACTGCATTCATCCCGGTTGTATTATTCCAAGTAATTTTCCGAGATGAGACAGAAATAAAAAAAATCCCTATTCTAAAGATGTATCCAGATCATCTCATGAAACATAGTACAATTATCTTCATCAAATCGGTTATTAAAGTAGTCAATGTCCACCAGAGACAGAAAATCAAAAGCATTCGAAAGGATGGATTGATTTTTCTTTTTAAATGGGTTCTTATTTGATTAATTTTTGGAAAACAGACGAATAAGGGCCTATGGATTGCCTAACTCTAATCTTTTGTTTTCTAAAGATAGCCCCATTACCAAAGAAACGAGATTTAGAGCATCAATTGTTAAAATATTATACAGTGCTTGAGAAATATCACCCCTCTAACCCCACAAAAAATAAAATAAATATTATCTTTTCTACAACAGAGAAAATACCAATCTTTTCATTATTTGGTGCGATCATGATCCGTTGGAGATCAAAAGTAAAACTGGCAAATTAATTCGAGATTAGGCTTGCAGGTTGCTTTTCCATTGTTCATTGTAAAGGGGAATAAATGGATGACAGAATAGGGTTTAGGAGGGATGACAAAACATGAACTTTATTAAGAGTTACAAAGGACAGCACATTGTGGAGAGTCATGATCACCAACGTCCTGAAGGGACACGGCACATAGAAGAACTGACAGATTAGAAAGACTGAAAGGAAAGTGTTAAGAAGTGACACTATCAGAATAGCAAAAGGATGTCCTCGTTTTATCCCACGTGCGGATTTGGGATTAAAGACAAAAGAAAAAAGGTTGATTTCCCCATGAGAAGTTTATGAACTTAATAAATATGTCGGTCTGAAGTTTTCACATTAAGAATTATCATTGTTGATTGCAACTATAGTCCTGAGCTTGAATGTTATAGCCACAACGTTTTAGTTTCAGTTGTGAGCCGCATTCGCTTACTTTCTGGGAATTCCGAACCGAACCTTTTATTTAATCTTTCTCACTCTACTGTCCATGTTAATCAAAACATTGTGATTGTAACAACAAAGATGAGACAACAGCTTGAATTAATCAGTGTAGAATTCCCCATCCGAGGAATTTAAACAAATAATTATTTATTAAGTACATGCAAACATTCTCAACACTCTTTTGATTGGTTGGTTTTGTTTGGCGACATATCAAACCCTCTACGGGTTATTTAATGCCGAAACCTAAATATTTTGAACATAATTTTCTGGCTTCAACTAAATATTTTTTGAACGCAATGATGTGCCTTCAACTACAGATAAAATATATTGTTGGCCATTTTACTTTAAAATAGTATTTTTATACTTTCATGGTGTCTTGTTTTTGTTTAAGGGTTCACTATTTGACCCATACCTGGGACCCTAAGAGCTGCTAACACTCTTGCGAAAACTAGAGACTGAATACGCAGTAGAACATCGTTCTTTCTTAATAAAAACTTTTGCATAAATAATTTTGTAATTTTCTTTATAGATAAATGCATACATGGACAGAGAGGGAGAGAAAGAAGGCGTGAAAAAGAAAAAAAGAAAGAGGAAAGAGAAAGGAAGTAAGGCAAAGAAAGGCAAACAGGAAGAGAGAATGTGAAAGGAGAGAGAGAGAGAGAGAGAGAGAGAGAGAGAGAGAGAAAAGATGATAGAGAAAATCTTGAAAAACTCCAGCCTAATTGCTTTTCTTTATCGAAATTTAGATGACCATCATTGTTTCTCATGGAAATGTTCTGCTATTGTTAATCTTAACCCTACCAGCCTTTGCAGACGCATCCGATCAGGGAGAGGCGGCGCAAGGTAAGTATGGTAAAAATATATCTGTTTACTTGTGGCCTATGAAAATGAACATCATTTCCCTTAAAGAAGTCCCTTGCTTACTGTTTGCTCACTGACTCACAAAGGTACCGTCATCTATCCAATTTTGATTGCGTGTTGTATTAGCGATTTATGTCTTGCATATATACCCTTTTACTATCTTATCTATTATTTATAGAAAAAGAAGGGGCATCACTATCCACTAAACAGATACTACCTGTATCAAGTTATCTGTGAAGGAGTTGGCTATCACTAAGTCAAATTATTTGTACTAGAGATGTCATAATCAATGACATTTTGACGATGTTTAGCATAAAACCCATCTATAGCTCTTTTGTTGTTAGTGTTTTCAGTTAACGTGACATAAACTAACTACATAGTTCAATTAATAGAGTGATATGTCTTAGTAGTTTTTTTTCTCCGGAATTAATATGACTACTAAGACATATCACATATTTTAATATTATATATGATAAAATTAATTATGATAAAATAATTGGCGATGATTTCTATTAAAACGTCGGACTCAGCAGAAATAGAAACATTTTTTTTATCCTATATAAAATGCATATAAAATTTTGTGGTCTACTTAACTACCATTCTTAAACACCCGATTAATATTTTAATATTACCTGATTTTGATTATTTATTACTTAGCCCCTAGCAGAGTGTTTTACTAATTATCACGTGATAGATATTCATTTTTATTTTTTATTTAGTTTTATTTAAAAACTCACAAATAGGAGCTAAAAATGATGTTAACGGTTATGCATAAAGTAAAGATCACTTCTATATGTTTATTTGAATTAAAAATTCTCTATCAGTAAAATGGTCAATAAAAACCGATTAGAATTCATTCTCGTTTTGTTCGTTCGAGTTCTTTCAGAGAGAGAGAGAGAGAGAGAGAGAGAGAGAGAGAGAGTGAGAGAGAGTGAGAGAGAGAGAGAGAGAGTGAGAGAGAGTGAGAGAGAGAGAGAGAGTGAGAGAGAGAGAGAGAGTGAGAGAGAGAGAGAGAAAGAGAGAGAGAGAGTGAGAGAGAGAGAGAGAAAGAGAGAGAGAGAGAGAGAGAGTGAGAGAGAGAGAGAGAGAAAGAGAGAGAGAGAGTGAGAGAGAGAGAGAGAGAAAGAGAGAGAGAGAGAGAGAGAAAGAGAGAGAGAGAGAGAGTGTGAGAGAGAGAGAGAGAGAGTGAGAGAGAGAGAGAGAGAGAGAGTAAGCTACCTAACGGACGTGTAAATGGATGGCACAATAGGGACGGGAAAAGAAAAACAGTTTAGAGATACGAAAGATAGGAAGTTGTGGAGATCCATGATCGTTCACGTCCTGAAGGGACATGGCGAATAAAAGCAGAACAGTATTGGTCATTTCTTGATCAATTGCAGAGGGATTTCATTAGTGTTAATGACGGAGAAATATTTTGATCATCTGATGGTTGCTTCGTATTATAGACAACTCGAGAGAAATACAAGTCACGTTCAATAAAACGTGTCTTCCTTGTTCATCCTTACGCTAATAACAGACAAAAAGGAGTCAACAGAGCATTTCTAGGAAGGTTTCCTCTTTCTATTAATCTCACTTAACACTCAGCAATGGCAGAAGGTCTACCCCGTTTGAATCTCGTGTACCCTGAATTTTCTCCTTATCACAACGCTTACGCCATTCTACTTCTCGTCTTTGTGTCTGAATTTCTGGATAAAATATTAATATTACACGTTGTTTCTTTTAAATCAGTTTCTTCATCTTTGTTTCCTTTATTGCCATGTTTCGGCTTCTCTGAACTCCTGTCACGTGTCTGTTTCAGTAAATTTCCAGGAAGGGTGAATGGATACGTTATGATGTTTGCATTGAATTTTAATAAAATCTTTCTTTCCAGCTGACAAATGTAAACGTCCTTTTCTCAAGGACACAGTTGATAATGGATATGTTGTTCGTGGTACAAACTGCACACTCTACTGCAATGAAAATGAGGTTTTCGTGGAGGAACTGCAGCAATGTATAGAGAACAGTAGTAAGTATTACAATTATGAAAAACTTTTTAAAATCTCATAGTAAAAGCGAATAAAAACTGAATCAACCAAGAAAAAAGAACATTCGACTGAAGTGCTTGTTGAAGGTTTAATATGATTACGAGCACACAATCCATTTCAAATTCCTTTTAAGGTTTGAAAACAGAAACATAACCTAATAGAACAGGATGTATAATCTGTTCACTCAAACCCCGAGTTCCTTAAAACTACTATCATCTTGTTGTTAACCTTTGTGAGCAGGTGTATTGCTTGCAAAGAGTGGACACTTTTCCGCAGCTGCCTTTGCCATTTTTCTTTCAACGTCTCCTTGAATCGACACAGCACATTAAAAACATTATGCAGTATTAATTGTTTGGATCTTCTGAAGATAGCTGTCTATATTTCTGGTATGAGATATTCTAACGATTTACACTATTTACGTTGGAATTTCGAACCGAACTTCTTTATTTTGTCCACAAAGTGCGTTGGTTGAAGTAATCCAGTGACTTGAACCAAAGATTTGTGAGTTCAATACCTGGCCACAGCAGAGGTGAACAAAAAACTTGGAGTGTTGAGTTACTAAAGGGAAATAACTGAAACTGAGTCACCCAGAAAAGGCATGGCATGTGGAACGAGAACAATCTACTGCGGTGGACGTAATAAAGGATTCGGTTTGAAATTTCAACGTATATCACCTGAAGAAGACCGGAGCGTACAACGGTCGAAACGTCGTAAATATGACAATAAAGATGAGGACAACATTTGGAACAATGTAAATAGTGTAAATAGTCTTCCGAAGATATTCACGAAAATACCTTCCTTATCCCACAAAATCAAGGCTATGACCATTCCTGTATGTTGAATTTTTTCGAACGTGAAAAACCCAAGTTTTGTCTCTTGAACTTGATTTCTTTCATCAACATTGACAAATTGTTCCAAAATATTTTCACTAGATTTCTGAAAATACTGTAAAATCAGTTTAGAATTTTCCACTTATTTTTGATCTGCTACCCAAATAACTGATAGCTTTTGTATATCTGACTACTCAACAATTATAAATGCGTTTCCTCTGGATAATGATTCTTTTAGTCAAGATACATCTATCGATAAAATAAGTTCATAGACATGATAAAAATATTAGTTGTTGACATTGTTGTAGGCTTCCCAGACCATGTTGTATACTGGATTTCAAATAGCCACGTTAGAATTTGGTATACAATTTTTTCACAACAGAATATGACGGGTACTTATCACACAATGTTCGCCAGGTACTTCTCACAATGTTTGCAGGAGGCACTTATGAATTTCCTTTCGATTTATTTTCTACAAGAACAGAAAATAAAACACATGGAAATTCCACTTTTCCTTGATATAATTCAGATACTGATCAAATTCCGAAATAAGCGCAAAGATCGTGTAAATGGCAAATTTAACAATAGAAAAAAAAACTTTTTGATTCAAAAGTGGGATGTGTAGAGATCTTTCAGCACATCCTCGTAAGTCAAACGCATATAGATTTCATTATGACGTGTGATTTTCTTCGTTTCACAGAGAACTGGAAAGGATCTCTTGCATAAGTAGGAAATTACTTGATTTACACAGATTGCTGAGAGTATTATCATGTTTTACTTCACATTACTGTGTCAAACCAGTCAATATATTTTCTCATTTTTGAAGCTGGGGGCACCACTTAATTCTACCGAAATGAGACTCCTGAATGCTTAATTTGGCACTAAATATGATGAAACGACCGAGAGAAGCAGGATCTTCATACAAGGAACAAAACATCAAGATGTCTGCCGCAGAATATGATAATTCTCATTGGGTACTCAATTATTATGCTTATTCATAAGGTTAAAAAAATACAACTCTAATTTTGAAAGGAGTCATTATCATTGCATTTAATGTCATTTATAATTTGTCTTGGTACTGAAATTACGTTCACATTTTTTTTCTATAGTAAATTTATAAACACTGCGTCTACAAAACACCTGATAAAATTCTTCCATTAGTAATTCAGTGTTTTAATTCATAATCAGCGATAATCTCTTTTTCAATACACAGCAGACTGAGTAAGATCTGAAACTTGATAAAAGAAAATTAAGTGAAAATTTGCACATTTAATCATTAATTATTTAGTAATCAAATGAATAAAGAGAGGAGGAGGGGTAAAAGTGGAGAGGGATAAAAAATGCCGAAACTTTGCAATTTGTGCAATGGATTCAAATGTAGTCAACTGAAAAATGCAGTCATCATTATTATTTAATTTTCCCTTACCGATAGAATTTGTAAACATGATATTTATTATTGATATGCAAGATTTCCCAATGCTTTTTTTGTCTTAATATTTTTGTTGTCAGAAAGCTTTTGTTCACACCTAATATAATCATTATACTGAATGACAGCTTTCACGGATTTAAATGATCCTACCTTTGATATCAACGGATGCATGTATAAATAATATATATATATATATATATATATATATATATATATATATATATATATATATATATATATATAAGTCTAGGATTGGTGTATACGGAATAAATTCCAATAACCAACAATTACTATTCTTAAAAGAGTGCTCAATACAGAGTAGAGCATATATAATTGTTTATTTAAAAATTATAACATAAATATGTTATAAAATCACTACAAAAATAGCCATTTTGTTTCAACACCTCCGGTGTTTTATCAAGTTATGATGTTGAATGTAGAATA
>OZ038513.1:21115187-21395187 GCA_964036315.1 Acanthosepion esculentum
TCCTCATGTTGAACATTTTTAGAATTCAATTCATCAAGAAATTTTGGGTGGTATAAATGGATACCGTCTTGGTAGTGCGGAGTCTAATATTCGTGCTAAAATGTTGTAATTTATAAATTGGGACCCAGATGTGCTCAGCTTCTTTGTGTATACCTTAAGTTGACGATATTGGTACGAGATTTTGCTACTGTGAAAACGTATTATTCCTCTGCTAATTCACATATTAGTTCTGTAATCTAGCATTTGAAACGGTAATGTGACGCTAACTACAAAAGTAGAACGGGTCATCCGTTGGAATTAAGAATTAACATATAGCAACTAATACAACGGAAAGAAATTTAGATAATTCGGAGGTGTCGGCAAATAGTTGAGCATTAAGTAAATCACCATTAGTGTACGCGATCGAATAACCAAGTTATATTCTCGGTACTGAGGAAGGCTTATTCGGATTTCCCTCTAAAAGTCTTAGATTAGCGAGTCTGTTCACCAAGATACACACAGAAGAGGCACTATCGGTAGTCAGGGACAGACTGGCCTCGGAGAACGGACCAGTATACTAATAGATAAACTGATGGAGATGCTGAATTTCTGTACACAAACAACAGACTTTGGAATAGGATCAGACATATATTGACAGGATGGAGGCTTAGCAATGAGCTCATCATTATCATCAGCAATAGCAAACATATACATAGAATACTTCAAAGAAATGGCATTAGAATCGACATCACTAAAGCCATGCCTATGGCTGAGATACATAGATGACACCTTCATGCTCCAGCCACACCAGGAAGAGGTCTAGCTACTACTGGACCATGTGAAGTCAATAAGATCATAGATTGTTATATAGGAATAAAGTGTCGCTGCTGACACTTGAGTTTGAACATAGATCGCCAGTGAACAAACACAGTCGATCCCATTATTCAATTAAGTAGAGTGACCATAGAGGAAAAGTAAAAGTAGAAAGTAGCGTAACGTCCAAACGATTCAGAACTTGTATTCTATCCTCTATTACTATACGGACCGCTATTCTCTACTCTATTCAATATATTATTTCTCTATTCGAATCACTATACGATTACTATTCGAGCGAGTATTATCGAGCATATACTATTAGTGCAACTGTTATTCGAGGGCGTCTGACACCAGTATTTTTCAACAGCGTTACTATAGTTGTATCTGCGATTACAAAGTCTCTACTACAACATTACGAAAGTGACAACGAGTATTCGTTGACATTACAAAGGTGTCAAACGAGTGTTCGTTGACATACCAAAATCGATACGGTTCACAATGGAGAGAGAAAACGACAACAAACTCGTATTCCTGTGTGTACTAATATCTGGTACAGAGCATGGGTTCAAGACATCTGTATACCGCAAGCCAACATTCACCGGATAATACCTCAACTTCAACTCCCACCACCCATACATTGAAAAGAAAGGGACCGTCCACTGTTTCCAACATCGAGCAAAAGTCATACGCGGCGACCCAGAAACAAGAAATGGTCAGTATACGCAGTACATACAACAACAACTACCCTGGGTACACGGCCCCGACACACTGGGATAGAAGGGTACAAGATGATAGCAACACTCAGAAAACAGCTTCAATCTGCCTACCCTACCTTATGTGAAGGGATTATCGGAGAAAATACAAATGATCTGTGGTCCATATAACATCAGGATGACCTTCAAGAGTGGTTTGACACTTTGAAGACACCTCTTCCGAGTAAGATTCCCCCCATAGAGGAGAACACGAGAAAGGACTGCGTGTACGTCATCCTGTGCAGTTGTGGTAAGAAATACAAAGGAGAAACAGGCTGACTCCTTAAGGTAAGACTGCAAGAACATCGTAACACTAGGTGAAATAATAGACAGAGGACATCACTGGAAAATATGAAAACTTAAGGGATTAACTCATCACCACAAAAACCTCCTAAGCCGACCAAGCATAGAGATGAATATAATATGGGAACCAGTAATGCGGAGTGCTTGAGAAAAGCAATAATAACAACAAAATTGCAATATGAGCTCTGGTAAAATATAACTGAGAAATTAAGTTTATAAGTCCCCAAAAATTCATACATTAATGTCCTCGAGGACACATGGCCCAGTGGTTGGATCCAGTCACGAGACCCAAAGTCCGTCTAACCTTCCTTCCTTTTTATAAGCAGGAAAAGTGGTTTCTATATGTAATAATATTCTGATGATTAGATATTTAATATATATCCTGTCTTTAGAGATTCTGATTTTATTCGGTCTGCACGTTTTTCAATCCACGATCTTTGACGAAAGAGGAATGAAAGATTTTTCAAAACATTTTTAATTTTTTGATTTACCTCTCTACGGTAACTACAAAATGTTTTCCTATTCTTTTCTTTTGGTTTAATATCTGTTTTTATTGCATTCGATAAGGTGAGTATAAATTTAAATCGGTTACGATTGCTGCAACTGTATACTAGAACGTTAGCAATGAAATTGTTTTTTTTGTTTGAAGGTTGCACTCCGAATAAAATATATCTCCTGGAGTCAGAGGATGATTGCACAAAGACACATCTTTGTTACATGGGGAAATTCTTGCGGAATCGAAACTGTCCCCCGAACCAAGCGTATGACAAATCAATTAAAAAATGCTCGACAGAAGCCTATGAGCAGTGTATCACTTCAACATTAACGGTAAAGGCATTGCGATTTTTTCAATCTCAGTTGTTTTTTCTATTTTCCTTTAACATACAAACATACTAATGCACGCAAACATGTATCTACTTATACACATGCCACACGTGCTTGTACGCGCGCACATATGCATGTACATACACACAACCGTGTGTAGACGCACACACAAAGCCTAAATATTATGGAGGCCAAAATCACTGTCGATAATTACATCTTAAGCAACCAGTTACGAGTGGCCTCCCTTACCGGATATCATAACATAAGGACTGCATAAATGCTCACACATTTCTCTGGAAGGGATACTATTTACGTCCGAGTACTTCAACGTGGTGTAATGGTTAGCAAGCTTGTCTCACCATACCAATTACTACTGAATAGTGAGCTTATTCTTCACAAGGTGCTCCATACTTTCGGAATTGTGCTACATCTAAGCTTCGCTTAGTAAATCTAATATTGATTTCCACTTTGAGATAAAAAAAACACTTTTATTGTTTATTATTAATGATCGTTCCACTACGTTACCATCTCGTTGTACGGAGAGATTAAAAAAAAAAGAAATCAGAATATGAGAATGAAATAAAACTTCTAAGTTTAAAATTAACAATTTGTCACCCTCAATGCTTACAGGATTTCATTTACGAAATGCAGCTTCAATTGATTCATTTCTAAATGAGGACCGCTTGAAGAAGTTTTGAGCAGTACAGACATTAAGCTGTTTTAAATTTAAATTCTTACAATTGACGAACGATAACAACCAACATTTTTGGCCACAAATGTTGATTTTACTCCTTACTACAGTAGGTATACTTTTCTGAAAGTTATTTAATAGTAGACGACTTGTATTATTTAAGGCTGCTAAGAATGCTTACAGTGCTTTGCTCTTTTAGTCAGTAAACACAGAACAAAACGAAAGAGAACAGAGTATCGAAAACGCACGATCAGGTTTTGAAATTAGTTACTTGGCTTTATATTTTGCGTGAATAACCATAAAGCATTGGTTAGCAAAGTTAGTTTTGAAAATATCCCACAAACACACACACACACACACACATGTGTGCGTTAAAAGCGTAATAGACAGGATTTCAAGTGTCGATTTAGAAATATTGCAAGCATACTTTCTTCACTTAAAAGATTGACGCTAAATGATCGTACTCTAGCAGTATGCTTGTATTCTGAAAAAACTCCCAAGTGATATCCTTATATAAAAAAGGTCTAATTTGGAAAATGGAAATATATCAGGGATTCACAATCTGAATTGTCAGCGTGCAAGCGAAAATGTGCGATTTGCTGTCGCTGCTCTTCAAACGAAAATTGTTACCATTTATATTTTAACAATTGTTGAAATTTTAAGTCAAACGTAGATGCATTGTATATAATTTGCAAGATATGAATATATTATGTCGACTTTATTGTATAAATAAATATTCTATTTTATAATTATGTGGTTTTTATGTTTTAATACTTTTAATTTTTTCGAATCAACATACAGTAAGATAGTATTAGATTTGATACTATTGAATAAGGATTTATTTTGTTTATTTCGTGTCAGATGAGTAATATAAATAAAATTTGTTCAGCGAAATTGTTTCATAATTTTAAAATCAAATGCCTGTTGCGGACTTCAACACTTTTAATGAGATTTCTATGCTCCGCGTACATTTGACCCACAAACAATTTTTGGTGGACATGTGAGTCCAAAGGAAAAATAAGACATAGAATTTAAAACAAGAAATATTAACAAATATAGTGATAGGACATTTTACGAAAGGAAAAATGCGAAATGCAATGAAATGTGAAGAGTTCAAAACAAACTTCAGTGACTGTAGTTGAGGTACTTACATTTTTGCGGGAGCAAAAAGAATATGTCTTTTCGCTATGAAAAGTCACCAAGAGAGTGATAATTCAGGGAGTGGTAATTCAAAATCTCGCCGCATGTGCTCATCAGCAGGGGGCTGTAATCCAATATGCCCAGCGGCAGAGCAATGATATCCTATCGTAAAACATTTCAATTTTGTATATGACTAAACATTACTAAATAAAAAATATCAAAATTTTTACATATAATTTAAATTTAAATGTTGTTGCACTTAAAATGCTCTTGTTTAATATCCTTGTTAAACCTTTTATCTAATCTAGTTAAGAAAAAGTTGACAATTTTAACAATTTTTAAAATAAAACTAATGAAAAAAATTACATCATTTTAGAACAAATAATCTTCGGATGTCTATTTTCAAATGAATTATAAAAAAAATACACATTTTTATTGACAACTGTGCGACTGTGTAGGGTTTCTAAGGACCTTCTCAAAACTGGCTGCGAAATGGTGACGGTGTTCGTAAGCCGCTTTATGAGCACATCGAATCTATGATGCTGAACTCAGAATAAACCAGGAAAATAGTTGCCTAACGGTTCTGTCCTAGTCACCACACACATAGAACCGCAAATAATCGCGGGATTACTCCCCGTTTAGTCAGGAAGAATTTTCCTCAGAAAAAAAAAGTGTTATCTTTCATGACCACAATTAACAATGACGGAAAGGTTTTTTCCCTTTCTTTTATACATCGGCAAACAACGTAGCAGTAACTTAGAGAGCACAACGTCGTTTAATAGACAGAACATACATACATTTTACGTAATCTTTCTTATTTAGCCTATTAGATGCCCGTTTATTCACCGGTCAAATAAATATTTGTTAAATTTCAAACTTGTGTCCTCTATTTTTAGCCAAACTTTACAGCAAGACAGATTTGTTCCCACTTTTCAATACTAATAACGAGTGACACATCCAATTATCCCAACAATCAAGACATTCATGTTTTGTAAAATCTGCGAAAACTAAAGTGATCCACCTATTTTATTATAATTAAAATTATTATCTTGGTTTTGATCATAAAACTCATTATCGATTACACACTTGGAACGCTTGAGTTAACATCAAATAACTGGAAATAAAGAAGCCATTTTCAACGAGACGAACTTGTTTCCCACATCCTGAAAGACCGTCTTCTTAATCATTTCGGCAACGTTAGCTTTGTTTTAGTACCTAGTTAAGCTAAAAGGTAGATGCGGCACGGTGGAGTAATGGATAGCGGCTCGGATTGAGGAATCGGAGAGCCGAGTTTGAATTCTAGTCAAATCCATTACATTCACTTACGTGCTAATAACCTTGGTATGGATCCTCTTCTTCTCCTCCCAGCTATGGGTAAATAGCAGGACAGACCGGTTTCTATAATAGAAAGTAATGGCAACCTACTGCGGGAAAAAATCTGCCACGTCAGTCATGTATCGAAAGATACATGATCGCCTAAGCGTGTATCACGCATGGCACATAACTAAGCTAAAAGACAGTCTCCTAAGAAACGATTCAAGATAGGGCGAGAGTGGGAAGACTACGGCAGAGAAGGTAGTATCAGAAGTATTAAGCAAAATACGAGATATCTGAAGAGACATAGCGTTACCTATTTTCTAACGCATTTTGTGAGATTATAAAAACGCATGGAATAACAAATTATTTCATACCATTTCAGATGCCAACCTCTAGGATGACGACTATTCACGGTAAATATTACAAAATCTGTTTTATCCTTTCCATTATTTTGTTATATTTCAATTAAATTCAGTATCTCCTGAATTTGACTTGTATTTCTAACAAAAAATTTCAACTAGTTTGTTCGAATTATAAGTATTTATTTTTAATTTAATTTATTAAAAAAAAGGTCACTATTTGATCGCTGTTGTGCCAGCTGTCACACCAGATCGGATTTTCGAAATTATCACCCTCTACTCCACAACACCAAAAAAGTCAACCTACTTTGGTGGTTAATTTAAACATTGGAAAGGGAAGGAAAAAAGGAATCATTTTTGGAATATTATACTATCTATTATAGGAAAGGGAAAATGCAATTCATTCGAAAAATGTGCACTTACTGAAGAACGTATCAAAAGTGATTTGTAAATTTTTGTGTTTGTGGTTTCGCTCAAAATGATATTGTATGGTCAGATAAAGCAGTTGAGGTTTGTATCGATCAAATAAAAAAATACTTAAAAATAATTTAGATAGGTAACAGACTAAATTAGGCGATCACTAACATTTAGTCTGTACTACTAGGAAGAAATTCTGTGAAGATGACTTAAAACAATTTCCTCTACTTGGATAATGTCGAAGCAGTCATAAACAAACCAGTCTGTAGAAAGTAATACTTTTGTTTTATGTTGTGAATAAATTAAGATACAAAAAAAAAAACCGAAGAAAAAGAGTCTCAAATATTGAAGACTTGTCCACGCAATGACAAGCAAACATGTGGGCTGATGTCGACCCTACTTATCTGAAAATTTGGAAGGCAATATTGGCATTCCAAGTTATATCTTTCTTGAATCCATCACTCCATTTCTAGTCTTGTGTTGTTCGGTCTCCTACAGTGCACCCAGTTATGAATTGAAGGATTGTCACAATTGAGTAAGCTAATTAAATAACTTGTGTTGATAAAAAAAACGCATCCCATCTCTTCTCCCGCTTTTAACCAGCCACTAAAGAAAATAAACGTTTAAAGATGAATTAGTCAAATTCATAAGCTTCTACTTAGAGGTGTTACTGCAGTATTTTTATTCCTTTGGTTGCGATCAAAACTGTCCAGGTGTAGCATACAATTCGAGACCCGGGAGTTTGAGATTAAACATTGTCACGATTCTATAAAGTGTTCAAACGAGTATCTTTATGAAAGAATATTGACAGGTAGTCGATATACAACGAAAAATGAAGGTAAAATGACAGAGCAAGGGTAAATTACAAATGTGTCAGATAAAAGACGTAATCCAGGTTTTTATATACATACCGTATGAGAACAAAGGTACGTGGATAAGTGCATAAAATATCTAGAGATACTTATGAGAAAAAAATGATAAGTCATAATATGAAAACAGTTCAGGATTTTACAAGTAATTCTTAAAAGTAGCTGCTGAAGTAACAACAGATATCAAATTAAAAAAAACAAAAGCTAAAATATCCAGCACCTAACAATAATCGATTATAAATATTTTATCTTCAATAGGAGAAACAGAGGAGCAGACTTTTATACCATCTACATCTGAAATATCCAGCAGCCAATCAGAATCCATTACAACGATTTCAGGATCTACTGTTGCAACAGAGGAACATACATCTGTACCATCTACATCTGAAATATCCAGCAGCCAACCAGAATCCATTACAACGCTTTCAGGATCTACTGCTGCAACAGAGGAACATACACCTGTACCATCTACATCTGAAATATCCAGCAGCCAATCAGAATCCATTACAACGATTTCAGGATCTACTGCTGCAACAGAGGAACATACATCTGTACCATCTACATCTGAAATATCCAGCAGCCAACCAGAATCCATTACAACGCTTTCAGGATCTACTGCTGCAACAGAGGAACATACACCTGTACCATCTACATCTGAAATATCCAGCAGCCAATCAGAATCCATTACAACGATTTCAGGATCTACTGCTGCAACAGAGGAACATACATCTGTACCATCTACATCTGAAATATCCAGCAGCCAACCAGAATCCATTACAACGATTTCAGGATCTACTGCTGCAACAGAGGAAGCTACACCTGTACCATCTACACCTGAAATATCCAGCAGCCAACCAGAATCCTCTACAAGGATTTCAGGATCTACTGCCGCAACAGAGGAAGCTACACCTGTACCATCTACGCCTGAAATATCGAGCAGCCAACCAGAATCTACTACAACGCTTTCAGGATCTACTGCCGCAACAGAAGAAGCTACACCTGTACCATCTACACCTGAAATATCGAGCAGCCAACCAGAATCCTCTACAAGGATTTCAGGATCTACTGCCGCAACAGAGGAAGCTACACCTGTACCATCTACATCTGAAACATCGAGCAGCCAACCAGAATCTACTACAACGCTTTCAGGATCTACTGCCGCAACAGAGGAAGCTACACCTGTACCATCTACACCTGAAATATCCAGCAGCCAACCAGAATCCTCTACAAGGATTTCAGGATCTACTGCCGCAACAGAGGAAGCTACACCTGTACCATCTACACCTGAAATATCCAGCAGCCAACCAGAATCCTCTACAAGGATTTCAGGATCTACTGCCGCAACAGAGGAAGCTACACCTGTACCATCTACACCTGAAATATCGAGCAGCCAACCAGAATCTACTACAACGCTTTCAGGATCTACTGCCGCAACAGAGGAAGCTACACCTGTACCATCTACACCTGAAATATCCAGCAGCCAACCAGAATCCTCTACAAGGATTTCAGGATCTACTGCCGCAACAGAGGAAGCTACACCTGTACCATCTACACCTGAAATATCCAGCAGCCAACCAGAATCCTCTACAAGGATTTCAGGATCTACTGCCGCAACAGAGGAAGCTACACCTGTACCATCTACACCTGAAATATCCAGCAGCCAACCAGAATCCACTACAAGGATTTCAGGATCTACTGCCGCAACAGAGGAAGCTACACCTGTACCATCTACACCTGAAATATCGAGCAGCCAACCAGAATCCACTACAACGCTTTCAGGATCTACTGCCGCAACAGCGGAAGCTACACCTGTACCATCTACACCTGAAATATCGAGCAGCCAACCAGAATCTACTACAACGCTTTCAGGATCTACTGCTGCAACAGAGGAAGCTACACCTGTACCATCTACACCTGAAATATCGAGCAGCCAACCAGAATCCTCTACAAGGATTTCAGGATCTACTGCCGCAACAGAGGAAGCTACACCTGTACCATCTACACCTGAAATATCGAGCAGCCAACCAAAATCTACTACAACGCTTTCAGGATCTACTGCCGCAACAGAGGAAGCTACACCTGTACCATCTACACCTGAAATATCGAGCAGCCAACCAGAATCTACTACAACGCTTTCAGGATCTACTGCCGCAACAGAGGAAGCTACACCTGTACCGTCTACACCTGAAATATCGAGCAGCCAACCAGAATCTACTACAACGCTTTCAGGATCTACTGCCGCAACAGAGGAAGCTACACCTGTACCATCTACACCTGAAATATCCAGCAGCCAACCAGAATCCTCTACAAGGATTTCAGGATCTACTGCCGCAACAGAGGAAGCTACACCTGTACCATCTACACCTGAAATATCCAGCAGCCAACCAGAATCCTCTACAAGGATTTCAGGATCTACTGCCGCAACAGAGGAAGCTACACCTGTACCATCTACACCTGAAATATCGAGCAGCCAACCAGAATCTACTACAACGCTTTCAGGATCTACTGCCGCAACAGAGGAAGCTACACCTGTACCATCTACACCTGAAATATCCAGCAGCCAACCAGAATCCTCTACAAGGATTTCAGGATCTACTGCCGCAACAGAGGAAGCTACACCTGTACCATCTACACCTGAAATATCCAGCAGCCAACCAGAATCCTCTACAAGGATTTCAGGATCTACTGCCGCAACAGAGGAAGCTACACCTGTACCATCTACATCTGAAATATCGAGCAGCCAACCAGAATCTACTACAACGCTTT
The DNA here is from genome assembly GCA_964036315.1 of Acanthosepion esculentum. Taxonomy (NCBI): domain Eukaryota; kingdom Metazoa; phylum Mollusca; class Cephalopoda; order Sepiida; family Sepiidae; genus Acanthosepion; species Acanthosepion esculentum. The sequence continues at coordinate 21,125,422 of OZ038513.1, forward strand.
CAGGATCTACTGCCGCAACAGAGGAAGCTACACCTGTACCATCTACACCTGAAATATCCAGCAGCCAACCAGAATCCTCTACAAGGATTTCAGGATCTACTGCTGCAACAGAGGAAGCTACACCTGTACCATCTACACCTGAAATATCGAGCAGCCAACCAGAATCTACTACAACGCTTTCAGGATCTACTGCCGCAACAGAGGAAGCTACACCTGTACCATCTACACCTGAAATATCCAGCAGCCAACCAGAATCCTCTACAAGGATTTCAGGATCTACTGCCGCAACAGAGGAAGCTACACCTGTACCATCTACACCTGAAATATCCAGCAGCCAACCAGAATCCTCTACAAGGATTTCAGGATCTACTGCCGCAACAGAGGAAGCTACACCTGTACCATCTACACCTAAAATATCGAGCAGCCAACCAGAATCTACTACAACGCTTTCAGGATCTACTGCCGCAACAGAGGAAGCTACACCTGTACCATCTACACATGAAATATCCAGCAGCCAACCAGAATCCTCTACAAGGATTTCAGGATCTACTGCCGCAACAGAGGAAGCTACACCTGTACCATCTACACCTGAAATATCCAGCAGCCAACCAGAATCCTCTACAAGGATTTCAGGATCTACTGCCGCAACAGAGGAAGCTACACCTGTACCATCTACACCTGAAATATCCGGCAGCCAACCAGAATCCACTACAACGATTTCAGGATCTACTGCCGCAACAGAGGAAGCTACACCTGTACCATCTACACCTGAAATATCGAGCAGCCAACCAGAATCCACTACAACGCTTTCAGGATCTACTGCCGCAACAGAGGAAGCTACACCTGTACCATCTACACCTGAAATATCGAGCAGCCAACCAGAATCCACTACAAGGATTTCAGTATCGACTGCCGCAACAGAGGACCCTACATCTGCACAACCTGAAATATCGAACACTCAATTTACATCTACCGCTTCCACTTTTTTTTCTTCCCCGAGTGAAATATCTACAAATGAGTCTACAACACGTACTACTGCATCTGCTGAGACTACTCTAGGTATATTTTTGTTTTGCATCATTTTTATTCTGTGAATCCTGTCGACTGAATTGTCTCGTTTTTCTCTCTCCTGTAGCCATCAGCCTTTTTGATGTCGTCAATTATTCCATTAATATATTCTAAATGATATTTGATATGATCGACGTATTTGGCTGTTAACTGACATTACGAGAAGGATTAAAATCCATCATTACTTTCATATTTTATAATCATTGCATCTAATCTGGTTTTATTGGATACTGTGCCTCACTACAATAGTGAAATGAAGAAGCCTTATAATAAACCACAGGTTAATCTTCTTTCCTAATATGGAAACAACACCATAGATTTGCATATGTTTAATGATAACGCAGGGGAACACGTATTTTATTGAATTATATCTGTCGTTCAATTCTTGGTAATTTGGGTGCACTGAGTACGAATTTCACCTCGGCTTGGCTGTATCAGATCTTAATTCTTGTCAGCAGTCTATCTGCCATTTTTCCAGATTTTTCAAATTAGGTCTAAAAAGGTCTCGAGTTAAAATATGCTTTCAAGTTTCATGAATAAAGTCAGTTCAAACTACAGTAAAATTACATTATAACGATAAAAATGACTTAAAATAAAAACAGATATGAAGCTTTCACTGTAGCAAAAACTTTCACGAAGTCAGTTATATTTGCTCGTTGATGTGGAAGTGTAAAAATTCCACGTATAAAACAATCAGGGTTGTTTTTGAATTTGAACTTTCTAGTGCTGATGACGTGTTGCTTTATTGTTCTGCTAATTTGTAAAGGTATTTAAAGCCCTTAAGTCATATAAATTTGAGGAAATCTGAAATATAAAAACAAAAATTGGTTTAATAGGAACTCATTATGAGATATGTATTTACAATCTATGAAATTAAAATAGAAACACGGATAGTTAGGTACAATATACATTACGTCTAATTAAATCAACTATTAAATCACGATGACAAAATTACTCACTAAATGATATGCCAATTTAAAATTAATGCCCTAACTTACTTAACAGTCTGATTGAATTGAGTGATTATCACTGGATAAAATAGTTTTAGGATCATACAATACCATAACAATAATACCTAGATAAAACCTAGTTGTATAATGTGTAATTGCAAAAAGACTTAGCTAGTATTGAGAAAAGAAAGTTTTTTTTTATGAATTCGACGAAAGAGGAGCAAAATCAGGTCCTGATATAGCAAAAACCGAGTAAAAATTCGTGCTCAGCCCACCCAAATTACATAGAACTGTCAAATTTAATTCGAGACAAAAAATTGAAATATGTTTCATAGTCTAAGGCGATTGAGGAAAGATCTTTAAGAATTATACATAGACCGACACTGGTGCCTCACACTACCAACAAATTGTTAATAAGTCACTAATGATTAGAAACATTAGAAAATTTGTAACTTCATATCTTAAATGCATCTACATTTGAATTGAAAAAAAAAAGTCTATCTCAGTCGCAAGAATAAATCATTGGTGGAAATATTGTAGGAAAAAAACAACCACATTCATTAACATCTTTTTTTAAAAATATTCTAAATGCTTACTTTGCGACCACGTAATATTTGTTATCCAGGGCTCCACAAAATCTTATTGGTACAAAGCAGGGATAAAAATGAAGATGTAAACTTGGTTTATTTAAACTATTTACATTGTTCTGATGGTTGTCCTCATCCTTATTGCCATATTGGTATTTCGGCCGTTATACGCTACGACCTTCTTCAGATGATATACGTTGGAATGTAAATGTATAATGTAAATGCTTTGGTCTAACTTTTGAAAGTCATTTTAAATATTTTTGTTGGCGGAAACTAAGACAATCATTACTGGAAGAGTAAAGCTATGCAAATATAGAGATCTATGAAATCTTGAAAAACTATTAGCCTGGTCAACAAATACATACATACATACATACATACATACATACATACATACATATATATATATATATATATATATATATATATATATATATATATATATATATATGTATATATATATATATATATATAGTATTATATATATATATATATATATATATATATATATATATATATATATATATATAGATAGTATTATAAAAACACGAACCCTTAAAAACCCATGAGATTATATTTATTTCATTGAGGTCCGAAAATTGACCTCTAACTCTTCAGATCTCGTAATACAAATAGTTATTACAAGATCTGAAGAGTTGAGCTAAATTTTCGGACCTCAATGAAATAAATATAATCTCATGGCTTTTTAAGGGTTCGTATTTTTATAATACTAATTATTGCTCTGTCTCTGACATAGAGCTCTCCCTGGATCTATATCGTTTGGAAATATTCACACTGATTACCTATATATATATATATATATATATATATATATATATATATATATATATATATATATATATATATATATATATAAAACTGATGCTTAGCCATTTGGAAAGATTTTGATGGGGCCGATAACTTTTCAGAACCCCATCGTATAAGGCAAAAGCATTATCGATTTTCATTCTATAGAAACAAATTACAACAATATTAAGGCTAGAAATTAGCGTAAAGTAACTTCTTTCAGACCTTTATATATCAGACGAGACATGCTAGGCTGACTGAGTTGAACTACCCTAAATCCCTGTGTAGTGCAACTGAATGGAGGCAGCTTTTCCGTAAAAACAGCTATACTTTGTGGAACAAATTTCCACGCGGATGTTTCTCTGGAAATCTCTTCTCTTCAAATCAATGGCGAGTCGCTGCATATCCTTTTTACCTTCACAATATTCAGTTGCTACTTCCTCATCTCATCCGGTAATCTCGACCGTGACTGGATCTTCAGCTTTGTATTGGGTGAACGTTAGTAATAAAAAAAATGGACATTGGCTGTAAAAATATCTCAATAGGCTAGTGGATTAAAGCATTGGTTCGTGAATTTGACGGCACAATCCCTGGGCCGGGCAGTGTACTTGTACTCAGTGGAAACGGAAGCAAGTAGTACTAAAAAAAGAACTAGATGAGTTACCCCTAGACATGGATAGTGGAACGAGAAAAATCTCCCCAGTAGATTAAATAAAGTGTTCAGTCCGCCATTCCCTGTAGATTATCCGGATCGTCATACACCCGATAAAAGCCGGAGTTCCTAATGGCCAAAACATTGTGATGACAGAAAAGATGAGGACAATCGTCTGCATGTAAATAATTCCAATTCCTGTTCTAATTGATTTGTAGAACAGATCAATAATAACAGATTTTATGAAAAAGATGTTGCAAAATTTTGCCTTAGCAGAAGACATAATTTAACTGAAGTCTGGGAAAATACTTTAATGGCGGAACATTTATGTCATGAATTCTTAGAATTAAAAGTTTTGTCAGAAAAAAATAGTATCAATTTAAAATTAAGATGAAGCGTTTCCGTCTGAATTTTGAACATATTACTTTTTAACAATTCTTTCAGATGAGTATCCTCTTTTTTGTTGTTTTAACTCTCTGGCTTTTCTTAAGTCTTTAAATCATTAATCTTAAAGTTATTTCGAACAGAATTTTGTATTTCATTTCGTGAGGAGAATACATTTTGCTCTTTAAGAAGTCTAGAGTCCTTTCTAGGAATATGAAATTAAGAACATATTTTCCATATTTATTGTTCGTAAATTTGATGTTGTGATTTCGGGCACCTGTTTCGGTCCTTTTATCAAACCTAATCCAAACGACTGCTTTAAGTATTTTAACTGTGAAGACGGGCTATTAAAGGAATATACATGTGGCAAAGGAACCTTATTTGACAAATTTGATCTTATATGTTATCCTGACACAATGACTGAATGCGCCGGCGCCATACCAACCACTACACCCTCAACCGATGCCACAACTAAAGTAAAACGTAAGTATAATATATTCGACAGAGCTACAAATAGTACGACACCAGTTTAGGTTAGTGGCTCACGTGGTTACGTATTATTTAGTGTATTAATCACTGGCGCTATTGACCAGTGGCTGAAGGTTAGAGTTTTGAACGCTGACTTTTCAAGGCGAGCAAGCAGAAAAACCAACTTTACTAAAAAGACACGAATCATACAATCTTCCTAGCTTTAATTTGGATTTACACCATGCAAAGCGTATTCTAAGTGAGTATATATCAAAGGAGGATTTCTTCTGAGGACCGAACTCGCTACATCATTAATGGTATGAGAATCCATTGCAAACGAACACTCTTCAACGGTCAAGCAGATACACAGTCAAACATAAATATGTACAGCCGATGCAATTTTACTGAAAAGTTTATTTTCTTCAAACGAAACGTACCAGGATTTTATTCTTGTTAAATATGACATAAAACGGATATTAGTAGGGAGCATTTATTATTCAACTCTGATGGATTAAATTTGGAATTGAAGATGTAACTTTCAACAATTCATTATTATGGATAAATATCGGAATGAATACCCCAAACAATCAACAAGTATATTCATATACTAGTAAAATAGTTATGTCTAATATTTTGTTTAATGAATATATTGACTCTAGGTTCATATTGACAAATATCATAATTTGTTCATACGGGTTTATTTGGCGAGAAAAATAGTTTCCTATTTCACCTACAGAGCCTATGGTTATTGATCGATGATTTTCAAAGTGTACATGACACACACACACACACATACACACACACACACACACACACACACACACACATACACATACACAGTACATACATTTTATATATATGACTACATATCTATGTATTCATTATGTCCTCGATGTTCTATAAAAGCACTTATACACCTTTCACTTTTTAGGTCCGTGTACTGGAGCTATGAGCCGTCCGAATCCAAAAAATTGTTCCAAATATTTCCAATGCGTCGCTGGAGAAGAAATGGAATATACTTGCCCCATAGGATCATTGTTCAGCAAAGAATACCTAATCTGTTATCCAGCCTTCTTGACACGATGTGAAGAGGAAGTAGCCACCACATTTCCACCTCCCACATCAACTACAGCGTTAAAAGGCATGTGTATAAACTTTGAAGAATATTTTTACGTGATTTCTCGGTTGTAGATAATCGATAAATGATTAACAAAGAACGTGTGAATACAAATAAGAAAATCAAGTTCTTTCTTGTCTTGCTTTACGGAGGATAATGTTAATAAACATCGAAAGATTTACCGTGTTATTAGTTGCCATAATTTAACGATTCAATAGTTGTCAAAATAATGAAAAAATACGGCAAAATAATGTAAGTCATTTTATATATTGATTCATTCAAATCACTTTCCTTATCTATTGAGAAGGAGTTTCACTATTTACTTAACTTGCAGAATCCATACTACACGGTTAAGAATGAAACAAACGGAATGAAACAAACGGAATGAAGATGTAACACTTCACTTCATTCTTGACTTTCTGATTTGCAGTTCGATGTTTAGTTGTAATTTTGAGAATGGAAAATGGTGATTTGGGTGGAATATAAATTGGAAATCAATGTGAAAACTCCCAAATGGATATCTTAAATAATTAGGAGGAAAATGGAAAAAGAAAAATAGAATTAAAGTTATATTAAACATATAAAATGAAGTTGATGAGGGAAATAGAGAGAGTTGAACCCCGAATTAATTTGGTAAAAACTTTGGAATGTCACATAAGTGTTCTTCTTTCTCTGATAAGGGAAAATATTTACTTGGATTTCCGATCTGAAATCTTATAGGAGAAGGATAAATTCTTAATATTACAATGCTATGCACATAAGCTGATGGAGAAATATTTTTTCTTTTGGTCAGGGTCATGTGCTTTTTTGGGCAATGGAACTGTTGAAATAATACAGGAAAAGTTGGAAATTTTTACATACATCAATGTCAAGCTGGGATGGGTATGTCCGGGGGTGGGGGGAGCTCTTTTATATCAACCATACGGAGAAGGGAAAAACAAAAACTGCTATAATTTGTGGAAGCGAAAAACGAAATCAAAGGCCTCAAAATACTTCGATGTCACCATTTTGTTACAAACTGTAGAAAACGAATGTTCGATTAATATTCCCGGTCAATAAATTATTGTTAAGTTTTCCGAAGTGGTCGCTCGTTTTGAAGAGATCTTACTCAGCTTCGACGTTCGATGACTGGCTTTGAGTTCGCGCGAGAAACAAAATACCACGCTCCACGGAAAAATTTTAAAATTCCTCTGAGGGGGACACAATGAACTACTAAGCAACTGCCGTCCAAAAAAACGGGAGTTCCTTTAGAGAGTGTGAGACAGACTGGAACAATTGACAAACATAAGTACTGATATTTGACCTGGTTGGCACACCGGTAACTCGAGAGTATTTAATCGGGCGTCTGTTTACGCTCGGTTTCGGTGGTCGGAAGCGACCTGGTCACCATTGATTTCCGTGATCAGTCTTTGGGTACGTTTACGAACCTGTTTAGATTATAATGTAGTTCTGAAGTAAAATTTTAAGCATTCCATTTAAAGCATACATATAAATTTCCTAATTTATCTGTTATATTTGCCTTAGTTTCTTTCCAATAATAATTGTTGCCTTATTTTTAAGACATTTCTGTTGTAAAACAATTAGCAATGTGTATATTTCTTTTAATCATTTCAATCTAAGCAATGTGATAAAAGCAATTTGGATACAAGGGTTTAATGAGAGTGAAAGAAAGGACAATATAAGAACAGGGTTCAGATACAGAAGATAATTGACACTGTATTGACATTTTTGAAGATCATTTGTAGAAGATAGGAAATCAGGAAGCCGGAAGGGAGTGCCTCAAGCGAGAAGTACGGGAGAAAAAAGAATTAGCATAGAACTTATGGCTACCTCTACTAACTTTAAAAGTGAAATTATGATCACTGCGCTTAAATTAATAAATTCTAGTTACCATAGAGGAAAGTTCATCAGAACAATCACCGTGAAAATATTTATAGAAAAAGGTACAGGGAAGCTACATTACGGCGGTAGTAATAAGTGACTAATACAGAAAATATCAGGTGAGAACCAATAACGTTGCAGATACTTCTTTGGATTTCACCAAGAATCTCTAGATATATGGAATGGAGATGTAATAACTTTATTCTGTCTATAATACTAGCATGAATTCCTGACCACTGAAATATCTTGCTTCCCAATCTATTCTGCATTCCTATAACAAAATTCATTGAAATTATGCATATAATATTTTCTATTCCATAAGTGTCCTATGCCTGACGACACAGTTCCTATTCATTTCTCTATCCATGTCAGTTCCTATCAATTAATTAATCTTTAAGAATTAAATTAAGTTTAAGATTAAGAAGTGTATTAATTCAATGTTGTTCTATAAATAGCAATTATAAATCTTTTTTTTTTAGCTAAGTGTACTGGAGCTGTGATCCGTCCGGATCCAACAAATTGTTCCAAATATTTCCAATGTGTTGCTGGAGAAGAAATGGAATATACTTGCCCGATGGGATCATTGTTCAGCAAAGAATACCTAATCTGTTATCCAGACTTCTTGACACGATGTGAAGAGGAAGTAGCCACCACATTTCCACCTCCCACAAGAACTACAGCGTTAAAAGGCATGTGTATAAACTTTGAAGAATATTTTTACGTGATTTCTCGGTTGTAGATAATCGATAAATGATTAACAAAGAAAATGTGAATACAAATAAGAAAATCAAGTTCTTTCTTGTCATGTTTTTCTATTGATGATCTTAATAACTATAGAAATATGTTTCGACGCGTCAATAATAGTTAAAATTAATATAATAAACAAACTTCTCATAATTGTTGACAAATTTAAAATTGCAATTTATTTACATTTTTACAAAAGAAGTGTGTGAAAATTAATTTTCTGAGGATTTAATTTTTTATTGTAATACACTTATTTGAAATTTGTCGGATATCGCGAAAATTTATACGTTTTTGCCAATGTCAGTACTGATGTTTGTAAGAGAAAATGAGGTAAAAGCTATTGGACTTTGAGAATCTATATGTTCGGTGTCTTTTAAACTTTAGCCACTTCGTTTATCTCTTTAATGATTGAGATTTGTTTGACGAAAGATTCTGGAGAGAAGTTGGTATTTTTTAGTTAAGTATGTCTTGTTGCAAAGTTTCGTATTTATCTGTTTTTAGGTGTGTGCACACTCAAGGATTTTTGTGAGTCACACTCAAAGGTTTTTGTGTGTCACACTCAAAGGTTTTTGTGAGTCACACTCAAAGGTTTTTGAATTTGGCCAAACCAACAGCAAATTTTTATATATTGTGAACTGTCTACGTCAACAATGTTTAATGTTATTTTTGTGGCTTTTCCTATATATAATGTATGTGTGTGTGTGTGTGTGTGTGTGTGTGTGTGTGTGCGTACTAATTTCTGTGTAATTTTGACAGGTTTCGGAAATTCTTGCACATGAGATATTTTAATTCATTTTTCAAAATAACTTATAAAAAGAATCATTAATTACCACAGTTGTCTTTAGTCGTTAATATATAGCGGCAAAAAGGATGATATAGAAAGTTATGACATTATTATTATTATTATTAATAATAATAATAATAATAAAATAATGCAAATCCTTATTTAAATCGATTCATTCGTACTATTATCCAGGTTTATTTTTTTGTCTTTATCAGAATATTTTGGCCGTTGTACAATTCGGCCTTCCTTAAATGACCGTCGCATAGGATAACCTTCGGGGAATGTGTAAGGGAAAACATTATCCTTGAAAGTTTGTTCTGATTTCTCGACTAAAAAGGTCCAGACCCCTCACTTTCAGGACTCAGAACTCCTTCATAATGCTAGTTCATAATTATTCATAAATTATTACTGTAATAAAATCGTTAAAACATTTTTATCTCACTGAATTTTTTGTAAAGCAGTTATTCAATTAACGTTCCATTAACGATGCTTTTACGCTTTACATATAATCGTCCTCTTAAAGACTTGAATTAATTCTTAACAATCCACGTCTTTCTAATTTTGAATGTATTTTGATGGTTTAAATCGTTAGCAATGTATTTTCGTTCTACATATAATCAAGCTATTCCGTCAGTAATTCTTACCTAAATTCCTGATTTTGAATATATTTTCCTAACGTATTAATAAAAATAATGTCAAGAATATAAAATTAGATGCTAATTATCGATTTTCCATAATTAGAATAAATATTTACTACAGTAGGACAGAAAATGAACGCAAAACAGGGGGAGTAGTACTACATTCAGTGGACAGAAAATTTGATTAGTTATAAAATTCAAATGCAGCCGTCGATAAATTACAATCAAGATTATTGCCTGAATTTTGTCAGTATTTTACCAGTAACCATTTATAGTGAATGAATGTTCCTGTGACATTTGTATTGTAAATCTTACCTGTGATATCATGGGTTAAAGCTGGTACTGATGCTACTAATATTAACAGAAAACCATTTTTAAACAGTGAGATGCTCAGATCCTACACCAAAACCGATGTCTAAAGATTGTTCGAAATATTTACAATGCATCGCCGGTGAACTGGAAGAGATAACGTGCCCCCCAGGGACCTTGTTCCATCCGGAATATAAAGTCTGTTACCCAAGTTTCCTTGTCAATTGCAACAAACGACGACGACGCAAAAGGATGGTTAAAGCTTTGCGCCCCAAAAGTAAGCATTTGTCTTTTTAAATTTACAAAGGTTTTATAACCAGGTTTGATGGTAATGAAAGTGGAGATATTAAATCGAGGAAAGTATAAAAAAAAGGAAGAGTAAAAAAAGAAAAAAAAAGAATGGTTAAAGTGGTATTATCAAAATGAGAAAAAAGGGACCCAAAAACAGCTTCTCAGTCCTCTTTTATTAGACATCAATCGAGGACGAAATATGTGCACAGTGAATAAAATGCAAAACAGCCATGAAACAAATCTTACATAATAAATATATAAACACTAAATATTAATTAATAAGTAATTTGAAAGGGTCTAGTCGAAGTTACTAAGTATTACTCTACCTCTCTATTTTTATCGTTAAATTTGAATAATGTGGTTATTTACTAATAGACAATATATATATATATATATATATATATATATATATATATATATATATATATATATATATATATATATATATATATATAGATAGATAGATAGATAATATTAGTGGTTAATATACACATACATATATATATACATATATCGAAAATATATAAATATATATACATACATACATATACATATATATATATATATATATATATATATATATATATATATATATATATATATATATATATAGCATAATGAGAAGCCACGTATACTTTCTTGATAGGTATATAATATGTGGATAAAATAAATGAAACAAAATTGGGTGTATTTTTATGAAAGTATTTATTTCTGTGTTTTTGTATATATTTATTTATTTATTTAATATTTCAGACCACCTAGGTCTTTCCTCAGAAATCAAATAAATAAATAAATAGAAATATTAAATAAATAAATATATACAAAAACACAGAAATAAATACTTTCATAAAAAAAACACCCAATTTTGTTTCATTTATTTTATCCAGATATTATATATATATATATATATATATATATATATATATATATATATATATATATATATATATATATAATTTATATAAATATATATATATATATATATATATATATATATATATATATATATATATATATATATATATATATATATATATATATATAATATCTGGATAAAATAAATGAAACAAAATTGGGTGTTTTTTTATGAAAGTATATATATATATATATATATATATATATATATATATATATATATATATATATATATATATATGTATGTATGTATATATATTTATAAATAATTCCAAGAGGATAGAATCCAGGTAGAACTCAATGTCCAGGACAGGATAAGGATATAATAAAACATGTTATTTTTAGTGGATACCCATGTTTGAGTAAACGTCTCGTGACCTGCACATTGGAGAGACTTAATAAAATGATGTCTCAGGTCTTCGACAGGGTTCGTCATCTGTTTGCCATTTTGTAGGAGAAACCACTGTCTGATGGTCAGCCACTATACATTTCATTTATATATGAGAGAGATCTCATGTAGGCAAGAATATCTTGTCGCCGTTTTTTATAGATTGTAATTGATTAATATCTAACGATCATTTACAAATTCAAACAGGGTAAATTGAGCAGATAATGAAAATTTATTGGTACTATCCACTTCTCTAAATCAATATTTCACCGACCAAACAACAGAATTGTGATTTAAGGAAAATGGATCATACTGAGGACTTTTCAGCACCCCCTCTCAGTATCCTACAGTTTTGATGACACAATCGCATCGGGATGGCAGGTTATTAATGTCTCCGAAATAAATTTCTTTCTGTTTCGTGGCTAAGAAAAAAAACATCTGTTTTTCTTTATAATTGGTTTTCCGCTTGGGGATTACTGTGAAAACAAATCTGAAAAACAGATCATAAACAGCGCTAGTTTGGAAGAAGGCGGATGATGGAAAACATCTAGATTTCCCTGTGTTCCTTTTGCAATGGATGGTCTTAAGGTTTCATGAAAAGGCACTTTTCCAATTAATCAGTACAGCTCGCTATTTTAACAAACACTAGTCTAATGTTTCCAGTTGACAATATCTTTCAGCATTAAAAGCTTTATTATAATTCAATACTTTAATAATCAACAAATGTTCACTAATTACGTGGATAATCAGTCGCATCATATGTTCCATATGATGTTCAAAGTACAGGTCCAAAGTACAGAGTGCATATACCGGATCACCAGCCTTGTACTGCCTGGTTACCTTGGCGACACCTCCCAAGTTTGGAGTCATTTCAGCCTTTGATGACACCTTGGGCTGACGTCAGCAGAGAATCAATCCTAGACCTTATCCTACGGGAAAATCAAGAGTTCACTTGGAGAGAATCCACAGGATGCCGACGTTCTCCGGTACTGCATCAAGAACTCTTGCACAGCTCGTTTCGGAGGTAGAGAAGACTTTCTCAGTGCTTGCTTGAAAGTCAGTGCCAAAATTCTTCAGAAAGGAAAGTCGATGCATTATACAGCGTGTGAGGATATCTGAAGTGGGTGAAATCCTTCTCCAGCAGATCTAGAGTGTCTCTAGTGAATGTGGATAACGTTGGGTGAATTCATGAATACCATAAGAAAAAATCAGTGATCACCAACCAGTTCATACCCATGACATTGATGGCATTATCTACGTGTAAGCGAGTCCATGGTTTCTCTAGCAACATGCATGGGTGAACTGCATGGTTTATTTTGATGTTCACCGCACAAGTTACATCGTCGACTAGCCATCTCAATGGCTGTAGACAGCGGTTTTTACCAACTGCTTCATACGTCCCATGTCAAAATGTCCGATATGCAGTAGATCTAGGATATTGGGTTGTAAGCTTTGTGGAATCACAACTTTTGATCCATGGGTGAGGCATCCGTGGTAGATACTGAGTGAATCCGACAATTTCCGGAACTTTTCGACTTCGTCATTGGTTGGTTTCAGAGTGCTTTGGTGTCCACCCTTCGCGTACATAGCGCACCACGGTAGTCATCACTGGATCTTTCCCAGGCTCTTGACGGACGACGTTGGCATCTACAGGTTTGATTTGAAGACTGAGAACTTTGATGGCACACAACATGTTCATGTTTTCTCCACTTTCCTCCCTGTCGAAGTCGTTGTCGTCTACAGATGGTAAGCGACCAAGGGTATATGCATTGCCATAATCCACTGTTTTCCCGTACTCGATTGTGTAGTCAAACTTGTTTAGCCAAAAGGCCTATCGAGCTAGTCGGTTGGCTGCGAGAAGTGGTTTTCCTCTTTTAGGACCGAACACTGCCGTCAGTGGTTTATGATCCTTAACCAGTATGAACAGACGTTCGTACATAAACTGGTGGAATTTCCGCAAGACAGAGGTAGGTAGGGCTTCCTGCTGACAAGCATATCGTCTTGGAAGACGGTTATTTGACTTCCAAATGATAGTCGTTGGTACAGGAGTACTCCACAGTGTTGACTTTCTGGTACCAGCTTGATTTAGTTATCAGTAAGGTCAATCTTCGTGTAATCGTATCCAACTCCTAGCTTCTGCATCAGTTCCTCTGGGGTGGCATAGGATGACGGTGTTCCTCTAGTTGATCGTTGATGCCCACTGAGTAGTTACCACAGATCCACAACTTTGGCTTCAGAGTGTTCGGACTATGGGCCTTGCGAATCAGTACCACAGTCGTTCCGTATTCGCTGAATTGGGCTTGCTTTCAGACTTCTTTGGAGATGTCTTCTTCGTAACGTTTGCCTAGGTCATCCAGAAGAGCGAATGAAACTGGTCATGCCTTGTGAAAAACCGGCTTCGCATCAGACTTGAACTTCACTTCTAGTTCGAAAAACTTGACATCCCAATTATTCTTTAAAAAGATCTGGAAACTGCGCAATGTCATTTCTTTTACCCTCATGTTTTGAATTTCTATACATCTCAGTCCAAGGACATTGTCCACAGATTTCCAGTGTTTCGATAGCGTTTCGTCCCAGCAAGTTCTTGGTGACGATGTAAATAATTCAGCTTTGTTTACCGGTCCTTTGCCCTATAAAAGTTCCCAGCACAGGAAGGTCGTGCTTGCTGGCAGACTCATAATGATGTCTGACATCATCCAATTTCGGTATTCTTAGTCGTTTCCAGACCGGCATTCAAATGAAAGTTCCCGTAGTTGTCTAGTTCTATCGTGAACTGTCGGTTCTGGATTGTGATTGGTACAACCAACCTAGAAGTATCATCAAGAACTTCACCAAGGATCTTTTTTACAAGCTCTGCTTTCATGATTCTCTTCACGGGAGGTTGGGAACGATGTTCCAGTTGCTGTCATTGCTTCTTCCTACAAACAGCTTCGAAATGTTCTTTCTTGTCACAAAAGTGGCATCTAACTTTGTAGAGGCAGTCTGTAATCTTTATGAGCCTTTTCATACATGTAACACTTATACACAGGCTCTGTGGAATTAGGCTGCTTGTAGTATTTTCATTGACCCTTGTTCTGGCTCTCCTTGACCTTGTTGACAGGCCTGGTCTTGGATTCGTAAACAGCTTCCTTGACAACCTTCGCCGCGTCTTCAGTCTTAATAGCGACCTGGACCGCACGGGAAAAATCCAGTTCTGTGTGCTTGATCTTGAAAAGAGCCTTCAAGACAGTTTCTCATCTTGCACGGCGTTGGCTACAACAAAAGTGCAGAATCTTGCTGAAGAAGTTGGAAGACAGAAACTTGAACTCGAAACCTTTTCGGAAGTTTGAAATAAAATCAGCCTTTTCAAAGCTGCCCCGTCCTAGGTATGACGGTAAACTGCATCCACGTCCATGGGTATGACGGTAAACTGCATCCACGTCCATGGGTATGACGGTAACCTGCATCCACGTCCATGGGTATGACGGTAAACTGCATCCGCGTCTATGGGTATGACGGTAACCTGCATCCACGTCCATGGGTATGACGGTAAACTGCATCCGCGTCCATGGGTATGACGGTAAACTGCATCCACGTCCATGGGTATTACGGTAACCTGCATTCACGTCCATGGGTATGGCGGTAAACTGCATCCGCGTCCATGGGTATGACGGTAAACTGCATCCACGTCCATGGGTATGACGGTAAACTGCATCCACGTCCATGGGTATGAAGGTAAACTGCATATGCATACTGGGTACGGCGATAAACTATGTCCAACAGAAAGGCTGTTTTTGAAAAAATAAGGTTGTCGGCTATACGTTTTGGGGAAAATAGTATTACCAGCCATACATTTTCGAACAATACATTTTTGAAAACCAAATGTTTCCAGCAATACATTTTTGAAAAGCAATGTTTCCAGCAATACATTTTTGAAAACCAAATGTCTCCAGCAATACATTTTTGAAAAGCAAATGTTTCCAGCAATACATTTTTGAAAACCAAATGTCTCCAGCAATACATTTTTGAAAACCAAATGTTTCCAGCAATACATTTTTGAAAACCAAATGTTTCCAGTAATACATTTTTGAAAACCAAATGTTTCCAGCAATACATTTTTGAAAACCAAATGTTTCCAGCAATACATTTTTGAAAACCAAATGTTTCCAGCAATACATTTTTGAAAACCAAATGTTTCCAGTAATACATTTTTGAAAACCAAATGTTTCCAGCAATACATTTTTGAAAACCAAATGTTTCCAGCAATACATTTTTGAAAACCAAATGTTTCCAGTAATACATTTTTGAAAACCAAATGTTTCAAGTAATACATTTTTGAAAACCAAATGTTTCCAGCAATACATTTTTGAAAACCAAATGTTTCCAGTAATACATTTTTGAAAACCAAATGTTTCAAGTAATACATTTTTGAAAACCAAATGTTTCCAGCAATACATTTTTGAAAACCAAATGTTTCCAGTAATACATTTTTGAAAACCAAATGTTTCAAGTAATACATTTTTGAAAACCAAATGTTTCCAGCAATACATTTTTGAAAACCAAATGTTTCCAGCAATACATTTTTGAAAACCAAATGTTTCCAGCAATACATTTTTGAAAACCAAATGTTTCCAGTAATACATTTTTGAAAACCAAATGTTTCCAGCAATACATTTTTGAAAACCAAATGTTTCCAGCAATACATTTTTGAAAACCAAATGTTTCAGTAATACATTTTTGAAAACCAAATGTTTCAAGTAATACATTTTTGAAAACCAAATGTTTCCAGCAATACATTTTTGAAAACCAAATGTTTCCAGTAATACATTTTTGAAAACCAAATGTTTCAAGTAATACATTTTTGAAAACCAAGTGTCTCCAGCAATACATTTTTGAAAACCAAATGAAAGTCACTCAAAATCATTTTCGGCATAAAATGACCCCTAAGGTTGGAATGCCGTTAAACAAAACTACCAAACAACCATTAAAGCTGCCATGTATTCTGTGTGTTGCTGCACCTGTAACTTAATCAGCTCTCCACTTCGTTCTGCCATTGTTGTCGAAGTAAACAGTCCACTCGGCAAGGATAGTCCTTCTTATCCTATCGGTGACGTCAATTTGTTGTGCTTCTTTCATTCACTCGCGGAGAAAGCACAGCTATAGTCTATAACGGGACGGGGTAAAGTCAGAAACGCCAATAGACCGCTCCACCTGCATTGCTTATATAGCAGGTGCGATTAGAACATTCTAGAGAGTTCTACAATTTCCCATTCGATTCTACTGGACAGATTCGCATGTCATCAATTTGCATTAGACAGACCTTGATGCTGGCGATCGCCACAACAACAGTGAAAATATTCCCCGCTGTTTCCGAAGCTGATGAACAATTGTTTAAACTCGTAAATTCGATAGTCTCTCAGATGAATTGTGATCTACACGTTTTTATGGGTAACATAAATCCTTCAATCTAAATATTCTTAAAAGGAGAGAGGAAAATCCAAATAGGATATGCATAACCATACCTTAAATGATCAAACAATAAATTAATTTAAAGTTGACATAGCAACAGAATGTACTTTAACTCAATGTATTTTAGATTGTATTTTCTTTCTTTGTGGACAGATATGATTTGCCCTGAAGAGCTTCCGGCCAAAGTTGCTGACCCTCGTGATGCGTCTACATATTTCTTTTGTTCGAGTAATCGTAAAGTTATACGAATTCACTGTGGAACCTGTAGGGTATTTGATCCTCATTCCAAGAAATGCAGGGACATTTAATGTGATTTGAATTTTTTTCTGTCACACTAATGGTTGCCATAAAACTGATTAATAAAGTTCAGAATCAACGACTATTTTGTACTTCTCTTTGATATTTTAGTAGCGTTACACGAAGCAGAGTATTTTCGTGCATGAATTGATACCGACAAATTGAGTTCATTTTGTTTGAATTGAGTTATTGCAAGGAATTGAGGCTGAGGAAGCAGCATCTTATTTATTTTAGGAAGCCACACGAATGGCCAAATGTCTGTATATTTACGACAGCTTGTCTCTATTACCCTTTTCTACTCTTTCGCTACATTTTTAAATCAGCAATTATTATTTAATTAGTTCATCTTATTCCGAAGTGGGATAAGACGGAAAGTGAAAGTGGGAAATTTCTGATATCTATTGCGGTCTGCATTTACTTTGAGAATTTGCATAAGCTTTCAGGTTTCATCTGAGTTTTCTACCAGATTGGAGTCAGTGAAAATAATAAATTGCAAGGTGGCAATCGTTCATTTTAGTAGGTGTCCAAGGAACTGAAGATATTAAAACTTCACCTGTTTACTAAGTTTTCTTCGTAATTTTTATGTCTTGTACAAGAATACTCTAAGAATTCTGTGCAAATTTATTTAATGTAAAACGTGCTGTTACTTGTTACGTGGTGTCTCCCCCGAGTTTCCATACAGAGCAATGAAAACAACAGTTGAAGTGTCTGTCTCAGCTTGATGCTAACGCTTAATTCTTTGGGCTTCTCTTCACACTTGTGGATTTAGCAAGTCTGGAGCCATAATCACTTCATCGTTGTTGCCGTTGTTATTGACGAGATACTGGAAAATTCCAACATGCTTCAAGCTTCGAGGGTTGTTTTATTTTATGAGCGACTGATATACATGCCCATATTAATTCTGAAGCCTATGTTGGACCCTCATTAATCAGAGAGATGGCCATCTGTTAGAGTTTATTGTTATTGCTGTCAGTCGGATAAAAAGTGGTCTGAAATGTCCAGGTCGGTTAACCTTTGACTCATAGAGACAATGCTGTTGCAGAGCTGCTAGTACTCTACTAAGTACGAAGATCTATGGCAATAATAATAAATAATGGCGAAAAGTATGCACCCCTACCTTAGTGTCTCACTACAGGAGTAACCATCATGAAAGCTTGATTGCTTTTGCAATAATTTATCGATTTCATCCTTCAGCTTGATTATCAGAACTTTGTAAACATTTCAAAGCAACGCGAATCTTTGCCAGCTGTTGCTATGTGCATTTCTAAATATTATTAGCAATCCCATGAATATATATATATATATATATATATATATATATATATATATATATATATATGATAAAATATAGTTTTAAGGTATGTTACATTTATGGCTTAAAATGCTCAATATCAGCGATAGAG
Source organism: Acanthosepion esculentum (assembly GCA_964036315.1). Classification (NCBI taxonomy): domain Eukaryota; kingdom Metazoa; phylum Mollusca; class Cephalopoda; order Sepiida; family Sepiidae; genus Acanthosepion; species Acanthosepion esculentum. The sequence goes on from OZ038513.1 coordinate 21,144,553, forward strand.
CGTATGCAAAAAGTGGATATTGAAGTCAACACATAGAGGCCACAGTCTGTTTCCTTCTTAAACTCAATGTGACGATGTCTTTGAGGACACATGGTTCAGTGGATAAAAGCGTTGGTTGAAATAATCCACTGATTTGACCAAACAGATTTGTGAGTTTAATACTTGGCCACAAAAGATGTGAACAAAATCTTGGAGAGTTGAGTTAAAGGGAATTAGCTGAAACTGAGATACTCAGAAAAGGCATGGCATGTGGAACTAGATCAATCTACCCACGGTGGACGAAATAAAGAGTTCGGTTGAAATTACAACGTATATCGTGAATACGACAAAGATGAGGACAACAGTCCGAAAATAGTGTGTATATATATATATATATATATATATATATATATATATATATATATATATATATATATATATATATATATAACAACCCCTATACTATAGAGGCTTTTAATGCTTTGCTTGGGATCAAATAATTGCAAAAAGAAAAGCAAAAGGAATGCTGGATATTACGAGTAACAGTAATTTCTTCCCAGAGATCAGCTTTGTTTGAATATTCTGTCCTATTATCATTTGTATTTCTCTTAATAATGGGCCGTATATGTTTTCTATTGGATTAATACCCCCAGATGCTGAGAGAACATTTTAATAACTCTGTGTATTTGAAAGTCTTCTTTTGGGGGAATGGAGAGCAACAGCCAAAAAACAGTCGAAGAAGCTAAATAATTCTCAGCATTTTCTGGATGTTATCACCTCATCTATCGCGTTAGCTATTTCCACAAAGCCTACAACCACGAGAGGTCAGTCATCGCTTTTATTTAATGTCACTGTAAATTCATCATTTTTCATGTAATTCTACGTCGGCTTTACATGGTTCTCTTTTATTTTTACTTCAAGGAATTTGATTGCGTTCATGTCTTTTGACAATGATTTTAATATCCTATGTTTTTCACGTTGTATTCACGATATTAGCATAGTCAAATATTTTCATTGTTTTTTATCACCTTTTTTATTGTTCTAAAATCGATTCTGTAGCGTTTTTGTTCCTACTTCGCCAATATTTTCAATTTCATTATCCATTGTTGTATGATCCCCGTTTCACGTTCTCTCAGTTTTCAAATTTCATTTCAAATCACTGAATAACTTTCCAATTTCTTGTTTCTCTTTTCAGTTTATATCATTTTTATGACTCATATCCTGCTGTATAAATTTTAAAATTAAAATTAAATATCAATTATATGAATTTATTTACAAAAAAACATTAATTATATTTATGTACAAAATAATGAAGAAGTCAAGAGCTGCATAATAATGTTAGATTTATAATTCATGATATATTTATACTGAAAAGGTTACCTTTATTGAGAAAACATTGACTTCGATAAGACATGTAGACCGTATGTGTCTATGTGAAGTGTTTTTTTCACTAAAACGTGGGGACCGCAGATAAGAATTTGGAGCCGAGCTGATACTAGGACTGGTGAGAATTGAGTCTAAATAATGACTTAAATCCGACATTAAAAAGAGATCAGAATTCGGTCACAGAACAGGAATCAATTATGTTAAAGCGTGCGCTTTTCTGCATCAGATTCTCACATTTAATTCCTTTCACCTCAGGCATTATCTGGTGAGACCCTTATCCTGATAGATTTCAAAATAATAAGGAACAGAATGATGACAGAATTTAACCTGAGCAGCAGAATGAAAATTTATGCATCATCTATTTTTACAGCAGCATGACCTCTCTCTCTCTCTCTCTGGTTTTATCATAATATTCAAAAGTAGAAGCGAAAGTTCCACCGCTACTGAAGAACGAAATGTATAATGTAAGAGTTTTGCTATTTTGTCATTCAAGTAGCTACGGGTTAGTCATATATATATATATATATATATATATATATATATATATATATATATATATATATATATATATATATATATATATATAGGTGTGTGTGTGTGTGTGTGCGCATATATATATATATATATATATATATATATATATAAAAGTGAACATAGAAGTCAACACTTAGAGGCGACAGTTTGTTTCATGCTAGATGCAATCGTCAGGGCACGAGTGCTGTTATTTTTCTCGGCTATTTATATATACGGGTCAGTGGTGCATTGTGGGTAGTCTATTTTGGCGCCCAAAATGTTCACTTTTATATTTACACACGCTCTATCTCTGATATTGAGCACTTTATTCCATAAATATAGCACATCTTAAGACTATATATATATATATATATATATATATATATATATATATATATATTTGTGTATTCAGGCAGCAAATTCTCTTTTAGGCATGGCTGATTGAATAAATAGCGAACATTATGTCTGCTTATTTTGATCATAATCCTTTCATGTTTTTCCATATATTACAATTAAATAAGCCAAGAAATGCACTGTAACGGTGAAAATCACTTTTATTTCCCAAGTATGCTTTATCTTTTTCTGAGATCATCATCAGGGGTGCAAATAATAAGGTAAAAACTATGTGTAGCTATCCATTACTGATTTTTTTCTTTTGAGTTTAAATGCTATATCATAAATAACCTCATTAGAAACAATACATCTCTTACGGATCCCAATAAAAAATAAAATTAATCATATATTATACAAAATGCAATATAACCAATTTAATTATTCGCAATAAGTCCTCCCCATCAACTGTTGTATTACGTAAAACCAACATTATTGTTGTGAGACCGATACTTTCCTACATCATGGACCCAGTACTATATTATTATGTGAATGGTAGTATCATGGGAGTAGCACCAGTAATGCGCAGCCGCGTACGATACCAATATCGGACACATCTGGATAGTAAGCTCTGCTTACTCTTACACTATTCTTTGTAACTTTTCTGTTTAATATATCTTTCTTACCTCTAACCCGTGTTCCGTGTTTTCCTTCCGTGGCGCCTACTTCGGGTCCACATCAATTATATATCAACTCAAATGTTCCTCCGCCAGAAATACAAATATATATGTTGGATAGCCAACCACTACATTATCAAGACGTCTTACATGTTTGACCATTCGTCTAGAGTGAGACATTTACACCAACATTCTTGTCCCAATTCACAGTATAGAAAAATACTGATTGATAACACAACTAACATACAACAAGAATAAAAATTAAAACTACAGATCCTCGAAGTAATCATCATTAGCAAATTGAAGCCGACACTGAATAGAATGAGCTACGAATACTGTAATAATGTTCTAAGATACCAATAAAAAGAAGAGTTTTCACACATTCACACGCTCGACCATGACATTCCAACAGAAAAAATCAACATGTTCTAATACATATATATGTGTGTGTGTGTGTATAAATATGTATATATACATATGTATATATAAATATGCGTATGTATACATATATAATATGTATATATATGTAGATATAATTATATGTATATATATATGCATATATATATGTATATATAAATATATGTATATATTAATTATTATATACCTACGTTTTTGTAGTGGGACTTAAGTTTCACTGGTTTTCTAGCTAGTCGGGCACAAAGTATATTTTATGTTTTTATAAAAATACACAGATGTCACATGTGAGGAATACAGCTTCATAGTTCAAAAATAAAATAGTACAAAAGGTGCAGGAAATCAGGTACAGTTAGGGTTGATTTTTAAAAAAGAGAAAAATTAAAATTAAATAAAAATAAATGAATTTTAAGAGAAACGATTTTCTCTGCCTATAGGCGATCATGAGTTCGTTCCGCTTATTAAGTAGATTTATGTTGTTAATATTTTTGCGGATGAGTTTTTTCTAATAGACACAGGTTGTATCGCCCTCAACACTACCAGAAAATAGTTTGGTTTGGGCTTCGAATCGTTTCTCTTAAAATATTGGATGCCCGATTAAATTCCTCTTTTTTATTATATTTTTCTTTTATTAAGCTTTTGGTTTCATACTCACTTACCTCCCTTTAGCCTGGCTAGCATTATTATATCTGACCCAGAGGAGCGTCTACAGTAATAATTTTAAATTTCTATTTTTCCTTCATTTTTATTTATTTATTAGAATTATTTCCTGCATCTTATGTACTATTTTATTTTACCCGAAATGCTGGAAAACCAGCGAAACTTAAGTCACACACCAAAACGTAGGTATATGTATATGAATATTTATTAATATATATCTCTTCGCTCTAGCTAACCACATTGAGAACTATTATCTTTACATCTTATGAATACATTTGATTATTATTTATTTACTTGCTTGTGTATTCACGCCAACACGCGTCTATACAGTTGCTTATATATGGTCATTTGATTTATCTAACAATATATATATATATATATATTACCTATATATATATATTGTTACGTACCACCCTCTTCTACTGTTTTGGTAGCAGTGGGAGGCACAGTAACACATATTATAAAATTACAAATTTCTTTTCCCAATTGATCAAACAAGGCCGATCTGAATGGAATTAATTAAGGAAAAACATAGCAGGTGACAAACAACAGAAGGCAAAGATAGATTAACAAACGATCTTGTGCCAAACTTGAACGAAATTACAAATGATGAAAAAGTCAAATGAGCAAAGAGAAAACAGGCAAAAGAAACAATGGATTTATCTGTGGTTTGAAAATGTCTTTCGTTTTCTTTTTATCTTCTTTTCTCTTAATGTCTCTTATATGTGCTTCTTCCTTTTCTATATTTCCTTTTCTCTTTTTTTCTGTTCTCTTCTCCTCATAGAATCGCATCAAAAATTTACGACCTGTGTCTGCTATTCGGTGACCTTTATCGTCGCATAGCAATAAATAAATAAATAATAAACAGCATAATAAAAAATATCCAAATGTTGGACACTTTTTATCTTTTTTTTCTCTCTCTGTCTCTCTCCCCTCTCTCTCTCTCTCTCTCTCTATATATATATATATATAGGTGTACATATAAATAAGTCTATATACAGTATATGTATATATATATGCGTATATATATATGTGTGTATATATATGCATATATCTGTGTATATATATCTGAGTGCACACACACACACACATACACATATATATATATATATATATATATATAAAATGGACTCTCTCGTCGGTTTCGACGTATGAGGATCTGACAGCTTAATTGATTCAGTTATAAAATTTTGTGCGATAATCTTAAGTTGTACTTAAGATCCGCTAGTGATTTCCAAAGGATGCCACATAATGTGCTAGAGTAAGAATTGTGAGATGAGATCATTGTTAGATTGGCTGACCTTTTAAATCTTGCTCTCGCTTCTTGAAGATGATTGAGACAAGCAGATAGAAATCTGCTGAATCCACTAAAACACGTTGATCTTCATTCTACCCGCTCCAAGGCTAAGCGCTCAAGGGTGTTATGTGGTATATTGACAGCTGACAAGTTGCTTTTCAGATTGTCTTTGTATCTTAGCCATGGGCGTCCTACATTCCTGTGGCCCTGATCTAACTGGCTGTACATTAGGATCTTGGGTATCAAACATTCTCAAGACATGACCAGTCCACTGTAACTGAGACTGTATGAGAAAAGTTTCGATTCCTCCAATATTACACCTGTTAAAGAGGTCTACGTTAGATGTCCTATCTTGAAGGTTAACTCCACAGATTGCACGCAGACAGCTTTTATGGAAAACATCCAGCTGAGGTATATGGTACCTGTATGGAGTTCATGACTCTGCGCCGTACCAAAGGATGGCAAGTACAACAGCTCTGTAAACCCGAATTTTCATATCCAGTCGAATACCCTGCTCATACCACAAGCGATGGCGAAGTTTGGCGAAAGCACTGGTAGCCTTAGCAATCCGATGCATCATCTAAAGTTCCGCTGTAGTTGACATTGCTACCAAGATAGAGGAAAGACTTTACATAGTTCTTATACTTTCAATGGCCTCTCTGGAAATTTGTAGACTGGTGGTTTTTGTTTCTCACCACAGAATCGCTTCGGAGTAGGACAAGGTTGGTGCACTACTTCAGTTTTCTTTATGCTAAGTGTAAGACCAAAGGCTTTACATGCAGCAGAGAAACGATTTATTAGATGTTGGGCCTCTTCAAAGGATGTCGCAACAAGCGCAGCATCATCAGCAAACAACAAATCACGAATAATTTGCGTACAAAGTTGGGTCTTGGCTTTGAAGCACTGATGATTGAAGAGCCCACCAGTTGTTTGAAACTGAAACTTGACGCCGTTCTCTGTGTCTGCAAATGCATATTTCAGCATCACCGAGAAGAAAAGGGCAAAAAGAACAGGGGCGATGACACAACCTTGCTTAGTGCCATTTGTGACATCAAAGGATTCTGACATCATACCATCAGACACAATATTAGCTTTCATTCCTTCATGAAAGATGATGATGACCTTTAGCATGTTTTCAGGGATGCCGAATTTCCTCAAGACTTGCCGAAGAGCCTCTCGATTCACAGGATCAAAGGCCTTCGTCAAGTCCACAAACACCATGTACAACTCCTGTTTTTTCTCGCAAACCTTCTCTGCAACTTGACGAAGAGAAAATATCATGTCAATAATGCTACGACCCGACCGAAAATCACACTGCAATTCAGGATAGATGTCGCCAACAAGGTGTTTAGAATCAATCTAGCTAGGATTTTGCCTGCAATTGAAAGTAGTGATATCCCTCGATAATTATCATACACACACCTGGAACCCTTGTTTTTGTAGAGGTGTTTGATAGAGGCGTCTTTATAATCCTGTGGGACACAGCCTGCCTTCCATATCTCCACGAAAAGGAGATGTAACTTTTTTACCAACTTTTGGCCACTATACTTATACACTTCGGGTGGAATAGGATCCTTAGGAGTTGGTGATTTTCCTGATGAGATTTGCTTGATGGAGTCAATTACCTCTTGATAGGTAGGTTCAAAAGACAACTCCGTAATTTCAGGATTTTGCTCAATTGATATGATGGCTTCCTCATCAGTAAACGAAGTGGTGTTTAACTCAGTTTCGAAATGCTCTTTCCAGCGATCTAAAATGTCTGACTTATCTGTCAAGAGAGTTTCACTGGTGTGAAGATTGGAGCTACACCACTTTTTCTGAGGACCGAAAATGCTCTTGAGGCTAGCATAGAAAGCCTTTAGATCCTTTCTATCTGAAGCTTCTTGGAGTTCAGTGGCCTTTTCAGACCACCAACGCTCTTTCATATATATATATATATATATATATATATATATATATATATATATATCGCAAAAAAGAAAGGGATTTTGGCATTTTTTTTTTAAAGTGCTCGATACAAAGTAGAACATAATATTATAATATTATTATTTAATATATTTTTAAAATATTTTATCATCGCAATACAGAAATTCTCCTGTGTCGGAACTAAAATTTTTGTTCCATTTTCAAGCGATGTTGTATAACTTTAGAAAAAATAATTTACTTTTGTAAGCGAAGTAGTATTATATTGAGGAGTTTAAATGGGAGGGGTAATGATATTACACACATTTTTTTATTTAGGGGGGATTTCTATTTTTGACGTATCTAAATAAAGATCTGAGTTAAAAATTGTAAAAGTAGAAAAGTAGGTTAGAGGTTGTGTGTGGGTATGTAATTCATGGTTGTCTAGAATTGTCTATCATGTAAAAGATACGTCATTTTCCCTTTCTTATTTTAGAACATCTATAACATACACTTAAATTCAGAGAAATGTTTGTATCGAGCCATGTGCTATTTTGGCTTTTTTTATTTTTTAAATTTATTTTTTATACTTATGGTCTTCTTAAAGAGGCTTTTTTATATGATGTAATCATTTTTTATATATGTTTATACAATTAATTACAATGGTTTAAAATGTAGTACTAATTATAAAATGGTACGTTCGACATAAATGTTAGAGTTAAACATTTTGGGGAATAAATTACATATTTTATTTACTATTATATGTAATTAAATAATAGGTATATAATTTTAATGTATACATTTTTTAATATTAAAATTTTATTTTATTTTAATGTGAAAATAACGCAATGTCTACAAAAAACAGTTATTTCAATTCGTTGATTTAATAAATCTTTATTTTTAAGAAACTTAATGATATATAACTTTTCTTGTAGGCATAGAGGACATGGGTCATTTTACATGTTCTCGTTTTTTTAACAATTTCCATTTTTCTGCGGGTATTTTATTTGTTTCTTTTAAATGCCAAAAATATTTACAGAGGGATGTTTGTTTTCGATACCCATTTTTGTTGAAAGAACAAAGATGTTGGGACCATCTTTTTTAAAAACTATTTTTTGCGCTCCCAATATAAAATCTTTTAATACTTGGATTTTCAATAAAAGAAATAGTACATTGATAAACTATAATTTATTTTGCAAATGACAATTTATTCATCGGACTGGGTTTGTTGACGTTGTTGTGACTATACATGCGCATGAATGAGAGACGCTGGAAATTTCAAAACGTTTTGAAATAATTTTCTTCTTGCATTCTAGCAAAATTCATCTATATTCTTTTTATTTTTTTTCCGTCATCTTTTTATTAAATATCCCCTATTGTGTTAAAAGTAAATCTGCTAAGAATGTTGAAACATTGTAAGAATCTGGATGTAAATTTACTGTGGATGAACTAGCTATTAAAGCACTTTCTAGATATTTCCGTTTGAATGAATTATTTTCTATTTTAATGAGAGTGGCATTTTTTATGCCAAAATTGTAGTCAGTTACAGTTTGTGTTGATTTTTAAAATGTCTCAAAAATGTGTTCATATAGTCTTTTATTTAAACTTCTTGAAGTTTCTTCACTATATATTTTCTCGCAATCCTTGCAGTTGATACAGTAAATTCCCCACTTCAATTTTTGGCTTGTTGTTATGTTTGTATTAATTAAGTCTTTTATTGTTTATGATGTACTTGTGATAAATTTTAGAACTGAGTTTAGATAAATTCTTTTCGATTGTAGTTGTGATAGATTTAGTGGGTAGAATAATATATTTTTTTGATTCGTTGGGTTTGTCAGGATGGATATATATATATATATATATATATATATATATATATATATATATATATATATATATAGATATGGGGTTCGTCATTAATCATTTGGATAAACACTGTAGTGGCTCCCAAATAGAAGATGACCAAACATTGTTACGCAGACTGCAACACATTTGAATATTCTCAGTTCTCTTTCAGACATATTGAGAGCTTCCAACATGGCAGCTTCTAGTTTGACACAATAAATGATAAGTACGAGATTTGAAGCCAGATCCTTGATATTCAAGAACAAACTGGACCGTTTCGGCATTCAAACTAAAGGACGACCAAAGTTCGCCCAGCATGTTCCATGATCCTAGCAAGTCGATGAGATCTATCGTCTCTCGGTTCAAATTGCATAGATGATATCAAGTACTAAAATTGTGAAGAAAAGATAGTTGATGTCCCACAAGTCTTAGGAAATCCAGCTGAGCCAAGCGAAAAGCTGACTGAACAAAATCAAACAGACTGGGTAGTGCAGCGTGATCTCTTTTTTTCCCGGACAGACAACAGCGATGATGCCCACTAAGTTAATTGCGTCTCTGATAATCCCGGAGGTCGTGTCTAACGAGGTTCATGTTATGCTGCCCCACTTCTTTCCACAGAACCATCGCAGCATCAGTCACGGTAATCAAGCTCTGGATGAAGGGGTGGTCTAAAGGAGGTTTTATGCGTTTCAATAGGACTGCTCTCTCTCTCTCTTGTGTTCTGATTGATTGATTTGTTTTTATTACAGTTTATCAACCCTTTAAAGGTTATTTAAAGCCAAAATATTTTGTGAGTTCTAAGAATAATTCTTTTTTTTGCGAGTGAATGTTACATTAACCATTTTTAGAGTAATTTCTCAGTTACAAGTCCTACTATTTAACCCATAGCTGGGGAGGGGATAGATTCATCCCTTTTCAAGGTATTTTGTACGTAAAAGAATATAAAGAATCCAACTGGAATTCGAACTCGGCTATCAGATTTCTTATTCCGAGCTACTGTCCATTACACCACTGGACATCCACACGTGGCTCACATGACACATGACTGGCTGAGAATTCACGCGTTTATGTTACTCAAAACATATATACTCATATCTTTCCTCATTAGAAATCCAAATTCTACTACGTTTGATGAGTCATGAAGAGTGATCTCCTAATACCAAGGACTCTTTGAAGTCCGCCAATATCGACAGGATGGGTAATGTGAATGACCAACACCAGATTCAGGCAAGCAGTCGCTTCAGAGGCTACATTGAAATCAGTTTTTTTATTTGGCAACATTTTTAATGTTTTTCGAAGTTGAATATATACATAATTAAAAAATATTCTCATTTTTTTCTTTTAAACGTCTTTATTTTCTTAATATTATAATTCTTTCCCAATTACCTGGCGAATATGCATGTGTGAGTGTGTGAGTAGTGTAGACAGAGGAAAAACAACAACAACAACAACCACACTCCATGGAGGCAGTTCCATGAACTATTAATTTTTGTATTTACATTGCTTATATTTACCTAGGTATTTCCACGAATTGGCTATACGTAAGGTTTAAAATGATTTATTTTAATGAAAATCTTTCCTGAAGCTTTCAGTTTAGCTTTAAATGAAAGCTAAATTTACTATACCCGGTAAGCAAAATACTTCGGTGTATTTCAGACAGAAATGAGTTTCATTTTTTTTTTTTAGTAAAATGAATAACGTCAGCTATTTTTTTAGACATCTGTAAACAAAACTGAATTTTCCGTTTTAAAAATCTTGCAAAAATAAAATACATATTTCTGAAACGTTATTTGAGATAAAATAGTAAATTTAAAGTTAAGTTAATATGAGTTGAAACAAATATTACTTACTTATAGCATATAATGTTGTATACAATCATTTTCTTACGACGGGGTCTTGTTTTTCTGAGGTGTTAATACATTTATTGACCACGGATTGACCGTCGAACGTGTTCATAGTTAACTATGATGTAGCAGACGATAATTTTCATTAGTGTTTTTTTTCCCGTAAAGGGAGGGCAACCCTTAAAACACGTGACCTTTTCAGAATAGATTAATCGATTTGTATATCCATAGTTCATAAATTCTGCATCTATATCCATATATAAAAACAAATCGAATTTTAAAAAAAATAGTCGGGATATTCAGATTGTAAGGAGCTTTAAAATATATGATTATTAAATATAGTTTTACTTAACAACAATATTCCCTAAGAATTATCTCTTCGATATTGAACTTTAAAACATTCAAAATTTTATAAATTATTCAATTTTAAATTGTAAAAAATGAAAACAAATCTTGTAAAAACTAATTTTTCATCGAAATTTTTTTTCTTCATACAATATTGTCTTTAATATACATTATTCATAAAAACAATTAAAAGCTTCTCTAATTAAGTAATGTCTTAGTTTTATTGCGTTTTTTATTTTTCGATTGAGAACAGATTTTCGGTAAGACCGGGTCCAATTTTGCAAAAAAAAAAAAAAATTCTACTTTTACTAATATAATCACTAAAAATTATCTTGATGAATTTCTCAAGCTTTCATAAATTAAATAAAAGGGAGAAACACATATAAAATAAAAAAATATTTTACCAAGATTTTCTAATAAAAAAATTCAAAAATAATTTCATTCGTTTGTGAATAAGTCCTGAAAATTTCCTTAAAATCTGACAATTATTTTGCAAGAATTTTCAAATTAATGTGTCTTCAAAAACGAGGCGAACATTTGCTATGCTAACAGTTAGTACAACTACTGACGAAAAAAAACAAGTTATTTAATCAAAATTTCGAATGTTCTAAAAAGGAGAAAAGAATTTAATTATATAATCAGAAAATACTTTGATACTCCTTATTAATAACAACGATTTTGACGATAAAACTGTTTTCATTAAGTTTGAAGCATGTTTCATCAATGGTATGCTGATTTTTAGCGATTTCGTGGAGGTGCCCATTTACGTATGTTTTATCACAGATTTCGAACACTCTTCCTTCCTAAACAGCGCAACTCTAATGTTTGTATATGTCTCTGTGTGTGCGTGTGTATAATACAAGTGTAGTTCTAAAGTATACTATATTTGTGGATAAGAGTGCTTAATAGATAGAGCGTATGTAAATATAAAAATGTACACTGGGGTTAATACCGAGTAGCAAGAGTGTTTCATGATCGAACACAATCTTCAACCTACATGTGATGGCTCGACTATTTAAAAGCTCATATAGAATCATCGAGAGTTCAGTGCTAAAGATGTCGGGGATCACACCCAATTAGACGCTGTAAGGAGCTACCGGGATCGAAAGTCATGTGCTACAATTGCGAGAGATTGGGGCATATACAGGGAAACGAACAAGGGGGAGCTGCTGAGCCAGTAGCTAGCCCCATCAACAGAACGAAGGCGCAGTGCCGACCTCTACCAATCATAGGTGTGTCAGTGGGTGGTGTGATAGCGGCAGCTCTTGTTGATACCGGCTGCACAACCATTTTATTTAATCCCAAACTTATGAGCGGATGGTATGGAAGTAATATGAAGGAACCCGATGGGTGGAGATAAAAGTAGGTGTGGCGCGAGGATAACAAGAGAAGCAATTATCGTTGATCGCATCATCAACGGGAACCACACTGTTGGCGGAATAGACGGGACCAATAAACTTGGAGGTGTGACTGTAAAAACAAAGTATGGAGAGGTACACTGTGCCGCAGATGCTTAAGTTCTAAATTCTTGCAAAATTGAAGACATGGAATTCACAGCAGAATTCGATGGAAAGAAATGGGCTGCAGAATGGAATTGGATAGGGGAGTCTCCGGTATTAAAAATAAAGTGGAGTACTATAATAATCCTTTAAACGAAGAAAAAAAGAGTAGAGTTTGAAAAGAGGTGGAAAGATGGATTACGGAGGGTATTATCTTGCCGTGGAAGGGTGAAGTAAAAGGAGTGTTACTGTTGATGGCAGCTAAAAAAGGAAAAGTTAAGCCAATATTAGACTTTCGAGAGTTAAACCGTTATGTAGAGTGCCATACTGGGAGTCACATAATCGATGTGTGTGATGCAAAGATGAAAAAAGTGGAGGCAGTTGGCGGCAGGAACTACGATAGTGGACCTTAAAGCGGCCTACCAGCGAATTACACGTCGCTTAGAAACTATGGCAGTATCAGCTGGTGTGCTATGAAAGGAAAATCTACTGCCTGACTCGGTTGGGGTTCGGACTCTGCCGCACCGAAAATTATGGCAACAAGGCCCAGTAGTGGAGGTAGTAATGGACAATGGCGCGATTTTCCGCTCGGAACTTCTCCAAGCACCTAACATCCTGACCGTTGATAATATGCCGCGGCATATTTTGAATTTGCAGGCGATGATGTAAATGCTGAACATGGAGGAGATAGAAATGAAACGGCTTCAACGCAAAGACGGCAGAGAGAGCGCAAAGCGTCGACCTGGGCACGAAACTATGTTGTGTGAAATGGTCTTTTAGGAATATGGGGTCATGTAGTTTAAATGAAGAAAGAAGAGAAAATGGAATGTTGCATATCTCATGGTGAGGAAGAAGAAGAAGAAGAAGCGGCGACAGGTGTCGATTTCTTTTATAGAAAGATACTGCGGAAAGAGACGGAAGGAAGAAAATATATAAAACTCTACCGAAAGTAGGAGTCGGGGATTTTGTTAGTTTCGTACGAGAAAAGTTGCGAGAGAAGAAGAAAGAGAATTAGAGTAAGGAAGGACGAGAGAGATCCTGGGTGAAGTTTTTTTTTAGTTTTAGTTTTTTCAAATGTATGCCTATAAGCTCGCAGGTTTAGCTTTTAAAATATAATCGTTACCGCCTATCCAATAACAGTCATGAAAATACCACATTTACCAGCATACATAGTCGACCCACCACACAACACAGTCTAAAGATTGCGTTCAAGCATGAGAGACTGTCGCCACCATTCGGTCTTAACCTCAGTGTCCCTTATGCACTTGAAATGTTGATTCTTTCATATGAGTACTAGCATATATGTGTGCACATATATTCATATGTATATGTGTGATTATATTGCTTATCATGCAATTTTGTGTTTACATGATTGCATTGCTGATGTATACATCAACTATAATTGTAAATGAATAATTTTAGTACTATTATTAATTGGTGTATATTTATTATGTTTATCCTTCGATGTTTATATTCTAAGTTTTTTCTCTATAATTATCTATATAATGATTTACTTATTTAGTTATCTTTTATCTATTACTTTTTTATTAAAAAACTTTTATTTTACTTTATTTTAATTAAATTATTTATGTTGGATATTATTATTAGTGTTATCTTTATTAGACTAACTAATTTGAATTTGTGATGATTATTGTTGCCTAAAATAACAGGCTCTGTCGGACAATTTGCTTAACTTTTTCAAGTCTGATCACATATCACATCACCTGATGTACAAACTTATTCAACCCTTTAAGGAAAACATATTTGGCCAGGTCATTCTATTTTAGTTTTACTACTATCCCATCATTTATTTCTTCCTTTTCCCTTCCTTTTTTTTCTCTCTCTCTCCCTCTTTCATGTTTTAAAAAGAATTTTATATTCGAAAATCTGTTATTTTCTTTCTTCCTCCACCGTTTTCTTCTCTTCTGTCTTGTTTTCTCTTCCACCTGTTAATCTAGTATATCAGTTTGGAGAAATTGTTTCCATTTATTAAGAACTTTTGGTCTGAAGAGATGAATATATTGGAATATTCACGAAATAAATTATAACTGAAATGCATCTTTAGATTTTTTTTCTTGATTTATTATTATTATTATTATTATTATTATTATTATTATTATTATTATTATTATTATTATTATGCTCTAATTACCCCTACCAGTCACAAATTGGTAAGATATATATATATATATACATATATATATATATATATATATATATATATATATATATATATATATATATATATATATATATATATATATCAAATTAGAGAGAGAAAGAGAGAGAGAGATAGAGAGAGAGAGAGAGAAAGAGAGACGATAGCGATAAATTGTTTGATTGATCAGATTCGAATGAGAGATATGTACAGACTTGAAGTGGTCTGAATAGATTAGAGAGCAATATGAAGAAAAAATAATGACAATTTGTAGAATAGATAGAAAAAAGATTGAATAACGTAAGAGAAAATTGAAAATAAGAAAACGCAATAGGAGAATTCATAAATAAGAGACGGACAGAAAAAAGCGCAAAAGATATTCCTTCAGAAGAAGACCTGGAATCTTTACCATTTGCAGAATAAGAAAATTAAAAGCAAACAGACGAGACGATTTTATTAAAAACGTTTCATGTCTAATTCTTAAAATCTATTGATTTTTGTTTTTCATCGGACCAAATATTTGGATAAGGGATAAATGTTAACTATAAAATGGAAGAAGTGTTTCCTTGCATGGAAATAATTTAAGAAACTCGTAAAATAACAAAAGAACAATGCCAAGAGAAAGACACCCTTAAATCATCATTCAAATATTTGAGTTCACATAATTAGGGTTTCAATGTTTTTTTATGATAATTACTTCCCCCCACACCTTTTTGTTCGTTTTTCTTTGTGACATACTAGCGTCATGTATTTTTGTAGAGTGAATAAATATCATCCGTCTTTGTTTATTGTAGCAATATATATATATATATATATATATATATATATATATATATATATATATATATATATATATATATATATATATATATATATATATATATGTGTGATTCTTCGAATCAGCAAGCACATTGTTGTTATCAGCGTTCTGGCTGGTACATTCTTTTAAAACCTTTTTTGGTGTATTTAGCATCTAAAATAATTTGATTTTCTTTAACTTTCCAGCAGAATCAATCAATCGATCTTTCTTATAATGCCTTCATTAATTTCCTTTATAATTATTCGGTTCGTCGTTATAATAATGACGCTTCGGTTGATGTTACTCAGCCTTCTTTAACTATATATAGCTTCCTTAATTTCTACCAATTATTTATTATCTTTTCAATACAGTTTACGGATCCGATAGTCTTATCTCGCGAGAATATTTCATATCAGACTAGGGGAAAATAATAACTGTACAAAGAATAACAAAAAGCGTTTATGCTATTTTATATATATATATATATATATATAGAAAGAATTAACAAGGAATCCTTGTTCCCCAAGAATCTATTTTGTAGTATTCAATTTTATATGTTTTCCTTGTACAGTTTTACTTTGTTAAAATCATATATGATGCTTCATTCACCTTACGGTCTTTCTGAAATATACACACATAAGCCAATTTTTAAAAAAATTGTGTAGTCCAACATAAAAAATCAATTCTAGTTTGGATTCAATGAATTCTTCCATGTTGCAATTGTTGACCTAGAAACCATTGATTAACTAAAGATGGCCAATTTGGTTTTCCTAAACATTCAGCGATAATGTCAAAGGGGGCAGATTTACGTAGGGCGTAATTTAATGACCCACCTCTGCATTTTAAGTACTTTCATTTCAGACGTCACTTTGCCAGACTATCGATCAGCTGCTCTCTGTAAATTGTTTGTGGCAAGGCTCAAAGTGAATTGCCATGCCACCAACATACGCTTCTGGTGGCGTGGGACAAAATGATATAGGAGATATTACTTTCGGAGCGACATTCGTATTACACCTCGTCATGATAAGTAGAGAATTCGATCCTCACTGGGTGCTTCATACTTGTGGCCTTGCGTTAAAACTTAGCTAAGATTAGCAAATAATATAAATAGAGCCAAGTTGAGAAAGTGAGAGCGAGAAAAAGTGAGACAAAAGCAGTGAAAGAAAGAGTGTGAAAGTAATGAGAGGAGGCGAAAAAGTGAGAGAAATAGTGAGAGATAGAAACAGATAAAAGAGAGTGGTTGGCGGCGGAAGTACTGAAAAGTAGGAACAGGAGAGAGTAGTAAAAAAGAGGGTGAGGAACGCAGAGAATGAGAATTGAATCAAGCGGAAAAGAAAGGGACTGGCAAGAATACAAGGTTGAGAGAGAGAGAATGAGGACAATTAAAGAGAAAAATGTGAACACATTTAGGTGTGTGTGAGAAAGAGAGAGAGAGAGAGAGAGAGAGAGAGAGAGAGAGAGAGAGAGAGAGAAAGAGTGAGAGAGTGATGCAAGATAAAAAGGGAGGATGGACAAAACGCACAGAGAACGCTGATGCCGCTGACGGAGTTCTTAATTCCTGCGCAGATATCTAAATTTGGAGTCGAGGCTATGTGGGACGAAAGTAAACGAGATGGGGTGAAAGAAGAATGCGGAGAGAGATTTGCTGACATTTCCCGCCATAGATAATCTAACGGTGTCTCTCATCTTCTCAGTATTCTTTCGTCTTCTTTATGTCAATCGATCGATCTGGATCAATGCCATCTTAACTTCCGGTGTTGCATTTCGTTGGCAGGAAAGATGGAAAAATGTAACCCGGAGGAAAAAATCGCTCACAAGAAAAAAATCGCCCGTTTTATGCTAGTTCGATGCTTTTTAATGTAGCTACATAGTTAAAAAGAAACGAAATATATTTGAATATCAATCAGAATATTCGTATCTATCTGTTTAAGTTTATTCATGTCTATCTAATCTTACATATATTCAAATATTTCCAACAGTTTTTAACAAAATCTTGATTCATATGAACATCAAAATACTGAAAGCTTTTGCATTATTCATATATATATATATATATATATATATATGTGTGTGTGTGTGTGTGTGTGTGTGACTCTTCCACCGTTTCCGACGCATGAGGGCCAAAAATGTCCTTTTGGCTTCACTCCACATCTTGGTGTTTGTGTCTCCCGTGAGGCACTAAGCCTGTTCTCCTTTTGCGAACCACGCCGCATTTCCACACACGAACTGTCGACCATAGAAATTATTCTTCCGAATTTGTCTTAGATTATAGTCTCAATTCTTGTGTGGATGTGGTTACGACTGCCATTTTTTATGTTTTCTTCACCTACTCCCAAAACTTTGATGGTTGTATTCCAATGTTTGATATTATCTTTCAGGTTATCTTTGTATGTAAGAAGAGATCTTGAAGTTGTTCATTAATGAGAATATTCGGCAGTCTTTCAACCTTCCTGCTAGCAACATGGCCAAGCCATTTTAATTGAGACTGTATCAAGACCTCTCATGATTTGTATATCACATCAAACAACTGCTCATATGAGAGACTTTCCATGTCGAATCACAGTCATTTCAAAGACATCTCTTATGGAAAGTATCTAGCGGTGCCCAATGATTCGGACATGCAGCAACTCATGCAGCAACTGCACGGTAAACTGAAATGTTGGTTTCAAATTGAGTCTTCTTTCGTTTCCAACCATAACTCATAGCTTTCCGAAAGGCTTCAGTGCTTCATTAGCCTTAATGATCCTATTTACTATTTCATCACCTTTTCAAGCACTAGACTTGATTTTGTTCTTTAAGTATGGGAAACATTTCACATACTTTAAAGACTTGTTGTCAACAAAAAACTGACATGATGGCGCCTAGGTAGTATTATGCCTCTCCTTTGGATAGGTGTAAGTTTTGGCTAGTATATATTTTTTTTTACATTCACTGTTAAACAAAACGCTTTTACTGCAAATGTAAACCTGTTTACATTTTGTTGTGCTTCCTGGAAAGAGTAACAAGAGTCGGCGTCATCTGTAAACAAGAGCTCTAAAAGAAATTGTGGAAGACTCTTTACCTTAAAGGTTTGGAGATTAAAAACCACCAGGTGTTCTAAATTCAAACAAAACGCCATTACTATAATCACTGAAGGCAAACACCAATATTAGAGAAAAGTAAACAGCAAATAAAACAGGGGACATTACACATCTTTGCTTTATCCCATTTAATAATATAAAAAAGGAACTGATGAACTATCATCTGGCGCTGATATATATATATATATATATATATATATATATATATATATATATGTGTGTGTGTGTGTGTGTCTTAGAAACTGTTACATTCGAACATGCAAGTTACTACTACAAAATTGCATATTTTGTTTCGACGCTTAAACACGTCTCATCAGGTAGTAAACAATAATGGTAATCATTTTAACTAAGTCGAAACAAAATATGTAATTTTGTAGTAGTAACTTGCATGTTCGAATGTAAGAGTTTTTAATAACTATTTATTGCTCTACTCCTGTATTGAGCCCTTTTATTTAAATTAGTGATATGAATATTTGAATTTTATTTTTTCATTTCTTTAAACACACCTACACACACACGCACACACACATACACACATATCTATCTATCTATCTATCTATCTATCTATCTATCTATCTATCTATCTATCTATCTGTCTGTTTCATTAAAGACGACAGACAAGATAGTACGATTAAGCTTTTTATTTAATTTTTCTTTTGTTCGAACAAGTGTTTTCTTTTTTGGACACAGAGTGTGTAGAAAATATGATATTTAAACAGGTCTGTAAACCTAAAATATATGTCCGCTACCGAGACAATATTTTATATTCTAGCCAATAACACTAAAGAAATAGATACTCTCAAGACCACATTTGAAAAAATTTTGTACCTACGAACTTAGTGAAAAAATAAACTCCCATTCTTAGATGTAGTAACATTTTTATCACATATAAAAAAAGATTGAAAATAATGGAAGCCTTAATAATAAAAGCCAACACTCATTAATAATAACTACGAACACGGCCACAATGTACTGTGTTCGGAAAATAAAGCATCTCTATAACACTAAAAACATACACACAACCCACACACCCAATTAAATTGGAAAAAATCATCCTTGATATGGCTAAACGTATGGCCGAAAGCGCTCGGAATTATAGAACATTTGGACAATTTCTACACACTCTGTGTGCAAAAACACAAGAAAAATTAAATAAAAAGCTTAATCGTAGTACCTTGTCTGTCGTCTTTAATGAAACATGTATAAATGAAGGATTGCTGCCTAAATACACAATATATATATATATATATATATATATATATATATATATATATATATATATATATATATATAAGCGCTATAAAACGGACATATTGAAATTGTATAAAACTATATAGTGCAATAAATATAAAAAAACAATAAACGGGGAAAGAAGAGCAAGAATAAATAAATACCAGTAAAGAGGTGAATCGAAACAATAATAAAGAAGAACCTAAACGGTTTTCGCTGCTTGCTCTTCCGAATCAATCGAGGAAAAACGAGTAAATTGTGTGAACAATGTTTAAAAAACAAAAAATAAACAATAAATTAACAGGCAAGGAATAAGTACAGGAAAGGCTGCCCAGACTTAATGTATAATGTCTCTAATATTTTCAGAAGGTAATCGGAAGACTCTCTACTGATTAAGGTAAAGGAATACCTGGTAAACTAAGGTGAAAAATAAGAAAAAGGCCCACTCCAACAAATTATTTTAAAAACTGTTCTTGTGTTATTGATTTTCAGATATCGAGATCCAAGTGAAATCCGTGTAACTATTGAATGTGCATTCATTATCAACGACAGACTAAAAGTAACCATGAAAATTGACCAGCTAAAGCGTGAATTTCAGTGCTTTTGAAAGCATTGGCATATGTTACTTTCGTACTTCGACAGTATTTGTTTCGTTAAGTACCTTTCCTGGCTTGAAGAGCGTAGCGATGTTTGTACTATGATTATTCGTCAAAAAGACTGCAGTTGATAGAGACTTAGCAGATTGTTCGATTCAGGTAAAAAGAGAGTTCTAAATGTAACTCGATAGCAATTTTCACCTATGGAAATGAATGTATTGTCACATGACATGGAATTTTGACAGTTAAAAGGGAATTTTTCCAGGCTTTCACAGTTATCTGAAACTAAATTTAATTCACTCAAGACAAGACTTGATCTGGTTATGCTAGAACACTTATTGATAGTGTTGAATTGGGTGTAGTGGCATTGGATTATGACGATTACGTAAACAAAATGATGAGAGTTTTGGGAGACTGTGAGAAATTCGTGCAACTGGGACCAGATACCGCACACGACAAAACCAAAGCTATTGAGCCGGAATTTCAGAAACGCTTGCTCAAATTAGATAAGAACATCTGTGAAGGCATCAGGCCTATGGGTACTGTGCGGTCCTGACTGTATGAAAGACCCACAACGTCAACTTCCTATTTAGGCCCATCCTTTCTATGGTGGGTTCAGTGCGGCATAAATGAGCCAAGTGGTATTACAATCAGTACTGGAAATCTATTCGGTTCATTGCCTTAAAAATCGTTCATTTTGCTGTTTCTGTGCAAAATTGTTCCTTTGACTGATTATAAATTTATGCGTTCGTTTGATATTAGCCGTCTTTTCGCGGGTGTCTCGTTGGCGAGAAAATTGATATTTGTGCTGATGTCTTGGATCGGAGTCATTTCTCTCCCTCTACAATTTCAGAGGTTGTCTTCATTGATTTGATGGAGGTGTTTCCTGGGTGACTTAATACACCCGATTTAAGATTCACATGCGAAAAGGAAAAATATGACATTGCTTTTTCCTAGTGTAATGATAAACTGGTCGGATACTTATTCGCTATGTCTTTTGCTAGGGATTCCTTTACCATAATTAGTAGAGCATGTTCAGATTACCGCTCGAAAATATTAGAGATATTATATATTAGATCGATACAGCCTTCTCTATGTAAGCAGAAGGGATGGCTGTCAGACCTTAATGCAATCAGAGTAGATTATATATTCTTTTCCTCTACTGATTCCCTAACTCTTCTTAATTTATTTAGATTTTTAAAACATTATGCACACAATTTACACGTTTTGTATCTACCAAAAACACAAAAACACTCACAATTATATATATATATATATATATATATATATATATATATATATATATATATATATATATATATATATATATAATAATAATAATAATAATAATAATAATTTTTTCATATAGGCAAAAACAATTTACTCACTAGAAAGATGCAACTTCGTTTCGGTGCATTTAATTGCACCTCGACTAGTGAGAACCAATATGCTTATAAACAATTCTGTTTATAAGCAGTCAGCACGTGGAATATCACTTCCTTTTTTCTATTTGTTTGAAAAAAAATGTAAATTTTAAGAGGGGACTTATAAGGATAAAGAAAAGATAGGAAAGGCAAAAGGGTGACAGAGTGAAACAATGTTACTTGTTGATAGCAGTTAGGTGAAGGATTGTTGAGGTTTTAAAGTGATGGCTCGATCCGAAAAGTTTATATCAGCAACAACGACGGTCAAGAGTTTAGGCACACCATTTCCAAGCATCCTAAGAGTGAGGGGTAGGGGAGGAAAAGTGGGAATAGGAGAGAGTAAGATGATGAAAGAGGAAGGAGGGATAAGTTCAAACGATGGTTATAGTAGTAATTGGAAACGTTTTTGGTAACTTTAAAACAAAGCCAGAGTTGAATTGCGTCTATTTAGGCTGGAAATATTGCTACTCGTTTTGTAATCAATGAATGTATTTTGTAAATTAATAAAGTAAGATGGAGATTTTTCTTGTTATGTTGAATGCATAACTTATTTGTTTTTTTTAGCAATAAGTTTTAGTTCAGAATTTAAGATATCTGTAGAAATGTGTATAGAAGTATGGGATATATAATCTTTATAAGCAATTTTTGACTTAGTGTCGGACTGTATAACTCGTAGAATAAGGGTGGATGTAAATCAATTTATCAGATACTATTACTAGTTATATATATATGTTCAAGAATAAGAATCATAATCTAAGATAGATTAGTAGAAAGGAATATAAGAGAGTAGAAAGTATATCAAAGGAGGTGAGTTATAATTTTAAACGTTTAGTGTTATGGATTTGAAAGTTTAGCAAGATTGTAATGTTATATCTTTAATATGCCTACAAAAACGGTGGTTTCAAATCTTTGATTTAATAATTGACTGTTGTTCAAAAGTTTAATAATACATATTTTTCCTGCAAACATAGAAAACAAGGTTTGTTCAAAGATTTGCAGGTTCTGGCTTGTTTTAGGATTTTCCATTTAACTTTAGGTGTTTTGCTTCCCTCCTTCAATTTCCAAAAGTATTTAGAAAGTGACGTCATATTGCGTTTGCTTGTATTAGTAAAAGAGGATATGTGATTGTAATATCGAATCCTAAAAGCTCTTCTAGTGGACTCCACATACAATTTAAAATACTTGGGGTTCTCATTTGATGATATATAGCACATATATACAATGGATTTCGTTAGGAACCTGTTTGATAATGGACATTGATCGGGGATTCTGCAATTACATAGCTCGGTTACCTAGGGTATATTAGAATTTGTGTCTGGGTTGCGTTTATTCTCGTTATAAAGTTTCAGTATTCTATTGTTGGGTGATTTAATAATTTTATCTAGATTTCTAGAAAAGCTGTAACTAATTTTTATGGGTATTACGATTGAATATTTGACTTAATTTACTATTCGTAGGAAAGTGTTTGTTAATTAGATTTTAAATTTTTTTCCCAATTTGGTACGGACTAATTTGTTGAAGGGTGGTGTATACCAAATTATTTTCCTTCCTCTATTGCTCTTTCTAGAGTAACTATTATTTTCCCTATATTTAATTTCGGAAGATCTGTAGCCGCTGTCGGTAAGACCCAAAGAGACACTATAATTCTAGGTACAGCGCACAGATACAACACTGATCTTCGGCAGATCCATACATAAATAATCCCGTCTTCTACGCTAGTTATAAATAACAAGGAGAAATAAAGAACAATCAAAATCCAACCTAAATTAACTAAGCGCTAGAGGTCGTATATAGCGCTCTCAAAAAGTACACTTTAAAATCCATTTTCACTTTTCATGTTTTTTTTTCAGTTAAACCCCCAAAAATGAAGTAAAATTCAATATTGTCATCCAACGGTCTAATAGATTTGGATAGACGCCACTTTTTTTCGCACAAATGATATGTCATATTATGATTGGTAGAGACCGCTTTTGACAGATATCACATGGCGGTCGAAACGACTGTAATTATACTCTGAATATTTTCCATAACGAAGAAAAATGGCAAACTGCAGAGAAAAATGTTCTCCTATTTGGCGCTGCAGCAGCAGTTAACATTTTTAATATAGCAAGAAAATAAAATTGCTTTTCTTGAGACATTTAATTGATTATCACTCCAAGAAAACGACGACTTTTTAAAGAAAAATAAGTAATAATAATAATTTGCTTATACTATAGATTCATTGCTATTCATAGTTTGTCATTTAGGAAAAGGAGTGTCGTTTGGCGACGTTATTTTATTACGAATATTTATCACATTGTATTCATTAAATTATTTTTTACATTTGGCACGAATTACCGAACTTTGCTTTAACATTTCCCTCATTTTTTTCTCAAATTTGTAAGAGAGGCGTTTTGAATAGCAACGCTTCTTTTGTATTGTTTTTATTTATTCGATTATTTTCTATAATTTAACATTTAAACAAATGTTTTCCCATAAAAATGATTTATCATTTAAAAAGTTATAGCAAATAGTAATAATGACCAGCAGGACCCGTTTAAATTACAGGAATTATTAATAAATATATTTACTGCTTCACTCTGTACTTTACAACCTGTGACCATTCCCAGATAGTTATAAGCAAGGCGACATAGTATCTCTCTTTATAATACTGAAATATCTCCAACAGGTCACGAAACTTTATTTAACCCCTCACTGCAAACAATTACGATGACCCCCCCTCCAATTCTTTTCGGTGTCGCACTCCTCTTGTAAATCGATCTCCCAAATGGCGTTTGAAGAGTTACTTTCCTCAATCTGTAACAAATTCGTGGAGATTTAAAAAAATCAATTTGAAAAGATCATTTGCAGTTGAGCGACAAATTTGTCCTAAACAGGTCGTTAGGTCAGGAAACATGATTTTATTCGTCAATACAAATAACTGCCTTTATCTGAGATGTTTTATTCTCTACACCCCCTCTCTCTACATCCCCTCTCTCTCACTTACTCTCTACACACCCTCTCTCTTTTTGTTTTACTATATACACCCCTATCTCTTTCTTTTTGTCTCTCGACTAAGAGTATTAATATATAGGTAATAATTGCTATATTTGAAGACGATCCGTTTATTCTGACGAGGAGTTGAACCAAGAGACAGTAACTACTGCGAATTTTGACCGGCTGCAGGCTAAATTTGCACGTGGGACAGAAATACTGGTAGTCTATCCAGAGCAGTGATAATGTGGCATCACTGTACAGAGAGCCACCTAGACTGAAGCCAACGGCACAACAGAGATTTTTCAAAGCGAATCATCAAATCGAAGGTCATCGGCTGTAGATAACCTGCAAAGGGATGGGATCCGCCATTTCTATTTTACCCAAGATATTCTAGGCATAAATGAATACCTACCAAGGCGTGTAGAGGGACCTGGTCATATATTCAGTTGCGCAGTGACCCTACGACCAAATCGGTCATGGGACTGATGATGATGATGATGATGATGATGATGATGATGATGATGATGTCTCAATCCAGAGATCTGAGCTAAAAAGTAACAACAAGATTGAATAAAACTAGTAACAAAATAAAAATAATTCTGAAGTGTGCATTGAGCAGGACTACCGTGTTAAATGTAACAATGGAGGCGAAGTAAAACTCGAGGCAAAATTCAAGATTAATGATTAATCATTAAAGTCTTTTGGTCAAGTTTTTGTAATTGATCCAAACCGAAAACCTTTCACTGTCCTCTAGTAATGTTTAGAATGTCTCATGCAAAATTTCCGCGAAATTCCTTTCTTTAATTTTACTATAAGTCTCATGCTTCCCTCCACTGTTTTAAGATGTTCAATGTCCGAATTCTCATTTTCAAAGCAGACAATCTAATCAAATTATAAATCTGAAAGATAGAATTCCAAAGAAATAAAATACAATAATTAAAGGAATAAAAATAAAATATTAAAGAAATACAACTTCAAAGCGATTTCAAATACACGACTGCACATTTTAAAAATAAAATAAAAAACGAATAAAGCTAAAATATAATTCTTAAATAGACAAAAGATAAGGTTTTATGTCCATTGAATTATCTGTTCATTTCATTTTGTACTTTGCAATTGAATAGTTTTTGAATTACTTAGTCATCGCTGATCGACATACTTTCCGACTTATGTACGTAGAAAGAAAGAAAAATAATATACTCAAAATTAAGGCCGCAAAAAAGCCATTTGCAAATAACTCTTCAGGTAAATTTAATTTGTGTTTTTCGAATATTAAGTTAAAAAAATGTAAAACCGACATTGTTTTTATAGGCAAACATATATATATATATATATATATATATATATATATATATATATATATATATATATATATATATATATATATATATATATTAGTCGGTGTTATTTTTTTATTATTAAAATGTGTAATAAACGCAGACAATCACCTGAAACCGAATGTTTGGATTATAAAATGTTCGCAGTTGTGTTTAAGTAATTCATATATTGTTATCTTAGGAAGAAATAAAGATAAAAGTCAACACAAAATATGAAAGGAAATACAAACAAGAAATCTATTAAACTATAAACTTTTTTGGTCATAAATGAGCTTCCATTCTTTGCTTTGAACATGTCTGTTGAACAAAGCCTCGTTTTCGATATTCGATATGAATAAAGACCACGTAAAACACTTTAAAGGTAATACAATTATTGTTACGGTGTTATTTCTTTGAAGTATTATTTGAAAGTGAAATATGACTGAAAGAATGAAAGACTTGACTAAAAAATATGTTAAAACTATTATCATTCATTATAATTCCAATCTATCTCATTCTGTTCATATCCATCTATATAAATTTCCGAAGTTTGTGTTTCAGTTTATTCATTTATATATTAATATGTGTATGTATGCGATTTGTTAATGAATTAATGTATATCAGGGACCAAATATGATAAAATTTGGCCCCAGCGACTGAATGCAGATATTTATGGTTGTCATAACATTAATACGGATTATAATGGCGAATGGAAGATAAAGCGACGTGGATATAGTTACATAGGAAAAAGCTAAAGTGAGAAGCAGCGCGTTGTTAATAGAGTTCCAAAAACAACGCTATAAAGACCAATATATAAATGCGAACATAGATAAAACAAGAAAACTGTAAATATAGACTGTGTAGAAATTGGACAATTAACCACAGAATTTAGGAAAAGGTGCGTGCCGTTTGGCGACGTTATTTTAATGAACCTGAAAAAACACAATGGGTAGGAAAGGTGATCTCCTGTGAACTGTGCAAGTAATCGTAATTTAAGCATACAGATCGGAATCTGCCCTAGATAATGATAAAATTATCTGCGACTTTGAAGCTCTTTGATTATCTTGTGCTTGAATCTTTACTGAAACATTATGAAAACTACCAACTTACGGAATATTTTTCGTATCACCAGCCAAGTTAGAATTCTTTATTATAGACTATCCTGTCGAATTAGCGACACTCAGCTCCTTGTTACATGTCTCTTCTGCCTTGTGATTATTAACAATTACCTCAAATCGATACTGAGCTGTATTGTCTTCACCATAGTAGAACGTGTTCAAGACAATTGCTGTATGAATAACAGGATTCGTCAAAGACGACTCGCGAGGATGCAATCTTGTATGTTAACAAAAGTATCTATCAAGTAAGTTATATGAGTGGGTCAGTTAATTTTATAATGATGTAAAATAAACTATGCATAGATACATATATAGAGATAGATACATAAAATAGAGACACACACACATACACACACATATATATATATATATATAGATAGATAGATAGAGATAGATGATGTGAATGATAAATTGTTTTGCTTAAACGTTATTTTAGATGGATACTCATATTCGAGTAAATCCTCTGCTTATTTAAAAAAAAAACAAATTAAAATATGTCTGATTTAACCCATTTCATAAGATAAAAATATCTTTGTTTACGTTCGCAGATATGGATGTTTCGAGAATCGGCAGAGAATGTGAGTTCAGAAGAATTCTTTCGGACTTTATTTAGCCGGAAGTCTTATGTAGTCAAATCGGATAAGAATGGCAGACTTAATGACGGCTCTCCATACGGAATGCGGGTTCAAATCCTGTCGGAGACCGTTTATTTTCTGCCAAGATTTCTCGAATATGTAATTAAATGTAATTAAATGTAATTAAATACAGTACGTAATACGGTAAATGTAATTAAATAAGAATTCTGTTTAAATAAATAAACAGAGTATCCCTCTGAAATAACGTTTAAGCAAAACAAATGAAAAAATGTGTCGAATTTAATCCATTTCATAATATATATATATATACTCTTACATACATATATATAAGAAAACATGCCCCAAACTTAATGAAAACACAGTTTTATCGTTAACATGAAGGATCAAAGTATTTTTTTGATTATGTAATTAATTTTTTTACTCCTTTTTAGAACATTCGAAATTTTCATTAAAAAATGGTTCTTCTTTCGTCAAAGTTTTTGCATAGCAAATTTTAGCCTTTTTGCGGTGACAAACATATTAGTTTGGAAATTCTTGCAAAAATCAAATAATTGTCGGATTTTAATGAAATTTACTGGACTTATGAGATGAGTTAAATTATTTAATTTTTTTTTTATTAGAAAATGAGTTAAATTATTTAATTTTTTTTTTATTAGATAATTTTAATATATATTTTTTTACATGTGTTTCATCCCCTTACTTCATTTTATGAAAACTTGAGAAATTCAGCGTGATAATTTTTAGTGACTGTATTAGTTAAAATCAAATAAAAAAGTATCGTTTCGATTAAAAATCTTCGTCAGAAGAAAAATCGTCGGAATTAAGAGAGAAACTAGTGAAAGGAAACAAACCCAAACCAACTTGCAATAGAATTAAAACAAAGGGGGGGGAGGAAAATATTTTAAAGTTGCCCAGAACAAGACAAAGACTCGCCGAAGAGTGACAGTTTATTTTTCATCTCCCTCAGTCGACACAGAGTCGGATGATACGTGTTGATAACAACCGCATCCAAAATGTTAATATGGTGTTTCGTATGAGCGCTGTGCAATATCGAGAAGAGATCAGCTGAATAATTAGACCCACAAGTGACAGAATTCAATAAATGCTCCCCTATGGCAAACTCATGCGAGTGAGTGCCCGGATGCTAATAGGGCATGTCTAGGTATAAATCCAGGTACATGCTGTGCGCCTCCGCACTCCCAGCCGTTGAACAGTCTTACCCACGTAGTCTGTCGCACACCGACAATTAAATGGATGACTAACAGAACTTTGTTGATTGGTGAGCAAGACATCCTTACGAATTGATGGAAAAGCTCTCCTAGTAGAAATGATGTTTCGTACTACTACAGAATTGAAGTAGTGCATGACAGTTGAGGAAATTTTATCAGCGCAAGATTGACTATAAGAACTAATCCAAGGTAAGCTCATGTAGACATCTCACTTAGGTGAAATTTAGAAATTTTAAGTCCAATGTGTGCTTTAATAACACCTTCTAGATAGCCATTGGCGAGAAAGATATTTGGTCATTTCGCTGAGTTCGGCATCAAGTTTGCACTCCGAACATATCACCAATGCACGGCGAGTAAGCGTTTTAACAAGATTCATTTTCCTAGACTAGGCGCGAAATAGATACAACCCAGTAAGAGTAGGCTTCTTATATACGCTAGCGGCGAAAAAGTAGGAGTTCTCTCAAACAGTACGTCCAGGAAAGGTAACATATTATTATTCTCCACCTCCATCGTAAATTGTAGAGGGGTGAAGATTATTTAGATGATGAAAAATCTATCAGCCTCATTATGTGATGAAAAAGATGTAAAAATATTATCAACATAATGGAAATAGCAGTATGGTTTAGGGACCTTATGAAAGAGTTGCCTTTCATGAAATCCTACAAAAACATTGACCATGAAAAGTCGCAAATTACTACACATCGCTACCCCATCAATCTGTTGATACATGTCATCAAATTTGAAAGAGAGAGAGAGAGAGAGATTTAGTAGCCATCCCCATCAGCTCGACAAAGACAGTCTCAGGAAAAGAAAAGGCTTTAAGGGGCCACAATAAAATAGTCATCACAAATGTCAATAGTCTTGTCAAGAGGGACATTCGTGAACAGAATATAAATATCAGCAGACACGAGTAACTACGTGTCAACAGAGTGCGTTGCAGTTTACGTATATCAGACGCGAACTGGAACGAGTCTGGAATACATTATTTAGAATAATACAGCAAAACAGGATCAAGAACGTCGACCAACCACTTAGTCAATTCATGCTGGGCAGGGCCCACCATAGACAAAATGTGCACAAGTGGAACATTCATTTTATGAACTTTCGGTAAACCATACATTCAAGGAAGCTGGGAGCAAACAGATCGGTTTCTATCATATACCTGTCTTGATAGAAACATGCTTTTATGAAATGTGTGTGTGTATATATATATGTGTGTGAGTATATATATATATATATACATATGTGTATGTATTTATATATATATGTATATGTATATGTATGTATATATATGTGAATATATACACAGACACACACACACACACACACACATATATATATATATATAGTAAAGGTAATAAATCCGTTGGTATATAATCCAAATGGATCCTAGTAATATAAAATATTAAAACTGATCCACAAAAAGAGCTCAATGTAAATACAGAGCAAATAATTAGCACGCAATAACATTAGCATTACAGAGCAAATAATTAGTACACAATAAAATCCAAAATCAACTTATGTGGGGGAATAAGTTTATTTCAACCGACGAAATTCGTAGTTCTTGTTCAACCCCGGTATAGACTAAATTAGAAATCTAACTGTGACAGCTACACCCCTCCTCCAAAAAAAACACCCCCCCACCGAAAAACTAAAGAATTTATCCATTTCAATGTTTCAGTCAGATGAAAGGCACAAAGCAGTGGTCAGGGTAGAGTGGAAGGTATTAGTCTTAAAGGGAAGAGGTTTTATGAAATTAGACCCGGATATTAACCTCATGACATTAAATGGGCTCATTTTCATCCCCAATAGTAATGGTCTACTATCAGTGAAGAAAAAATCATTAGGGCCTTTAAATCACTCGGGTTTAGAATTGCGATTTCTTCTGACCTTAAAATAGTTGATTATCTAGACATCACCATTAACCTCAATAATAAAACGTTTAAACCATATCATAAAGCCAATGTAACTCCCACCGATCAATGTTAATTCTAAGCACCCCGATGCCATTGTGAAACAGATACCCACCACTGTCATCACTAGGATTAGTCGATTAACATCCAACATAAACATCTTTAATAAAATAAAACATTGTATGAAAATGTTCTCCAAGAAGTGGTTTTAAAAATAAATTATCTTCCCATAAGTAACACTGAAATATCTAAAGTGAAATGTAGACTGAAATAGAAAAATAAAAATTATATGGTTCAGCCCCCGCTTCAGCAAAATATCAAATATTAATAGTGGTCACTATTTTCTAAAGTTAATAAATAAACACTTCCATAAAAACAACTCTCTAAGTATGATATTCAGTAGGAAAACGATTAAAATTAGCTACTCCTGTACCAATAACGTGTATAAAATTATCAACTCACATAATAACTATATTTTAAGAAATTTCCATGGGATAAACAACAAACCTGGTATTGAACCCTCCTGTAATTGTAGATATAAAGAAAATTGTCCATTAAAGGGCAAATGAAAATTGACTAGTGTTATATATTTCCACTTCCCCCAAAGAAAATATGAAAAAGTATAATGTTTATATTGGAATTTCCGTAGAGGAATGGAGACATTGATTTTATACCCATAGGCACACTTTCACCAACCCTAAATTAAAACACCAGACAACTCTTTCAAAGAAATTTTGGGAATTGAAGAAGAAAGGTTTGAACCCACAGATGTGCTGGCAGATTATAGGTTCTATACATACTCCTAATAGTCTTAGAGATAGGTGTAATGTTTAGAAACATAATTAGAATAATAAAATACAATAATCAAAGCCAATTATTGAACCAAAATGAATTAGTAATAAAATGTCGATATAAAAACAAATTCAAATTTCCATAAGTATTACTTTATTAGCTATATTTCTGTAACTCGTCAAATGTCAAATGTATAACTAATTCTAATATTTCCATTTTTACACTATATTAATTATACCTTATAATTGTCCACTGTTCTAAGAAATCTCTTTCAGTACATCAGTAAATATTTTCGAAAAAGATATGTAGTAATGACCGCACTGTGTGCGTATATATATATATATATATATATATATATATATATATATATATATATATATATGTGTGTGTGTGTGTGTGTGTGTGTGTGTATTCGTATATATATATGTGTGTGTATATATATATATGTGTATTATATATACATAGCTCTCTATATATATCTATATGTATATATATATATGTATATATATATTTATAAAATATATATATGTATATGCGTGTGTGTGTATACGGTTGCTAATATCTAGTTATTTCATTTACCGAACCCTATACCTATCTACATATATCTTTATATATACATATCTATATATGTGTGCATATATACATATCTATATATATATACATGTGTGTGTGTGTATACACACATTATATATATATATATATATATATATATATATGGAGAGAGAGAGAGGGGTAATAATCTGTTGGTATATAATCCAATCCTAATAATATAAAATGTTAAAAATGATCCACAACGAGAGCTTAATGGATTTATTATCACAGAGTATATATATATATATATATATATATATATATATATATATATATATATATATATATATATATATATATATAATAAATTAGATAGAATCGAAATTCAAAATTACCTCATTTGGTTATAGCTAGAAGAACTTATTTGCTGAGAGTTTCAATACCGATAAGTAAGAAATAAAATAAATGGAAAGCTTAAAAAATTTTCAACAAAGAAGAAAAAAGAAGGAAGAAAAAGTAAAGAAAAAATGAAAAAAATATAAAAAGGGAGAAAAGAATATAAAAGAGGGCGCTGCTGTCTAGACAGAGCTGTCATAGTGGTGAAGTGAGGGTGTCAAGATACAGACACCAAAATAACCTTGACTTATATCTTAAAATATTCACATCTACTTTCTAGAAGGAAAATTACTTAAAGGAAATAAAATTAAAATTTAGAGGAGATTCTTTATTTTATATTAAAAAAATGTATATTATTTCAATATCGTTAAAGTAATATTATTATATTATTTATATGTTTTGGCCTGTTAGGGCCCAGAAAGAAAGACACGGAAGATGAAGGTAGGTTGAACAAGTGTATTGAAATAACAGATATATACAAAGTAAGAGTGTTATTAATAAACAGAAATGTCCATCCGAACAGTCAGGTTACACTGCGTCTCGGTTGCTCACCAGGAAGTCTCGTAGGTTAGTATTTATGAAGGAGGAAGAGTTCATTCTACTGTAGGTAGGTCACCATAACAACCACCTCCTAAAATCTTAACTCCGCAGGAGTCTGAAGAAAAGTAACATTTTTTTCTTTTTTATATTAAAGTTCTGAGGCTGTGTATGTAGCTGTACAAAAAAAGTTTACCAACTTTTGAATGGTTTTCCTCCGCTTGACTTGTTTTAATTTATAGAGAAAACAAGCATTTCCTTTTTTTACATCTGGATAGGAATTTAAAACGTGTCTGACTTGTTTTACAAGTTCAACGTAGAACAAGTTTGAAAACTTTTATTTGTTTGTGGTCTGAATACCTTTTACGATAAGGATTGACAACTATTACATCCGTTGCTTTCTTTTTTCTCTTCGAACGACGCATTTCGGGGGCCGCTAGAGGGGGTCAGAATATCGTAAGTGTTGTATATGGCATCCATCACTGTTTCCCCAGGGAGCCCGCTATCAGCCTCGTCAGTTAGCCGTTTTCTAAGTTGGTTGAAATGTTTTTTATCTATAAATTGTGGATATTTACAATATATAACATGTTTCCAACTCTTTTTTTTCGTCGTACGCATCTCCCAAAAAGATTTGTTGTTTTTGAAAATGTTACGGTCCAGGTCCTTGTACCACGGTGATGGTTCAAGGTAGAACCAATGAAGAATAACTCGAACACAGGTATGGAATAACACAGATATATATTACAAATAGAATATATGTACAAAAGAGTAGAAGCGTTAGTAATAACAATCAGGTTAGGTTAGAGAGAACTATGGTGTCTCGACCAGTATCACTATTCCAATGTCTTACAGTAATCGTCTAGCCGACTCACTGTCTCTGTCTGACTCTCTCTGACTCACTCACGATGTTTAACAACACGCCCACGTGTGCCGAATGTGGCACAAGGCCGGTTTAATGTGGGCTTTCCGAGCCCGTAGGCTCGGGCAAAAATTGCCCGTAGAACCCGTATAAACGGGATTGGGGTGGTCAACCACCTCGAACGAGGCTCTGCCCTTCGGCGGAGCCTCGTCCGAGTTCCTCTCTGCCCAAAGGCAGAGAGTTCCCCTCTGCCTTAGAGGCAGAGAGTTCGACCGAATAGCTGAGACGTCCAAAAAGGACTGACTCACTCACGCGATGTTTAACAACACGCCCACGTGTGTCGAATGTGGCATAAACGGGATCGGGGTGGTCTGAGGCGCAGTATTTATGGAGTACGGGCTACTATTATGGGTAGGTTCCCATAACAGAAAATTCTGAAGAAAACTTTTTCTCCTGGGTTATACCGTCTTGGAGGTACGATGCTTGTTCTTCCTGGCTTAGTCTGTTTCGGGAGTAGTTTATCGAAAACAGACCCTATCCGACGTGCGAACATCACCACGGCTGGAGATTGTGAAGCTGGTGTTTTGTTATTAGGTGTAATCCTGTATATTTGAAGAAATTGTTGAAGGGCTTTTTCAGTTGGGGTGGGCCTGTCTTTTTTCAAAGCTCTCTTCAAGGTATCCACAAATCTCTCAGCTTGTCCGTTAGACCTCGGATGGTACGGAGCGGTAGTGATGTGTTTTATCTGATATGTTTCACAGAAGTCTCTAAATTCTCCCGACGTAAACTGACTTCCACTACTCCGAATCTGGCGAACAGTTCATGTAGAAATTTTATAATTTCTGTAGTTGGGTTTTTGCATCTGAGTACTTCGGGCCACTTCGAGAAATTGTCGACTACAATGAGGTATTAATAGTCAATGTGAATTCTAGATCAAGGTAGATCCGTTTTTGGCTAGGGATTGAATTTAATAGTAGGTGCCTTTGCTGACAAGGCACAGCCTTTACACGATTTGACAGCGTTTTCTGTGTCTTTGTCCATGTCCAATAGGCATAGCTACGCATCAAGCTTTTCATTCTAGTACTCCCTGGATGGCCAGCGTGAAAATCTTTCAAAATACGCTTCTGGAGTGTTAACGGAATCACGACGCGTTCCCTCTATAATAACACCTCGTCGCATATAGAGAAAACGTCCGTAGTTCGCTGGTCCTTTTCAAAAATTTCGCTTTTGTTTGCTTGATATACTCATCGTGGAGAGCCTCTTGTCTCAAGCATCACTGGAAGTTCCCTTACTGTATTACAAAGGATCGTTTTTAATTCTCCTTCAGATTGAAGGGAAGCGAGCACTGTATCTTCCAGTGGTTCTTTGTACTTTGGAATTAGTCTTGACAACTCGTCCGCGTGGCCGATTTTTTTAATGGCACGTACTCCATTTTAAAGTTGTAATTCAGCATCTCTGTAGTCTGTTTGCTGTGTGAGTAGTCAGACCTTTCTATGAGCCAAAAATAGTGAGTATATATTTATTGTATCTAGAATACAATTAGGGAACGAGGCTAAAATGGGGAGGGGTTGAGACTGGTCGACACTAACTATCCTATACCTAGCTAATCCGATTCACGACCCATTCACTCATTACAATTTCCACATTAACCATAAAAACTCCTCCGTCAACAATCAATCCCCCATACACCACAATACCGCATCCACTCAAGGTGAAGCTACAAAACGCGCCCCCCCCTGCCATAAAAATTTAATGATAATAAAAATAATACATAAAAATCTGATAAAGAAGAGTGAGAGGGGAGGGAGATGAGCCCAATAATAAAGTAAAATCAACACAAAGTAAACTAAACATAACTGATGTTAGTAGGGCCCGTCCAACCCTCAAATAGGAGAGGCCTCTGTATTCTGCCTATGCGACAAAATCAAGAAGCTCTCTCGCTAAGGGAGTGAGAAAAGGATAAAAAATTATACAGCCATGGACAAATATAAAGCTGACCCAGTCGAGATAAAAAGGGTCAAAAACAAACTGGAGAGGATGGAAATCTCAATCTGAATCATAACCAAAGATATGGCCGAGGACAGGCCAGGAACAACAATTACTCACATTAACTAGGTACACAAAGCTTGTCTAACCTAACCAAGGGGAGGGCTCCACAGGAAACCACTCCGATGTGACATAGGTTGACCTAAAAGAGAAAATTAAGGCTAGCCCCGTTCAAACGAACCAAGCTCGCCTCAGTCACCCACCTTTCGCTGAAGACTGTCAAATGCAAGCACTTTCTATCAGTTCTGATCTTCATCTTGAGCTGATGTTCAAAGAATCGGATCAGATCCCGATGAGAAAGAAGGTCGCCTCGCAAGTCTTCATCCAGTCGCGTCGTCCAAATCACCATTCGGACCGTGGCAAGCAGCATCAGAAACACCATTCGTTTCACCCCAGAATACGCAGGCGACACATTGTCACACACGTATGCGCGATCAATGAGCACGAGCTTTTCGGGAGCGAAACGAGCCTTCAACTCGCCGACATGTTCCCATAAAGGGCGAACCTGGGGACAATGGTAGAAGGCATGTGAAGCCGTTTCTTCTTAACCAAGGCCACACCGTTCACAATCTGGCAAATCCGCCAAGCCCCACATGAAGGCCTTGTCATCCGAGCCAATCGCCAGGTAAGCGAAAACTCAGTGTTACTGAGGTAATCCACCGTTGGTGCCCAAAACCAGTAAGAGCGAAACTCTTCCTCCAATAAGTTGAGCCGCTCACGTAGGGAAT
Source organism: Acanthosepion esculentum (assembly GCA_964036315.1). NCBI lineage: Eukaryota > Metazoa > Mollusca > Cephalopoda > Sepiida > Sepiidae > Acanthosepion > Acanthosepion esculentum. The sequence goes on from OZ038513.1 coordinate 21,181,568, forward strand.
CCTTCGTGATCCACTCCATTAGATGACGATGGAATACCTTCCGAGGCTGAGAAAGGTCACTGGACCGAGGAACAGCCAACAAGGCTGACCGACACTCGCGAAGGAAATTCGATTGATCCCGGGGTTTACGATGGCGCTCAACCCGCGAGATGTGGGGACTGATAGTAAGGAAAGGGAACGCGTCCCTAACAATCCCTGCCATAATCGAATCTCCTGTCAATGCGTGGCGTAGGAAAGAGTTTGTGGCTCGCCAAGTGTGGCATTCCCAGCCCCCCATGACACGGACGTTGTGCACAGACTCGTATGTCGACCCGATTCCCGCGTCCCCTCCATAAAATGGAGGATAGCGAGCGCTCGGGCGGCTTCCTGTGGTCGTCACAGAGAGTAAGTATGTACAATCGATAAAGAACAAGAGGGAAAACGTAAGTGGCACACGCCTCCGATCTGCCCTTCAGGGACAACCTCCGTCGTCGCCAAGTCTGACCGGCCGCGTCGACCTTTCCTCGTACTTCAGACCAATTTTTCTCCAGCTGGAAGTCGGGTTCAAACCACACTCCAAGCAGAGTTTTGGGTCTGTAATCATCTAAATCCCGCCCAACACCCTTGTCCTTTTTCAACAGTGTGATCACACCCCTGGAAATCCGGTTGGGGATGGAACCCTGCCGAAACCAGTTGTTGAACACCACAGTCAAAATCGGGACAAAGATGTGCGACAGCCTCAAGTACATTTCGTAGGGCTGACCATCGAGTCCCAGAGACTTGCCTCTGCCGACCTTCTTCAATGCCAAGTAGACTTCGCCCTCCGTGATATCACCCTCCCAGCTAGCCGCTGCGAATCTCGTCTCCGTTTTGATAAAACGGCTCTCGAACTGCCGCACGTGTCCTCGGTCGACCTCAAAGAGCGCCTCTCTGGTGTAATGACTTCAATGTATCGATCGGAACCTCGACTGATCTCTTCCTTGTGCAATTCTGCGCCCATGTTCACGATTCGTTACACAACTTGTTTAACCTATGTCTAACTGCCTGACCCTGGTAGCGCTTGCTAGCCTCACGCTTCAGGGCCTGCCTAGCTAAGGCTATCTCTAGGGAATCTGCCCAGCCACTGCTCGGGACAAACTATCCTCTAAAGCCTTCACCTTTTTAGCCTTATCTAGAGCGAGTCGTTGGCTATATTCAGTGGTGAAGGTGCTAACCATAACCTTAAGCCTTTCCCAACACATACTACCAATAGCTGCCCCCACTAATTCCTGCTGCACTCATCTAGTCAGCTGTTGCTGAAAGTCTTGCCTGTCCAGTAAGGACAGATTGAACTTCCACTGTCCAGCCATTCCAGGCCTACCATCTAACATCATCCGAGCACAGACGAGTCTATGATCCAAATAGTCTAACCGGGGAACGTGGGACAGTCTAGTAAATCTAGATCGACCCTTCTCACTAATATTCTGACCAGGTCCAACTACGAGCCCACGTCCGCATCTCCTCCCTCGGATGATCGACCTGGTATCTATCGACGAGCCCAAAGTCGCCGATCAGATCAACCAGGCTATGATCGCCCGATGCTTTCCCGTTTGCACCCCGCCACCTACCTATCTTGGGATCCAGGATGACACCGCCCCCGCCGACGTGAACAAGGTCCACCCTCGCATCTAGCGAACGTTTAACTAACAAGAAAACACCTCTGGCCAGCTGGTCCTCGTATGCTGAATAGACAACAAAGTCGCTAGACAGCACACGACCATCAAAGTCGCAAACAAAGTGTGTTTCCTGGATCGCAGCTACATCTACATCTACGCCAAAGGACAAGAGATCCCGAAGAAGACGGGCAGCCTTACCTCGATCTTTCAAGCCCCTTATATTCAGGCTAGCTTGATAGACATGATTTAAGCCTGCGTCCCTTAAACACAGACTTTTCGGAAATCATGGGGGTCAAGACACCGACGGATTGTCCAAGGCTTCCAGTTCCGATATTGGTCATAATTCGACCATCCCTGACAATGCCGCCGACGTCTGTCGGGAAAGTTAACATAAGCGCCCTATATAAAGAGGGATGGAGACGAACGAATCTTGCTGTGTTTGGTCTTGATGCTCTCCTGCTGGTTTTTACCCTCCTCCAACTGTTTCTGTGTTCGTTCTTTTTTTGTGAGGGAGAAGGGGCAACAACTTTCGACCCCCTTTTTACAACCTCTCTCCATTCACCTGGTCCGTCAGTGGACTCGGCGGGCTTGTCTTTCGCCACTACCACCTCGGATGGCTCAGGCATTGGTTTTCGACCGGGACACATTTTGGCCAGGTGACCGGCGATGCTACATAACCAACAGTGCGGCCTTCTACCCTCCACTACAACAAAAAACTTTCTACCTTCGCACATTAGAATATCATGAATTTCCTGAAACTTTGTCCTGTCCAGGATTACTTAGACTGAAAAATCCCCAGTGCGCACACCAACTTTACTTAGTATCCGAACTACTTCCTCTACTTGGCCATACAAGGCAAAGAAGGCTCCCACGTGATCATATTTAATATCTATGGGCAAAGTGCAAAGTAACTCTTGTTCGACGGGTACCCATGTATTCAGTTTGAAAACGTAGTGTTTTCGTCCTCAAAATGCTTCCTGCCAGTTGCTTTGCTTCTTCTTAAGCCAGCAGTATGTCCCACATCGCATTTGAGCGTTTTGATAAAATCTTCGGTACTATTTTTAGACATTTTAGTGCCGCTTCAACGGCCTCCCTACTGATTCCGACCAATTTCCGTGTTTTGATATCGGACCTTAGAAGGGAGATGGTCCTTGTTGTCACCGCGTTCAATGCCTCTGGGATAGTGAGTAACTCATTACCCTGGATAAAGTCACGGTAATCCTCCTTCATTTGATTATAATAGGCCGCATCTTTTTTTGGCCTATTCGAATTCCACGCAGACGGACTTGGAGACGGCGTCTCCGTTTGAGTAACAGTTGGCTGGGGAGACTCAGCCATTTTGGTCGTCGCCTCACCACAGCACACAAACACAAAAAGTTCCAAAAAACGATACAACAATAGAGAACAAAAGATGGTCACAAAAGTATTATACAATCAGATGTAGAAACAACCATATATAGAAACTTAAGTAGGTAACCGTAACGAATTCAGAATCCATGTAAAATTAATGTATAAACGATCATAACTATTGAATATCAACTTAATCTAAGTCAGATTAAATCGCTAGGAAATAAGGGTAGGTTAGAAACAACCATATATACAAACTTAAGTAGGTAACCGTAACGAATTCAGAAAAAACCTCCTGCCCATACCTTTCCAATCGTTCCCATTACTGTTGGTAGCAACAACCTGAAGTATGTGAAATCATTCTTGTACTTGGGAAGCAAATTCAATTTAAGTGCTTCTTTGGATGATGAAATATTTAACCGAATATCAAAGGCAAACAAAGCCTTTGGGAAGCTTAAGGATCGCCTATGAGATGGTCATGTGATTTCACTAAAAACTATCGAGCAGTCATTCTCACCACACTTCTTTATGGGTCAGAATCGTGGACGCCATACAGGAAGCACATCACTCAACTTGATGCGGTTCAACTTGATGTTCAATATGAGGTTATACACGGCAGGTCAAAATCTCTAACCCTGATCTTTTCATCAACTTTTTCATGGTAAGTGTAATGTAGGCCGTCCTTGGTTACGCTTCAAGGAAAAACTTAAATACAATTAAATTCGAACTTGCAAACCGAGCAAACTGGAGAAACAACTGCTACCGAGGTATAACTAACTTTGAAAAGAATCTTCTCAACCATCTGAGAGAATTAAGAATTAACACTAAATCTCGGGCTAATACATCAACCCATATGACGGTCAACCCTTCAGTATGACCCTCGTGTGCATTTGTTTGCAAATCACGTGCAGGATTGTTGTCTCATACAAAACATAAACATAGAAACTGAACTGAAAGACACTCATTTGTCGAAAACAACGAGAGAGTCCATCATATATATATATATATATATATATATATATATATATATATATATATATATATATATATATATATCGTAAGATAATGAAGGGTTTGGTAATTCGTGTGGATAATTCCAAAGAGGATGTAATCTAGAGAGCTCAATGTAACAACAGATCAAATATTAATTAAATAAAGAAAGAGACAACCTTAAGATTCCTTGACTATAATTTATTTCCCCAGAAAATATATTTTCCTGGTCCACCAGGTCACATCTCTAGTTATAAAGGTTTCTTTTATTTTTAATACAAGTTTTTGAGGGATAGTTTTAGATTGATATAAGGTGACAGAGAGTGTGGGAGAGGGAGGAACATAGAATGATCTAAATTAAAAATAGAAGGTAGGGGTAGGATTGTTTTTAAGCCATCTTTAATAATTTACCTTCAAGTGTACTCAGTCAAGAGTCTAGACAATTTGACCTTTTAAATAATTTTTAGACAGGAAAAGAAATGAAGAAAAAGAAGACAAATTGTAAAGCAGGGGAGGAGGAAAAGAGGAAGAAGAAAGAAGAAAGAGAGTTAAACAGGGGAGGGTGAGGAAGAAGGAAGTGTGTTATCATATGTAGGCAAATCACAGTGACACTTGAAAAACACACATCAATATAATTTATAGTTAACTCATAAACTATTAAAGATTATAAATAAAATATATTAATAATATCATTAATGATATTAGTATTAACCCTGGCAGCACCTCTGAGCGATTCAACATCTGCAGTGGGGCCAAACGGGGCTGCGTCCTCGTTCTCACTCTCTTCGGGATATTCTTCGCTCTGCTTCTGAAGCATGCATTGGCACATCAAGAGAAGGGATTTACATGCGTACGAGATCAGATGGCGAGCTGTTCAATCTCGCCCGCCTCAAAGCCAGGACCAAAGTATGTCAAGCCTTTGCCAGATTTTTTGTGAACTTCAGTCATTGATGCACCTTTTCCCCCAGGCCTGCAGAGACTTCGGGCTGACTATCAACCTGAAAAAGACAAACATCCTGAGACAAGGTACCGAAACACCACCAGCCATCACCATTGACGACTATGAGCTCGATGCGGTCCATTAGTTCACGTACCTTGTCTCCACCATCACTCACAGCCACACTTTAGACGCAGAATTTGACAAGAGAATCGGAAAGGCAGTCACGACCATTGCGCGCCTCACAACACGTGTATGGACCAATCCCAAGCTAACAGTGAAGACCAAGATGGCAGTGTAAAACTAAATGGCAGCGAGGCTTGTACCACGTATGCCAAATAAGAAAGATGAGAAGCATCCGTCGCATCCTGGAAATAGCTGCGGTAACTCAATGTCGTGAGGCGCGACATGAAAGCTGTGGACATCAACACGGAGTCCCGGGAGAGCCTGGCAGCCATACGATCCAAGTGAAGAGGAACCCTGACCAAACACCTCAAGACAGGGGAGAGAAGCTGACACAAGTCGCCATGGAAAGGCGGGCCCGCAGAAAGCAAAGTGACAGCTCCAACAGACCAGAGACAGAACGCATATGCGACCTCTACAACAGAGATTGTCACTCACGCATCGGCCTCTAAAGTCACAGACGTCGATGCTCCAGCCAAGTAGACAACTAGGATGATACCCATGGTCAACACTTACCGACGGATGCCTTATATATATATATATATATATACAGTGGACACATGGCCCAGTAGATAAAAACTTTGGTTAGATCCAGTGACTACCCCCAAAGACTTGTGAGTACAATAGCAGGCCACAGTAGTGTTGAACCAAAAACTTGGAGAGTTAAGTTAAAAACTGAAACATCTGGAGACGCATGGCAGGTGGAACTAGAACAATCTATCCAGGTGGACGAAATAAAGGGTTCGTTTCGAAATTCCAATTACATGAAGAAGGCCGGAATATGGCATTGAATATGAGGATAACAGTCCGAATAATGTAAATAACGTAACTAATCATAATACTTCATCTCATATATATATATATATATATTTGGAGGAATCGAGACTTTTCTCATACAGTCTCAGTCTTGAGAATGTCTGATGACAGGATACCCAAGATCCTAATGTACAGCCAGTTAGATTAGGGGTACAGGAATGTAGGACGCCCATGGCTAAGATACAAAGACAAGCTGAAGTGCAACTTGATAGCTGTCAATATACCTCATAACACCCTCGAACGCTTAGCCTTAGAGCGGGTAGAATGGAGATCAACGTGTTTTAGTGAACTGCTTGTCTGACTCCTCTTCAAGAAGCGAGAGAAAGATTTGAAAGGTCACCCAATCTAACAGTGATCTCATCCCACAATCCTCACACTTGCTCCATATGCGGCCTCCTTTGTAAATCACTAGCGGCTCTTAAGTGCCACTTAAGATTATGGCACAAAATTTCATAACTCAATTAAGTTATCAGATCCTCATACGTCGAAACTGACGGGAGTGTCCATTATTATTATTATTATTATTATTATTATTATTATTATTATTATTATTATTATTATTATATATTTATTTATATTTATTTAATTCCTTGAATTTTTAATTTTAAATATTGCCATGTATTAAAGCACATTGAATAAAATATGTATTGTATTTTAGGTTTAAAATTATATATAAAATGATTTAATCGTACTAGAGGGCCCTTTAAGATAGTTCTAAAGCATATACAAAAATATAATATAATATATATATATATATTTATAATATATATATCTTTCTATCCTCTCTCTCTCTATATATATATATGTATATATATATCCAGAGAGAGAGAGAGAGAGAGAGAGAGAGAGAGAGAGAGATGGAGGCATAGACAAAAGATAAATACATATAGATAGCAATAGATACAAAAATATAGATAGACATATATATATATATATATATATATATATATATATATATATATATATATATATATATATATATCTGTACGGGATTTCCAGGAGGATATATATTCAGGGAGAGCTCTATGTAAAAAGACATAGCAAAATCTTTATTAATTAAAGAATATCAAACACTTAAAATCCCATAGGTTTTTTATTTTATGACAGCTCTAAAAGACCTGCAAAGTCACAAATGAAATGGGAAAAAAACTACTCCGGGCTAAAATCAAGAAATATTGCTGTCTTATTTAGAGAGTGGTAAAAGACAGAGAGAAGCCAGGTGAAGCTCTATATAAAGGTAGCAGAGCATACTTTTTAGGACCTAGGATTTCATCTTCAGACTTAACTGTTTGTGTTGACCTTGTTTGATATACTGATTTCAGATTTAACATTAGTATATTATTTGAGGAAGGTGGAGGGGCCTAAAGTGTAGTTAATTCAGTGTGAGTTTGAAATAATCTTGTCTGGCCTGTCAACGGCTAAAATTCCATATACAGATAACAAATTATTTGTAAATAATATTAAAAAAGTGTTTGGTTAAGAATATTTTTAAAAATTTCGAAATTAGCGAAATTTTTTTCTTTAAATTAAATGTAAATTAGTATAAGCTTTTTGCATTAACGAAGAAATTTAAATTAAAAACCCTAAGAGATTTGAATGAAATGATTATTAATTATATTCAGAGAAACATATTTATAAAAGTTATATAGCTAACGTTCTGAACATAAAAGTTAAGATATATCCTAGATGCATTTATTAAAATTTAGCAGGGTATGAATGTACTTTAAACTAAGGTAAAGTTAAATCGGGGTTAATCCCCGAGTGTATATTTATTAAGTTTATCAGATTATTTAAAGAAGTATTCCAAACTAAAGGAGACCCATTTAACCAGATTACCACGTAGCATCCAATATGGTCAAAAAATGTATATATATACATATATTTTTTCTTCACCCATAATACATACACTGCAACAAAGAAAGTTATAATGGAAATATCATAAGTATAAAGAAGTAAACAACACAATAAATCTATAACATGCATGGTTAGCAATACTTTCTGTTAGCACTATATATTCGCATATTCACACACACACACATATACACACACATATATACTTAGTCTAAACATAAATTACAAATCAATAACACCATCAGTTTTCATCCATCCATATACACATATACACAAATACATATACGCATATACACATACATATATACATATGCCTACACATATATGCACATACATATATTTATATCTAAATACAATATTCTCACAAACGCACCTCTATGTATCAAGAAAACCAAAATATACCCATACACAAACAGACGCACACACATATATACACGTATCCACAGACATACATATTTTTCCAAATCCATATTCAGTTAACCATACATATTACAATATATATATATATATATATATATATATATATATATATATATATATATATATATATATATATATAGATAGATAGATAGATAGATAGAATTGACAGATAGATATAATTAGAGATAGACGGATTGATAGATCTATAGAGATGGAGAGATAGTTATAGATATAAATGGTATGACAGATAGAGATACATAGAAATAGCTAACTAGTGATAGACATGTAGTTATAGATAGCGATAGAGTTATACACAGACATGACAGAATTGAATAGACACCAAGATAAATTTTATTTCTGATTTCTTTTAATAACCAAGATAAATTAACTTAGATTATTTGATTAAAATTGCAGATAACAATACCACGAACCAAAGGAGCATCAGACCTATCCGAATTTCAGCGAGAACGTATCGTGGGCCAACATGAAGGTGGTCTTAGTCAAAGAAAAATATCTGAAAATCTTTCAATACCCCATTCTACTGTTAATAGAGTGATCGTACAATTCACCAGAGAGGGCAAGAAGTGCACAAAACCGGGCCCTCTGAAAGAACCATGCATCTTGTCGAAAGAAATGTTGAACAGGATCCACGTTGCAAGGCCTCTGACATAGTAACACAAGTTGATGTCAGTCCCAGAACAGCTGGTATCTTCACAAGCTGGGCTACTATGGCAGAGCTGCGAGAAGGAAACCACTTCTCCGTCCAGTCAATATCAAATGCAGAAAGAATTGGGCTCATGAGATGGTGGAGAGACCTGTGACCTTTTGGATCACTGTCATTTTCTCTGATGAGTCAAGATTCGCATTATTTTCCGACAGTGGAAGAGTATGGGTATGGAGACTCTGTAGTCAAGAGTTTGATTTAAAAAGACTGCAGCCAAAGGTGAAACATGGGGGCGTTTCAGTAATGCTATGGAGTGCAATTTGGAGTGATGGTCGCTCAGAGCTTGTGGAGTGTGAAGGAAACATTAATTCAACCAAATATGTTTCTATATTAAAGAAAGGGCTCCTTCCAATATTCTCAAGTAGTAGAATGAGTAAAGTTGACTCCCTATTTATGGAAGATGGCTCAAGCAACGCAACATTGGTTGAGACAAAATGGGATCAATAAACTTCCATCGCCAAGTCAGTCCCCGGATATTAACCCTATTGAACACCTTTGGGGCATATTAGATCGAAAACTCCGCAAAAAGAACAGGAAGCCATCTTCTAAGCCCGAACTTTTAGGATTATTGCGTGAAACATGGCAAGAAATCCCTCAAGATGATATTCGTGAACTCATCGCTAGCATGCCTAGAAGGGTCCTTGCATTAAAAAAAGCAAAAGGGATGTCAACCAAGTATTAGTTATTAAATTTATGACCTTTTATAATTACTTCATTTGTATAAATTACTTGTTTAATAAAATAAACGGTTTCTGTGAGCGTCTATTCAATTCTGTCATGTCTGTGTGTGTGTGTGTATATATATATATATATATATATATATATATATATATATATATATATATATATATAGCGAGAGAGAGAGAGAGATTGATAGATCGGGATAGATAGAGAAGTAGATAGATATAGATAGATATTGATAGAGACAGATATCGATAGACAGTTACATAGAGATAAAGTGATAAATATATATGTATGTATATATGTGTATATATATGTATATATTTATAGATATTTTACTTTATCAAAATATATCTATATACATTTTGATAGATATATCTTATCAGATATATGCTGTTAGATATAATTTGTCAGATAGACATATATATATAAAGATAGATATATAAATTGATAGATAGATATAGATATATAGATAACAAGATACATATACAATCAAGGAGACTTACACTGCAAAATGCGGATATAAGCTCTATCGCTCAACATCTAATGGAACTTTCATGCCTACTTTCATATGCTAGAGAAATATTAATTTACAATACGAGTATACTCCACCCTGAAAAAAACAAAAAACAAATACGTCATATTCTTTACATAAGAATAATACAACCAACACTAAATAAGGTTAGTTATGATTATAGCAACAATGTTTTAAAATGTCATCATTAGCAATGCTTTTAAAATACTGAAATTGAAATTATAAAAAATTACAATTGTATAAATTAAAGTTACCACCATTAGATAAAAACATGAAAAATCATAATTTATTTAATAGTTAATTTTTTAAATTAATTATAACAGAGCGCGTATCATGCGCATTTACAAAAAAAATCACAACTATGAATTACATTAATATTTTGTCTTAGCATTTCACCCCTGAAGATGATCTCGGATGATATTGAAAGTACTTGGGAAAATAAAACAAAAAGAAGAAATAACAAACTATGGAACTTTCCTTAATGAATTTAATATCATTTTTAAGATGTCGATTATAGCGGATTAAGCTAAAAAGAAATAGGCACATGTCCAGATGATTCAACCAATCAGAGGCTTGAATGAAGATAGGCTACATATTTTAAATTACATGATCCAGCAGCTCATCATAATACCAACACTTGGCAATTTAAATGTAACCTTGCCTACACAACGCTGCACTTCTCCTCTCCCTGTAGCATGAATCAAGTTGTATTGGGTTATATGGTACCACTATGAACTGAAGTAGTGGCTGAAGTGGATTCATGCCTTTCGAAAAATGTTTAATACAAAATGAATATATACTGCCACAACTGGAACTGAAAATCGGTTCAACAATTTCATTTTCTATATTCGATGTGCTTGTAGTTAGCGATTTCATTTTCAATTTCCTACCCAATTCTACAACTTCTTACAGGCTGAAAGATAGTTGATTAAACGAAGATAAAAGTTTAAGAAATATTGTCAGTTTGACTAGATCAATAGATATAATTGATTTAGAGAGTGAATTTACTGAGGGGAAAGTTGAATGAGCTTGTGAATAAAGTGAATTATAAAAATCACCAGTGAACGAAAGAACGAACGAAAATAAAGCCAGAAAAGAACATTTACTTTCTTCGGTTCTAATAATTTGTAGCGAAATCTGAATTGTCGCAGAGATTCGGTGATTTATAGCTGTGGCTTCTACCTAGCAAAACTAAATACGTTCAAAGATTTGCTAAAAATGTGCATATATAATAAAAATGCCCCGATCTTAGTCAAAAAACTTTTATCGTTAAAATTTTTGTTGTTATTAAGACAATATTTAATTCGAAAAGCTTTAATTGCTTTTATGAATAAAACATATTATGGACACCATTATCTTAAATCTTTTTTGAAAAATAGTAAAATTTTACAAGAATTGTTTTTTTTAAAATTTAATTAGAATAATTTATGAAGTTTTAAAATTTAAATATGAATAATTTATAAAGTTTTAAAATTTAAATATAAAGTACCTAATATTCAATAAAATATTAGATTATTTACAATATTTTCCTAATTTTTTAATATATGAAAAAGGCGCTCTTGTTACAGTCCAAGTAATTTTTACAGATATATTCCCCACAGAAAAAAATTCCAAGCCTAAGTTTATTGCGATAGTTTCCAACACCCCATAAAACAGCCAACTCCGTGTTTTAAAAATATGCCGTTCTAAAATATTTCAAACTAAAAGTAAGTAATATTTGTTTCAAATCATATTAATTAAACTTCAAATTAGCTAATTCTCCTCAAATAAAATTTCAGAAAAGTATATTTGATTTTTCAAAGATTTTTTTAATAAAGAGAATTACATTGTGCCGAGAGATTTATAAATATGGCTAAAATCAGCCATTTTAGCGATTTCAAAAAATAAACACATTCCAATCAATTTAAATTCGTTTGGAAATACAGTAAAGTATTTTGCTTATTGGAAATATTAAATTTAATCTATTATCTTGACATTAAATCTAAAAGAAAAGCTTCAAGAAAGATTTTTCATTAAAACAAATAATTTTAAACGTTAGGTATCGCTTTTCTTTGGAGGTAACGAATCAAAGCTCATACTGGATAACTCCTTTTCAGTGCATATTCTCTTAGGAATAGGCAATCCACAACTTACTTTTTTGTCGCTAAAGACTTGGTTTCATGTTTTAAAAGTCTTCGTACAAAACTAATGCAAGTGAAATTCGAACTTGGCTCACTTGCTTCTGCTTTGATAAACGCAACAACACCTCCTACAAATATTGTTTTGAATTTATGCTCAGCTCTCATCATAAATTTTGCGTTCCGACAAAGACCAGCGTTTCACTTCTGAAACTTGTCGTAAACAAGAATAATTGAAACAATTTTTAATGAAAATCATCCCATTTTCTCTTAAAAGAAATAATTCTGTTTGGGTTAAAAAAAATCGCTGTAATTGCACAAGCAAAAAACTGTTTCCAATACCCAGAAACAGATTGTTGAAATTTCAATGACTAGTAAAAATAAATTTATGAATATTAGACTTCTGGCTTAATTTGTGTTACTCGTCATCGTTATTAACTTTCGTTTGTATTCATTAACACCTTTCGACCAAATCATTTGATCGATTTGGTATCATAGCTGAAGTTAAAGGAAAACAACCTGACCATAACCTCCTAAAACACAGAGAGAAACAGAGGCCTGGCTCATTTAGCTCAGATGTTGATGATTTTAGGTAATTATTCGATATTTCAGCAGAGTTGATTACCTGTCATATTCAACAGCCTTATCTCAGAAAGCCTACTTGACTCTAGCAATCCCTGGCCAAATGACTGAAATAGCAATTTCCTATCAGTACAAGAAGTCAGTGTTGAAAATTGGATAGAAGACAGAATCTTTAATGCTGATTTTCAAAGTAGGCACTATCTCCCCACTTCGAGGAGCAACACAATCTTCCTCTCCCATTTCCACTTGTTCTATTAAGGCATGAAAAATAAATATAAAAAAATGACCAAAGGTTTGGCTTATTTAGCGAACAGATGTTTTTTCATCCAATTATTCCGAAATTGTTTCACAGCTGGTTCGTTTGATCCTCACTAAGTGTCACATTATTGTGAACCTCTTCAAGACTAAGTTACACTGAGTAAGTAATATTTCCGTCAATTGAGTCATTGGTCAAATCTGAAACGCTTGGATTCACAAATGAGCTCATCTCTGATAACTAACACGACGAACTGAGTTCAAACTATTAACATCTGTATAATACTTATTTTTCGGTCATCGATTATCGGAAAAGCGTGTCTCTACTCGGTTGAGCTGTCACTATTAGTGATCATGATTTTCCAAACATGACACAGAGAGAAAAATGATAAAGTTGGTAATGCACAAGTCTCCCCAAATTTAATCCAAATAATAAATTGAATATATCAGTATATGAATACTACTTTTCAAATTACGATATTCTAGGTAAACAGATTTCAGCATCCCTTGAAAATTGGCGTAATATAATCTTTTTCTCACTATTTGTTCTTGTTTCGTGGAATTCGGATTATCATCTTCTATATAAATAAAGCACATTGTACGTGTGTGCGTTCGTCCGTCCGTTTTTTGATCTTGAATCATAAACAACCTGAAGTAACAGGTAGTAACTCCTGTAGTTACACGAGATTAAAAATTAAATAAATAAATAATTTAAAGTTAAATTTAAATATCGATCAGAGTGAAAGATTTAAATTTTTATTTATTAAAGGTTTAATTTTAATTTCGCTTTTCGTCGCAATTGTCTAATTAAAGCGTAATTAAAACTGAAGCGGGCACAGTACGTTGCTCATGGCTTTTTTCTAGCACGCATATTCGAAATATTACCTAGTTCGGATTCCCTCAGTTTTTGAAGAGTGAATTTATGTGAAGGTATCATAAAGAATGATGATTTTAAAAGAAAAGAAAAGTTGCGCGTAAAATAAATGTAAACAAATTACGGAGATCGGTTGCATATACGAAGAAAGATTCTGCCGAATTAAGGTGTCGAATAAAGGTAAACTAATTTTATTATTTCTAAATGTTTATAGCTTTTACGTACATAGGACGCTGAAGATAAAAGGCTGAAGGCCGAATAACCCTCTGCAGGAGCCAGCCTAAAGTCCGACCATAGGGCGGCTTCTAGGCTAGTAGTAAATATAGACACGATAAATGAATATACCGTTTGATTTTATAATTAAATCTTCTCCACTTGTACTCGTTCAGGTTAATCAGAATCTCAGATGCTTACAGAATTTTAAGACTTGGAAGGTCAGTGCAACACAATCTTATCCGATGTTATCTTTGTGTTGGATTCCCTAAAGTTTTTAAGAGTGAATTTAAAAGTGATCATAATAAGTTACCGGAGAAGAAGCGATTGGATACCAGACATTTTGGCTTAAGGAAATAAAAAAATGTTAAAAGCTAATCAGAAAACTTCAATTCACTAAATTTATTATTTTCTTTGTTAAAGATGCCGATTAATTTATTATACATAAATCATTATTTACTACTTTTCGTTCATATTTCCTTCGCCGTCAAATATAAATAAAATACATTCATTTAGAATGTTAAAAATATGAAAAAAAAGCAAAAAAACAAACAAAACACTTGTGTCAGTGTACATGTTGCAAACACAAGCTGTAACCTGTTGACAGAAACAGTTGCAGCATCAACAGTTTGACATAAATAAGATTTACTTGATGAACTGTCGTTATTAGCTGTGTTTCGTTGTTTAGTTCTTTTAGTTTTATAATTAAATAATAATTTTTCTAGTGTCTCAACATTTTAATTAGAAAATATTTAGAATAAAACAGTTTTTTTTAAATAAAATATGTATTATCACCAAAAAGTTAGTTGCCTTAGACCAGACCTAAAATTCACCCATCTCATTAAATTTTGATGAGGAGATTGCATAAAAGAACACCGTATTAATCAGGTAAATTTAATATGTGAAAACGTAAGTAATAAACAGTTCTTTTTTTTATAAGGATATCTTTTAGGAAGAAATGGCTGAATTAAATCATAAACAATCAGTTAGACAGGTCCCCTTGGTCGTCATGATAATGCTGACCCCTGTAAGTCAGTTTCTTCTGGCTTGTAATAAAGTTTCCTAATCCGTTTCCTTCAACCAACAGAGTCGTGTAACTATTTACATTGTTCGGGCTATCTTTATTGTCACATTTACGACGTTTCGGCTGTTGTACGCTCCGGCCTTCTTCAGGTGATATATGAACTGAACCCTTTATTTCATCCACCGGGGTAGATTTTTCTAGTTTCACGTACCAACGTATATCACCTGAAGAAGACCTGAGCGTACAACGGCCTAAACGTTGATGAATATGACAGTAAAGATGAGGACAAAAGTCCGAACAATATAAATAGTTACAATACCTCATCTCAGAAATATAGACAGAGAGAGTTGCGTAAGTCAACCAATCGAAAAACACGTGTCTCCTGTTCGCTACAGCAGTCGCAGCCTTTTCTCTGTCGCTTCTTCAAGCACTTTTTATAGATTGAATGACAGTTAAAGTTTGTCTATGTTAAAAGAGATTCTCGCAAGTCAGCTCCGAGATCTATCTGTTTTATACATACGACTCCTGAAGCCGCCATTTTCTTTTTGAGAATATTTTACATGCTAGACACGTCCGAATCCGTTTTCATCTCAGAGGCAAGCCATTTTCTCTAGTATTAGACGCAAATGATATTAATCAGGGAATCGAACACACTAGGAATTAAAGTTTTACCTTATCCACCCTATTTTTCAAATATATACTTATTAATGGCAAAGTGCGTATGGCGCCAAGGTTAAAATTGTGACGAATGGAATCAACGAACCGAGTTGGCTGTAATATGTTTGTGATTTCTTGACATGAAAGCTCTTGGGAGAATCATTAGTGTACCCCTTCTTTTCTCAATTGTGGGTGCTTTCATCTTGGTTGGCATCCGCTTGAATAGATGAATAACTGATTCCAAACCATAGAAGGGTTCTTCCTTTTTATAGGCAGCCAGTAACAGAGGGTGAACTACACGGCCTGACACGTAGAGGGCCCTGGTCACGAGGCGGTTGATCTGCACAACATTTCCTATCTAAGTCAAACGCAAGTCATCACTTCAAATAAAGTCATGGTCATCTTCGACCACTAAAAGACGAACACAGTACTGACGAGCAGTATGCCTTTTCTTAACTCGACAACGGCAAAAGAAGCTTTAAATGACCATCGCATTAATTGCAGACATTCTGATTTGGGTATAACAGTCGGGCGATCGTGAAGAATAAGATCGCTACACCAAACGAAGCAACCAAAAGGATATTTAATAAGCACAAGGCCACAAGCATGGAGCATCCAGTGACGATCGAACTTATTTTTTTCGCAAGTGGTTCCCTAACCATTATTCCATGATGAAACTTTTGATATTTACTATTTTTACCTTGATAAGATCAAACGTAGTAATGGTTTTCAAAAATAACTTGCAAATCATTGTTTCACGTTTAGGCGTCCAACAACAATACTGTCTTGTATTTAAACCACCAAATTGGAGTTTTAAAACTGCTTTTATGTTAGGATAGAATGATATTTCTATATTTCAAACCTGATACATCTTGTAATTTTTGAGAGGAGAGAATAAAGAAAGCTACGTTTTTGTTAATAGTGGAATTGTTCTTTCTTCATTGGCTGTTCATGTACGCCGTGATATCACAGGTAGGATTTATGAAAACAAACACGCCCAAACTTTCATTACTTCATGATAATTGACAGTGACACAAATTCTCTCATTTGCTTAAAACTGAAATAATAAAGGTTGTATTTTTGCGTCAACTACATTTAAATTTACTCAAGCAAGGTTTCGATTTTTCTCGCTGACTGTATTATTAATCCATTCCCTTTTTTAATCGGTGTCACCTCATGCAAGGCAGTGAATCTACTAAGACACAAGGTGTTACAGGTTGTGGAAGAATTAGGAACAGAAACATTAATAATGAGCGGAAAGAGAAAAAAGTAATCAGGAGGACAATAGATATCGATTGACATTGCATTTAAATTTTCGTTGATTAAAGTTGGTTGGAAAGCATGGAACCGGAAGGGATTTCCACAAGCGAGAAGTGCGAGAATAAAAACTGTTAACATAGAACTTACGTTTACATCTAGCCAGATTAACTGTATATTTATCTTGACGCCAGTCTAGTACTGCGTTTAAATTAAAAAATGTCTAGGTACCATAGAGAATAGCTCATCCGAACAATTACCATGAAAGTATTTATAGAAAAAACACAGAGAGGCAACCTTACGGCGGTTGGAAAGTGATTGAGGCTGAGCCGCTAAATCAGGACCAATAATATTGCTGATTCTTTATCAAGGAACTCAAGATAAATAGCAGGGGCACCGGATCATATGTAGCAGCAATAGTCTAAGCATGGACGAATGGTAGACTTACAGATATGTAAGATAGATTCCAGAGAGAAAAAGAGTCTCTCCCGACACAATGATCCACCTTTCTTAGCAGATGAACAATCAATGGATTCAATATGGTCTTTCTACTTCATGTCAGCAAAGATGTGAGCCCGAGAAGTTGATTAATGGAGAGTAGTTTAGTTGTGGAGGCGTTAAAATTAACAAGCCATCTTTTGCCCACCGACGGACCTGAGGCCGTTTTCTATTCGGTTTTTCAGATTTGTTGCACTTAAAAAGTAAATATTTCTGGCGTTATGGAAATATTGAGTAATTTTCATTCTAAAATTTGTTGTAGCAAATTTCGACCCTAAATCTGCATTGAAAATGGAATTCATGAGGATGAAAAAGATTAAGGATTACTGACATGAAGGGGACACAAACATCCACGCAAATGAAATATGCGTGTATCTATAATGATTTTACTATATAGAGCATGGCACATTTATTATAGAAATGCACTGTAAGTTATTTTAATACAGACATGTAGTGTAAATCATTTACTATAGAAATTTATTACTAATCAGGAATAAATCTACCAGAAAAAACGTATTACTGACAGAACAAAGAATCCTTTCAGTTAAGTGAGAATTAAAACTAACACCAGCACCATGTCATTTATAAATTTATGGAATTATGAACTAGCTTATTGTGAGAGGAATTCTACTAATAAAATGCTGCATATGACACTTTGATGTGGGAAACGGCCAACGACTATTTTCATTAGCATATTTTGCACCCCTTGTAGCGCAATGAAAGGAATGGCCTTAACATACATTTCCCTATTCTGTAAGTGTTGATTAACATTGTCTTGCCGATTATAACCGTTTAAATTAATCCGACTCAGTTGCATCATCTAATCATCATCGGTTCAACAATTTCGTAAGCTTTACATAACTGATAAGTTAGCATCAACGTGGTTTCGTCGATTCTAGAGATAAGAATTATGTATATATCTTTACTTATTCTCGAAATCATATAAGTTTTCCGTTTCTCACTTTAAAATTCTTTCAATTTTGAAAGCAAAACGCGTCTTCGATTGGAAACTATCGATAGTAGTTTTCAGGAATCAGCGAAACCCAAGCTGAACGGAAATAGATTTCATTTTTATTATTCCATGTTTCTACGAAGCTGGAGTTCCAGTGTTTCTCGTGACACACTACTTGGAGATTTTGTTCCGATTTTGACAATTAATGGAATATTGGAATAAATGCATTTTTGAATACAGCAGAAAATGCCAAATTGTGTGACAGTTATGTATTCTCAAATATACTCTCCACAGAAATGAAATTCATGACTCCCAAGAAAATGTTAATATAATTAATATAACCAGTAGTAAATAAGTCAACTCGTTTTTTATATAATACTGATAAGACATTTTTGTCCCATCCCTATAAAACTTACTTTGTATTTTAAACCCTTTGAATCTAGAGTAATATCTTATTGAAGGTTTCATGAACCCATTAAATGATAATACTAAAAGAAATTGCTTCGAAAGAAGATATTTAAACTTGGTGTACATAATTCTTTTGAAATGATTTTCAATTTTGAGTAAATGATAATTCTCTACACACTTCCAAGACGAGAAATTAAATGAAGTATTTTTGCACACAGAACCGAAACAGCACATTTTAGAACCAAAGCAAAACGAATGACAAATGCGATATCTTTTCGGAAAATTTCTAGTTATTTAACATGAAGGAAAAACTATTCTACTTTGAGCAATAGTGATTTGGTCCCTTCAACCCCCACCGCACTGGATTTTCACACACTTCTCTTCTACTTTTAAATACAGTCGGTAAATTCTTCTTTCAGGGTTGCCATCATTTGCCTCGTCACGTTATCCTTGATTCTATTTAAGAATTGAAAACACTTTCCTTTCAGCAATGATTTTAGCTTTGAGAAAGTTGTAAGAAGACCTACATGAGTCGTAGTGGAGGCTGGACTCTGATGTATGATGTTTTGACAAATTCACTGCAGAAGACGTGAACGATGATCGTTCAAAATACTTTCCGGACATTAGGTATATTTTCATACAATTTGCTTGTTGAAGGTTTTCTAGAATCTGGAAACGTCAGTGTCAAACATTGGCCTTTCACCGAATGATTCCGGAAAGCAAATAATTTTTAATTATTCGAACTTTATACACATTCGCTGATCTACTCGTTCAGTCATTGTGTTCACACCTTAAAGTCGCACTTCTAATTAACTAAACCCACGGAAATGTGGTTTGTTACGCATCCGCAGTGAGGCACCCTATTATTGGTTACCAAATAAAAAGAAGGCGCTGTCCAACCGGTACTCGACATATTCAAAATTACGAGATAGACTGAAGTGGTGATGAGCATCAGTTTCCGAAACATTGCCTCGAATGATCCTTAACCAACCCAGCGTCAATAAAAAACAAAACGAAAAAAAACATGACTTTCAGTTAGGCTAGTCAGTCATTTAAACGTTCCCTGAAGCGTCTTGGCAGAGGACAATAAGTGCAACATTGAGATCCGTAGGCGTATTGGGATGGCCAAGGTCACGTTCCAAAAGCTGGGCAGAGTACTGCGAGACAGGAGGATATCTTTGGTAACAAAGAAAAGAATACTGAACTGTTACGTGACATCTGCCCCTTTTTTACGCCAGCGAATTTTGGAGGATTTCGTCAAAGATGAAGAGACTCGAGGCGGCGGAGATGTGGTCTGCAGAAGAATGCTAAGGATATCATGGACATGCAATCTCTCTAAGATCTCATCGTTCCTCACACTCTCGTGAGCAACGATGAGATCTTAGAGAGGTTGCAAACAAGGCTTATACATAATATCAGGAAGAGGCAGCTGAAGTTTCTGGGACGCCTAATGAGGAAGGAGGACCTGGAGAATTTGATACTCATGGGTCGAATAGAGGGAAAGAGAGACAAGGGAAAACAACGCGTGACATACCTGGCGGACTTAAGCAAGTGGGTGACAGAATGTGGTCTGGGGGAGGAAGCAGAGGGAACGAACTTGTTGAGAGCTGCAAAGGATAGAGGGAGGCGGAGAGCTATGATCGTCTACGCCCTGAAAGGACAGGGCACATAAAAAGAAAATACCGTAAGATACTTTTTCAAAGTACTCACATTTTTCAGTTCGCTGCTAATGCTACCCACAACTCAGTTCTTTAATACTTCGAATACTTTTGAAGTCAGCTTTAGTGAGAACACTTCTAGAGTAATTCAAATTTTTTCATAATTGTACTAGTCATTTCAGCAGACTGTAACACAAGTAATAATATTCCTTCCTGAAATACATCACTGCAACAGACACTCATTTTTTTCCAAATGTTAACTCAAAATAGCTCTTATCTTACATGCGAATTTGAAGTGTTTAGTAGGCTAAGGTTTACCCATAGCCTATTAGTAATTGTACCAAGACTAATTATATTAAATACTGCCATCGAATATGATATCCCGTCTTGTTAATTTTATAAAAATAAATAGCCATTTTTAATATATATATATATATATATATATATATATATATATATATATATATAAAGGGGGGAGAGAGAGAGAGAGCCTGAAAATACACAAGAAATGCTTTAGGAATCAACTAGTGCCATAATACCGCTGACGGCATTGATTGGTTCAATAAAATAATTAAGAAAAGCGAATGCTCTTTCCTCCAATTCGATATTTACAATTTCAACGCATCCCTCACCGAGAAAATGTTAATGGTAAAACTGGCCAACATTTACTGCTCCATAAACAAACCGGGTATTAACATTATTAAACAGGCCTAGAAACCCATTCTGTTCCGTGAAGTTTCCCTGTGAACCAATTGCAGCATTCCTGACTTTAGTATTGCCATGAGTGCGTTTGAGTCAGCGGAAGCTTCCAAGTTAGTTGGCATACTATGCCGACTTAGATTTATTTTCGATATTAAAAACACCGACTTCTGTAGGGAAAACGGAATTATACTTCTACACAAATCAAGTGCATGAAAAGCTGACAGTCTAAGAAAAAAGCCTAATTAAGTTCTTCAAAGACCACGGTATGAGCATTACCACCGACACCAATGTTAAAATAATCAATTTCCTGGATTTGACCTATCCAATGGGCTTCATAAACCATATAATAAAGATTTATACAACCATAGATACATTAGCAAAGAATTCAACCGCCATCCTAGAATACTGAATAATTTACATAAATCGGTCCAATTTAGGCTGTCCACAAACCCTAGCAATAAGGATATTTTGACAAACATAAAGGCAAATACGTAGAAGCTCTAGAACATAGTAACTATAAAATTAGCCTCGAATTCTTAGTCAATAGCAATAAGGACGCCAACAAACCTAAACGTCGTAAAAGCAATATTATGTTTTAATCCGTCCTTCAACAAAAACATCAAAACTAATATGGAAATTAAAAAAATTAATCTATAAGCACTTCAGTCATTCCCCAACACTAAATAAGATTTTCAACAAAAACAACGTCAAAATTAGCTACAGTTGTGCTAAAAAAACACCTACCAGTATATAGCAGAGCACAACTGTTCCATTCTAAAAAAACACTTCAACAACCTTCAAAACATCAACATCCCCGCAACTAATAACTGCAACTGCAGAAAAAAAATAACCCCTGACCATTAAACCGCAAATGAATAACCAAATCGTTACTTTATAAAGCTGAAATCAAATATGACGACGTGGTCAAGTTTTATGTGGTCTCTACGGAAAACCATTGGAAATCGTGCTTCTACCATCACCAAATGACATTAGGCAATATCAAATATAGTAACTGCCCTCACTAATTTTTTTCTGGAAACTGAAAAGCGAGAATAAAAACCTAATTACCACTTAGCAATCAGTAATGAAAGCTAAACTCTCCAGTGGGAAAGGCAACAGTTGTAACGTAAGTCTTTCTGAAAAATTAATAATCCTGAAAAATATAAACAATTCTAATTCCTTAAATAAAAGAATTAAGTTAATGAGCACCTGCCTACCTTGAACTAAATTTCTACACAACCACGTTGACCCAGATTAATATAGTCTAGCCGGACCCAGGATTTGACATATACTAATATTGATATTATTTATATTTATTTTTCTAAAATCAGCATTGCAATGACCTGACATTAACGATGATTTTCGGATGCATCTCGGTCGATAACATTTCCAGTACCTATTTTATCTCAGCGAGCATGTGTAAGATTTCCACCACTATTTGTTTTGATAATGAATTTAGTTAAACCATTTCCGCTGAAAAACAAAAACAAAACAACAACTTTGGCCAAATAAATAAATAGATAAACACTGACATCCGATTTTTTAGGCCAATGAAACTCTTTAGTTTGCTTGCTAGAAAAATATATCTTGTTTTGTTTTTCTATGCGCAGAATATTGAAAAATGTAAGTTTCAAATTATCAGATTGATACGAAAGTTCCCTCAAATATTTTCAAACATTTATTCATATGAATTCATAGAATCATTATTCAGCCGTCAAATGACTCTCCTGGATTTCTATGGTTTTACGTCACTTCTCAGTTGTGTATGAATGAATGACCGAAAGAATAAGATTTTTTTTAAAAAAAGAAATTCTTTAAATGTTCCAATAATTTCAACATGGAAGCACCGACTAGAAATGGAATATTGTTTGCAGCAAAACAAGATGTTAAAAACAAGATCTCAATTCCCAGATCTTTTGCTACGCTTCATTTTAAAAGAAAATAAAGGGCGTTGCTTTACGACTGAGGCCTCGAAAAAACGAATTTTAATCAAATTGCAACACCTAACAATGTGTAAATGCATATGTTATACAGATGGATTGCAATAAACCCATCTACATATCAATACATATACAAATTCCAAAATAAGGGATCTACCAGTATTATTTAATACAATAAATATTTTCCGTGAGCCTTTTTTCTTGAAGTGGGTGTGCGGAAGGTGTAATTGATGGCGGCTCAGAATGAAAAATCAAAAAGATGAGTTCATTATATTCTTGGAAAGAATATGAATCCATCTCTTCCCATAACTATGGGTTAAACATTAGGACCATGAACTCACTCTACTGTTTTAAAAAATGCTTCCAGTTTTCACTTGCTCCAAGAATGTTGATTCAAAATTGTTACTAGCAAGCAATTTTTAATTTTAGTTTACTTATTTTTAAAACTCGAAATAAACAAATACTGGAGACTAAAATGAAATTTTCTTCTAGTTTTTATCTCTTCTCAAAAATACACCATTTACATAATTACTGTGGCATTGTATTCGAAAGAATACTTAACAAATATGCATTTATTTTTCCGTTTCCGTATATAAATTCTTTTAAGAAAAAGGTAAATTTGACCAATTTATATTGTAGTGTTCGTGGCTGCACAATTCTATTTTTTTCATTGGACTGCTTCCGGTCTTCCGTACATTTGAATTACAGCCGTTTTATGGTCACAAAAGCCATGTAAAATTGGATTTTTAATATACTGGTGGTTCGTTGATTGTAATAAGCTTTACAATTTATAATCTGTAACGATAGATATACATAATAGCACTAAACTCTACACCATTTTCCCTAATTTTAGAATATTTAACAACTTTAATGTAAAAATAATAAAATAATTTAAGAAATAACAAATAATTGTTTTAAAAATTCATTTTTTATCGAAAAAGTTTTTGCTTTCAGACAATATTACCCATATTCATAAAAACAACTAAAAGCAACTAAAAGCATTTGAAATTAAATAATATCTTTCTTTTATTGAGTTTGTATGTTACAATCCAGAGCCGATTTTCAGGTAGAGGTGGTCCGATTAAAAAAACATGATTTGCTTTCCCCAAAGGCTTGTGCTTTTAACTAATATAATCACTAAATTGTACGGTAATGAATTTCTAGAGTTTTCACAAAATTAGTTATAATAAATAAAAAATATGTTTTTATATTTATTACCCACCTCGGGTAATAAATATAAAAAAAATATTTTTCCCATGATTTTAAAAAAGGAAAACATATTTATAATAATTTCCATCGTTTATGAATAGTTTCTGAAAGTTTCATTAAAATTTAACAATTATTTTTATTTTTGCAAGATTTTCCAAATTAATGTCTGTCATAAAAAATGCTATAGTTATTTAATACTTCCGCTGGCACAAAGAAAAACAAGATTTCTAATCAAAAGTTAGAATGTTCTAAAAAGAAGGAAAACTTTTAAAAAATAATTAAAAATACTTTGTTCTTTCCTTTTAATAATAACAAACATTTTGACTATAAAATTTTGTTCTCATCAAGTTTAAGGTCTTTTTCATTATGCTATGCTCTTTCTTTAGCAATCTCATGGAGGATCCTAGTTTTAATTAATTGAAAAGTACATAACTACTAGTCTAATAAAAAAAACTTCTGTAGGTTTAAAAAATTAATGTGAATATTAGTTTACAACGTAAATTAACAATATATTTCTACAAATAAAACAAAAACAAATAGTACTTTAACTTATACTGTAGTTTTAATTTCAGTAAACAACATTAGACTAATTTCAGAAAAATTCAAATTATTAAAATTCTTTTTAATGATATAATTTTTATGAAAATTGATTAGTCTGATGTATGGGAATGAATTCATTGTTTATCTGTTGCATATTGAAGATCCCAATGGCGCTTGGTTGAAAAGATATTCGTATATTTAAGATGAATTGTGAACAGAATAGAATAAATACTGCAACCATACTTTTCCTGTTCACGTTTAGCAAATAGAATGATTATGTGAAATGAAATCAACATCTTTCATTATGGGAAGAGGAAACCTTTTCTAGCCTCCATCACATCCACCGAATTGCTCTTATATTTCCAATGTCCATTCATTGATCAATGCAGCCGACAAAGGAAGAAAGCAAAAAAGAATCAATTACATTACCAAACTTTATATCTAATTCTGGTTGAAAAAGAAAGGAATATGAAACTTTAACACACAGCATTCCTTTTTGAAAATCTGCAATGTGTAGAACTTGCTATGCGCAGTCGATTAGAAAATGAAGACAACCGCACACACACACAAATTTTCTGATATATCAGTTAATTGCATAAGTAATGTCTGAAATTACAAAACGCCTAAATGATAAAAATACACGAAAGTAAGTATTTGTATTGTTTAAAAAATTATAGAATGAATACCGTATATTTCGAGTATTAGGCGACTTTTAAATCTTAAAAATTACTCCCCAAAATAGGGAGTCGTCTAATACCGCAGTTACAAAACATTAACCTTAAATCGTGTAGTGTATCGGCAAGAAAGGCAATAAATCTACTAAGATGCAAGGGTTTACTGAGTGTGAAAGAATTTGAGAAAGAGAAAAACATTATTAAGGAGAAAGAACAATAAAATAACAGGAATTGAGAAAGCAGAAGTTGGCTGGGAAGCTTATTTATAATTTTGATTGAAAAGTACCAAAAGGTTCTCACGTCGAAAACCAATACAAATATTCACTGACTACAAAATGTGCTTTGAGATTAGCACCCCCCAACTTCTCTCACTCTATATACTCACATAATAGTCTATCAAATATATGCAATCAATTTTGAGTTATTTTTTATTTTCTTGGACGGGTAACAAATTCCTGCAAGCTTGAAGAGTTAACGTGTCTATAAGTTTTGGAACCCTTTTTATTCTTACACCGTAAGCTCTCATCGCAGAAGACTTGTTGTTTAATATAATTAATTTATTCACCTACAAACCCACACTACAGTAGCAACAGTCTGTGAGAATGTTTTGTTGAGTACGATTCGTTGGCTTGTCATGCCAAATTTTGTTAAGTGTAGTACACTCAATAATCATGGAAATTTCTGTTATATTTCGAGGGATTTGGACAGTGTATGCGAACTGGATTTAGTACAACTTTTTGCCACTACATTTTGTGAGACAGTAGGCAGATAGTAGCCGGGGAAACTACTTCGAATGAGACAGTCAAAATGTGTATTAGAGTAAAGAATTATTTTTCATTGTTGCACAACGTATATAAATCGCTAACCAAATTTACGGGAAATTTAAATATGGCAAAAAGAACTTAATCTGAGTTTCTATAGCCCCTTTTGAAGTAGTCCCCAAGCAAATTGTAATCCCACTTTTTTATTACATACTTTTGGTTTTTAGGTGACATCCAGTCGACAGAGAAGATTTATGTCCGAAAGTTAAGATGTAACATTATATATATATATATATATATATATATATATATATATATATATATATATATATATATATATATATATATATATATATATATATATATATATATATATATATATATATAGATG
Source organism: Acanthosepion esculentum (assembly GCA_964036315.1). NCBI lineage: Eukaryota > Metazoa > Mollusca > Cephalopoda > Sepiida > Sepiidae > Acanthosepion > Acanthosepion esculentum. The sequence goes on from OZ038513.1 coordinate 21,208,398, forward strand.
TATGTATTTGAAGAGATATAGTTTTAAGGTGTGCTATATTTATGAGATAAAGTGCTCAATATTGAAGATAGATCGTATGTAAATATAAAAGTGAACATTGAAGTCAACACTCAGAGGCGACAGGCTGTTTCATGCTAGACGCAATCGTCATAGAACAGTCTGTCGCCTCTGAGAGTTAACTTCAATGTTCACTTATATATATATATATATATATATATATATATATATATATATATATATATATATATATATATATCTCAAGATTTCAGAATATCGAATTGTAACTCAATGTTGGTTTAATATGAAGATGTGTATCGCGCGCCCTTAGCCACATTTTGCCAACATATGATTTTTTTTATTTTGCTTTGTTTGTCAGGCACACTCGCAATTTCTTTTAGCTTTTATTTTCAACAGACGGAAGAAACTCTTCTAACCACTGCATGTGCCTTTAGCTAGGAGAAAATTTTTTTAGAACAAATAGCGTCTTATTCAACAAAAAGAAAATAAGATTTTACTTTTGCTGAGTTGGATATAACTTTTCCGTTAAGGTTTATCTGTGGATTTTTGAGTTATAAACTGCGTCATTATGAATGTTTTATTTCTATTCCTGATTTTATTTCGTCATTTTTGAAACATTTACATATAACGCTGAGGCAGAGACAAACACGAAATGCTACCTAAATATTCGGAGATTTTAAACAAGTGAAATATAGATTTTGCCGCCGTTCTTTGTGAGAATGTTGCATACGCAGCCAAATAGGTAATTTTGAAGTAAAACATATTCAAGAAAGGGATATGACCACAGCATATCATAGTGTTCAAAAGAACAGGTAAATGGAGCACGTGGTGGAATAAAGTGTAAAAGGCATAATTTAGTCACATAATTTAAGTATATTTCAGCATTTTGTGTTATGATAACGTTATGCACGAATTACTACTCAAGCGAAATTCTTATTTCATCAATTAATTGTGAAAAATCCCAGGAAATTAATTCGAAGACCTCCATCTCTGGGGTATTTTTTCAGTTTAACGGCACATATATCAATACATCTATAGCCTAATGATGAAAAGTATTTATTCATACAGTAATTGTTTTTTAACAATATACTTGTCGATGCACCCAGTCCAACATTTCACACAGATCGAACATTATACATTAAAAAACTAAAAACATCAGCTAATAATTACATGTCAGTTAACAAGATCGTTCTGCTATCTGTAAGGGGATAATCGACTTGTTTGGCCCACATCCCTCAGCAGCCAGTGGAGAGCCACTGCAGGGCTTGAAATTTCCTTGCTCTCAGATTGCCATTAATTTGACTGACCCATCTTTTGACTGTTTCCATAAATATTTACTAACCACCAGTGAAAGTTTGCAGCACTTTTCTTTTGCCTAAAACAGATATACTAGGACACGTACTTTTGCTTTCTACGTGTGTCCAGGGAGCAGCCATTTTGAAGAAGACATGGGTAGGAAAATGGAAGGTCACATCAGAATTTTCCCTCTGTCTTCTAGATACTTTATAGTTTATAGCTAAAAATAATCCTAGGCATTCTGATCTTTAAAATTAAATTATAATATACATTAATTTTTGAATTACATATTAATAAGATTCCTCTTTCTGTGTTTGTGGCCAATGTATTAGTTTGTGTCGGAACGCTGGATGAAGAAATGGATTAAGTTCATGCCCAGAAAAGGAACAATTAAGACTAAATCGTTATTTAGAGCCACAAGGTCATATCACTGGCATGTAACGATGTACACTCTGATCAAAGGGTCTTCATTGTGGTTAGCACCTTGTAACCTATTATTAGGTGCAGACGAGAAAGGCGCTGAAGAACCGAATGTAACAGCCAACCAAACTATCAAAATATTACATCACACTATCATACACTCTCAAACCATAAAGTTTATCCAGTGGAAACACTCAGTTTTTTTTAGGTATTTTGTATAAACCTAAAATCAACCGTTTCTACCCTCATAAGAAAGAAGTCTTCAAATAAAACGGAGACAAGTGAATTAGGTTTATTATGAAAGTATCCATGTAATATAAACAAAGAAAAAATAGAAATATCCTACCGAGGGTATTATCACCTTCAAAATGAACTTTGGGGTCTTACTTCTCGAGATTTCTATCAGCTGTTTCATGGCATTCATTTTAATTTTAATCTTGTCCGTGGCGATTTTAGCTTTGGAAAGATATGTCCCAAGGAATCAAATTCGGAATGTATGGAGGTTGGCAGACATGGGTTTAGCGATGTTTTGTCAAAAGAGTTGCGATTGCCACACAGTAGTCAAGCTCACTCAGTATTGTATACTTGCGTACTAAAGTACACTAAATTGTTATATCAAGGTTGTGCAAAGACAAAATGGCGTTGTTATAGGTTTCTCGTATGGATCTGAACAGAAAAAAATGTGAAAATAATACAACATTGAATTTTTATTTTCTTTTTCATTTTTAAATTTGACATGAAATTTGTATGGTGAATAAATAAACTTAAATTGGTTGAAAGGATGAATGCAGAGGAAACTAAAAGAAGGAAGAAAAAAGGTTTCTAAAAGGAGGTGGGAAGGAATTTGAACAAGACCAGAAACTTATCATTATTGAATCATTTTGAGAACCATTTGCTGTTGATTGTGAAAATGACGGAGCTTCTCTTGCCATTCCAGATCAACTAATGAATAGTTTGTTAATCACTTCAGGATATTAGATGGGTGGAGGAAACGAGAAATATTCTGCCATCACCATCTTCGCTACTTCTTTGGTATGAAAATCATTTTCTAACCTAATATGGGGTTCTTCATAAAATTGGATTAAGTTTATGTTAATATAAAAATATTATTTAAAAAAAAATAGAAGAAATGAAAATAAAATTCATCCGGGAAAAATATTTGTTTATGTGAAATAAATGTTGATTGTCTGAAATAATTCCATATTTCGTACCTGGATTTGTTCTAGTCTAGGTAAAAAAACAAAAGTACAAATTATTATTTTCGAGGCAAGCATGCCTTTCCAACATAGATTATTGGTATAGCAAAATATTCTTATTTTATTTACCGCCCTCATCGAGCATATACCGTATTAATCTAAACTTAGTAAAGATGAAATTCAACTCTAATTTTTTAAAAGTAGCAAGGAATTCGACATTATACAAATGCTATTTTCATTTCGTTACATTCTATTATAAATCTACGTGAGTTAATCATGGATATCTATCACAGCCAATCTATTGCTTCATTTTTGCCAATCTATAAATCTATCCATGTTCTCGTGCCATTCTTGCCAATCTACAGGGTGTCCCGAAAATCTTTTCCCTCCCACATAATATAATTTTGTATTTCAGATGGCTGACACGAAAATGACGGTGTTCATACAGACCTTTTCGATGTATGACAGCGACAATGAAAGTGAATAAACTGAATCCAGTACATATGCTTTGCATTACTGTATTAATTATTCTTCTGTTGTTGTCATTACTTTTTGGTAGAAGGTGACAAGACCTTCAGACCACCCTGTATATGTATCTATAATCTGAAGTTACTATAAAAATCACATAAAACTCAATAATTTGAATTTGCATTGAAAAAATTGCCAAATTTTAAAGAATTTAGACGCCAAAACAAAGCACGAGTTCAATGTTTAGGTAGTTTTCAACTTTTTAAAAAATTATTGACTTTATAAAAACTAGTCTTCATGTTATTATAGTGATCCTTCTTAATAACAGCCAACAATCCAGTGATTTTGTTAATTTTTTTTTTCACTTGAGTAGGTTGAATTTCCGACAGGGTGGTTTTAATTGATTTTCATTTTTAGTTGCTTAGCTGTCATATTGTTTGCCACTTGTCATATAATTTCATCTTCACAATTAATCATATTTTTTGGTCAAATTCAGATTGGGACTTGATGGTGGCTATTCCATGATCTTCTACCATGTAAAGGTTTCACGATAAAAAAGATCAAAGGGAAAACTTAGATACTTGAGGAGGAGCATTGTTGTGCATAGATACACAATTCATTTTGAAACGACAAGCCTGGGTCTTGTACTATTCAAAGAAAATCTTAACCATGAAATCGCACTTTAACTATAATTGGACCATTCAAAATCGATGAAAGAGTTTTATCGATAATTCCAGCTCATATCACACTGCCGTCTCCTTACTGCCAGAGAGACATCTACAACGGATAAAAATCAAACTTTTAGTAATCCATCAGGTCCATAGAGTGTCATCCGAGATTCATTCATGAAAATTACTTTAGAAAAGTCAATTTTTTTATGTATTCCTTGGCCCAATTTTGACACTTTAAAAGATTTGCTTTACTGAGACGAGTTTTCCTAGGAGATTTCTTGACAGATCCCAATTTGCGGGGTATTCTACATTTTTTGTTCTCAACTCAATTCCATCCTGACAAAGATCAAAAGTGATTGCTCCGCTTTAACTCGCTTTAGCTTACAACCCCCCACTGGAGGCGACAAATTCTTAAAGCATTTTTATTTACTTCTAGTTCTCAACTTAGTTATAGTTTCAACAGCCCTCTTTATCTTTCGATGAACTTTGGAGATATCAATGGAGCTTTGCAATGTGTACATTCCTTCGCACAATGGCATTGTTATTTAGCATTTGTTAGATCGTTTCCATTACCCAGATTTAAAGAAAAAACAAAATAGTATTTATTAGATATCAGAGTTTAGTTTAATCTGCATAACTTCAAAATGTAGTATTAAGAATAAATCCAATAACTTTAATAAAACATGTTTGAAACTATCTACAAATTTAACTCAAGCTTTGTTTGATATCTAAATTAACCGTTTAAAATTTGACAACATCAAATTCGATATATTGAGGTTTATGTAATTTGCATAAACCTCAATTCAGAGGGACTGTATATCTCGGTCAGTTCCAATCTATCTACATAAATCTGCCTAAATCGATTCCGATCTTTCTATGTAGGTGTATCACTCTATTTATAGATCACATTATTTCCCTATCTATCAGTTTCTCTCTCTCTCTCACACACACACACACACACACACACACACATATATATATATATATATATATATATATATATATATATATATATAAAAGGCAGGATGTGTGTGTAACGAATGCACGGCCGCAATTTTCGACGATTTGCACATGCTCCAAGTTAGCGGGAATGCCAAGACCGACTTTGCATTTCCCAACTCCCATCGATAGTGGAAATAATCGATTTTTTCATGCTTCTTCGGCAGTTTTCTTGTAGTTTGCGGCCATTTTCTACTGGCCAGAGTGAGAGCCTATAGCTGGCTGCCACGAATAGGCAAGAAGATTCTATTGGCCAGCGTGAGAGCCAACAGCTGACTGACAGGAATGTTAACTAGCATGCTAGCATGCAAAAAAAAAATCGATTGCTGCATTCGTCACAAGTGGGAAAAATTTAAATCTGCATGGCACTTTACTCCAATTGGCTCATTCGGTTGCTTAAACTCAACGTTGATTCTGATTCCCCAGAACTGGGTCGGGTGTGAAAAAATATTTGTTGTTAACATTCTGTTTTTTATTAGGTTTTTCCAGTTAGAGTCCTTTTTTAAAGCTGATCGTTTTGTGTTCATTTTGTTTAGTTCTTTTTTCGTAACAGATTTAATGTTTAGTATAGAGCTTAGAAAAAATTCGCAGTGTGAGCTAGGCAAGAAGTAAGGCATGTAGCAACATCAGCACGGCAAAGGGCACTCCTTTAAAGCCAAGGAAGGACAAAAATATTTTAAGTCAAGTGATAGCGATTGCTGTATGATTTTTGAATCAAGCACGGGCAACGCCGGGTCATGTTGCTAGTATATATATATATATATATATATATATATATATGTGTGTGTGTGTGTGTGTGTGTGTGTGTGTGTGTGTGTGTGTGTGTGCGAAAACTATAAAAATCATGTACAAATTTGTAAAAACAGAGTCCATCATCCTCTGAGAGGAGATGCAAATACTAAATCGGTCTAATTGGAGAGTCTTTAGCATGAAGGAAAGTCCGACAAATGCCAGTACAAAGTACTACTACTAGAGTACCGCTTGATGTTAATATGATCAGTAATGAAAAAAAACAAACTCGCAAACACCTACGTAACCAAAGAAAAATGGTATCTTGTGTATCTCTCGAAGATTAACATAAAAAATGTTTATCTTTTCGATATATGTAGCTGGATTATTTCAGTCTAGGAAAATGAATAAAATTAATGTTACCTACAGAATCCATTAAATTTGTAACTGTCCATGACAGGAAAACCACTCGAATAAAAAACTTATAATTCTAATAAATACTGAACTTTCTATCGGCTGCAAATGAACTATGATAAGAATATTCGTCTGATCAATTTGTTGAATAATCAAAATAAGTCATCTCGGAATTTTAGTCAGTAAAGAAGGCTGGGGAACATATCTGCCAAATAGGATAATAAAACCGAGAAGGATGAAGATATTGCTCATTGTAGAATTTTATTGTTTTTCCTATTAAGATCTAAGTATTAACTGAAATAGTTGCATCGGAAAAAGTTATTATAAAACCGAAATTTTACAAGCCTCAATTTGAACTAATATAATTTCTCTTTACTGGAAAATCAATCTAAACTTTTAAGCTGGTTTGTATCTATGAAGTAACGAGGTGTTCAGCTCTTGCTTACTGGCGGAACATAACTAGCTGTGGACATGACTTGTGGCTGAAATCTTTCTATATATATATATTGTCAGAGGTCAGTGATATAGATCAGATAATACTAAGGATTTTGAATGCTGATTCACAAGGCAGATAGGAAGGCTAATACTCTTTACGGTGTAACACTCTGGATGTGAAATTATTAAATACTAAACACATCAAATACATCGGCGTATGGATTAAATATAAAAGATTTAGTATAGGTGATAAAAAATTGAACGTAGAATATGCTGCTCCAAAGGTAGTTTCAGGTAATATAGCAAAATGCTACAAAACCAAAACATTAACCTTGAATCATGTTCTTAAATAGTTTTGTCATATCGTGACTTTCATATGGATGTCATACATGGCGCCAAACCCGTTCATAAATATTTAAACTGTCAGCTGTATACAACCGCTTTCTCAGTAATGATTAAAATGAAGTTTCTGGGTCTTGACGAGGAAGATCTTTTTTCGAGACTGGCGTTATAGAACCACGAACACAATACACGTTATAAATAACAGAAACCACATCACTTGAGGACTTTTAATAGCAGCAGCTAAAATGGATATCACATGTAACTCGAAGAGAAAATAATGACAGACAAGATGTTGACATTCCACGCTACTTCAAACAAAAGATTAGGAAAGAAACCCCCATCAATACTGGAAAAGCGATAACAGCAACTGGACTTGAGAAACCTATTTTCCAGAAAAATTGTCTGAAGAGAAATATTTTATAAACTTCAACCGGCACTAGTATTGGCTGCTCGGTTAATGAATATTAAATGTTTCTTTATAATATTATAATTATTATCATATCTACTTAGCCATTTATTTATTTTTTTATTGGACAAAGATATTATCAATGAATTGGACTCGTGAAAATGCAACGCTGATCAGAAAGAAAATGATTTATTTCTGCATCAAGGTGATGATGCCATTACTTACTGAGATTGAAAGAAAATGAGAAGACGTTATTGAATTGAAAGGAAAATAAAAAGAACAGGATTCAGTAAGACAAAATATGGCAATTGACCTTGCATTTAAATGTTTGAAGATCGTAGGTGACAGGAAAGCAAGAAACCAACAGAGTTCCACAGCTGAGAAGTACCAGAGAAAAACAAAACTATTAGAATAGAACTCATGGTTACATCTAGCTAGTTCAACAGTAAAACTGTGAGACCTAGTTGCCAATCTAGTACGACGCTTAAATTAAGGCGTACGAGGTAACAAGGATGAAAGCTCATGAAAATATTTATAGAATCTATCGATCAAAGTTTATTTAAATTCATATATCTGCTTACCTATGTTCATCAAAAGATATCATTCTTGGTTCCCCCACCCTTTCATTTTTATCCTCATGGATACTATGATCTTTAACCAGCTCAATTACACGTCAAATCTTCCTGCGGGTCGTGTTATGATTTTTCGCAGCTGCTTGAATGATGAAGAGAATAGAAATCCGTATCTTCCATTCATGATTGACATACAATCAATGTGAACCAATGACCAGACTCAATTCATCATAATAAACATAATAATGATCAGACGTCTCCATTTTAGTGGGTTCTGCTCACAGCCATTTTGACCAAAGAGGAGAAAGTGTATAAATATGCTTCTGAAAAATGAGAAATTCAGACCATATCAATTTGATATATTTGCAATGATATTTGATGAGAAATGAATAATTATAAAACCACTGCGCGATTATGAGCCAATATAAAAAGAAATTGATTTATAGCCGGTGTTCATACAGATTATTTCTTCAAAAATGCAATCTACTTGTACATATTCCATTTCACTGCTGTTGTTAACCAGTCAGGGTTTCATCATCATCGTTAAGTACAAAACAAAGCTCAGGCAAATTGTGTTTTAAATGAAGAGATCCTTCTTGCATTCGAAATCCTAGCGTTTACTTTCGTAATAACATTAACCATTTTTCTACCAAAGTAGATAGACACTTCTACTTTAGTAAGAAGATTAAGCATCTCTGACGTGGCTGGCACACGCACATATATGGGTGCCAGCCACGTCAGAGATCTCTCAGATTAGTATCTTTTTATGTATTTTGATGTTCATATGTTGATTTTGATTGAAAGTTATCTCACATCTTCAAAACCTTTGTTAGTTTTCTCGTAACATTTCATCGAATTTCCAATCCAGATTCTAATGTTTTCGGCAATATTTCAGATGCAGCAAGTATTATAGTCGCAACTTGGTCATAACTTCCATGTGTCGCATTTTCCTCAGCTTTGTTTTTTTACCAAAGTTTACGAACAGAGGTTCAAGTCTTCTGGTTTAGATGTTGATGTTTACATTGAAACAATATCAGAGTTCCTTATGTAAATTCATGATTTCAACTGATGCCATTTGTTGCCATAATCGAACATATTTAAATGAGAATTTATGGATTTCGCTCAATTGTTGTGTGTCTATGCGTAATATTTTAGCGTTGTTTATCAGTGTTTATACGTTATGTTTCTGAGAGTAAAAGCTTTAACGTATTATTATATAAATATATGACCTAAAATGCCAGAGATGAGTATAAATGGGGAAAATACATGTGGAATAATTGACCTCCTCATTGCACTAGAGACGGGGAGGGATCGGTAGTAATATCGATGCCAGCGCAACTGACGGTTGCGGAGGTGGGGTAATTTTTGGTCTTGGCCGGGTGTATGCACTCGAGCGCCCCACATAAAAGCCGACCTTGTGTCACATCACGTCGCCGTGGGGAAACGTGTAAATACCTACTTATGCGGCAGTATGATGACTGAGATAGTGAATTTCTACACTGCTCACTCCATGAAGAGATTTTAAAAAACTAATCTTCTCATGAGTTTTATTATGGCCTTATGTCAGACTAACTTAAGATAATTAATTTTTTTTCTGTTTCCATGTTATCGCGTCAGCTGGATCAAACAGCGTCGTGATTCCAGGTGACAACTTCTGAGGGGGAAAGGTGAAGACGTTCCAAAGCCCATGAACGAAAATAAATAAGATCCAGAAATAAAATAAGCGCACTGTGAAATCGGAGAATAAAACTTGTCTTGTACCTTCGCTGAAATAGAAAGGCAAACATAATACATAAATATCTCTCGCTTCGTGTCGACGAAAAAACAAACCTCTTATATTTTAAAACATGAAACACACTGGGTAAACAAGGAGAAATGTGTGGATTAAAAGCTTAACCTTGGGTGGATGTATCTATGCCCTCCTCCACATGGGGACGCAATCTACCCTTCTGGTCTGGTTTGACCAAATAGATACGGTTCTCTTATTTTTTGCCTGTTAGTTATAATTTAGCCTCCAGCTGACCATAGACAAGCACAGAAAGAGAGTTTCTTGCATTTTGACCATTTATTCTTTAACAACTATCACACTGCCCCTTCTCAAGTATTCCCTAGTTGTGAACTTGTGCCAGACTAAATGTAAACTTAAGGAATTCATTTTATAAAGGTGCTCTTTTTTCCTTACTATAATTCAGTCAATACATTGTTCGAGAGTCACTCAAGTTAGAGGATTACTAAATGAGGTATGTGATTATTAAATGAGGTTATGTGATATAAATGTAAGAGGAGGTGGTATGAAGTGAAGATTATAATGATATGTTGGATAGATAACGATTGATCATTGTCTTGAAGATGTTAAGGTTAAGAGAAACATCCACGCTGGTGACACAGTCCTTTGATGGGGTGATTGTCTCAATGGAACGCCTTCCTTATAATTGGAATACGGAGGAAACGAGAATGATTCGACTCAGTGAGCATAGCGATGCCTTAGCAATAAAAATCTGAACTGGTGGAATTCAGCAAGGAATGTAGCTCATCTGAACATTTGTTACAGAAATAGCGATAAAATAGCTATTGGCTTTGGCATTGCCTCAATAGGCTGCAGAGTGGAGAATAACTCTTCTCTCACAAGAGCACATAAAAGGTTTTGAACTATCAACGCTGGAACGTGAATGAGCAATTCCAGATAAAAAAAATATCACAATTTGATAGCTACTTTGAAACAGAAATGTAATATTAATCGGCCAAAATGTTCACTTTACACTTTAATACATTACTCCTCGCGGACGCCTGAAACAGTGGGTGCCACGAAACCCTATATATCGATCGTAGTCAGGATAATCGAGTCAATGCAAACGACCCTTTCCATTGTTGCATAGTATGCACTTCGTCAGAGCTACATACAAGGGTATTAGCACGTATGTGAATGCAATGAACTCGACTGGAATTTGAACTCGGCTCTCTGATTCTTCAACCCGAGCCGCAATGCACTATATGCCTTTATTTCTATACGTGTATAACGTTGATATATTGTAGAATGCTATTCACGAAGGGGATCTATCTCCTTTAAAAATTATCTATCGATATCCTGACGACGCAATTATCACAACCCTCAAGTAGATATATAGACAGGTAGATAGATTGTAATAGCGGAAGGAGACAAAATCATCTTTGAGAACACATTGGTATTGGAATGAGTTTTAAATGCATTTTGTGTTCGCCCTTAGATCTGATAATTATAAACGCTATGATAAAGAAAGTGCTGCTATATTGTCTTTAGGGGCTGAACATTTCTATTATTATAGATAAATGAGCTAATATATTAATAATTTATATTCCATTGGTATTGGTAGGATGATATAATGAACAGTAATGGAGAGTAAAAGACTGGAGATAAGTGAAGAACAAGGGATTTTGTAGAAGACAATGGAGCAAGAAATGATATATTTCAAAATTCTATCAGAACGAGCAATAGAAACACAGAAAGACCAAAATTCATGTTTCATAAATTTCAGGGGCATTCGATAAAGTACAACACAAAGAAACGCGTGAAATGTTAGAAAATCTTGATCTACATGGAAAGGATATACGAATAATTCATAATCTGTTTTGAGAACAAGCGACTTGTTTGCGAATAGAGATCTAATTACATGAGTAATATAAAACAAAGAAGATTGCAACAAGGACATGTTTCCCCAGCAGATTCATTTAAACTGTACAACGAAAAGATTTGAAGAAATGATATATGAGGATTTATTATTAACGAACTTTCATGGCAGAAGGAAAACTGAACCGTCGTCAAGGTAATCAAGAAGAAAGGACCAATCATTAAGACATTAAAAGGGGTGAATGGATGATTGTGGCCAAAAAAAGGACAAAATAAAAAATATGGCAATTCAACAATCAGGACAGATGACAGAAAATATGATCTTACAGCAGTGTTCAGTTGCCGACGTGAAAATTCCAGCGTCTACCCCTTAGATGTAGGAATAGGTTTTGTTGGAATAAATAAAAACAGATTTTATGAACACAGCATCACCAAATGACAAGCACTCCACCCAAATTTAGTTGTTTTCAGAATTTATCATGATAAATTCCTGTAAGAGAAGAGGTGTATCTTAAGTCTGTATGATTTTGATAAATACAGTACTTAATTTAATAAATACAGTATTTAATTTGACCCATTTCAAATTGATAGCATTTTATGACGGAGAACTTTACAAGATCTCTAAATTCCTAAATGTAAAGAAAACAATTAAAAAGATTAGCACTTAAGGGATATCGAATTTATGTCTCTTCAATAAAAGGAAAATCCAACTAATAATATTTTGGAGTATAAGACTGTAACCGTATATATATATATATATATATATATATATATATATATATGTGTGTGTGTGTGTGTGTGTGTGTGTGTGTGTGTGTGTGTGTGTGTATGGTGTCGATTTCTAATCGCCTGATCATAAAGAAAGGAGAAAGCTAATATCTCTTTGTGAAATCTGCAACAAAGGACTGCTATTTAATGACACGCGGCAATTAATTCATTGTCTTTTTATTAAACACTGAAGTCAATATTGAAAACACAGCAAATGAGAACGCCGTAACTATTGCCCGAGAAAGGAAGTCTCTTAAGTGGTCTTCCGTAGAGTGACAGAATTATATCAGTTTTCAAATTGTTCTTTAAGACGTACTCTAATATTCTATGCATTAAATCTTCTCTTTTACACTAAGACGTACCAGAAAATTCAAAGACCAACACATTTTTCATTAATTCGTTTATTTAATCTTATTTCTGGATTTTATCAATTATGGCAATGAACTCTTTCTGTCAAATGAATCGAAAATATCGTAGATGCGATTTCCACTCTAATCGAAAGATAATTTTTTAATGCATATAGCTTGCTTAATGGTCGTAGAATGTATAGACGACCTGAGTGTTGCGACTAAAATTTAGAAAAATAGGATAAAAAAGTAAAGACTTTCAAAAAGATAAAGAAAATAGTTCAGCTAAGGAATTCAGACAATGTAAGCAACTTAAGATTTTATTACAATTATATTTTATCTCTCTATACTCTATCATATGATTCTTGTTTCTCGTGATAAATTCTTCGCGCGCGAAATCGGAAACTATAACGTAACTTATGATTTTTCAATGTCTGAGTCGTAGAATTTATCAATTTAGAATGTTATGAGAAAAAGTAAGATTAAAATTGAGTAAAACTAACAAATAACGAAAATGCTTTATCTAAAAAATTGAGAATATTTACATTTATTCAAATCCAAGCAGGATGAGAAAAATCAATCTTCTCGGAAAAGAATAAAGAGAAAATAAATACAGAACATTGTCAGGTTATCAAAAACTCCAGGATGAATAGCCAAGAAAATTACTGAGCAAGAAGATAAGTTTATCAAAAAATTAAATTTCAACCTCAACAGAATATCTCAACTCGATAAGAATGGATACTTCTTCAAAACAAGGCGATAGATAGAGAATGGTATTTGTAGAAATGTATTTATATAATAAATTAAATAAATTTTTCTTGAAAATAAACAGGTTGATCTTGTTATGCATTGTTGGTTTCACATTATTAATTTGCAACGAAGGAATTTTAATGAAAAAGAAACAGTATTTAGAATCAGAGACAGCGGATGTGTTTGGGACACATGATGAGGAAAGAGAGCTTGAAACTCACAGAACTTCCTAATGTCAAGAAGGACAGGAGAGAACAAGAAGAAGCACATCTAAGTTGCTTGTATAATTGGATGGCAGAACGGGGACTAGGATAGACAGTAAAAAGACAAATATTGTCAAGAGCATTGACGGATAGGCAGCAGCAGTGGATGGTCATGATCGCCCCTGGGATATACAAGAAGAATGGTAATTCAATTCTGAATAAAAGTATTTATAAGTATGAATAAAAGATTTTTAATGCCGTGTCCTTTCGGGGCGTAGGCAATCATGATCCTCCGCAGCTTCCTTTTCTTTATTATCTGTGAATTGGCATAGCTTCTTGAGAAAGATTATTTGGTGCATGAATCTCAAGACAAAATTATTATAAATCAGATAACAAAATCACAAATCCAAAAATAAGCATAAATCTAGCCAAATGCCAACACCCATAAAAGTCTTAAAACATCAGAACATACTTCTGCAATCATTCTATAAAACGGCAATTTTAAAAGAATTAAAAAATAAACATTCTTCTATTCCGATCTGATAGTGTAGCGGATTGGAGAAGCTAATAATCTGGGCTTCAAGCAGATTAAAGAGAAATTTCGTTAATCTGGAATAATAATAATAATAATAATAATAATAATAATAATAATAATAATAATAATAATAATAATAATGATGATTGCTTTGAATTAGTCTGGTATTTTCACAAAGTACTGATCTGATCCTTGCAAGTTTAGATAAATTTCAATATCACAACTTATATTCAAATCCTAAGTGCATATATCATTAGACTATTGATTCCCATGGTCATCCCAATCCGGCGTATGAATGCAATTCCACCCCAATTTAGATATGAGGTTATCCTCCAGGGAGTTAAGTATCTCCTGCTTGAGAATTTAGGATAATGACACTTTATATTGGATTAAAGGTATTTACGTAATGAATAAAAGTACTTACAAGTTTGAAACAACATTGCATATTGTACATTCAAGTCTGCTGTCTCGCTTATTTGTTGGGATTATTTAAAAAAGAAGTAAATATACTGGTCTTATAGTTGAAAATCTCGTCTGTCAGGACGCCATCTTTTACATAGAAACGATCGAGTCACCATTTATTTTTGTCTCACTTGAAAATGGTAAATGAACTTTCTAGATATTTACTAAGCTTAGTTTAATATGGCACAAGGCCAAATGGAAAAAACGAGAGTTTAGAGAGGTTAGCTTTAAAAAAATTGACAATTCATAATTCTGATTTTTTACAAGGGTTTCAATATGGAAGACCAGTTGAAAACATGTAATTATCTCAGCCACGAAACATACTTTGAATATAAAGTATTACCCTAAAAAGATTATGTTAAGCCAATTTTCCAAGTTGGGAACGACTAACATAGTTGTTGCATTTTGACGAAGCCAAACTTTATTAATAGCTCTTTCTCTTTCTCTCTCTCTCTCTTTCTCTCTCTCTCTCTCATATATATATATATGTGTGTGTGTGTGTCTGTGTGTGTGTGTGCGCGCGTGTGTGTTATTAGACAGAGATTCTCGAAGTGGGCAAGCGAATTTGAAGACAACAACAAGTTACGATTTTTTTTTATTTGAGGGATTTTCATGTTAAAGGTTTTTAGTTTTTTTGTAGGAAGTGATGAGATTTATTTATTTGTTTTCTCCGATAGCTGACTTATATCTAGGTATTATCCCCGCCAATAAAATAATTTTCCTAATAGTTCAAATAGATTTGTGTCGTACTTTATCAAAGCCGTTTGCGTAGTATATATGAAACAGAGGTAGACGTCCTTCTGTATTGCTCGCTCACACATCTTGATCAGAAACCTCACATTACTTGTTCCAGCATCTTTAACGAGACGACACTGTTCTTGTACTTTTTCTGGTCTAATTCTTTTACGTGTAGAATCCAGATGAAAAGCTTAGTTATGTGACTGATTTAGCCGATTGCCTGATCTAGTTCGCATTCGTTTACATGTGGCTTCTTATGCAGCGCCACGAAAATTGATCTACTAAGGTCTTCTGGTATTTCACCATTGTCATATTTCCGTAGTCTTGTTGATCCTGAAAGATAGCGTTTCCGTTACAATCCTATCTAGTTCTGCTGCTTTGTTTCCGTTTTGATCTTAATTCGGATTTTAATATTTCAGCTCCTTTCATGATTTTATTTTCCTCTTTCGTTGTGGAAGAGTTGTCTGATGAATTCGTTCCATCTTTCAAGTATTTTCCTATTGTGAGCGTTTACTCTTGACTTTGTGCATCTTGACGAGGATTTTTCATTTGTTTGCATTATCTATGATGCTCATTCATTCTATGCCTGGACACTTTTTGCTGGGTCATTCATCTTTTACTCGCCTGCCTTTGGGAAATATATATTAGAATGATACAGAATATTTACTGAGAGCAAAGCCGCCTGCATACAGAATGAAAAGACGCATTCTTGTCATACGTTCATTTCTACTTTCATGAACTTTTGCTCAATGAAAAGGGTTCGAAGACAGAAATGCGCCTTCTCACTGAATTTATTTAGTTTTTACATCGAGGGGATTCTAAAAGAACAGACTTCTACTAGAATTTATTATTGGCGAGAACAATCTTAACATAAGATACGCAGATGGCACTGTGTTGGTGAAAGACACAGGAAGAAAACTACAGGAACTCCTAGGCAAGGTAGTAAAGAAAAGGGAGAAGAAAGGACTAACCACAGCCCAAGATGCGAGGTATGAATTGAAGTCAAAAATCAAGCAAGTATAGAAACTGAAATATCTGGGAAATATTTTAACAGATGGCGGGAACTATGACACCGAAATCCAAAGGCGCATAAGAATAGCGAAAAATAATTTCTAAAAGTATTAACAGGAAAATGCTGAACTATTAGGCAATATAAATCCTCATATATGGCAAGGAATGCTGGAAACGTGAAGCAAAAGAGATGTGGTTCTATATAAGAATGATGAGAATACCATGGATGAACATATGAATAATAAGGAAGTTAAGGAAAATGGAAACAAAAACAACATTTATGCTAAGAATCCCAAAAAGACATGAATTTTTTTTCCTAATGATGTAAGTAAGGTTGAAGAATTTAACACTCAGATGATATACTGAAGATAAAAGGGTCAGAGCGAAACACCGAATAACTTACCGAACGAATTTGTGTAAATAAATGACAAAACATGAAACTCGGAGGGATAGTGTGGAACCAAACATTGCTAAAGAAGTTGTGGAGAGCCATAAATAACCACGTCCTGAAGGAACACGAAGTATAAAATAAGCAAAACAAAAGAAAATGTACCACGATACAATTGACGTGTAAAGGCTCGATACTAAAAAAAAATAATATAAACCTGACTCGGAAATTCCACTAACGCGGAAGAGACATGGAAAAAGAACAGCAGCAAAGAAAATCAATGTATAGACAAACTTATCTAGTAAAATTATTTGATAATGGCTGATGAAAGATGAAAGAGCTCAGATGATGCTTGAAAATGTATGCTTAATATCTTTTCGGAAACAAAATGATCCGACCCGCAAAAAATAGTGCTAAAAATAACTTTCCTTATTTCGGACTTCAACCAAACATGCACGCGCGCGCACGCGCACACACACAAACACACACACACACACACACACACACACACACACACACACACACACACACACACAGAGTATATATATATATATATATATATATATATATATATATTTATATATATATATATATATATATATATTTATATATATATATATATATATATATATATATATCACACACACTCATATCTCTCTCTCTCTCTCTCTCTCTCTCTATATATATATATATATATATAGAGAGAGAGATGAGTGTGTGTGAAATTATTGGATCTATTTGATTAGCCATTTACCATAAAGCGAATTAGTAGGATATATGTGTTTGAGTAGGTGTTGTGGATTCCGGGATGAATCCGATATCAATGAATAACAAACGACAGGAATGGATAAGGAAAATAAATGTATTAACGTAATAATACAAACTGGTAATACAGGTTAGTAGATCCAGGTATGCAGGTTAGTAGCAATAATATATATACAGTCTTGGTATTGAAGTATCGCGGTATGACTGCTTACTGAGTTTACGGGCTCACTAACTGTGATTCTTGTGCTACCCCCTCTATTACAGACTGTCCGGGTACTCACTGGTATTAGTATATGTATACCTTGGTTGTATCCATTTGTGTGAAAAGGGGAGACCCCTTAACACCCCCACTCCTTAAATCCCTTTTAGCGGGAGTTAATATCTTTTCCTTTCTCTTATGGTCGACAATTAGAGGCACTGTAAATTTTCTCTTCCTGCTAGTCCTTCCAATTTCTGAGTCTTCTTGTGGTCTTTGAATCTCAAAAACTTCAAAGATCGCATCCATCGACTCGTCATTTTCTGCGGGTGACGAGCTTGGCTCTTCAACCCGTCTTTTTTGTATTTGGTCGATATGTTTTCTGTGAGTAAATTTTTCGCCTTTTGTGTACATCACGATTCCTAGTCTGTTAATTATTGTATTTGGTTCTTCATAAGCCATATTGTTACTGAAATAGACCCATTCTTGTTTGAATGATCTCTTGAGTACTGTCGGTGTATACCGGTTTTTATTTATTTTTTCCTTCGTCCTCTGAATAAATTCATCCTTTTTCGCTTCTTTTCTTATCTCTCGCAAGGTCACAGGTAGTTCCTTTACTGCCTTGTATAACTCTTTACTGTTTTCATCTGTAGTAGCAAATGTCGCGTTTCGCTTCTTTTTACATACTGGTTGGACATTTTCCAATTCAATTCTAGCTGCACCCTTACAAAACGAGCTGATAGGTTAATCCCATACGTCGAATATATACGTTGCATACAGTCTGTACCCACTAGATTTTCTGTATCTTTCATTACGTATATCTTGAGTTTTTTTGTTTTCCCGTGAAATTTAACATTTACGATTATTTCTCCTTCGAATTTTATACGCTTTCCTGTCACCGACTTAGCAACGAGATTTTCAACGAGTTCGATATACTCGTCGCCAATTTGTTGTGGACAACGAGGGAGAATTTTATTTCGTTTTCCTTCCCATGTGAGTTCGAATTCCTCGTCGCCAATTTGTTGCCGACGAGGGAAAATTGTTTTTTTCCTTCCCGTGCGCGTTGGAATTCCCCGTCGCCAATTTGTTGTAGATTCCGGGATGAATTCGATATCCATGAATAACAAACGACAGGAATTGATAAGGAAAATAAATGTATTAACGTAATAATACAAACTGGTAATACGGGTTAGTAGATTCAGGAATGCGGGTTAGTAGCAATAATATATATACAGTCTTGGTATTGAAGTATCGCGGTATGACTCCTTACTGAGTCTACGGGCTCGCTAACTGTGACTCTTGTGCTACCATCCTCTATTACAGACGGTATTTAGCCCCCCCCCCCACGAGGGCTGCATGTGGCACAAGGCCGGGTTTAGCATGGGTTTCCCGAGTTGGTCAAACTCCCCGAACGAGACTCTGCCCTTCGGCTCAGAGGCAGAGAGTTTGACCGTCTGGCCGGGAAGTCGTCGCCGTCTCCTCGATTACAGACAGTATTTACTGTCCCCCTCCCATAAGGGATAGATGTGGCACAAGGCCGAGTTTAACGTGGGTATTCCCGATCCCGCAGGCTCGGCCAAAAAATGCCCGTAGAACCCGTATAATCGGGATCGGGTTGGTCAACCTCCCCGAACAAGACTCTGGTCTTCGGCGGAGCCTCGTCCGGGTTCCTCTCTGCTCAGAGGCAGAGAGTTCGACCGTCTAACCGTGAAGACGTCGCCGTCTGTTCTGTTGTAGACTGTCCGGGTATTCACTGGTAGTAGTATATGTATACCTTGGTTGAGTCCATTTATGTGAAAAAAGGAGACCCCTTAACAGTAGGTATCTTTTTTTATTTATGTAATTAATGTCTACCAGCCTAGAGATTGAAGATAAATATCGGGTGGGTCATTTACTTAATTTTTTTTTGCTTTCTAGGCCGGTAGAACTATTTTGAAGAGAAACTCCCACAAAAGAAAAAAACGGTTATGTTACACTATTGGCAACGTTCCACTTCGTCAGGTCATGTCACGTATACACCTAGATTCAAATGAAGAAAGTAATAAGCACACTTCTCTACATTAAAAACGTCACCAGCGTCAACCTGTTGTACTTGCTTTCTACAGGATATGAGAGGGCCCTACACAGTCGTAGAAAAACCTACTAAATCCACGATCGCAAAATCAAACCATGGAAAACACGGCATAAGGATGAAAAGGACTTATTTTACCCCTCCTCCAATTACTTTTCAATATAATCTCATTAATTGTTAATGTACCTAATTCAGTTGTGAATAATATAGAATTGGGACAAAAGTTTGTAGCGTTTTTCGTTTCGTGGTATTTGAACAGCTGACAGTTTCACACATGACTGAATTTTATTACTATTTATACTTATTCTAATTCTGTGGGCTAAACCGAGTCACTTCTAATTATGAAAGGTGATATTTTAATGCGATTTGTATGTGGATTGTGAATTTTAAATATTTATGTTAAAAGGGAAAATGAGATGCATTCTCCTCATTTGATGCTCTTATCTCTGAAAAGAAAACAACACCTCTGGAAAAACAAAACAAAAAACGTGCCATTTATGGAGATTGTGCCCATAGCTGAGAGTTCGTTAGTGGATAGCTAGGTTCAGAATTGAAAATTTTGATTCGAAAACCGAAGAGATTCCTGCATTTGTCTATGATGATTAAAAATAATCCAATGATCATTGTAAGGCAACATTTGAAAACATTTGATTAAGTGAATCTCTACAATGTTTGGAGGCCTCACGACTTAACCTAAAAAATTTAAAGGATCACATTCTCCTTTGTGATTCTCTGCTCAAACGCAACAACATTGACTCATCTGGTGGATTGGAAAGACATTGTGTATTACTAGTACTTTCTATAAAATAAGACATTATATTCAAACAAGTACTGTGCTCATTTAAACCGATAAACCGATTAAAGGCAGCAATCCATGAAAAACGTCACGAATTGGTCAATCAGAAAGGTATCGTCTTGCATCAGGAGAATACCAGTTTTCTCTTTACTGATCCGACAGAAATTAGTACAACTTGTTTGCGATGTCCTAAGATATTTGTCGTACTTACATGACTTTGCATCTTTGGTTTAGCACTTATTTCGATCCCTACAAAATTCTCTTAAATAAGGAAGAGCTTCAATTCCCCGAAAGCCTGTAAAAACCATTTAGACCAGTTCACCCCTAAAAATGCTGAAAATTCAAGAACAATCCTGAATACAGTAATATAATTTTATTCTAACTGAATACAATTACATTACATATATATATATATATATATATATATATATATAAGAGAGAGAATGTTAGCGTAACAGTTATCAATATGGTAATATTTTTGAACAGAGTTCGAATTTTCGGTGAGGCACTTATGCTCACTTTGCGCCAATGATATATGGGAAAGGAAGGCATTGTCATTGTCAGATATATTGGAAGATTATTTAGTCCCTGGCATATCACGAGAGAATGTTATGAGCAAGCGTCTGGTTAGCAAGGTGAAATTACTGTTTTCAAACTACAAATTTCCCATGATTTCTCTCGAACGTTCAGCTCTGCTCGAAGCCTATCTTAATGTAAACAAATGACGTCATGTATTATGAAATGGTGAAGTCCAACAATTATTACCTCGCTAACCAGACGCTCCCTCTGACAGTTTCACGTAGCATACAGTTTCGATTCCTGTTGGTGGACACATATTTTCTATGAAACTTCTCGGACATTCAGGCCGGTAAATGTTGTTAATACCGTTTATTATAAACAGAGGCATTTACTTTATATATATCATCCTGTTCAAATAATTCTGAATGACCTTTGACCGTGAATAATTGCTGATTCAGTAACAAAAAGCAATTGCAATATAATAGGATACAAGGTAAAACGAAAACGAAAGCTGAGTGGCCTTAAACTTTTGTTAATGAAACACGCACAATATATATATATATATATATATATAAAGGCTTCGGCTTGGGCAAGTAGTTTTACAAAAATGTGAGGAAAATCTGGTGATATTGGCAGATTTTGAGAAGTGAGTTAGCATATCGTGTATATATATATATATATATATATATATATATATATATATATATATATATATATATGTATGTATAACCCTTATTCCTACTCGAACGATTTTCGCATTTTCAAATATTCAATTTTCTTTTCTCCATCGCCTTCAATCATATCTCAATTCAGTAAAGGAAAAAATCTTCAGTGAACATCAAATAATTCTCCGGCAATTCCCTGTAAAACACAAAAGAGGTTTTCTTTAAAAGGGAAGAAATTCAAAAATATTGAAAACTAAAACTAAAATACCAAATCAAATACACTTTAAGATAACAGACTCTTTTGTCTTTTTTGTTTAGCCTGGGATAGTATTATCGAGTGCGATCTTTTTTATTTAATAATAATAATAATAATAATAATAATAATAATAATAATAATAATAAATAAATAAATAAATAAATAAATAATAATACGCAGCAGGAAATATGTGCCCAGAAGAAAATCGTCCGCATTAGGACAGATCTAAAATTGTGTTTACCGCTAAAACGACACATCTTTTTATATACGGTTTCTTGAGCATATATTGATGTAAAACTCCATAACATTATAAAGAACTCTTAAAATACATGTGAAACATACTTTTCTCTTTCTTTCTTGTATAATCAGTAAAATGTAAGTCGTCAGAAGTCCGAGGAAAATTCTTGAAAAATGGGTTCCGCATCATAAACATTCCGCATCGTAAACACAGAATGTAGGTCTTCCATTAATTTTTATCCGGATTAGAAAGCTTAACTCCATGATGTGTTTCGATTCCCATTTGAGGTGTGAAGTGGGAAAGGTCCGATGAACGCTCAACAATGGAATGGTGTCTGAATATATCGTCATTGGGAGAAAAGCAAACACAAATCTTTCTTTCGATAATACTGGGTTCTTTAGTCACGAATTCACTGGGTACGACCAGGGGGGGATAGGTAAGTGATGCTTGTAACATCTTCACCGCTATTTGTTTTCTCTCATGACAGATAAACGGGCAAGCCAGCGAAAACTAACTGCTTCCGACCATAGATTTCTCTTACTCTACCAGTTTATCATGCATCACTGCCTGTAACTCTACATATCCACCAACAGCTACTTCAGTGGTCCCTCCGACCACTATGACTCTCCGACTACCTCTGTGACTCATCTCTACGTCTCATGATTCTAGAATGCGTCCCGACTATAAAAACCCACAAGTGGAATTCCCTGTTTTCCGGCCGAGTGGTACTTGATACCGTAAGTTTTATTTGTTTATTTCCCTTTTCCACCGTATTGGACTGCTGGTGTTGCAGTGACGTCTTCGCATCTAGACTTTGCTATTGGTTTTCATAAAACTCTAAGGCCCTGATAAACTCGTTCAGAAACCACTTGACTTCGTTGGTGTTTTAAGCCAATCGTGTGAGGGAACCATTGTCATAGAATTACAGAAACTAATATCAATATATTTTAATACAGAAAAAATGTTTTTGAATGTAATAGCCACTGAAAAATGGATTTATTACGAGAATCCAAAATGAAAATAGTGACCAGACAAAGAACAGCCTTTAACATCTCAGCCTAAAGTGAATTTACTGGGGAAATTCTTCTCGGTGTTTGATGAAATTCAAAGTAATTTTTAGTATATCTAACGGGAACATAGACAGACTTACAATTCAGAAGCCTGATAATTGGGTTTGTAATGTTACTGGACATTGAGAGAAAAAAGAAGGAAAGAATAGATCTTTCTGGAAAAAAGGACATTTAAATTGAAGATGTTTTATATAGCACGGAAAGAAATATGTACAACTTTTGTAATATTTATTTTTATCAGTTACTCCATGTTTATAGTACCAATACTTGGTGCAAATCAATCTGACCTTTCCAAGAGAGTTGGCGCTATTTAGCCTTATTGGATGTCGAGTTAGTAATGCGTTAGTTATGTAAAAATCACTTCGTATTGGTACCATATCATTATAATTGGTGTATTTTCGGCCCTGCCTATCTTCCAACATAAGTCTTTACCTAACGTCTAACACTTTACCTATAGGATTAGGTTAATTTAGGTTACATCTAACCCTAAAGTTAGGGTTATCTTTACGCAAGGTGTAATCGTAAACATAGGGTAATACTTACATAAAACTACTAACCCTATATCTAATCCTGGAGAGATCCTAACATCTAAACCTAAATAAACCCAATGTTATATTTACCTAACGTCTAACCCTAATTCTATGGAGAGGCCTGTTTACTTCTAAAACTAACGATACCGATAGTGTTACCGTTACCTAACTTCTAAACCGAACTAACCATACTGTTATGTTTACCTAAAGTCTAACGCTAAACATAGTTTTATCTATCTTTTAAAACCTAACTCAAACCATAGTGTTATCTTTACCTAACCTCTAGCATTAGCTCAAAAACTCGAGGTATGTTTATCAAAAGTTTAACACTAAGATTAGCTTTATGTTCACATATCTTCTATCCTAATTTTAATTCGCGTGTCCTATTTATAGTTTACCTACATTCTAACACTAAAACATTGGGTATTTTAACGTCTAACAATAATTCTACAAATAGGTTTATATTTACCTATATTTAATATCACGGCACACTTAACAAAATTTTTAAAGGGTATACACTTAAATTTTATGAAATAAAACCATAGATTTTTAAAAATACACACGCAAACGTGAACTTATTTTTTTTCAATGTTTCTATTCAATTATTTGTGGGGCTTATTTATTGTGGAACTTGTGCCTGGTGATTTTTCCAATTTCTTCAGTGTTAGCCCGAAGAATAGTGAAAAGAATTATTTGAAAATGCTAATACTGTACGATTACTACTTCTACACAAACAGACTCCCCCCCGCCGCCACATACGCGTATTACGCTGTGACAGGATTTCGCGGCACGCTTAAGAGGATCGAGCAGCAGTTGAGAATCACTGATTTAGAACCTAACTGAAAACATTATTGCCTGGCCCTCTCTTTAAACTTAGTATATTACTGACTATTGTTACTTCAGTCTGCCTTCTCATCTTAACACTGTAGACTTTTATAAATGTTGGCATATTCTTCAGAATTTTCAACACGTTTCGCTTTCAAAATAAATTTATTTTCAAGCTGCCTTGTATCAACTCGCGTGTTAGTTTTTTGGTTCATATGAGACATTTTTTCGGCAGAGGAAAAATCTTTGAATGATATTTCAAGGGGTTGGATATTTTACATACATTAAGCAGTGCATATAATTGTAGCTAGACTTTAATAACTAACAAATATTACATGACTGATGTAGTTGAGTCAGCAACGTCTTATCAAATGTTACGTGGTCTATTTACTCTGTCTGATTTTTTTTTGTAGTAAGAATCACTCTGTACAAGGTGGCTACTCGAGGTAGAGTAGAGGGTTACGTTAAGGGGTAGTTTATATGAATAGAAGGCGAAGATGGCGGTTAAATCTAGACTTGAACAGGTTAAGATTGTAGTGATCGGGGAAACATCCTCTTGGGATTCTGTTCCACAGAGCAGTGGTTCGCGAGAAGAAGCTGTTCGAGTGGAACTTATTTCTCACCGATGGAATACGGAGGGAATGTGGGTGGTTTGCTACTATGTAAGTGGCATGGCAGGTCCTAGTGTAGATTAGATCTGGCGGAACCAAAGAATGTAGTTCGTCCGAGCACTTTCCATGGAAGTAGCGATAGAGCAATGAGAGACTCACAACATCTCGCCTGTGAGTCAGAAATTAGAGTGTGGAAAATAATTCTTCTCCAACAAAGATTCGGAGAAGCTTTTGAAGTCTATCAAGACTGGAAAGTGGGGACTAGGCAGCTCCCGCCAAAATATTGGAACATTACACTATTTTCGGCCTGATCTAGCTCTTATTGAGGTAGAAGATAGCATGAGGTGTCACGTTCTTACAAGAGCAGTATAGGGAGCCGATCATTTTACCTGCATCCTTAGCGATGAATCGTATATAGAATTCCATTTGAGGTCGGTTGTGAGTTTGAGGCTCAATATTCTCTCAAGGCACGGTCAATGAAGGATTTTTCTATTACAAATACACTAGACATATACTTGTTCCTTCAGATTTGGCTCAAATAAACAGATGTTCTTATTAAGTGGTGGTGGCTCATTTAAGAGGCATATATTGTATTTAGGAAGTAGTAAAGTACATCTTTTGTCAGTCGGAATTACATTACGAAAACTTCCGACAAATCTACGTAATGTGGTTGATATTTAGTAGCGACATCAACTTGCAGTGAAACAGCCGCCAGGTGAAGATTATCTTAAGACAATCAAGCATTGTCGGTGAACTGATTCACGCATGTCCAACTCCAGAATTACATTATTCTGGTTTTGTAAAAGCCAATGGGGAGCGAATATTTGAAATATAGATCGGGTGCGAAAACTCGCAGATGGCTGCAGAGTCTCTGGGGGTTGCAAATTATCTGAAAGTTGGCAAGAGACATCCATTTCGAAATTAGAACGACAGACAGGTAAATAGAGTCATGCAACTCAACAACCTTAATTCCAGTGAAACCTATTGATTGGTTGTATATTTACACTCATACATACATTTAAATAACGAATTAATATATATATATATATATGTAGTTTGTGTATTTAGGCAGCAAATTCTCTTTTAGGCATGTCTGATTAAATAAATTACAGACATTATGCCTGCTAATTCTGTTGCGTATTCTGTTGAATAGAGCGCGCAGCAGAATCAAGACGAGAACAGTGCGGGTTCGTTAAAGACCCCGAAACAAGAAACGCGATATTCATGCCCAGAATGTTATCAAAGGACGATAGAGATGCAGAAAGACATGTTTCATAGACTACGCAAAGGCCTTCGACAAAGTACGCCACAAGGATCTGATGGAAGTGCTCAACAACCTTGATATATTCGGGAAAAATATCAGAATAATCAAGAACCTATACTGGCAGCAAACAGTATGCATGTGCATAGAGAACGAATTCAGTGAATATACAAAAATAGAAAGGGGAGTAAGACAAGGATGCGTCTTCTCACCTGACCTGTTCAACCAATACAGTGAGGCAATTGTGAGAGAATTGGAAACTCTACAGGGATTTAGCATTGGAAGCCACAATCTTAACAACATAAGATACGCAGATGACACAGTACTGCTAGCAGACACAGAAAAGAAATTACAAAATCTCTTACAGAAGGTAGCGACGGAGAGTGAGAAGAAAGGTCTAAGCATTAACTACAAGAAGGCAGAATGCATGGTCATCAATAAGAGGAAGAGCCCGAAATGCAATTTGCAGGTCGGGAACACTAGAATCAAGCAGATGCGGAAGTTTAAATACCTGGGAAGTGTCTTGACAAAGGACGGTAAGTGCGACACTGAGGTCCGTAGATGTATTGGGATGGCAAAAGGACACATTCCAAAAGCTGGGCAGAATTTTTGCGAGACAGGAGGATTTCTTTGGTAACGAAGAAAAGAATACTGAGCTGTTACGTGACATCTGTCCTTCTTTCCGGCAGCGAATATTGAACGATTTCCTCAAAGATGAAGAAGAGACTCGAGGCAACGGAGATGAGGTTCTACAGAAGGATGCTAAGGATATTATGGACCGAGCGTGTGAGTAACGATGAGGTCTTAGAGAGGTTGCAAACAAAGAGGAGACTTATATTTAATATCAGGAAGAGGCAGCCAAAGTTTCTGGTACACATAATAAGGAAGGAGGGCCTGGAGAATCTGATACTCATGGGCCGAATAGAGGGGAAGAGAGACAAGGGAATGCAGCGCGTGACATACCTGGCGAGCTTGAGCAGGTGGATGACAGAACGTGGTCTGGGAGAGGAAGCAGAGGGAAGGAACTTGCTGGGAGCTGCAAGGGATAGAGGGAGGTGGAGAGCCATGATCGCCTACGTCGTGAAAGGACATGGCACATAAAAAGAAAGATGTCTACTAATTTTGAACAAAATCCGTTTATACTCCCGAATAACCTTCCGTTTATTGATATTAAACGATGAGAGAAATGTGCTATAACTGTTTAAATCACTTTTATTTCCCTTTTCATAAGTACTTTCGATCTTCTACCAAGATCATCTTCAGGCGTGCAAGTTGTACAAAACTGTGTGTTGTTCAGGGGATAACTACTTGTACCCCTAAACAACACACAGTTTTGTAGTTAGAAGACGATCGAAAGTACTTGGGAAATGGGAAATAAAAGTGATTTAAACAGTTATAGCATATTTCTCACATAATTTAATATCAATACACTGAAGGTTATTCCTGAGTGTGAACGGATTTTGTTCAAAATTAGCAGACATAATGTCGGTAATTTATTTAACATATATATATATATATATATATATATATATATATATATATATATATATATATACGCTTATTCAGAGATGAATGTATAATAGTTAATGTTAAAATAGAGGCTATTTGCCATTAAGCTATGAACATATTGATGCTCCTTAGTATATGGGAATGTATATCTTCAAATTTTATAGAAGCTGTGGACAATGGCAGGCTAACGCGATTGGTCGGCATCATTGATATCATACCAGTTCCCCGTACATCAGGCGGCTGGGAATGAGATGCTGCTTCATGCGGATGACGTGGTTAGTTCATCAGAATCGTGCCTTATATATATATATATATATATATATATATATATATATATATATATATATATATATATATATATATATATATTCGCACTTGCAACGATACATATCTTTGAGCAAGGTGAACTCATTTCATTTCCTGCACTTCACACTTATTTCATTAAGAGATTTTTGTATGCAATAAAATGGTATTACCGAAATTGAAAACACTTCAATATGTTGAAACTGAAGTTTATTTTCTATAATAATAGATCGACGCAGTCGAGATTATTTGAAACCCCATGATCATGTCGATAACTGCATAACATGTGTTACACCAAAGCTACATACGGTTTTCAATTCAGAGTTGTTCTTTTCTTTGACTAGTTGCTAACCACAGTTAGAGAGCACAGTCTGATTTGTTATTTGACCCATAATTGGTAAGGAAAGAGATTAATTAATACTGTTTCGAAGGTTATTTGCACAAAAGTGAATTTCATATACAGCATATTAATTTATATATTAGATTTTCAGAATAAACTATTAAAAATGTAAACATTGCTTACTTCTTGTAAAACGTTTACGTACATCCATTTACCCCAACGCTGTGAGCTAAAAGCTAAGTTCATTTCGGCTAGAAATGGTTTATAGAATTAAGCAATTTAATTAAAAGTATATAAACAAAAGCTATCATATTTCATGAAGATTACTAAAACAAATTGTAAATGAATAAATAAAAGAGTAATTTAATTATTTTCTTAAAGGTAAATAAGGAAATTAGTTCTAAATTAAGTAATTAACCTCTAAATGTGAACAGGATATAATACACGTTTATGTAGCGATCAATGATAAACCTACATTTTCATGCGTATTTACTTGGAATGAAAGCATGTATAAGCACTTTGAAAGAATTCTTTGACTTCTTTTTTTCACTTGTTATTATTTTTTTTTAATTCATTTAATTTTACTCTTTCTTCTATTTAAAAATTTCCTTATATATTAATTCCTTGTTGATTTCTTTGACTCGTACATCTATTGAATGTTTTTTTTAACGTAGTTCACGCTTGGTGGCTTGTCCATCTCTAGACTCCCCGTTCATACCCCACTCCGATTCATGTGCGTCTCCTTTATAAGCCTTATTTTTCCGAATAGATAACTTACCAATTACATACTCACGACCTGTAACTATCTATGCTAATCTATATGGGGCGGTGAGGCGTGTGTGTGTGTGTGTGTGTGTGTGTGTGTGTGTGTGTGTGTGTGTGTGTGTGTGTGTGTGTGGTGAATACACAAGCATTCGCATGCAACCCAGTACCCCTTTCCTCGTGAGCAACCTATAAATGCATATCCCGTGCTGAGGAATCTGTAGCTCTTAAGAATCATTTCTGCGGACATCAATCTCTGAACTGATTATTTTTTTCTGTCTGTTTATTGCTTGATTTTTGTTTGTTCGTGCTGCTGTTTTTCGTTTTTATTTTAATAGGAGTAGATAGGCCTTTCCTATTGTCCGGTCAATAATCCCCCCTTCTCTTGAACAAGAGTAGAGGCTCATCCCTTGCTTCCTGTTTAGGAAGGGGTTCCCAGATCGTTTCCCCTTTCTCTGGCTTTGTGCTGCCACGAATCTCTTGTGGTGTGGGCGGTCTGTGGCAGTGTCTCTTCATACTGAAGGTATCAGCTTGGCAGTTTTCTGCTTCCTGTTGCGTAGCGTTTGAGAGATCAACAGTTGAACAAAATCGGGGTTCCTGCAGTGCCATCTCGCGCATGGATGGTTGTCCCTGCATGCACCTACGGTG
The DNA here is from genome assembly GCA_964036315.1 of Acanthosepion esculentum. NCBI lineage: Eukaryota > Metazoa > Mollusca > Cephalopoda > Sepiida > Sepiidae > Acanthosepion > Acanthosepion esculentum. The sequence goes on from OZ038513.1 coordinate 21,238,535, forward strand.
AGCAACCTCGAGGCCATATTATGTTGCAGTCTGCGACAGTTCCTTTCTGCCCATCTTACGTTAAACGACCGACTGCTACTGTTACACTAAGCCTTTTCTTTACCAATATAAGTCGTGGCCATAAACAACCAAAATATAAACCTAAACCAGCTCAACAAAAGCACCTAACCCCCTTAACCTTTCCTTCTCTAACATCCATGGTATTCCTACCAACTTCTGCAGTGAGGAATCGTTCCTCTTCAAAAAGTCTCCCGATATACTAGCCCTTTGCGAGACTAACATTAACTCGTCAATCCCTTCCACTGATTTCTCGATTCGCGATCATCTCCCGTTGGCTAGGGAACTTTCTCTTGAATCTTCAGATCTCACTAGCATCCAAACATTTAACTTTTCAATCACTCAATCCTTCACGCAAATGGTTGACTTTCCTACGCATTTTCCCAGTAACCTTGACCGTAACACCTCTCTTCTCGATCTCTGTTTTACTTCCATCCCTAACTCTTGTCCCGCTACGCAGCTATGCCCTCTTCGCAAATCTGATCATGCGGGAGTAGCCGTAAACATATCCTTCCACTCCCTCTCCAGCCACGAACCTCCTACCAACGAAATACCTTTCGGTTATCAAAGAGCAGATTGGGACTCGTTCCGTGATTTCCTTCGCGACATCCCTTGAAGCGTAGTTTTTAATGATTCCGTTCAAAAATTCGTGTCTGTATGTTAAATCAATTAATATACCTCAAATGAAATTTCAGAAAAGTATATTTTATTTTTGAAAGCATTTTTTTTAATGAAGAGAATTATATTATGATGATGTATGGCTAAAAATGGCGCTAAAATTAAGCGATTCCAGCAATTTCAAAACGAAAACTTCCAGTCAATTTAAATTAGTTTTGAAATACAGCAAAATAATTTGCTTATTGGAAATATTAAATTTAATTTATGTGCTTGAAATTAAAATTAAAATAAAAGCTTCCAGAAAGATTTTTCATTTAAAAAAATTCATTTTAAACCTTAGGTATCGCATTTGTGGAGATTATATATATATATATATATATATATATATATATATATATATATATAGACCATTTTTATCTCCATTATCTATCTTATATATTTATAAGTCTACAATTAGTCCATGTTTTGAATATTGATAACACATATAGTCCGGTGTTTCTGCGATATATTTAGAAATTCTGGCTAAAATCCAAAGAAGGTTCTTACCTGCATCTCGCCTTCAGTCCCTTTCCCACAGCCATAACGTAGATTCCATGTGCCTTTTCTATAAATACTTTCATGGTAATTGTTCCGATGAACTCTCCGCTTTGGTACCTAGACTTTATGAATTTAAACGCAGTACAAGTTCTCATCAATTTACAATTGAATTGGGTAGATGCAACCGTAAGGTCTCTGCTAACAGTTTCTCTTCTCTCGCACTTCTCGCTTGTGGAAATCTCTTCCGGTTTCTTGCTTTCCACTCAATTTTGAATTTCAAATATTTAAATGCAATGTCAATCGTCATCTACTGTCTTTTTGATTCCTCTTTTATTTTTCTCGCTCCTTAAGTTTTTCTATTTTTCATATTCTCTTACACTCAGTAACCTCGTGTGTCTTTTGGCCTTACCACCTTTCTAAGAGATAATTAAAATAAATATACAAATTTAAGTAAATAGTTTAAAAAATAAGGTGAAATTAAAATAAATGATGATGCATATGGCAAGCCTGAACTAGCAAATCAATGTCTACGAAGCACGTGTTCAGTCCTCCTCTGCCTTGTATGGTTGTGAGACCTGGGCAAATAAGAGCAGGCATATTGTTGTGAGACCAATACTTCCCCACATCATGGACTCTCCCAGTACTATATTATTATGTGTATCCTAGGAGTAGCACCAGTAATGCGCAGCCGCGTGTTGACGAGTTAACGGTCGAACTCTCTGCCTCTGAGCGGAGAGGAACCCGGACGAGGCTCCGCCGAAGGGCAGAGTCTCGTTCGGGGTGGTTGACCAACCCGATTCTGTTTTTACAGTTTCTACGGGCATTTTGTTGTCCGAGCCTACGGGCTCGGGAATACCCCACATTAAACCCAGCCTTGTGCCACATCTATCCTTCGTGGGGGGACAGTAAATACAGTAATGCGCAGCCGCGTACGATACCAATATCGGACACCACTGGATAGTAAGCTCTGCTTACACTATTCTTTGTAACATTTTCTGTTTAATATATCTTTCTTACCTCTAACCCGTGTTCCGTGTTTTCCTTCCGTGGCCTCTACTTCGGGTCCACATCAGTGGTGACAGAGGATTCGAGACACGCACCCACACCGAAACCCCAAAGCCCCAGTCCCACATCAGTTTAACCCCACTGGTTCCCACATCAGTGTTGAACTAGAATTTGAGCTGGCATTACTACAGCAGCGAACGAAACGCAATAAACGAGCAACCAAGTATCGAGAACGACTGCTTACAAAAACCCAGCTTGTGCACAAAACAAACTGACAAACTCAAGAGCTCGAAGTTCTACGGTTGACTCAAGTTCGAAAAAACTATTCACCAAGTCGCGCATTTAGCAAAGTGTTAAAAAATTTTATGAAATTGATTTGAATTCCTACAAATCTCGTGCATAAAATTACCCTCCCCTCAAATTGATTGAGGTGAGTTTTTTTTTCTAAAAAAAAAAAAAAATGCAAAGCAAATTCTCCCGAAAGAAGGAAAAACATCCAGTGTATTTATTTATTTTCTTTGCTGTCTAAGTGATATTTTTCTCACCACACTTCTAAAAAAAAAAAAGTGTGGAGAAAATTTAAATGGTCACATTGAAATTAACGGAACAATGGTATCTCGAAAGATCTAAACCAGTAAGTAGTTCTTATTAATTTTATTAATTGACTAGAATCACTTGTGTACCCTCCCCTTGGTACACGGGTTTTCAAATCAACAGTAATTGCTGTTATTTATTTATTTATTTCTGTTTTGTGTGATCTTTCATATTATTGTCTACATATTATTTAAATATGGAAGAATTCCAAAAAATAATTGTCCAAATGTTAAAGGTCCAGATGGACCACCAACAAAAATCAGATGAAAGACAGCAGAAATTGGAAGAAAGATTCCTCAAATTACAGTCGGACCAACAAACAGAACAGAAAATTCAGCAACAAAAAAGCGAAGAAAGACAGCAACTCCACCAACAAAAATCAGACGAAAGACAGCAACAATTGTTTATGGAGTTACAAATAGAATTCCAACAATTTACACTTCAGAAAACAGAACTACAGCAAAAACAACTTGAAGAATTACTTGTAAATTCATGTAACGGCTCTAAAAACTCTGAAAAAGATATGACATTTTCCCAGAGTACAATCTACAACTCGATTGAAACATTCGAATACGTACTAGAAGAAGACAAAACATTCGAGGCTTTTTACAGGCGTTATGAAGATATTTTCAATGTAGACTGTGAACAATGGCCTAGTGAGAAAAAGGTACGTCTGTTATTAAGGAAACTGGAAGCTATCGAACATGTTAGGTTCATAGACTATATATTACCCAAGAAAATTACGGACCTGAATTTCTCCGAGACTATTAAGCTCCTAACGGAACTATTCGGGCCTAACATAACCTTGTTCCACAAACGTTGGAAATGCCTGAACACAGCCAAGGACAACCAGCAAAATTTTCTAACGTTTGCAGCGTCGGTAAACCAGCTCTGTAATGATTTCAAACTAGCCGAGCTGACTGCCGACGATTTTAAGTGCTTAATATTCGCATAAGGTCTAGTATCAGTAGAAGACGCCGAGGTCAGACGTCGGGTACTTACCAAACTCGAAAACGAACAGGGATTGACTCTCCAAAAATTAGCAGAGGATTGTCAAAGAGTAATTTCTGTCAAGCGTGACTAAAAAACGATCGAGGAATCAGGTGTGGCTCAGATTAGAAAAATCAGAAGCAACCCAACCTCTTATTCCCGGCAAAAAGACAAAAGGCAAATCTAAATTGTTCTAAATCCCGCAATAAACAAAATACGAATAGGCTAAAGAAACCTCCTGGACCATGTTACCATTGTGGAAAATGGCATTGGATGACATTCTGTCCATTTAAGAAAACATATTGCAAAAATTGCAATAAAAATGGTCATAACTTAACTCAGTGCTGGTACGCCAACAAGCCGAGGAAACACAAAAGTAAAATTAGGCAAGCCCAATCAGACAATATAGTCGATAGGAATTTAAGAAAATACGTGACTGTTGATATTTTCAATAACTCTATAAAATTCCAGCTTGATTCGGGTTCTAACCTCTCGATTATCAACTGGCGTACTTGGCGAAAGTTAAACAAGCCGACCCTATTAAAGACGGATAAAACAGCAAAATCCGTAACTGGCGAGAATATTAACATCTTAGGCCAGGTGATCCTTACAGTAACACTAAATGGAGTTACCAAAAAGCTGAAAGTCTACTTACTAGAAAATTCAGATAACCTATTCGGAACAGATTGGATATAAAAATTCAATCTATGGGATTGCCCAATGAGCACTTTTTGCCGAAAAATAAAAAGTACAACGTCCAATTCGGAAAATCTCAAAAAGGAACAACAATTTCCCCAGGTTTTTTTCTGGCGGCCTTGGGAAATGTTCTAAATTTAAAGCTAACTTCAGGGTGAAGGACGGTGCAAGACCAGTTTTCAAAAAGAAACGGAATGTCCCTTTCGCTGCTCTAGAGCAGATCAACAAAGAATTGGATAGACTAGAACAGGCGGGTATTCTATCAAAAACAGATTTTAGCGAATGGGCAGCACCTACGGTCTATGTAAAAAAAAAGTCCAACCAAATACGAGTATGCGCAGATTTTTCCACAGGGCTAAACGATACTTTGCAGGATCATCATTATCCCCTCCCAAGCCCTGAAGAAATCTTCAACAAATTGAATGGCGGAAAAATCTTTTCCAAAATAGACCTCTCAGACGCATACCTTCAGATAGAGGTGGATGAAGAGAGTTCTAAATTGCTCTGCATAAACACCCATAAAGGTCTGTACAAATATAACATACTAGCTTTTGGGGTCAAGGTTGCGCCTGCAATTTTTCAGCAGGTCATGGACGACATGCTGGGCGACCTTGACTACGCAACAGCCTATTTGAATGATATACTGGTGACCAGTAAAACGTCGGCAGAGCACCGGAACCATATAATAAACGTATTCAAGAAGTTACAATACGGGCTTAAGTGTGATTTTTTCTTACCAGAGATCAAATACCTAGGTCACATTATAAATAGAGACGGTCGTCGGCCGGATCCAGAAAGAGCTAATGTAATAAGAAACATCCCGGCCCCAGTTAACGTTCAATCGTTACAAAGATTCCTCGGCCTTGCTAACTTCTACCAAGGTTTCATTAATAACATGCAGAATTTGAGAGGACCTCTCAACGAACTTTAAAAAAAGGATAAAGCATGGGTATGGACCCCTGAATGCCAAGACGCATTCGAGAAAATCAAGAAAACACTTACTTCGGATCTCTCTCTCACCCACTACGACCCTAATCTCGACATCATAGTCGCAAGTGATGCAAGCCCATACGGCATTGGTGCTTGCATTCTCCACAAACTGCCAGATGGTTCGCGAAAAGCCATAGCACACGCATCTAGATCTTTACTACCATCAGAGAAACAATGTTCGCAAGAAAAATCAAGTCCGTGTTTGATAAACTCATTCTACGGCAAGCGAAATTCAAGAAAACCGTCTCACTCCCTAAGAAATATTTTAATCCTGGCGATAAAGTCCTTTTTAAGGCTTACAAAAACAACATAACATTCTGGGAAGTAGGCAACATCAAATAGAAAATGGGCGAACTGGTCTATATTGTCCAGGGACCGAAAAATACCCACAAACGCCATATGAACCAGCTCAGGAAATGCCGTTTGAAGGAATCTGAGGAATCACCACAAAATATCTGCGAAGAGCCGATCGACGTAATATTCGAACATTTCAATCTTGACACGCCCCAAGTCTCTCCGGAAATACGACGCTCGGGGAGAAAGAGAAAATTTACTCAACCACTCGACGTGAATCCCAAGTGGAAGAGGTATTAACAGTTTTACTTTTATTTTTCCTCCAAGAAAAAAAAAGAGAAAAAAAAGAGGAAAACTCTTGGAAGAGGGGTGTTGTGAGACCAATACTTCCCTACATCATGAACTCTCCCAGTACTATATTATTATGAGTATCATGAGAGTAGCACCAGTAATGCGCAGCCGCGTACGATACCAATATCGGACACCACTGGATAGTAAGCTCTGCTTACACTATTCTTTGTAACATTTTCTGTTTAATATATCTTTCTTACCTCTAACCCGTGTTCCGTGTTTTCCTTCCGTGGCCCCTACTTCGGGTCCACATCACATATACACAGTGTCTGGAACACTTCAATAAAATATGTTTGCGTCAGATTCTGAAAATATCGTGGGAATCAAGAATAGCAGATAGCGAGCAAATATTTCGAGCATCGACTCCATGGTTATGAAATGGAGACTAATATGTTGCTCACTTAGTCCGTTTAGAGGACAAACCGACTTCCAAAACAAGCACTGTACTGTGAACTGGTGCAGGGCAAATATCCACAGTACATGTCGCACAAACGCAACAATGACTACCTCAAGGATACATTTCTAAGGCCAACAGATATTATTATTTGAGAAGATATTGCGGATGAAAGGCACTTTTGTCTATTGCTATTCACGACCTTGAAGAATGCAAGATTTAAACAGACGGCTCGCTCTATGGAAGAACGTAAACCAGGGAGATATACATAAAGAGATGCACATGCGCGAAAGACTTTCAAAGGATTCATTAATCGCACACACGTTGCCATAATGACAACACAATCTATCACTTACGTCCAGCTTGATTTCACTTGTAAACTATGCAGCAGAGTGTGGAGGTCAGCGAGTAGAATTATAAGTCACAGCGCCATAATATCAATGCAGCAAACAGAGACATTAACGGCAAGAAATCAAAATTCATGGAATTGGTCGTACTCGGACGCGAGTTGACTTTTCATTATATAAAATAAGTATTAAATAATAGAAAGTATTAAAAATAAAAATTAAATACAGTGTAACCCGGATATAAGAGACCCGGATATAAGAGAGATTTTATCAGGTCCCAAATTGGAGCCTGTGTTAATAAAACAAAATAGACCAAACCCGGATATAAGAGAAACCCGGATATAAGATACTTCTTCTCCGGTCCCGGCAAATCTCTTATATCCGGGTTACACTGTAATATAAAATATTAAAAATAAATAATCTATATTACAATAATTTTAAATCTTTACAATGCTTATCTTAGTTTTTAAAATGACAATTTTTTTCATGTTATACGAGTTCTAATTTGTTAGAAATCAATAATATAAAATAATTTAAGTATAATAAAAATTTAGGTAGATAAAACATTAAAAAACATAGGTTTAGTTTTCTATGCCATTTTAAAAAACTTTTAGTATCAGTGAGCGTATATATATATATATATATATATATATATATATATATAAATGAATGAATATTTAGGTTTTCTGTTATCGTAAAGTTGTCACTGAACTAACTGTGTTCTTTATAGAAATTTTAAACTTGAAAATTTAGATTAATTAATAAGCATCTATAAAAATACTGTCAATTCTTTTTATCTTGACTGAGGGAGGTTAACATCGTTAAAATTAGTCGCTTTAGGTAAGTATCGCAAACATTTTTAATTGATGATTTCATCTTGGTAATGTCTATACATAGGATAAGAGTATACCCTATAATAGATTTTACTAAAATCGTTCCGTTTATAATAATTACAGGTTGAAGTTACACACACACACACACACACACACACACACACACACACACACACACACACACACACACACACACACACACAGACAGATATTGTGGGGGAGGGTGGAGGTGATAAATTACTTTGTGCAACGAGGGGCGCCTAAAGTAAAGGACAGCTAGGCATAGAGTGACTATGGATTAAAATGTGAAAGTTATAACAAAAAAGAAGCAACTGATGTTATTTGCTGTAATAGCCAGAATAGCCTTGATATGAGGTCACAGCAAAAACAACTTCAAAATAACAATGTAAACAAAATCTTTTGTATATTAAGGTCAACTTTCAATTTTAGTTTCTAAAGCATTTCATTAAATAACAAGTGTCGACATATGGGCATTTTTTTTTCAGCCTTGAAACGGTATAGGGGGGGGGGGAGATGACGAGTGACCTTCAAGAATAAAAGGGATCGAAGGTGGTGAGCTCTGGAGTCATCACATTATCCAAGAGAGAAAAAGGATGACTTCAAAAGCTGGAAACCTCAATCTCAAACCATTCAAAGTTTATCAGTCAGAGAAGAAATCGATAATAACAGAGTTCAAGGATGCAAAAGGTGTGCTGTTCAGAAACTTCATAGCACAGACAGTCAGACGGTCAGATCATTTGAAATACTGGACAGACTGAAAGAAGATATTCATCAAAAGAGACTTGGACATTTATTTAAGTCTGGCATTCTGGTGCTCGACAAAAACATTGACTCCAACAATGGGCTTGGGAGGTTTTACTTCATCCGTCGTATAATACTGACTCGATTAGATTATCATCTGTTTAAGTTCGTAAAACGACATTTATGAGCGAAGAAGTCAAACAGATATTACGCAGGTTTTTGTACATAAGTGACTTCATTTGCTTAGCGCATGTTTCTTCAAGAAGGTTATTTATGTATTCTTGCACTGATGAGAGACATGAATCAATCTTGATGGTCGATAATACTGTGAAAACTAGCATATGCACAATGTTTTATTGGTAGTGTAATAAACATTTTGGATGAGCAATGTTTGTACCTTACTTTTCGGACACCCCTCGTAGTTAAGATCTGTGTGTGTGTGTGTGTGTGTGGGTGGGTGTGTGTGCATGTAATAATAGACTTACTCAAAATGCATTTACAATAACTAAAATAAGAAAAAACAACAGTGGTAATACTATGAAATATTTTCAATAAATATAGAACGAGTTTTGCAGTTTGAAATTTTCATAACTCCATTTTATGCATAGCCAATCAATAAAAAGAGGACGTGAAAGAATTCATGATATTTTTCTATAGAATTTTGAAATCTATGGAAAAATATCAAATTCTTTCACGTAATTGATTGGCTATGTATAAAAATGGATTTATGAAAATTATTAATCTTGAAATATGAAAGTTATTAATCTTCAATCTGTCCACATTATGTATATAAACCATGATGTAATTTTAAAGTTCCTCAAATATGATTGTCTGTTGATTTTCAGTAATGCTCAGAATCACGTTAATTATTCTATTTTACATACATTACCTAAAGAGCAATGTGTATGAGTGTGTGTATGTGTCTCTGTGTGTGTTTTAATCTTAAACTGCCAATATTATCAAACCAAATTCATAATTCCAACAGCAATTTTTTTATAAACACAATTAGAAAACGATCGTGCACAAATAATGAATATTCATTTGTCAAACCTGACTAGCATAAACATGGAAGTTTGGCGCTATAAAAATCTTCCTATTGTTTTAACAATTTTTCTCATTGTGTCCGATTACGATAAGCTAAAGACATATCGATATCTGAAAAAGACAAAACTATAGCTGTAATAAGTGACGCACAGAAAGAACTTTGTAAAATGGATTTTCTTTTAGTAGTGATTTTGCTCTCTTCAAAACAAATACTTTATAGAAGAAAATAGCTTGATATTTACGAAGTGTAGTTACCGAATCAGAAGTGGAGGGGACGCTGGTAAAAACTCCTTACTGTAGGAACAGTGTTCAAGATCAAGTTTTTTACCATGCTCCACAAGAGAGCCGTCTCGTACTAAGATTAGATAATCTAGTCTGATACAAGGCCACACGTATTAGGGAATACTAATTTTATCCTAGTTTGACACCAGGTATTCATTAGAATCGTAATAACCTAGGAGACAAGCCTGCTAACCATTTCTCTATGTTAAGGCAATAAGTATATGTTTGTTTTTTGTTTCTCTACAGACATTTGGCACACGATCAACGATAAAGATAGGAAATGCAAGAAATTCTATCTACTAAGCTAACCTTAACAAATATCAATTATCACCCAGTCGCATATTATTTTTCTTTTTACGATCGCATTTTGATTTTTACCCCGCGTTACGCCGAAATTCAACTGAAAATCTCCATGAAATGCTTCCTGTCGCTCAATGATATTTTAATGTGTGTGAATGTTGATAAGAAAAAAACCCCTACAAAAAATAATATTCTTAGAATTATTAGATGAAATGTTCTCGTCTTTGTAGATTTGAAAGCTATATTTAGTAGTCTGTATATTTTGCACATTATTAAATTTACAAATATATTTTAAATTTATTCGGGTCTTTGTTGCTTGTGCACGCAACCAACTGTAGAAGATAGCTTCTGGATGTCTTTTAAACTAAGGAAATTGGTTTGATATGAATTTATGGAAATGAAAATTAGTCCTCGTTTAAACACGTCTATTTTGACAGAAAAGTGTCATCTTTAGATCAGTCAGACAATATCAACGACGAATGCTTTAAAGTTTGAAATGCGCTACAAGTAATTCAATTTTAGCTGTAGGTGTTAAAAACTTTACTGTTTAAGTATATTTAACACATATTGAAACAAATGTTATTGATAGTGGTTGCTTTATTTTAATGCCTTTTTTACAGTTAGGGCGTCAGTGAATTGCCGCATTGTCTGAATGAAGGAATATGTTCATATAATGCACTTTGCTCAGGGCAATCTTATAAGTCATTTTTTAATTGATTTTTAATTCGACATTATTTCTTACTATAAGCTTTTTAGTGGATATATTTGTTTGAGTTGTTATTCCAGTATTTTTTCTTAAACAGTGATATATATTTTTATCAGCTGCATTTTTGTAAATGTTCCAACCTCTTCTGTCATTTTTCGATTGCTGTTGGTTAGATTATGCTCATCTTCAAAGCATCAAGTCAATAACCAATGGTCGTCGTCCACTTCTAGGATTTATTTCAGCGGACAAATCGCCATTATTAAAATGTTTTTAAAAAATGTGGTCATTGCAGTCGTCATCAGATATTATTTAATTTCTTTCCACTTCTTGTAACTTGTGAGTAGCTTCTGCGGTTTTGAGGACAAGTTTAAAATAATGTCTAAAAGAAAATAAATAAAAAAAAAACTTCCCCTCAATACTTGAATATACCATTATCATATTAGCTACACAAGTTATAGATGAATATTGACATAGTGGTTGGATGTGATATATATATATATATATATATATATATATATATATATATATATATATATATATATATATATCACGTCCAACCATCAATTCATCGAGATCATTAACAAAACAACAACAAAAGGTAGGCATTTTAGCTTCAGCCAACGTAGAAAACCTGTTCCCGAAAGTTCCGATAGATAAAACAAATATTATTTGCAACTATGCCTGCAATCATTTTATTCCACCTTCACTTATCAAACAAATGCTACACCCCTGCACAACCAAAGTCGTTTACACTCACAATGGTAATATACACACACACACAAACAAACAAACGGATTCAGTATTGGTAGTACCTTCTTACTAACCTTCAGTTACTCTTTCATGTTGAAAACAAAGATAAAAAAAACTCTAAAATATAGACGATGTTTTCATTTTTGTTAGAAAAAGAAATTAAAAATCTAGATTCGAAAAACAAAAACAAAAAACAAAAAACTCCGCTTTAAAATTTACTTACGAACTTTTATATTTTAAAATTTACTTACGAACTTAGCAATAACAACAAAATGCCATTCCTAGACATTCTTGCGTAATCCAATATTAACACATTAAGACGTGACTATTAAAAAAAACACTGGTAAAAATTACTGCCATGTCAATTATAATAGCGAATGTCCACTTACATACATACATACATGCATATATATATATATATATATATATATATATATATATATATATATATATATATATATATATATATATATATATTTAGGTTACGAAAAACTAGGTAATCCGTATGGGTAGACCCAAGGAGGATAAAATCCAGAGAGCTCAATGTAAATCAGAGCTAATGATTTAAATAAAAACAGACCACTTTAAGGTTCCATGTAATAAATTATTTCACCACAGCCCCTTTAAAGGACCGCGGATCATCAGACTTTACTTCCAAAGGTTGAAACGAAAAAATAAAAAGAAATTTACACATTTTTGACGGGCAGTACTAAGTATATGTAAAGTAACGAAGTGAGGAAGTGAGGGGGGAGAGAGACATGATTGAGTTAGATGTAACATTTCTATTCTTTCAAATTTAAATTGTTGGAGGAAATCCAGACATTGACACATTAAATCGGTTAACTTAACGGAATTTATATATTGATATGGAAGCGGGAGAGGAGAAAAAGGTATAAAGAGAAAAAGAGAGAAAGAACTTATGAGGGAAAATGTCATTAACTTTCTTTGGAATGAAAGGCCCGAAATAGGCGCTGTTCTTTTGCTTTACTTTGAGAGTTCATAAATATTATAATGTTTGATATAAGTTTGAATGTTTAAACAGTCTATAAGGAATTTAATTTAAAAAGTTTTTTTAAAAACTTTATTACAAAAATTTAGGGGATTTAATATGAAATAGTCGATTAGAAAAATATTCATAAAATTTACATTAAAACACTAAAATTTTATTTTCAAATAATTTTGTAATTGATTATTAAGGTGATATCTCTCTCAGTTTGAATTTTATTCATGAATTTAATTTGCGACTATTTTTAGATTGGTAATTTCTCTTACTTAAAATTTAGTTTTTAAGTTAACATGGAGTGATATTTGAAGGTAATATTAGAGATCTTGCTCTATCATATATTGTAAACACATACATGCAAATTTCACATATACATACATTCTTTTACATGTGCAGTCACTCATACAGGTACACATGTACCGATATACACGGGTAATTTCATGTATTAATACCTACATATATCTTTTTAAATGTTTCCACATACTTACACACATATATATATAGGTGTGTACTTAGAATTCCCTAAAAAAATTATTTAAAAAATATTAGTTGATGACTTCAGTATTCAATTATCAAAAATCTAAATATTTTATCATCAATAATGATTATTAAAGGGTAATACATTTAAATTCAATTACCAATTTTAAATTTTTTCTCCGTATTGTAAAGAATTTTAAACTCACAATTCCAAATGCAGAATATTAAAAAAAAGTGAGAAAATGGGGTAAAACATCAATAACAGACATGTAAGTCCTTTTTTTTAAAATTGCACACACCCATACATATACACACACATATATCTACACATCCGCACACATGCACACACATATATATACACATATATCCATATATCTACACACCCATACACATACACATACACACATATATGTATATATGTATACACTCATACATACACGCATACACATGTAGATATACACACGTACATACATACACACATATCCACATATACATACATCTACACATACATACGCACACACATATATATATATGCATATATAGATATATACACACATATTCACATACATACATATACACCTATACATATACACATATATACATACATATGTATACACATATACACACATATGCATATACACACCTTCTCACATATACACATATACATATAAATACATACATATACATACATACACACATATATACATATACATACATATATATATATATATATACATATATATACATACATACATACATACATACATATATACATATATACATACACCCACATGTCCGTATATGCAGAAAATATGTCAATATTCAAACGTATCTACATTATTATATTTCACCCATATTCACCCATATTATATATACAAACTCACAAATTCATATATTTATACATACATACATACATATATACATACACAGATTACCCGTAATCATATATCTGTGGCACGACACACATATACCCATATATACATACACCTATACACACACACACACATACATATTATATATATATATCTATATATACATATATATATATATATATATACATATATATATATATATATCTACATATATATATATACACGCATCCACACATATACATGTACTCACATACCCATATACATACATATATACACCCATATATACATGCAACTACATATATTTACAACCCCCCCCAAAAAAACCCAAAAGCCCACCTATATACCTACACGTATATATACATACATATCAATATTCATACCCACAATACACAATTACAACAAAGTATGCCTATTTTTCTATATAAAAGCGTATACATATACATGTCAAAAGACGTATCAATGATCCAGTTCAATTACATAATTATATACATATATACATACAGTTATGTGTTCACATATATACATACAGTTATGTGTTCACATTCATATGTGCATAACATTTCAAAAGCAAAAAATAAAGATCATGTAATATTAGTCTTCCTATAGAATTACTTCTAAATATATTTCGTTAGGTTGAGGTTGTTCTTATGTCGGCATTTAAAAATTAGTTCATTATGTCTGTTTAGTAATACATCCGGATCTTTATGCTTTATTATGAGGATCTTTTCTTTTAGACATAAGTCGCATCTGTCTCTGAAATTTATTGGAGTTCTGGCTCTCGAGATGATCTTCCACTTTATTTGTGGGGTTAAGCCACCCTGCAACAAATCCCAATAATGCTTTGACAGTGCCGTTTGGTTCTTTTTAAATTTATCTTTGAAGGACTGGCGATGGTTATAAAATCGATGTTTCCATCTTCCCGCTGATATTCCTATGTATATTTTCTTCTGTTCCATATTCTCTTTGGGGAAAATTGTTGCTTCATATATTACATTTTCCGCCATGCATACTGCTTCCACTGGGCAATCTGATCCTGTTCTGCAATTACATGTTGATGTTCTCGTTTGGGATGCATTACGATCCGTCTGTATTTGATTGTTATGAAGATATCTCTCTCTCTCCCTCTCTCTCTTTCTCTCTCTCTCTATATATATAGTGGATCTGTACTTTATCCGTGTAATAACCATTGGTGTAAGGTCTGTAAAAAAACGGAAATAATTTTGATACAACTTAATGGAGTCAAAGATAGTCTTTAGATGTGTTCACAGAATCGACTTTGGAGAAAGTCTGTAACAAACGAATATACTTTTGACACTGATATATACTAATACTACTATTATTATTAATAATAGTACTATAGTGGAGTGACAGTGTCTGTTCATAAAATAAGTTGTGGAATTAAGATGTGAAAAAACAAAACGAAAATACTTAACAGATTCTAGCATTCATAAGAATACTTTTTCGCAAAAAAAGAATCAGCATCCTCTACCAAGAATTCCAAGAAACAGGACTCAAAACAAAATTTTACAAAACAGAAACTATGATCTGGAATTGGAATGAAAGCAGTGACGACACACAATTCAGATAGTGGAATTAGTAAATACCAAAAACTTCAAATAGATCGATGTATGAATCATTTATAACAAATTTATATTAGGGGATAGGGAAATTGAAAAATAGAATAGGCTGTACTAGAAGTCATTTTGCCCAACACCGCACATTGCTACAAAACCTGAAAACTAGGATCATATTCTTAAATAGCCTCGTCAAATGAAGATTTTCATATGGATGTCATGCATGGCGCCAAACCCGTTCAGAAATATCTAAACTCTCAGCTGAATACAACCGCTGGATAAAATGGCTTTGAACGAGTGAAGCCTGCGGATTTTGGCGAAGACAATATTTCGTCGAACATTGTGAACTGGTGCTACATAATCACAAACAAAGGACTGTAGCAGATAAGTAATCACATCACTTTAGGACTTCCAAACAGAAAATTTCCTTATAAGAAGCTGTTAATATTACCTTTACCAATATCATCCCGAGGATTCTTAGCTTTAGAGTTTGAAAGCAAAAAACGTTAAATTTATTTTCTATATTTGACTGAGGCTCCACGGAGGATTCTGATAACATGTTTACAAATTTAGCCATTTTATATGAGAAAACAAAAACGAAAAGAAGGAAAGATCTTATTGCAAAGGGAATTAACATGCTTTGATGACTGCCGACATTATCAGATGAGACCAGGGAAACCTATTGATGAGGAGATAACAGAGGGTTAAAAGAGAATATTTGCTCTTTATTGCAGAAAAAACTTAAAGGAAGAAAGAAAAGGAGGAAGCAGAATTTAGGAAGAAGAACGAAGAAAACTACGCGGAAGGAATAAAAGAGACACCACTCGAAAAGGAAAAATGATGAATGCATGCAAAGATGGAAGAGAAGAAAAGAACAGTGAGAGAGAAAGAGAGAACAGAAAGAGAAAAATCTAGAAAGGAAGACAAGAAATACTGAAATAAAATGAATGACAGAATGAAAAAGAAGAGAAAAGAAAAAAAGCAATGAAAGTAAGACAGAAGAAAGCTGAATGAAGAAAGAGTTCTCTCTGGGTACGCACAAAAAAGAAACGAAAAAAAATCTGCTCGCGCACACATGCACAGAAACAGACTAAACACGAATTAAAAAAAAAAATGACTGAAAACGAATCGCAGAAAGTAATTTTCAAAGTAAATCCAAAGAACAAAGTGGGCAGGTAATGTACGTTTGGAACAGTCGACTCAAACAATGAAGAAAAAAAAATAAAGAATAGATAAATTTACAAAAAGTTGCGTGATAAAACAAAACCCATACACGCGCACATAAACAGAAAATATTAATTTGGAAATGCTTGGAGCACTCGTAAATACATGTTATCTCAGATAACATCTTATTTTCAGACTCCAACACAGAAATTGTCAAAACCAACAGAAAAATCTACGGAATACTATGAATGGATAAGTAATAATAATAATAATAATAATAATAATAATAATGCTTCTATTCGTTTTAGAAAAAGATTGGGAAGACCTGGAAATTTGAGGAAGTCTTGTTGAAACGAAGGCATTATGATTAAATTAACAAGAATATTAAGGAATGTTCTGAAGTATTGAAGAGACTTATCATCACTTGGTCTTTAGCAAAACTACACAGATACTACGTGTGTAAATTTGATGAGTACTGTAGTTAAATGAGGTTCTATTTCTTAGACGCCGCTCGTACAACACTGAATACACCTTCTGAAGACACTGTTCTCGAATTCGCTCACGCGTCACCAACTTTAAAAATCCCCACCCTCTGTTCTCACTGCTCCGGCTCTTTTTATTATGCCAAAACTACGACTGACTAACCAATCAGCATTCTTTGGCTTCGTCTTCAGTCTCATCCTCCGGACCGATCAATTAGTACGCGGATTGCTATTGATTGAACCACGCTAAGCTGTATAAAAAAAACCCCAACGTTTCAGAATTATACACTTCCGCAATAACTGAGGGGTGGGGGAGATTCCTGCCATTTTCAAAGGAACAAAGCGTCGCTGTTACGTGCCGCGTATTGAGGTAAAAAAGTTATTATTTTCTTTTACACCAGGTGCAAGCCACTCTGATTCGCTTACTTCTACGTAATTTTTCACTACAAATACCTAACAATAAAATCTACAACATCTTTTAGAAGCCAGACGATATGCCCCTAGACAAATGACATCAAAGTGAAAATAGACAAAACGATGAAAACCACGAAATGTCGGATTAAAAGCTGAGACAAAAACTATCATGAGTGAATGCAATAAACTGAGAAGCTTTCAACTTCACATTGTATATTTAATGAGAAGATTAGTGTTTTATAGCTGAAAATTTATCGAAAATTGTTATTATGGTCCCTGTATCTGTTGCAGCAAAAGTAGGCATAAATAGAAGACTCTGCTTTTGAAGCAGTCATCATGTGCACGTATGTACACAATGACCATACATGTGTCTATGTAAATTAGAAAAAAACACCTAAAGAGTCCACACACTTTTCTACATCACTAGATGAGTCCATTGCATAGAAATAATAAAAATTTAAAATGCTGACACAAAAAGAGTATAAAAAGCCGACACAACAGAGTTTGCCTTAACTTGCACTGGATCTTGTGCAAAAATTATCTTGTCCGAGAAATGGTACGATCACGTACCATTGAGAGAGTAATGGAAAGAGAAGGCAAGCGAAAGATAGTCTGGGACTATGATTTTCAAACAGATCGACTTATTGAAGACCCGAAAACCAAATTGAAAATGAACGCCAAATAACTGATACGACCATCACTGCTGACTGCAGTATGACAGCAAAGCAAATAGAAAAGATCAGTAACCACTCTGAAATGAAGGTTGAGATTGGCAGGTAGTGGAAAATGTTGGCAAAAAATGTTAGTCATCCCAGTAGTGACTGGGGCACTTGGCTCCATAC
This sequence comes from Acanthosepion esculentum, assembly GCA_964036315.1. Taxonomy (NCBI): domain Eukaryota; kingdom Metazoa; phylum Mollusca; class Cephalopoda; order Sepiida; family Sepiidae; genus Acanthosepion; species Acanthosepion esculentum. The sequence continues at coordinate 21,256,913 of OZ038513.1, forward strand.
AATTGAAGTTTAAAGAATATGTCTACCAACTTGTAAAATAAACATTTTTTTGTAAAAAGCAAACAAACAAACAAACAAACCAAAACCCCCTAAGATCACACACATTTTCCATAGATAAAGCTATTCGTAATGTGTGAGCTGTACTTCTGAGTACATTTGTTTTGTATTTCTGTAAGGCATCAGCTATCAGGAATCTCTTCAATGGATCTATCGAAATCTTTTCCAATCAATCCGAGGGCTCCAACTAAAACTGGAATTATTAATTATATTATTTAACGCCATCCCAGTAGTGATTGAGGCACTTGGCTCCCATTGAAGTTTAAAGAATATATCGACCAGCTTGTTGTAAATGAACTTTGCGAACGCTACTAAAATCTGCCTTATTGGTACAGCAAGCATACATCGAAAAATACTGTTTGTCCGAATTCCCTTTTGTAACTTTAAATGTAGTATCTTCCCTGGTAATAAAGCCATCTACACAACAGTAATACCATGATACCTTAATAAAAAATAATAATGATGGCCCAATATAAATCCATAAAAAACATTTATACAGAGACCAAGTGAGATGGGATGGAAAGAAATGACGAAGGTAGACGATAAGGAACTTGAGACAAGACAGTAAACTACAAAATAAATGAATGTCGAAGATGACCCCTTAAAAAATTATGAAAATAGGAAAGGATGATCTGCTGAGAACCGTTCAAATAATTCTAATTCAATCTTACATCACAAACTAGCATCTGAGTTAGAGAACAAAAATCATACACCAAATTGTCTGGCACTTTGAGCTTCAAACGGAACAACCTCTCGAAGCCAGAAAGCCAAACCGAGGTGTCGTGGACAGAGAGAAATAATAAGACAGACATGTCAAACGGTAGACCACACTGAAGCTCTGAATAATGAAAGTCAATGTTTATAACAAGAGTCGACCTTGAAAGGCCTAGCTAACAGGCAGATGAGATACTACTAAAAACAGTTAAAATACCGGAGAGTATTTAAATCACCATTTACTACTGACGTGAACACTTAATGTGAAAGTGAAAGTTAAAGCGAAATATGAAGGCAAAGTGGAATAGGATGGTCGACCTTGCGGACAGTGTCAATGAAAAATAGAAACCGTCCTATAAAAATAGATGAAATATTCTGGGTCTTTGAGATAACCCCCACCCCCACAGCAAATGGGTGATAAAAATTATGAAATATGTGTATCCACAGCGCTATAGTGAGTGTGTGTGTATGGGGGGGGGGGTGCGGGGGTGCTTCAACCACCTCACATTTTGGTTGAACAGACAACAAAACAAGACTAATTTTGTATTCTTGGCCGAAATCTCTGAGCTGAGCTGTATCTTCTGTCTGAAACCATTACTGGCATTAATTTTCAAATTAAATAAGAAAACTTCATTTACCGTTTATTTCCCCCCAAAATTAGCATCTATCTCTACGTAGAAAGCGTCTACAGGTCTCATTTAAAAAAAGTAAGTACAAACGAACAGCAAAAAGTGTATCTAAAATGAAACTAAAGTGTTTACAGTAGGAAAATAGACCTAAAAAATATATTCATTTTATGAGAGGATCAGATAAAATAAAACATAGAATCAGGAATTTGTAAAACTTAATATTTGATAAAACTTATCACTTAAAATAGCCCCCGATTAATTAATTTAAAAAGATATTTTGTAGCGCGATGTGCAGGCAATTGTGTATTCTGAATGTCTCTGTTACTATATGAACAGGTATCGCCTTGATATTTGTTCATTAGGAAGTGAATTGAGACTGAAGAGCAGTCAGGATATGTAGGAGTGGGGTGCATGGGAGGAGATAATGTTAATCATCTGAAGCGGCTTATCTGATATGCAAGTTCAATCAGTCCGATTAAATGTAACGTTCAATTACACTAATCAGTGTTGATCAACTTTACAACATAACCCAGTAGAAATTTCCCGAAGCTGAAGGGAGGAAAACATTGATATTAAGACCAAATGTTCATTTATAGATTTTGAATCGAACCAATCATGATTATTCTGACGTTACTTGTATATTTTTAGATCTTTGCAGAAGTAATTCACTGACTGATCAATATGGGGAGAGAGAGAGAGAGAGAGAGAGAGAGAGACAGACAGACAGACAGACAGACAGACAGACAGACAGAGACAGAGACAGAGAAACAAGAGTGTGAGGGAAAACGAGAACGATTCCGAGGATAATGAGGATGAGAGAATGAAGAAGATAAGAAGGATGAGAGAATGAAGAGGGCGAGTGAATAAAAAGGATAAAGAGGGTGAGTGGATGAGAGGATAAGGAGGATGACAAATGAGAGTATAAAGAGGATGAGTGAATAAAGAGAACAAGAGTAAAAGGATAAAGATGAGAGTGGATGAGGATGAGAGAGAAAAAAGGATAAAGAGAATGAAGAGGATGAGAGAATAAAACGGATAAAGAAGAGATGTCATTTTTCCGAAACATTTTTTTAGAACGCCGTCTTCCCAGAATTCTTTTCCACGTTGATCCATTTTAAAAACACACTTTATCACCAGGTTTCAAATAATTATTTTGATTTCTTGATGTTCTCGTCTTCCATTCTGGTATTAATTTGTTAAATACGGACTTAATCTTCCTGGCGAGCATCAACTCTGCATGCGACATTCCAGATGTTTGGTGTGATTCTGTAAACACTCAGAAATTGTTGTAGCATTACTTCATCTGACCACACTCCCTCCGATTTTTTAGTGCCCTTTTAAAAGTATCGACAAACCGTTCCGCTTGTCCGTTTGATCTTGGGTGATAAGGGGAAATTGTAATATGTTCTATTGCTAATGATTTGCAAAAAACTTCAATTCCCTAGACGTGAATTGAGTCCCGTTATCTGAAACGATAGAGTCAGGAACACCGAATCTTGCAAAAATCACATGTAGGAAATTTATCGTTACCGCGGTAGTCGGTCTTCTATCCTTCAATATTTCTGGCCATTTTGTGTAACTATCGACTACCACTAGATAAAGTGCTCAGTTCAACAGTCTTGCGAAGTCTATATGTATTCTGGACTATGGCATATTGGTTTTCGATCAAGGTTGCATGATTTCACTAAATTTCCGATATCTTGATCCATTTTTGGCCAGTAAGTATAACATCTCATTAAGGATTTCATTCTAGACATTCTATATGAAATTCTTTTAATATATGTTTTTGTAACGATGCTGGTATCACAATTCTTTCTTCGTACATAAGGACATTATTACATAATGAAAGCGCATTATTTCCAGTATCTGAGATGAGGTATTATGTACATTATTCGGACTAATGTCCTCATCTTTGTTGCCATATTTGTCACAACGTTTCGGCCGTTGTACGCTCCAGTCTTCTTCGGGTGGTAGGAATGTCGAATTGAACACTTTATTTCGCTCGCTTCAGTATACCGCAAACCGACATTCACCGGACAGTATCTCAATTTCAACTCCCACCATCCATACAGCGTTTAGAAAGGGATCATCCGCAGCTTACAACACCGAAAAAAAGTCGTAAGTGGCGACCCAGAGACATTAGATAAAGAATTGGTCAGTATAAGCAGTACCCTACAACGTAACAACTACCCTGGGTACATGGCAGCAGCCCCAATAAACTGGGATAGGCGGTTACAAAAGGAGGACAACAACACTCAGATAACAGTCAAGGGGTTATCTTAGAAAATACAAAGTATCTGCGGTCCATATAACATCAGGACAACCTTCAAAAGCTGGACGACACTTCGCAGATACCTCTCCCGAGTAAGACCATAGCGGAGAACATGACTAAAGACTGTGCGTACGCTATCCCGTTCAGCTGCGGAAAGAAATATAAAGGGGAGACAGGCCTCCCTTAAGGTAAGGCCCCAAGAACACCAAAAAGCTGTAGCACAAGGGGAAGTATAAAAATCAGGTGTGAATGACCACATATGGAGTGAAAAGGGAGATCACCGCCCTCTGTGGGATCAGGTTGAAATCATAGACAAAGAACATCGTTGGAAAATTCGTAAACTTAAGGAATCAGCACATATGCTAGGTCACAGAAATCTCCTGAGCCGACCAAGCATAGAAATGAATACAATATGGGAACTAGTAATAAGGAGTGCCAAAGAAAAGCAATAATAACGAAAATTGAAATCTGAGCTCTGGTAAAAAAATATGCAATGCTACCAGCAAAAATTGCAATATGAGCTCTGGTAAAAATGGTTGCTGAAGACAGTTTATAAGTCCCAGAAATTCATACACATGGCACAGTGGATAAAGACGTTGGTTAGATCTAGTGACAGGACCCAAAGAGTTATGAGTTCAATACCTGGTTAAGGCAGTGGAGAACTTGGAGAGGTGAATTAACAGGAGATAACTGACATCCATTAGACATGGCACGTGGAACTAGAACAGTCTACCCAAGCGAGCGAAATAAAGTGTTCAATTCGACATTCCAATCCCCTGAAGAAGGCCGGAGCGTACAACGGCCGAAATATTGTAATAAATATGGCAACAAAGATGAGGATATTAGTCCGAATAAGGTAAATTGTAATATTTCTTCCTTTAAATGTTAATTACTTCTTCATTTTCATTATAAAGTCGTCTTTTTTCCGACTTAAAATTTCCTCTAATGTTATGAGCAGTTCATTTACAGTAATGTATAATACGTTATTAATTTCATTTTCGGCCCTTATCGCCACAATTAAAGTGTCTTCAAGTTGCTTGCAGAGTCTTGGTATTAGTCTAGACAATCCATCTGCATGACTTAATTTTTGGGATGGTAGAAACCCCATTTTATAATTATAGTTCAATAGGATAATTCCCCAGCGCTGCGGTCTATTCGATGTATGTGTGGGAACACCCTTTTTTGATCCATATATGGACAATAATGATCTGTCTGTAGTATGAATTCTCTACCATGAATGAATTTATGAAACTTTTTCATGGTAAATATGATGGCCAATGCTTCCTTTTCAATCTGGCTGTAGCTTCTTTCAGCTGCAATAATTGATCTTGAAGCGTGGGATATTGGTTTAGTTGTTCCATGCTCATATTTGTGTAGTATCACTGCTCCACTACCCGAATCACTTGCAACCAGAATATTTAATTTAGGGTCAAAATGACCTAGTGACAAATCCAATGTTAAGACTTTCTTGATCTCTTCGAAAGCACTTTAACATTTATCTGTCCAATTCCATTTCACATCTTTCTTCAGCATGTTATTCAAGGGTGCTCTTAATTCATGCATGTTTGGTATATATATATATATATATATATATATATATATATATATATATATATATATATATATATATATATATATATATATATATATATATGATAGTAATTAGCAAATCCTAAAAATGCTTGTAACTTTGTTACATTTGTTGGAGCGGGCATGTCTTTTATTGCGTTCGTTCTTGAAGAATCGGTCGTCTACCGTTTTCATCGCTAATTTGTCCTAGATATTTAAGTCTGGAAATAAACAATTCGCATTTTCCTTCACTAATCTTAAAACCATATTCCTTAATTCTCTCAAATACTTTTTTTACATTTTCTGCATGTTGCTTTCGGGTCTTTTAATAAGTACGTCATCAACCAAAACCGGCAAGCATGGTGTCCATTATCTGTTGGAATATGCTTGTTGCTACCGTTATACCGAAAGGAAGTCGGTTGAATTTGTATAATCCTCTATGAGTGTTAATTGTTAATAGTTTTGAACACTATTCGTCTACTAGTACTTGAATGTAAGCGTCTGACAGGTTCAATTTAGAAAAAAAATGGCAAAAATTTCCTCTGTACTTGGTAACCAGTAGCTATGTTTTAAATTTTCATTTAACCTCGTTGAAAAATCAGCACATACGAGAATTTTATCATTATTTTTTTAACGTGAACTGTTTTTGATATCTCGCCTAATTTTTTTAGTCTGTCCAATTCATTGTTAAGGCCGCAAAAGGTACACTACATTTTGGCTTAAATGTCGGTGTTACATTCTCTTTTAAGTCAAACTTTGTGCATGTCGCTAGACCTTCTGAGAAAACTTCTGGAAAACTCTTTTTCAGTTCATTTTTCAATTTTTCAGTTACCGTATTAGTAGTGGTCGTCACAGCATTTATCTTGTTGCAAAAAGAGTTAATTGGAAGGTCCCAAAGATCAAATAATGCAATCCAGTCTGTTCCAAAGAAATTAGCAGTATTCTTTAATACAAACACCACTGCTAGCTTGGTTTTTCTCTTTCTGGCGCAGATCTGCGCCCATGTTCACAGCCTCGTTAGACATCTTGTTTAACCTATGTCAAACTATGTGACCCTGATAGCGCTGACTAGTCTCACTCTTCAGGGCCTGCCTAGCTACTGCTATCTCTAAGGAATCCCCCTACCACCGACGCCCAGGACAGACTCTCTTCTAGAGCCTTCACCTTTTTAGCACTATCTAGGGCGAGTCGTTGGCTATATTTGTAAATTTAGGTCGATCCTTCTCACTAATATTTTATCCAGGTAGCTGGATTATCTGGAGAGTTGGCCACTTAAGGGCCAACGCCCCCAGATGATCGACCCGGTATCTATCGACGAGTCCAAACTCGCCGATCTGATCAACCAAGCTACGATCGCCCGATGACCTGCAGTTAGACCCTCGCCTCTGACTATCTTTGCGTCCAGGACAGCATTCCAGTCCCCTATTGACAAATTGACCCGGAACGGCCCCAACTGGCGGAAAAAATCGACACGTTCTTCCTGATCGTTGGGCGCATAAACCGTAACGACCCGAAACGAACCACTGCTCACGGCAATATCGACCACGATCAACCGCAACCCCGCGCGCCCACATGGACAAAGTCTATCTTTGCACCCAGAGAGCGTTTGACTAACAAAGAAACACCTCTGACCTGCCGGTCCCCGTATGCTGAATAGACATCAAAGTCGGTAGACAGCACACGAGCATCTACTTCGCAAATAAAGTATGTCACTTGGATCGCGGCTACATCTACACTAAAGGACTCGAGATCACAAGCCTTATTCCGATCTCTCAGGCTCCTCACATTCAAGCTAGCTAGCTTGATAAATATAATTTAAGCCTGACTTCCTTAAACACAGTCTGGACGGAAATCAGCGGATGTCAGGACGCCAACGGATTGTCCCAGTCTCCCTGTACACAACTCTGTTGTCATCCGACCATCTGGGACAACCCCAACAATATGGTCTGCGCCCCTCCACCACCATTAACATCCGTCTCTCACGGCACACCAATACATTTGGAATTTCCCCAAAAGCTTTCCGGGTCAGTGTTACACGTGGAAATTCCAGACTTGCTTATAATGGAGGACAATTCTTCTACTGGACCGTACTTCGAAAAGAAGATCCCCATACGGACTTTACATATATCTACTGGCACACCATGCACCGTCATTTTCATCCGTCGGTGCTCATGTATTCTGTCTGGAGTCTTAGCGATGTTGTTAAGATATTTCCGACAAGCTGTTTCGCCTCTTGTTCCGTCGATAGTTCCCATATCGCACTGGATCTCCTTAGGTGTGATAGTGAGGCTTTTTGAGGCTTCTTCAATTGACCCCAATTAATTTACGCCGGTGGTTAGTAGGGGAATTAATTGCATCCAAGGCTTCCGGAATGGTAAGAAACTCATTTCCTTGGACATACTGTTCAAATTTGACTCTTTGTTCTTCATAAAACGTCGAGTCCTTTTTTGGCCTGTTCTCCTGGTCGGAGAACAGGCCAAAAATTTTGCCGGTGCCTTTCAATTTTCCGCCATGATGACACAAAACCACCACAGATAACAAATGTTCGCCTTATAAAAAACGGCTTGCTCTCAAACGAAAGAAAAAGTCAACGAAAGACGAAATAAAGATCAAAATGACTAAAGAAAACATATCTACAGGCACAAGGTTGATTGAACAGGAGAAAAAAATCTAAGGAAATTTCGAAGATAATGAATTTTTCAAAAGCCACTAACTCCAAGAGTCATTAATAATCTCACCGAACTAGGACAGCTTTATGTGGATAATTTTGTCGAAAATAAGAAAAAGTCTAGAAATAACAAAGAAAGAGATTGCAGAATCAAAGAATTAATTAAAAACATTTTGAACCCTGATCCTATTTTGACTCAAATAAGAATTATTCAAAAGTTAAGTTAGTCAACCGAAAGTCTCAAGGCTATTATCACTAATGATTTTTAAACGAAACAGCTTAATTCAACTTCCTGAAAGCAAAAACTGATTCGACTCTTAATTCAAGAGACCATTATTTATTATGAATTCGGATTTGACCAGTTTTGTCTTCTACTCACGCACCGCCGCTATGGATATGCGTTGCTCAACTGCATATTAGACAAAATCGGTAGAGGACGAAATTGTCGCATTTTATGTGCCATTTCCTTAAGAGAAAGCAGAGCTCATCAAATTATGGTTGGTGCATTTAATGCCACCTTATTCGCGTTATTTATTGTCGAGACTTCTCCCAAAACCCGAAAGTAACGATAAAGTGCTAATAATGGACAATGTGAAATTCCATCACTCAAGACATCGTGCTAAGTGCAGTTACAAGTAATGGGCGGTGTTAGATTTTTTGTCACCTTACAGTGCAATGCTAAACCCAATAGAAGCGGCTTCCAGTTCTTTGAAAGCCTTTTCATTGAAAGACAATTTTCTGCTGATCCTGAACCTTCGTGCAATACAGAGCAATTAAAGAACAAACAGACTCGGATTTTGAAGAATTTTTCCATAAATGTCGATGGAGTTTTATTCTCAGATGACAGAATTTTACGAAAAATGTTTTACCAAAGCTCATATATAGTAACACATATTTGTTAGTATCAACAACAAAACTAATTTATTTACCTACATTAAAAATGGACCCAAAATAGTTTGAAATATGCAATCCTCATCTTCATAGTAGTGCATGTCACATTATTTTGAATAAGAGCATTTTATTTTAAATAAAGGTATTTTTATACTGAATTGAATAATTTGTTCAACGAATAATCTTTTTATTTTTAATAAGTTTCTTTTTAAATATGGGCATCTTTAATTTGAAGAGAGATGTCGCTAATACGTTCGCCCTAGCCCCTCAACCTCCTACGTCTTATTCTCTGGGTTGAGGTGTCTACTCGGTCTTAACCGAACTTAAGGGAGTGACCGTAGGTCCCCTGAATATCCGTAGATCATTCGACCGGTCCACGAACTGAGGATGGCTCGCCAGTGTATAAGGCTCGTTTTGTAGCTAAAGGATATTCGCAGATATACGGGGTAGATTATGTAGAAACATTCAGTCCAACAACAAACATGACAACAATCAGAATTTTAATGCAAATGGCCGCACATTATGGTATGGATATACACCATATGGATGAAATATACATAGAACCGCCAGAAGGTTTTGCAAAAGGTGATAATTATGTATGGAAACTCAGAAAATCACTATATGGGTTCAAACAAAGCGGAAGAACGTGGAATAAATTACTACATTCGTATTTAATTGAACAACTTTTTGAACCCTCCCCAGTAGACCAATGCCTGTACACAAGAACATTTAATAATGAAATATTAGTAATTCTGATTATTTGGGTCGACGATATGTTAATTGCTTCAAAATGTGAAGCTACTCTATTAAAAATTAAAAATTCCTTAAATATAAGGTTTAAAATGACCGACTTGGGTCGACTATCATGGTTTCTTGGTATACAGTTTGAATTTAAAGACAACACTATTACAATGAATCAATCCAGATACATCGGAAAACTCTTATCTAAATTCAACATCCCAAATTGTAAAATACGAACTACTCCATGTGAAATGGATTTAAACAAAATTATGAATAATGAAGATGGTATAGCGGCGTGTGAGATGGAATATAAAACGTTGATAGGAAGTCTTATTTACCTCATGACATCAACAAGGCCAGGCATCTGCTATATGGTTACTAAGTTGTCTCAAAACTTAAATAAACCGAGGACTGTGCATTTAACAAGAACTAAGCAAGTATTACGTTATTTAAAGGGAATTAAGAATCAGTGTCTAGTATTTCGGCAATCAAAAAAACCAAAACAACTGGATGGATTTTGTGATGCTGATTGGGCAAATTCACCAGATCGTAAAAGTATCACAGGCTATTGCTTTAGATTGGCAAAAGATAATTCAATAAGAAACGGAATTATTTCACTTTCAACTTGCGAGGCAGAATACGTTGCATTGTTGCAAGCAACACAAGAGGCTATTTTTCTTAAATTACTAATAAAAAACTATTACAACACTAATAATAAGTGAGCCTATAACTATTTACTGTGGTAATCAGGCCAATATTGCTTTGGCTAAGAATCCAATAATACATCAAAGATCAAAGCATATTGATATTAAATATCAATTTGTTAGGGATCAGGTACAAAAGAAAACAGTACAAATTGAATATGTTCAATCGGAAAATAACGTGTCGGATTTGTTTACAAAGCCAATTACAAAATTGAGATTACTGGTTTTCATTCCTGTCATATTTGGTACTGACTTATAAGGTTCTCCTAGTCCTGGGTAGGACGTAAAACTGCATCCATTAGTTATTGTCCTAAGAAACGTCAGTTTTTGGTATGAATGTGAGACCTTGTGTCACAACCTGACTCAGTGGGGGGTCAAGTAATTATTGTTAATGTTTATTAACCTGAAGTACTTAACAGTGGACAAAATGATATAACTAATTTTTGTGGATATTAATTTTCTTTTAAAAAATTCTTTTATGAATACTAAAAAAAAGAAAAACTAAAAAAAAAAATTATGAATGCTTGAAAAAGAAAAAAAGAGAAGAAAAAAATCTTTATTTTATGAATACTAAAGCATTTGTTCCATATGAATATTGACTTTACTAATATTTTGAAAGAAGATTCGATAATGTACCCAAAGTGGGGGGGTGTTGGAGTTTTTTTTGGGTTCCTTGGTATACTAGTGAGACAACCAAAATGAGCTGACTCATGTTATAGTCCACCAAGAAAAGGATTTACCAGTCAGAAAGCACTGAATATTCAATCCGACGTGTATAAAGGCAGCCATTTTGTTTTTCTCCGAATATTCACTGCCTACCTCTGATATTGAAGAATTACTGAACAGCTGCTACTAGTGATATTGGCATTGTTCCATTGAACACATTACGTACTGCACTGGATTCAATATTCAAAGACTACGACGAACATGGTCAACATATGTTTTCTCCCTTCCTCCCGCTTTTTCGACAATCGAGACGTGGGAGTCGGTGACAGGAGTTCAACTTTTTCTAGGGACACCAATTTCTGTCTAGGGGCCCTCCTGGGTGGGGTAGAGCTCGGATGACTCTCTTTTCTCGGGCTATCAACCCATTTCTCCCCTCTATTCGAGTTAGGGTTGTTCCGTTCGGTGTGGTCGATCTTTTTCCTGCGAGGACAGGTTCGTCTCAGGTGACCTGCTCCTCCAGAGCGACAACACCTTCGCTCCTTACAACTGGCCGAAAAGTGCCCCATCACACCACATGTCCAGATCTCAGAGATCTTATTTGCACTGGGGCCACCCTGTCTCTTACTTTTTCACGGGTGACCCATCAGCGTTTTCCGGACCCTTTTCCTTCTCGGTAGGGGGCACCAATGTATTAACTCGCTTTATCCCCAGTTTACGGTCCTCTCTGCCGTACACGACCGAGCCTTGTGTCCGAACTCACCACAAGTCGTGCGGTTCGGCCCCAAAGTCCGTGGGTCACCTCCATTGTTTGTCGGACAGTCGCGGGCCCGATGCCCTCCATACTTGCAAGTCCAGCACCCCAGCCCATATTGGCCCGGTGTGGGCTTGTGAAACCCATAACGTAGGTCCCAGGCTCTCCTTTTGGGAACTGATTCAGCCTACCAGTCCTCTTCCACCTCTTCTTTCGGGTCCCGTATCTGGATCCGTTCTCGGTCCTTCTTTTTCATCACTACTTTGGCCCCCCGGGGGTTCCCACCTACACTCCCTCTTATTCTATCCCAGAGTAGTTCGTTGGTCCGATTCGCCTCTATGGCTGCGGCCAGGCTGACCGGTGCCCCTTCAGAACATCGCCCCTCAGGTCCCTGTTACTCAGCGCGTCCACATACATATCGGCCAACAAGGCCTGAATAGGACCACTGTCCCGAGTCGCCAACTCCGGAAAAGCTAACGCCGCTAGCCCCGGGATTCTTTCCCCCAATTCCTCATTAGTCTGTCCTTCTTGTTGCTGCAGCCGGAATAATTTCCTGATCGCCCCAATGGCCGTACGCTCACTTGTGTATTGCCGCACCAGAGCGAATTTAAGCTCGGTCCACGTCAGGGCCGGGTTTTCTCTGTACCACCTCCCTATGAATTTGGACACCTGCCCCACTGCGGCGTCGTAAGCTAGGAGCACCATTTCTTGGTCCGAGAGGCCATAGATCATCTGCTTCTTCTGAATGGACAGAATCCATTCGTGCAGGTCCGCATGGTTTCCTTTATAAGTAGGTAGCTTCATGCTACCTATCAGCCTCCTGAAACCCATCGATATTTCGGGGACTCCCACGTCCCCAAGGTCATCTGTGGCGTCTGATCCTGCTACGCTCATCTTAGCGTCTTGTCAACTACCACTTTCAACGACAGAACGAAAAGAAAAATACTTAACACGGTGGTGGCGCTTCAACTGCGTACAACGTCGACAAAGTCAAAACAAGATCAGCAATATTACTGGCAGATCTAAGTGCAATGAGCGAACAAAGGAAGCCAAAAAGTGACTTACCTGACGTCTGCCGCTCCGTGTTTTGTTTCTTTTTCCTCCTTCTATTACTTCCTTCTCTTTTACTCCTTATGTCTCTTTTAGACCAATATAGTCCGAAGACTAGAGTCCTTTCTGGTCTTACTTGGTCGCGACTGGACAACACAAATGCAACCTTCTCTTCTCTTTCAGACGGCCGTGGTAATTCCCACGGGTCTGTCCTGGTCACGGTTACCAGTCTAACAATTTTGCCCCAGCCCCTCAACCTCCGACATCTTACTCTCTGGGTTGAGGTGTCTACTCGGTCTTAACCGAACTTAAGGGAGTGACCGTAGGTCCCCTGAGCATCCGTAGATCATTCGACCGGTCCACTGGTTTAATACTGCTTCCTGCCCACGTTGTGTTTGGTTTGATCCAGAGAGCAGAAGTGTTGTTCATCCATTCACGGTCGACTGAAGATGTAGAGTCTGTGCTAAGAAATTTAGAATGCACCCCCCCAAATATATATATATATCCGCAGAAAGCCGGACAAACAACTATTCAATGGTTGAATTGTTAATGTCTTTTATATAGCAGAAAAGAATAATATAGAAATGAAACGGGTTACAGAAAAGAAAATAATTGACGTAAAAACTCATACACTGGATTCTAGACAGAGAGAGAGAGAGAGAGTGGGTTGTGATTAGCTTGTTGTGAAATCGTCTCAGAACGTTATACGACTCTTGCGATGGAGAGATAAAGATTTCTGTGCCCAGCTTAAAGTTTATAGTTGCGTTTATTCTCGGCGGTAGTAACAGTAGTAGTAATCTTCGTGGTAGCAGAAGCATCGGTACTTACATTAATAGTACATGTTAGCGGGGGTTTTGTTCCAATCCCTGACGTCACTTCTAGTCTCCGATATCTCTGCATCCAGCTCGTCTGCACTCGACGACAGACGAGCTCAAAAACAACCTTTTGATTATTGTAGCTTGTTCGACGTTTCCGTTTCCAGTAGCAATAGCAGTCTTAGATTGTTGGAGGAGTAATTCGCTTCTTCGTACGTATATCAACAAAATATGTTAGCGGGCGTTTGGTTCCAATCTCTGACGTCACTTCCAGTCCGACCTCTCTCTACCTATCTCGACTGCACTCGACGGCAGACGAGCCAACCACTCTGCCAACAGATTTCTGTGCGCGTTTATATAGATAAACCTGGTTGATCATAAATCGACCCTTGGCCCGCACCCGTTATCATGAGTGAGGCCTTCAACCAAAAATCATGTGAATTTCAAAGTTCCTCATAGCCTTAGTAAGCTCTATTTCAAATTTTAACCGATAAAAATTATCTCGATCATCTTCCATTGTCTTCCTAATTACCCAATTTCAAATGAGCTAGATCAGATTCCCATCAGTAAACAAAATTGTTCTGATCTAATTTCGCTGATCAAATCTACTCCAATTTCAATAAAATAAAAAAATATATGTGTGTGTTTGTGTGTGGTTCCCAAACTCTCTTTGTTACATATCCATTTTACTGATTAATGCTACAGAATTATATATATGTATATTTTTTCTTTTCAGATGATAAATTATATAAAAACTGTCCGAATATTCTTTTTTCCGAGCGCTTTCAGATATACATTTAGCCATTTTCAAGGATGTAATATTTTAACTGTTAAATAAGAAACATTTTGTTGCATGTATGTATTTATATAATGTTTTCATTTTTCAAAACACACAAGATATTGTCTCCATGTTCATCGTTGATATTATTGTGTGTTGTATTTTTGTTTTCATTAATAAGGCTTCCATTATTTTTAGCCTTTTTTGACATGTAGATGATGCTATAATATGTGTGTTTTTAACGAGTATGTTACAAATAGGGTCCGGTAGGTCTCCATGAGTATTTAAATGAGATCTAATTGAGCTATGGTCAGAAAGGTGTAGAGTAAGTCTTCGTGTCAATCATGTTGTAGTGTGGCCTATATAATTATTTACGAATTTTGATTGATCAGGAATACAATTCCTTAATGGGCATTTAAATTCGTAAATAATATTTGCCCTATTTAATTTTGTTCTAGTAGGTGAATTATTATTTTTAACTGTAAGGTTAGAGGTTTTAAATTTTTTGTAATAAATAATTAATCTAATTTTTTTTGTTATTGTCAATCAAGTGTTGTGCATCTTTTATATATTTTATTTCTTAATTCTACTTTCGTCTTCGTTCATTTGATATATATATATATATATATATATATATATATATATATATATATATATATATATATATATATATATATATATATCAAATATATATATATCCGGAAATTATCGAGCTTTTCGGAAGAAATCAATATTTAATTTTTACTTCTCGTGCTGTAACTTTTGGTTAAACATTGCATCACCAAAATCTATTAGCCTTCTCTCACAGTTACGAATTGTTCCACTATAATTTCTGACTTTTCATAAAGCTAAAATCACCCGTGAAAGTTTAGAGATTTTAAATTATGGAAGAGATTAAGAAGATGAAATGGCAAATACGAAAGCGGATTTGAAGCCAAATTTGATAAGTGAAAGGGAAACTGGAACAATTGTATGATGACTTTGAAAAGTTCAAGCGCCATAGCTCTAGATAAATTAATTTAAAGAGATTTTTAAAGGTAAATAACATAAATATAGCTTGAAAAATTAGAGACAGGTTTGAATGACCTTTATAATTCCGTTAAAATCGCCAACTTTTCGATAAACTTTCATTAGAGAAGGACAGTTGATAAATTTTAAATTAAATCTTAAAACTGAATTACTAATAAAACCGAGGTGAAAGTTTAAAAGTAGAGGCTGTCGTCTCACAGGGAAAAAGGGAGATATTTGATTAACTTACGTTACGTTGCATAATTTCAAGGGCTATAAAAAATCCTGTTTGAACAAAGGCGGTTGAAATATAGAAATAACCAGATTATAAAATTCATTTTGTGAAATAGCTGTCACACACCGGAGATTATCAATTAACTACTGCTTGGTGTGATCAGACGTTTCTGATATGTCGTGGAACGTGTTGCTTGATCCCGCCTTCCAGTTTTTATTGGTAATTTTGCTTTATGATTTAATATTTTTAAGTTTATGAACGAAAAATACAAACTGATGTGAGTTGATCGAAAAGTTGGTCATTTTAAAAATAATCTTACTACCACTTTCTTTTGAAAGGTAATTTCAACATGTCTCTGCTTTTTCAAACTACATAGAATAAGTTATTTATATTAAATGCTTGATCATTTACAGACAAATCCCATATGAAAACTTGGTGATATATTTTGTTTCATTTGTTTTTCAAATCTTAGTATCAGGCCTCAAATAAGTGAATGCTTTTTTTATTTTTCTAATGTACCTCCTAAAAAGTGTGGGTGAAAGAGAAAGGAGGAGAGAAGTAGATAGGCGTTTGAAGAGGGAAGGAGAGAGATAAGAAGAGGGACAAACATTTTGACAAAGAAAGAATTACATTTCTTGATGATCAAAAAGTATGAAAACAAAATGTAAAGAGAAGCAACTTTGTTTTTCTGTATCGTTCTTCCTTAGTTTTTTCTTCTCACCTCTTTCTTGTCTTTATTTTGCAAATCCGCCCTACCCTCTTTTTGCTCTTTTCTTTCCTCCTGTTTCTTGGTTTCGCCGCCTCATTTTCTCCCTTCTGCCTCTTTTCTTCTTGGCCTTGTTTTTAAATTCCATCTCCTACTCTCTCTTTTTGCCATTTTCTTTCATTCTTCCTGTTTATCTTCATTCCCCTCTATCTTCCCCACTTCATTTTGTTATTCTTGCTATACTCTATCCTTCCTTAGATATGATATAGTAAACAACATTTCGTGATTCAAATGTGAAATACTGCCAACAAAAGTGTCAATCTTATTTTACAGTACATCACCCTCGTTTCTTTTCCCCAATCACTTCAATAGCCGTAGCTTTTGGGCTAGCAGGAATACGAATTCTCCACATTTGGGAACCAAGCAGGTGTGGCTTCTCATGTTGAATTGATTGTCTTGTAATATTTATCGAATGACGTTCGCAACATCACCAGACCAAGTTCCGGGGGTACAAAATTCTCGATTCTTTCATTTGAAGGAGGTATGTCCCATTTGATCTGATGACAATGAAGAACGTATATTCTAGTCTTTCTTGTAAGATCTTGCCCACAGCGGATGAAAAGACGGTAGAAACAATTCTTTTATTTTCTTTTCCCGAAAGAAAAATTATCATTCAGTTTATAAACTCGAAGTTCGATTATTAGTTTTTATATTGTTGCTTTTTTTTCATCCTGACAGTCTAAAAACCTCGAAATTACAAAACGTTCAACATTGCTTTAAAATCAGGTGAACATCATTTGCAGTTGCAGCTTAATGGTATCGGATAAGATTAGTAAATGAGATTCATGTTAAATTCTCTTATTTAATTATTAATTAAATATAATTAAATTATTATTCATTATTAATGTTCAGTTCCATTAATGTTCATTTTCAGTATTATAAATTTATTCATTAAAATTTTAGTCTGTAAATTTTAAGCTATCAAAATATCTCCCCCAACAAAGCTGAGATGGAGTCCATATAATTGAAAACAATTATCGGCAATTATTACTCTAGCTAGAGGTTATTAACAGGAAAAATGTAACGAGTGAACAGCTTTCCAGTTACAGCTGAAAGTCAGGACAATCGTTATTCCTTGTTGTTAGTCCGAAACTAAAAGCAAAAAGTAGAGCAGGAAGGGTTCTTCATCCGTGTCAGGAAGAGAAGGTTACGTTGGCAAAAGAAATTAGCTTGCAGACAGTTTAACTTGGACGCTTCAATGCTACTGTGTATGGTTTCCAAACACCGAAATTAGACTGTGTGCCCGAACTGTTCTCTATTTTAAATAAACACTGTGGCAGATCAGAAATAGATAATCCTTTATTAATCTGTGCAAACAATGTACAAGTTAACTTTTATGTATGGCGAGGTTAAGATAGACAAACTTGTTGCTTCTTTACGTATTTTATTTTTTTAATTCGACATTTTTTACTTCAAACGTTATTTTTAGGGAATAACCGTAAATGAGTAGACGTTCCGTTTTTTTTAAACAGTGCTTATTTCGTCTACTAGTGTACGCAGTCGAGAAAATATCCCCCCAACCCGGGCACATTAAGTTTTCTCGTGTGTGCAGGCTGGTAGACGAAATAGCCACTATTTTAAAAAACAAAACGGAGCGTCTACTCAAATACATATGTATTTGAGTTTTTTTCTTTTTAAAAAAGTTTGAAGTAATAAATAAATATCAATTAAAACAAAGCAAAACACTGAACTATATCAATTAACGTATTTACTTTCTAAATACGGTATAAATTCCACACGTGGATTTCTTGACGTGTCTCGATTGGTAAAACTTAATTCCCGTCTTTTACTTTCGCTAGATGCCGAAAAATTGATTTATTAATGTTTCTGTCAAAGATCGTGTAAAGCTTATTTTGTATTCTCTAAATTGAAATATATTCTCCATGTGCTTCTGTCATTCTGCGCTATAAACATTCCTTTTTATGATCACACATGTAACATTTATTTGCAGACTAATGGCGTCACTAAGCAATCTCATCTTGGACCAATAGTGGTAAATTACCATATCTATACAAATAATACATTTAAAAACCTTGTTAAACATACAATGTACATTAAAACTATGGATGATATATATTCATCCTACGTAAAAGTAAAAACTACCTCGAGCCGATACAAATATAAATTGTTCTAGCATTTTGCCAAGAATCACATGCAATTGTAGCTTAAGGATTTCAGTTCTGTATTATCAAATAAGATTAAATTAAATTCGATTAAGATTAAATTATTAATATTATTATATATATGATAATATTTATTATATAATATAATTAACCAGATGAGCATTAACTACCAATATTAATTTCTATTATAATTTACATCCATAATTATAAATTTATTCGGGAACTTTACGTTCTGACTTGGAGTACATGTGATCTTATTGCGCTGCTCTTGGTGTATATTTGTCATTCTTATCTGGCACGGATTAAATTTTATTTCTTTTAGATTTATCATTGTCAAATGGGGCGGGGGTTGCTTCCTGGAGAGGAATTTCAAATCTAAGGATGGATATTTTAGCAATGGGTGGAAGTATATCTCATACGTATAAGTTAAAATTATAATGGCAAAAAAAATTACAAGATAGCAATTCAAGATGGAAGAGGGAATGAGAAAATATGGGACCCAAACGATAGAATTGTTATCGGGAAAACGGAGAACCACGGTTTTAGATGTATAAGATAAAGTTAATGACTATTCACAAGTAAAATGCTAACCAAGACATAGTATCCCTTTTCTCACATACATAAACACGTAATTGTCATGATTGAATAAGGATATAACAACATTTTGGTTCTCTGCGTATTCTGGCTTTCCTCGAAATTAAGATCACTCTTTAAAAGTGAGGACAGTTTCCATCCCGCGAACCAGTGCTCCGTCGAACCAACTCCCAAGAGAATGTTTCCCCGATCACTAGAATGTTAACCTGTTCAAGTCTAGGGTTAACCATTACCTTACTCTCCTATCCGTGCAAACTGCTTTCTAACGTAACCATCTACCTTGAGTGGTCCCCGGGCCTTGTACAGGCTGAACCTTATTGTAAAAGAAAAAAAACACAGATGAAGTTAAAAAACGCAACATTGCGAACTGCTTTGAAACGCTGAAATTTAATCTCCGATTTCTGTGTTGAAAACGGTTTTCCCACAAGGTATTATTGAGTAAAAAGGGGAGACCCTCCCCTTTTTACACAAATGGACTCACCCAAGGTATACATATACTACTACCAGTGAATACCCGGACAGTCAGTCAAGGAGTCGAGACGGAAAGACAGAAGAGTAATAGAGTTCAGTAGTAGTAGAGTAAGTCACACACAGAGACAGCGGCAAGCGTCACAGTTAGCGAGCACGTAGACTCAGTCATACCGCGATACTTCAATACCAAGACAGTATATATTAGTGCTACTAACCAGCATTCCTGGATCTACTAACCCGTATTACCAGTTTGTATTATTACGTTAATACATTTATTTTCCTTATCCATTCGTAAGGAAAATGTCATTCATTTTTAATTGGCTCTAATGTGGCTTATAGTACACACATCTTTAAGACCGAAACGCATTATCCACTGCCGAAGTGGATCCAACCCTGCAGACAAGCACATTTTCTTTAAGATTTCTCGAGCGCACAGACCGATACACGTAAATCATACTGTTTAAAATAAATACGGGGCGTCTATTTCAAATACAGATATCTACTAACAGTAGCATTTAAACATGTGTGTGTGTGTGTGTGTGTGTGTGTGTGTGTAAGAGAGAGCAAAAGAAACTATAATTTTCAGTTGCGAAAGCTCTTTAACTCTAACCTATTTTTCTTTTTTACATAGTCTGATGACTATCCAAGCTGCACTGATATACTATCGAAACTTTTTATGTTGGCCGCAATATCAATATTTACAAAAGTCCAATTGTACTAAACGTGTTACTCTCTTTTATAATTAATAAAATGGTTACTTGCAGCCAAAAGAGATTCTTTCCTTTTCTATAAGTCCCACTCTTGTCAGTTGTCAAGTGTTCAGAACCATTTTAGGTCCAATTTGTAGTCTTTAAATATGCTTTCTACATATGTGTAGATTCTCATATTTTGCTTTTGTTTAATGTCTAAGACACATTTGCCATCAGAAGCACACTGAAGAGAGTTGATATAATTCAATTGGATATTTGTCAGACGATTGTCGAGCAGGAATTAGGATTGGCGGATTTGGGTTTCTTCTTCACTGATTCAATTTGTGTTTTATACTGTGGATCTCAGTCACAGTTTCTGGAAGAGCGTACAGTCGGGTGTGATCAACAGTTTGGACAAAGGCAGTACACTCAAGCCCTCGGTCACGATGACTCATGACTTCGTGCTAATGAAACTATCAACAGCTCTCGAACAGTCCCGTCTACACATTTTCGACAAAGCTAATGGTGCCTCATGACGAGATCGCCTCCTCAAATCGATATTATCAAGGTCACTTCCCTGACAAATCGAACATGGTGAAATTTGAACCCTGGTCTCATGGTCTAAACGGTAACATTCAGCCATATGTCGCACCGCGCGCGCGCTCACACACACACACACACACGTATATATATATATATATATATATATATATATATATATGTGTGTGTGTGTGTGTGTGTGTGTGTGTGTGTTTTGTTCCAAATCTATGCCCCAAGTTCGAAAACTTATATTGAAGAAATTAAAAGGTTTTACAACGACATCAGTGACATTAAAAACGGGAAGAAAACAAATTAAACGTTTCTCTTAGGCGACTTTAATGTAAAACTAGGAACACGGAAAGAATAATGCCGAGTAGGAAAATTTGTAATCTGAAAGATAAATTACAGATGCGAAATGTTAACTTCTCATAGCGACAAAATGAAAATAACATTTTGGTCAAAAGATGAGACCGTAACTTGTAAAAACCAAATAGAAGAATGGAATTTACTGACAAATCCAGTACCGTTAAAGATATAACAATAAAAGAAGATATACTAAGTGGTTATAGAATTGTAGATAGAAGAGTCAAATGGAGAAAATTAAAATGATTTTCAGAAAGATGATAAAGTCAGAGCAAACGTCACCGAATTTCACTTAAAAATCAAAAACTAATTCTAGTCTTTATATTACAAATTATGTAACAAATATGAATACAAATCTGGTTAATATAATTAAGAAAGAGTTTGAGATAAAGAGGAAACAAGCGTAAATCGAAGTACAGAAGACAACAGATGAAAAGTTAGAGAAATACTAAGATAAAATGGAAAATTCAGGATTAAACAATTTAATTGAAAAAATGAAAAACAAAGATGAAGTTAGAGAGAAAGTTAGTGTAGGAGTTTTTCTAAAAGGGAAGGCAGTTTGAAGTATGCTGGATACGTAACTCTCATATAAATAGCAACTGCTTACATTGAAAAATAAAAATGTGGGTGTTACCTAATGTAGGAACAAGATAAGACAATCAAAAGAATACTATGTAAACATGTATACTTCGAAAATAAAAATAAAAATAATCATTCACTTCAAGAGACAGTTGATAAGCCTATCCTCCAATTTGTGAAACCCTAGTTACTATATTCTTAATATTTGATATAATACAAAAATATCACAATGATAAAATCGATCAATAATTATTATATACTAAGACTCATATATGTAATTACAAGTAATCCATAGTATTTTAAAATTTGAAATAATATTTGTTTTTGGCATATGGATTTTTAAAAACTGTTTCTAAATCTTTGATTGTCTTTCAACCATTCTGCCTCACCTGCTATCCTCATCCGCCGCTCCTATGAGGCACGCCGTATCGTTTGTCAACAACTGCTCTAGGACAAAAAAATTACAAAATTACTTACAGACTAACAAGTGCCTTAAAATCTGCCACAAGAACAGATGGGTCATTTTCAACAACAGTCCATGATTTAATAAATCAACTGATCAAAAAACGTGTTCAGCTGTGACTGAGGATGAAAAGGCATTTAATTCGGTAGAACATATAATAGTCTTTAAACTCACTAAAAGGTAAGATTGGGTGGGTGACGGTTAAAAGACAAAAACGATAAAAAGCGCCCGGAATTAGCCAATCAGAGTGTAGTGTCCAGTCAGGAAAATGCCAGACGTCACGTTTCTTTGAAGACCGGGCAGAAACTGGTACAATCATTGCAAACGAATGCTGGATAAGAACTTGGTTGTAAATATTGGACGTTTTCCCTCGTTCATCAGACTCACTCAATTGATTAGCCAGGAGGTCCTATATATATATATATATATATATATATATATATATATATATATATATATATATATATATCAATTATATGGTGCGAGTTCAATTTATATTACGCGAATCATTCATACGAAAAGCAGATAATGAAGTTAATGATATGGCAAGAATCACTCTCGCAAACAATTTTTAATAATAAAATACATTAACCTCGAATCCGTTAATGAATGGTATGATCCTTGTTTAAAAAAAAGACCTGATAAAACCGGAATTTATAAACAAGGATCATACCATTCATTAACGGATTCGAGGTTGATGTATTTTATTATTAAAAATTATTTGCAAGAGTGATTCTTGCCATATCATTAACTTCATTATCTGCTTTTCGTATGAATGATTCGCGTAATATATATATATATATATATATATATATATATATATATATATATATATATATATATATATATATATATATATACCAATTGATAATTAGTAGGGATAATCCCAAGGAGGACATTAAGCCAAAGAGAGCTCAATATAAGTAACAGAGTAATATAATAATGAGCACAGACAATCCTTAAAAATCCATTCGGTTATAATTTATTTCATGAATATAGAAATATTCATCTCTTCAGACCGATGTTTTTTTAATAAATGGAGTCAATTTATCTAGACGAAAGGAAAAGGGAGAAGAAAGAAGAAAAGGAAAAATTTTAATATTAAAGAGGAAGAAAAAACCTATTATTAAAAAAAATATGACAGTAAAACACAAGAAAACAAGCCTACTTGTAATTGTAAAACCGGGACTAACTGCACAGTTGGAGGCATTTTAATTCTGAAAATGTAGTATATGAAGCTATCTTTTTTTTCCGATAGAAAATATCAATGAGAAAAAGGTATACATAAGGATATCCGCTGGGAGTTGGAAGCAGAGACTTTACAATCAACGGCATTCCTTCTCCAATGCTTCTTTAAGATATCAAACTGCTCTATCCAAACATTATTGGAATCTTAAAGATGGTAGCTTCACCCCACAAATAAAATGGATCATCTGCCAATCTTAGACTCCCAACAAGTTCCGTATGCAATCTATGCATACAGGAAAAATCTTAATGATTAAGTATAAAAATGCTGATGTATTATTGAAGAAAAAGAACTCCAAGTGTAGACACAAGAACAGATTTAAATTCTCTGATAACATTAATTTTGGAGAATTCACACTTGAAGTTTTGTTTCTGTTTAATATATGTACTAACATGTATACATCGATGCATTCACGTTTTTGTATATGATCCTTCGTGTGATTGTTTTGCTTACATCAGTTATAATCTTAAGTTATTAATTATTTTTATCTTTATATTATCTTTATTATTTTATTATTATTACTACTATTATTATTTTTATCCTTATCTATCTAAATATCTATTAGTGTGTGTGCGTGTTTAAAGTCCCTTAAAATTGTTTCTTATTTATCACTTAAATATTTAATTAATTTATTTAATTATTTTGTTTCCACTTCGCCTGACCTACCGCTGATGTGCTCACGGTCATAACTGAATTTGTTTACCAAACATTTTACAATAACGTCGAAGCTCGTGCAGTGGCTGTAGATATCTCTAAAGTGTTTGATAGGGTTTGGCATGTCGGTCTTCTTCGTAAGCTTCAGGGATACGGAATTTCAGGACGATTATTTGACTTAATACAATCATTCCTGTCAAACCGTGTAATAAATGTCGTCTTAAACGGATTCTCCTCCAGTTCCTTTCTCACGAACGCAGGTGTTCCCCAATACTATATCCAGGATCCTACACTGTTTCTGATCTTCATTAACGATCTCCCTGATGTCGTCAGTTCCCAAATATGTATTTATGCAGACGACACCACTATTTACTCCTGTCTCAATAGCAAATCTGGTATCGCTGACAAAATTAACTTGGCCGTTGGTCTCGAAAAGGGCCTCCAATCTCTGGTTGACCTTGGCAAGAAATTGGTAAACTTTAATACCTCAATAACAGCTCTCTTTTACCGACCAGAGAGAACCCTGCCTACCCCCCCACTAGAATGTCTCATGCTCAACTTCACAAGAGCGCCTCTCTGCGCCTGCTTTGTCTCACACTGTCCGCTGACCTGAGATGGAACAGATACATTGAATCAATAGCTTCATCTACAGCAAGGAAAGTTGGTTATGTCGCGTCAGAAAGTTTTTCTCGCCTGAGTCCATCCTTCAAATCTATAAATCAACCATCCGTCCCTGCATGGAATATTGCTGTCATATATGGTCTGGAAGCCCCGCTGTTCGTCTCAAGGTCAGTGACAAAATCCAGAGACGGATACGCAATATGGTTGGTCCTGATCTGGCATCTCGCCTACAGTCACTTTCTCACAGACGTGCCGTCGTTTCCCTCTGTCTTTTCTACAAATACTTTCACGGTAACTGCTCCGACGAGCTACTTTCGCTGGTTCCCAAACTGCATGAATTTAAACGTGCCACTCGGTTGGCATCTCAGTTCCACCCTTTCACTGTCCAAACTGTTAAATGTAGCCGTCTCTTCTACTCCAATAGCTTCATGTCTCGCACTTCCAGCCTGTGGAACTACTTTCCTCTTACTTGCTTCCCTGATAGCTATAATCTTCAATTATTCAAATGCAATATCAATCGACATCTTCAGATGCCTCGGTTTAATTCCTCGTCCTTCCCTTAATCCTTTCCTCTATCACGCCTCTTTAATCTTGCTTCCACTCATGTGACCCCTTGCGTGCTAGTGGCACTCCCGCCTTTCTTGGGGTGAAATGTTTAAAAAAATAAATATTTTTTATATATATTTTTTATGTATTATTTATATATTTTTTATTTTATTTAACTTACTTTATTTAATTGATTCCAAATATTATTATTATTATTATTATTATTATTATTATTATTATTATTATTATTATTATTATTATTAATTTGAAACTGTGATGATTATAATGCAATGATGATTGTCTTGTTGTCGAAAATGACATGAATATCAGACAATTCAATGTATCTATTTTGAATCTGATCAAACCCTTCCTTACCTGGTATTTTAACTTGTTCAGTCCTTAAAGGAAAATTATTTCTTGGTTACCCTGTCGACTCATGTTTAATTCTTCCTTCCTTCTTTCTTTTCTTTACTTTCCCTTCCTCTCTCACTTCCTCCTTCTCTCTCCACTCCCTCTCTCTTCCTTCCCAATTTGTTTTAAACCTTATATTGAAATTTTTCTTTTTCTTTCTTCCTCTTTAATACTAAAATATTTTCTTTTTTTCTTTTTCCTCTCCCTTTTCCATTTGTCTAGATAAATTAACTCCATTTATTAAAAAACTTCGGTCATAAGAGATGAATATTTGTATATTCATGAAATAAATTATAACCGAATGGATTTTTAAGGATCATCTGTACTCATATATATATATATATATATATATATATATATATATATATATATATATATATATATATATATATATTAGTACAGACGATCCTTAAAAATCCATTCGGTTATAATATATATATTGCCTGCATTACGCTTACCATGAAAAAGTTGGCTATACATGAAGATTTTATTTTTGCACTTCAAGAACAAACTTAAATACAATTTAATTGCTGCAACATCCCTATAGAGGAGTTCGAACTTGCAAACCACGCAAACTGGAGAAACATCTGCTACCGAGGTATAACTAACTTTGAAAAGAATCTTCTCAACCATCTGAGAGAATTAAGAATTAACACTAAATCTCGGGCTAATACATCAACCCATATGACGGTCAACCCTTCAGTATGACCCTCGTGTGCATTTGTTTGCAAATCCCGTGCAGGATTGTTGTCTCATACGAAACATAAATATAAAAACTGAACTGAAAGACACTCATTCGACTGTAGTCTATCATCACTATATATATGTATATATATATATATATATATATATATATATATATATATATATATATATATATATATATATATATATTAGGACCTTGAATAAGTTATCATTGATTTTTTATGAAAAGTAATGTTATTATATATATATTAATATATATATTCTATATATATATATATTATATATATATTACATATTTTATATATATATATATATATTTTATATATATATATATATATATATATATATATATATATATATATATATATATATATATATATATATATATATATATGTCATACATGTGCAGAAGAACAAATCATCGCAGAGGAAAAGCCAAATAAACTGGATTCATTTCCACTTTTATTGACAATTCAACAAACCTAAATAAAAAATTTCAATGCACACTTCTCTGGATAGAAATTCTTAAATTTTTCCTTTCTTTTAAGCAAATGAACTCAGAATTAAAAAAAAATGAAAAACTTAGTAATGAACGAAAGGAGAAAAACCACAAAAAATGTTTGTCTAAACAACAAAAGAAATATGGTTTCGGGTTTGAATAAAATCCCTTTGTCAATTACGTACCTAATTGAGTTAAAACCAACAGTCAGTCGTGCATTGAAACTTAACCTTTTTTTAAATAAGTGCCCTCGTCTGGGAAACTTTAATACAAATGCTAAATTCTGAAGTCACACGCAAACGTATTTGCTGGCATTTTATACAAACGATTTCCTTTGTGTTTCTTCTTTGATATCACAATTATTTAGCGGAAGCGACTAAAATACAATTATTCAATTAACGCATTCATTTGATTATAGACCACATAATTATAACCCATAGTATTATCTGTAGTATTCTTATGAAAAGAAGTCATGATTACATATACAGTAACGCAGCAAATATTAAATGCACATCGAATTAATTTGAAATAAGTTTACTTGGCCTTGTGCCACATCCTACCTCGTGGGGAGGTCGGTAAATATTACTGGCTACTTGCCTAACTACCTACCTTTTGAGCAGGTAGTTAGGCATCTGGAGCTGACTGCGTGCTCAGCTCTTGTCTGTTGTTGAACTCTCTGCCTTCGGCAGAGAGGAACCCGGACGAGGCTATGCTGAAGGGCAGAGTCTCGTCCGGGGATGTAGACAGACTCAGCCCAGTTTATGCGGGGTCTACAGGGAATTTTTGGCCGAGCCTACGGGCTCGGATAGACCCACATGAAATTCAGCCTTGTGCCACATACAACCTCATGGAGAGGTCGGTAAATATTACTGGCTCTAAGGAGGATTTCTGTATTGAATTTTATCCCCTCAAAATTCTATTACATTTCTGAAGAAAAATTACAATTATGCATTAAAGCAATGCATCAAAACCTTCATTCACTAAGTACCACATCAGATACTAAAATTGACGCATTAAATACAAAAAGTATATATTGGGATTAAGTAGATCTAACGAATATAAATAAATAAAACAGTTGATCATTGATTATATATATGTCGATGTTATGGAAAGAAACTTATTTAAAATGTTAACTCCAGAGTTGTGTCCAAGTACATTTGTAAATTCCGCATCTTATAATAAAAATGCTATTAGTTTGAATGCCATTCATAACGTTATGAATGATCAAATATCAACGATTATTGTCTTTTAAAAACGGAATTTGATGATGGATTTTAGTTATTCTTTTAACTAATCTTTGTCTGATGGAATGAATAAATAGGACACCTCTTCCATGAAAACACATGAGCGAAGCGTAAAATACGGAAGGACATTATATCAAAATCTGAGTTAAATAAAAAAAAAATAAATGAAATATATGACAGCGGCGAAATACTGAAAGGCAGTAGATATATTTCATAGCGATACCAAAGAAGCTAGGGGCATATGAATACCATCGGGCTTAATGAGGCAACTTATTAGGATTCCAATGAATAGATCTCGTAGCAGGATTAGGCTGGTAAAAACTATGGCTTTGTTCAAGATACTGAAACAAGAACTTTCATCTTTATGATCAGAATGCTATCAGAACGTGCAATGCAAATACAAAAAGACCTTCAACTATGTTCCGTAGATTATATAAAAGCACTGAGACAACGTACGATACAAAGACCTATCTGAAATATGAAATCAAACTTTACATGTGAAAGATGTTAGAGCAATCGGTAGCTTTTAATGGGAACAATCATTCTGTATACGGTTCAGTGAATATACAAAGTAGAAAGAGGAGTAAGACAGAGATGCATTTTCTCACTTAATGTATTTAAACTATGCAGAAGAACGAGTAACAGAAAAACGATTTAAGTAAAAGATCTTGCGGAGTTTTTTTTATCAATGGACATAATCTTAACACTTGATATGAGGATGGCTCAGAAGAAAAAAAGAAAGAACTGTTTGATAATGTAGCAAAGGAAAGCGAGAAGAAAGTTCTTGCTATTAACTTCAAGACGACAGAATGTATGGTTATCAGCGAAAGAGGCAATCCTAATGTTAGTTATATATGGGGGAAAGCAACATAAAACAGATACAAAAAGTTAACTATAGCTTGTATGGCAACAGACGGCGGAAAATGTAACACACAAATCAGATAATGCTGAGCAATAGTGAATGATGCCTTACAGAAATTAAGCAATGTATTAATAGGAAAATAGTTGTGAAAAGACGTGTGTGCAACCGTTTCGTCATATCCAGTCTCCTTTATGGCAGTAAATGCTGGACAATTTCCTCAAATTTGATGAAAATACAAAGCAAAAAAGATGCGCTTCTACCGACGAATGCTAAAAACATCACAGATAGAACATGTGAGAAAAGAGGAAGTTTTAAGAAAAATACAAGGAACAAGGAATCTTACAACCAGAAAAGAGCATTTCAAATTTCTGGGACACATGAAAAAAGAGGACCAAGAGAATTTAACACTAACAGGACATTTTGAAGGAAATGTGGTATTGTAAATCATTGTGAATAAGCAAATATTTTTTCACGTCACCGATTTTCCCTACATATATCGTTTGAAATTTCCAGAGATGAAGATAGCGGATATGAAGAATAGTTAACGAATTCGGAATTGCAAGAAGCAAAGTTTTTTTTTAAATATTTAAGGCACTGACAGTTTTTCGGGTCGACCAAGATGTGGTCACCCTGGAAAGTTACAACATAGGATGATACAGAAACTAACCAGATCAGCAAAATTTTAACGAAAGGCAGTTACAAAACAAATGATGAATGAGGGCGACTTGTCCATTTGGTATCAGTAGATAACAAGAAGCGCATCCTTCAAGAAGGTTAGACAATGAATTTCAGTGAAAGAAATCCTAATTAAACAAAAAGCATCTAAAGGCAAAAGTTGGTCAAAAAAGGTTTGAATTATGGGATATAAGCTTTTAAAATTTGATCTCATTCAGCGATGAAATTAAATTGGAACTTCATTCTAATAAGCAAGAATTTTTTCGACCTACAGGAAAATGAAACGAACTAAGTTACTAGTTTGCCTTGCCATAACTATTAAGGGAAAAACGAAGATAAAAGAGTCTTTTATTTATACAAGAAAAGCGTAACAGTCGTCTATATAAAGAAGCAAAAAATAAAAATATACATGTCTAGCAAGTAGAGAGAGAGAGAGAGAGAGAGATAGAGAGAGAGAGAGAGAGAGAGAGAGAGAGAGAGAGCATTCATTATATTGCTGTCTTTTATCCCAACCTTCAGTCTGAATACAATTCGATTTTTACAGTAATTAGCATATGAATCATAATAATTAACTTCCGGTGAAACTATCTTTCAAGAGATTGTTTGACAGGATGGGCATATTTAAGCAGTCCTGACGAAGGACCCTAAGGAATACACAAGGCCGAAACGTACAATGATATTGCTATGTATATCCTAGAGATTTTCAAAACATTTATTCCGTACCAATAGTGGCAGTAGCAGTAGCCTTAAGTTATTTGAATTCCGAGATAAAGTATTTTCATTGTTAATTTTTAATTTACTTCTTTATCTTCATGAACAACGTCTTAATTAAGTCAGAGTAGCTTAGTTGTAAGATTCTAATTTTTGGTGTTATGTAGCTGGATGAGTCTTTATGATTCGTCAATTTGTTCTTTGTTATCGTGTGTCTGGTAGGCAACCTCCTGATAAATTATAGAATAGAGACGCGATTCTGAAGAAACGAATGATCAAAAACTCAAAGTACTAAGAGAAACAAAACAACTCTTTTATCTTTCTTTTCACAAATACTAAAATAACATAGCTTACTAGAAAAATTTGCTTGGTGGAAATGCTTCGGACCCTTATAATTCTGGAACTCAGTCTGCGAATTTGTATATTTCGAGCCTTTATCTCACAGAGGTCAAGTTGACCCAAGTAATTACCTAAACTTTTTTCTCAGTTCCTTTGATTTCATCCATATTCGCCAGTTTTTTTCCTGTTTTTATTACTTGTTTCTCCTTTTAATTCGTTCTGTCTTGTTTATGTCTATTTTCTCTAGATTTCTTCTGTTTCTGCCCTCGTCTCTTCTTTCCACCTGATCAGCTGATACAAGAAACTTTCTTTTTTTACAGTTTTTTGTTTTTCCGCTAAAACTATTGCTTGTTCTTTTCCTCCTCTATTCAATTTTCTATTGTTTTGTTTATACTACTTATATATTCTTTATTTCTCGAAATCAGCAGTTGCTACCTTTTTTTCATGAGTGATGCGAAAAGGATGTGGAACAAAAATAATTTCTATCCTAAGGCGACGTAGGTCGGATCGAGCGAACTCTCACCCAGAGGCATTAAAAACCTCGAACTCTCTAGCGCTTTGCTTTTTATTGAGAAATTTAAACAAAGGAATTGAGAAATTTCCCAGCTAAATCTAAGTCTGGTTTCGATATTTCATTAACTTGAATTTAACCTGATGGTCTCCGCTTAGATTTTAGCGAATGGCCGATAATTTTTTTTTGTTGATAAGAACAAAAATTTAATGATCTTCCCGAAATAGATGTAATTTTAACTTAGTTTGTAGGTCTGTCCTAAAACCTCGTTTATGTTCCATGCTGTCAAGGGTTTAAAACTAGCAGTTGTCTTATTTTCTTCCTCTTAGTTTCTCCAGGCCGATGCAGGAGAAATTTAGATTTTTGTTTTGAATATGTCAGTTGGTTCGTTTAACGAATTTATGGTAATTTCTGAAAAAAACTTAATCACCCAATTACAATCATACGCGTAGAAAATCTACCATTAGCTCATAAATATCTACGGTTCCATGAATAAAATATTGTATATTACCTAGTAGCAGTATTTTGATATTTTGAATCTTAATGTGAAAGATTTTCATCAATTATTTTACTAGTTTTCTTATCTTTTATATGCTGAATAGCCACTGATTGTTCAAATAAACATTGTAACATAAAGAATAAAAATAGTCCATCCAACGGCTACTGATACCATTAAGTAGAAAGCATGAAATATTATACTGAGATTTTTTCTTGTATCCTCATCTGGGTTGCTATAGATGTTATTAGAAACGTTCTGACATTAGCTAACGAGATGAAGATACTCGTCACAAATCAACATAATAGCGATAATTCCTCATTTAAGAATTCAGAGAAAAATGATAAAATGTGAATAATTGAAAGAGAAAGTTTTGGTGCCCTGTCTGTCTATTAGGATTCTACAATCGAATTGTTAAAAAAGAATTGTCTATGTAAAATGGAGCCGTGATATATGGAATTCTATATCAACCTAATTATGGTTGAATAAACCTGCGAAAATTAGTCTGAAGAAGTGTGTTCCTAAAATATGATCTGAAAGTTTTGCTGAAAGCTATAATTTCAAATCCCTTACTTTAATTTTTGCTGGTTACTGAGCCTTAAGTGTAGGCGGGGAGAGAATTGATAAAATGGGTGATACGATAGTTTGCTAAAAGGTCACTACAAAACAAGATGAGTGAACATTCATTATATTGAATGTAGTTGGATAGTTTCGGGACATCTCAGATTTTCTTCTAATTCTCGCTTTGTCAATTTCTTTGATTTTAGCCCAAACACGTTCAGTGTGATACTATTTGTCACTGCCGCGGTAAAACGGAAGAAATTTTGTTAAAACATAAGAAAGTTTTATGTGCTGGGAGACATTGAAACGAGAAGGGTTAATACCTCGTGGGAAGAATTGCGGATTAATTCACACATAAACAACTTGAATTGGTGTGTCGAGCGTTTGAACAATGGAAAATGGCCCATTCTTAGAGGGCAATGGTGATTGACCCGTGTTCTACGCAGCTGAAAATGCAAGCTGTAAAGCGAATACTTCATTTTCATAAACAACGCATTTAGAGTTGATTTTCCCTAGTCGAAAGTTGAGTTGAAATACCAGGAGGGGGTGGATAAGCCACAACGCTCACTGAGGAGATTTAGTGAGAGGTAATATAATATGAGAGGGTAGAAGAAGAGAATTCCCCAGAATTATGAAGTAAGCTGACAATAAAAGGGGATTTACCGAAATATCCCTATTTCTCGTGCGCCCCGCCAGTTTGAGCGAATATCAATAAATACGAATGCGTGAAGCGAATTCGCAAGACGGAGACTAGTCGCAGAAGATAGAAGAGAGGCAGAAGAGACGGAGACAAGACCAGTGTCAGTAGTGAGGCCCACGTGATTATCTGCCGACGAAAGCTTCTAAACCTCAGCCTTGTGACAAACTTTGCCAAAGAAGCAAATCAGATTTTACCAAATCAACAACGATAGTTTCAGTTCCGATTTAGACGCGGGTCCGGTTGACAATTATTGCATGTGAACTCTCATATATCCATTTATTGTACGAAAGACTGATATAAACAGCAGGGGGTGTTGTACGATTACACAGTAGCCGCGAATGAATGTGCGAATTTCAAGCAAAAAATGCGATGGTCACACAGTACACATGCTCGCACAATAGCATCACAAAGCCTAATGACTAACACTACGAGAGTGTGTGTTAACACTTATTGGGTATGAGGGGGTGGCGAGAACTGGTCCTCAAAATATAGAAAACGACTGGACAATTTGCGAAGAGACTTTGTATAAGAAGTCTAACATCTAGCTCATTGATATAACTTCATCGATCTATTTGGCTTTTTGGTTTGTCGAATAATGACATTAGGAAAAAAGAATCTTTACATTATTAATTGGCGATAACACAAGCCACACTTTGTGCTGAGTGTCGTGGTTTTAACATCCTTATGGTTCTTCTGCTCCCATATCTCACGGAAGCCAAATGACGTTGAATAGACCTGCTACATAAGCGTCTGGTATCTCAGGTATTGAATGTGAATGCGGTTTAAGCCATTGTCACTTTACTGTTACCAGGCAATTCTAAGCAGATCATGAAGGACCAGTTGTTGGCTAATGCGCAGTACACGCTAGGCGGTATTGCCTCCATAAAGTATTCCAGATATACACATGGCAAATTGGGGAATGCCTATTATCCCCACATTTTTTAAAATTTAATTAGCATTTAGATGGCGTAAAGGCACCAATCGTTACTAAAATATTCTGTTAGGACATCATTTTTAGAATGCCAGTGTGCATATATAATTTATTACGCAAACGTTATTTTTAGTGGATACTCGTATTTGAGTAGATGGTCTGTTTATTTATTAAGCAGTATATGTATTTATTTTCGTCTACCGGCCTGAATATTCGAGAAATCCTATTAGATGAAAAATATGCACTCTCCGGCAGGATTCGAACCCATGTTCAACTAGGGGAAACCGTCATCACACGCGAGTCGATCAAGTTAAATTGAATAGTACTTTAAACAAATTTTTTTCTGACTTTTGAAATAGACATGCCGGGTGTAACAGCAAAATTGTCCAAATCGTGTAAAAACATAATTGTCCATCCCACAAAATATTAAATATCTAAAAATACTACTAAACTAATTGAGTTTTTTACAGTTTTTCAGATAGGAGGAGGTGTAGCCATTTTAACACCATTTGTCGTAAGAACCACTGAAAAACCCTCTGAGCTAGAAAGAGATTGGGTAAAATCTTTTTTTGTCAGCCCCACTGTCTTCCCAAATGAGCAATGATGAGAGGAAAAAGATCATTCAAGCCTTCAGTAACGGTACCAACAAACATTCTCAGGCTTCCATCATTAAAGTCCATTCAATATTCAATAATGAACTATCAAGGGAACGGTGAATACGTTTTAAAAAGAGGGAACGGTATAGAGGAAAATGGATCAGGAGGTCACAACAGGAAGGGGGATCATCATTTCAATTTAGAGCTAAAGAGATCAATTAGAAAAAATCCAACTCAATCCATAATAGGTTTGGCACGTGAGAGAGGAGTGTCACCTATGACAATTCAAAGAGCAGTGAAAAAAGACTTGAAAATGAAATCGTACGTGAAACCTGGGAAGTATCTTTTTGCTACAAGACAGAAAGCTATAAGGTTAGAGAGGGCGAAGATCATCTTTAATATGTTGGAAAATGATCCTGGAATAATATATATATATATATATATATATATATATATATATATATATATATATATATATATATTTGAATTTTATTTTAATCATTCATGTGCTTCCGATCCTTAGCTATGATTAATTAATGATGAACATATCATTTTCATTTATCATCGATTTCATCACGATTCTTTTGTTAAGCTTGGAGAGTAATTATACATTCTTATTTCTCAAAGTAGTGTCCAATAGAGTTATTTAAACCTCGGAGAATTCCAGTAAGATATCTTTAATCATTTCTAAGATACAACGGTTCAAAGCTTAATATAACAGATGGATAATTTTGCTTTTACACGATTTGGACATTTTTCTGTTTCACCAGGTATATGCTCAATTTCGTATTCTATCTTGAAGCAATTTGTAAATAAAGGCGATGGATATTTTATTTATAAATCCGACAGATTTTTATTATTTAAGCGTTTTTAGTGGATACTCGTATTTGAGTAGACCCTCTGGCTATTTATTAAACAGTATATTTATTTATTTTCGTCTAACTGCCTATACTGTTTAAGTAATATAAATCTGTTTGATTAATAAATAAAAAATCCACCCTTTTTTTACATAGTCATACATGGATCTTTACAATAGTGGGCCGAGTTTAAAACAGGTTTCCCAAACTGGGATTCTCAAAGATTCAAAATCAATATATTAGACAATGGCTTAACTGAATAGCTTGCTTAACAACGAAATTAAACAGGCGTTCCGTTTGTCATTTTTACCTCCGTTTGGCTGTAAGAGTAAATAAGTATACGTGAAGATGCCGACTCACTTTCCAAAATCTTATCAAATGACCAAAAATCAGACCGAGAACTTTTCAATGCATACCTCTCTCTTATATATATATATATATATATATATATATATATATATATATATATATATATATATATATATATATATATATAAAAGAGAGGTATATATATATATATATATATATATATATATATATATATATATATATATATAATGTGTGTGCGTGTGTACATATATATATATATATATATATATATATATATATATATATATAT
Organism: Acanthosepion esculentum; assembly: GCA_964036315.1. Taxonomy (NCBI): domain Eukaryota; kingdom Metazoa; phylum Mollusca; class Cephalopoda; order Sepiida; family Sepiidae; genus Acanthosepion; species Acanthosepion esculentum. The sequence goes on from OZ038513.1 coordinate 21,292,833, forward strand.
ATATATATATAGTGTGTGTGTGTATGTGAGAGATCGTAAGAGATTGTGTGAAAGTTGTCAAAAAGAGAAAAGAATAAATAGAATGAAGAGGGACAGAATTTTACAAATGCATATAGAGATTAACGCAAATATGGCGTCATGCCAACTAGCGATGATAAGTCAGTGTATGAAAAGTCGACACAGACCCCATCTTATTTTTCGCATCTATTAATCAGAATATTGAATAATGTAAGTCTTGTTTGTTTGAAGAAATAGAAATGATGGCGACAATCATAAACCAACACTAGAGAATACAAAATTTTGTTTATATATATATGTGTGTGTGTGTGTGTGTGTGTGTGTGTGTGTGCGAGCGTGTGTGTGTGTGTGAGAGAGAGAGAGAGAGACAGACCGAGAGAGAGAGAGAGAGAGGTGAATAACGGATGAAGAGAATTATCTAAATCAAGTAAATAAAAAAACTTTAATACCAAAGAAAACGAAGACAAACATTTAAATAAGGACAAAAGAAAAAAGTGGCAACGAGAGAAACAAAGAAATAAATTTGACGAGAATGAATATTATTGAAATAAATTACAAATAGGATAAAGTGAAGGGGGAAGTAAAGAAATAAGAGAAAAAGAGGGGGTAAAAGGGAGTCAAAAAGAAAAGAATGAAGAAGCAGGAAATAACCGAATAAAAATCTTGATTCAAATAATTTTGATTCATACCCCATAATATATATATATATATATATATATATATATATATATATATATATATATATATATATATATATATATATATATATGTGTGTGTGTGTGTGTGTGTGTAAAGGAGGAAATGAAATGCATTCCAATGGTTTGCATGCAGACAATTGAAGTCTAAAAAAATATCTTTATTTGAATAATCTACTCCTAGGTAATTTTGAAATTGTGTAGTCATTATCATCATCTGTAAAAATAAGTAAAAATCTTATCCGTGGTACAAAATTTAAACCAGTCATAATTAAAAAATGGGGGAACAGTTACCGAATTTGGCAAAAGGAAATTAGAAGCAAAAATAAAGAGAAAAACAGAATGAACTGACCAGTTATCTTTATTCACTTATCAGTTTTTTTTTTTTAGTCGGTGTGCAGAATTTTTTTTTTTTTTTACTTTTCTCGGTCGAATCCTGACGATTGAGGAGCGATAAACGGTTAACCTCTAATTTCGTATTATCGGCTATCGTAGGTGTCCTCCCCTTCTCGGACCCTTTTTAATTATGTCATTTTTATAACTTTATTTCATAATTACTATGAGCAAAATGTACGATTTCTCTTTTCAACTGCACATTACAATTAAGTAAATTCCATGTATTATATATATATATATATATATATATATATATATATATATATATATATATATATATATATATATATATGATGAAAAATATGGAAAAGACAAAACAAAATCCGAATATGCAAGTTTACTGTTTTAATGTTGTTTTACTGTCGACGTCAGACGTTTCGGTCTAGTAGACCATCTTCAGGACATGGTTATGTCAGTAAAACAACATTAAAACAGTAAACTTGCATATTCGGATTTTGTTTTGTCTTTTCCATATTTTTCATCATACCGTCGGATGTACATCCACATATTTGCTTATATATATATTTATATATATATATATATATATATATATATATATATATATATATATATATATATATATATAATGACTTGATGGCAAGTAAAAATGATGACGCATCTACGCACCCGTAGTTAATATTCATATCCAATCAACAGCCGTACAATATTTTTCAGAATAATTGGAGACAATGTTTGTAATATCTTTGCATATTTCTGACAGGACGTCAAGTTTTCTGAAAACCAAAGCCCAGAGTGGTCAACCTTTCGAAAGAATAAAAAAAAGAAAGCTTTCAAAATATAAAATTATTAAATCTTATATTACAAAATTTTTTAAAAATCTATTTGTTACCATTGTCGATAACCCTAGAATCATAAATTAAAAAATAAAACTTAAATATGTAAAAATAATTTTTTTAATTCTAAATTCCTGATGCATAAATGAATTCCTCTACTGGAGGTTAGCATCAACCATATTGCTGGAAGTCAAAAAGGATTCTCTCAGATGATTAAAAGTGAGCAGTTTCCTTTTGAAGCGTTAAAATTAACATTCTTTGCCCTAGTTTACAAACAAAGGATCAGTTTTTAAATCAGCTGCCAATTTCACCTTATCGAACCTATCAGATTTACAATTAATACACGAATAAGGAGTTGTATCTTTAGCATAGATAATGATCAAAGAACCGATGACAGCAGCATGATCGTTGATGGAAATTGTGAATAAAGTAAATCCAAAGATAAAGCCTCGGGCGGCACCCACAAGTATATAGAAAATTGAGTGGCTGTTCAGAGCAGCCTTCATTTCGTGATTTGAATGAAATTAAAATTTCAGCCAGAAGCCCAATAACACTTCAACTTGTGAAGAAGACCAGCATGTCAAAGCCTGTCAAACGCCTTCGAGATGTCCGATCTCTGTCATTCTTATTTAAAGCTTGACACTTTTAGCAATAACGGTTAACACATCAGGAATTGACCTAGACAAACGAAACCCATATCTGTCTGAATCTGAATGCTTTGTGGGTATCAAGTTGAGAGTGGATAGCAGAAAGCATGAACAGATTTTTATGCATCACACACAGTCGTGATTCACTTCGAAGTGCAAAGTTAGGCAAAGATACAGTCAAGCAAGAGTAGAATTGAAGAATTTACGGGTAAAGCATTTTGCTTTATTAGCAGATAATATCTCAAACTGAGTGAATAGAGTGGGGTTCAAGACTTACCCTTATTTAACACTATTACAATACCATCAGTAACCACGAGAGTCAAACTAGTGAGATACTTTCCGGTGCTTCATTCTATTGATTGATTGATCTATTTTACGGCATATCAATCCAGGTGGATCATTTAATGCCGAAGAAGGTTTTTAGGTGAATAATCTGAGCTATTTTCTTTTAGGGGCAGAATACTGAAGTGCTAATTTTTGTCGTTTTAATGTCGGTAGCATATCATGGGCTTCAGCTTTTCACTGGGAATGTTTTAAAGACCCCCAGGAAGAGCTGAAATCCTTGGTGGTGGATGGTATCAATCTCTTTCAGGTAAGATTTCCATGCAGCATCATAACTGAAATAACCATAGTCCAATTTGGATCTCACCAGGGATCTATATATAATTTCAGTGGGGTTTGTCTGTCAGCTCCTCAGTCCATGTGGACTACAACTCTGAGTAGTTGAATTGACTTATTGGACTTGGTTCTGAGGTATTTCATGTGGGGTATGAAGGATAATTTTCTATTAAATATAACACCCCAAAATTAGTATTGATCTGCCACAGGTATAATTGATTCATCAAATTTAAAGTCAGGGTTGGGATGCAAATTCCAAAAATGTACACATTGTATTTTTGTTTTGGAAAACTTAAATGCATTTTGTGGCCCATTTATTAACTTTGTTGGAGCACTCTTGAAGTTGGTACTCGATTGTCTGGATAGCTTTTGACCTATAGCAGATCAGGAAGTCGTTAACGTATAAAGAACAGTCTATACCATTAAATTTTATATTGAAAAGGGAGACTGATAGGATGCTTCATTTGGTACTCCCATATCTTGGTTATGCCAAACAGAAAGAGTGTTGCAAATACAGACATTAAAGACATGTTCTGTAAGGAAATTATTGATGAAGGTTTGGGGCCCATTTTACTTAGGTCTTGCATAACCATATCAACATGTGGTGTCATAGGCCTTTCTAAGTATATAAAATTATCTGTGATGTTCCTTTTTAATATATGTGCTTCTAGTAAATTTTCTAATCAGACAAGCTGGTCTATTGGAATGTTTTTCTTTTTGAAGCCAGTCTGAAAGTCTGAAATAATATTATTGACTTTGAGGAACCAAGTGACTCTATTGTTAATCATTTTTTCAAGAATTTTATGTAAACAGTGAGTGCAACTGGGCAGTAATCTTTACCAGTTTTCAGGATTGGGATAATGGTGGCTTGTTTCCAAAGACTGGGAATATTTTCTAATACAATTGGGAATGGTCACTGTGGCAGGTGTCCTCATAGTCTTTCCAACTGTACTCAAGATATGTTATGTGATCACTTACAGTTAGGTCGATTGCAAATTATGTGCAATTTACTGGGTGAAGGCAAGCGTGTGTGTTATTGAGTAAACATAAATTGTTCCTGTTTATAAAGGCTTCCACATGTTTCACTTTCTGATTGATGTTTTTGCAACACCAGATAATGTTATGACTATTAAAATCCCCCATTAGGATATGTAATTTGGGGAGTTGTCTAAGTAGATTATCATTTTCATCTATGGAATCATTGTAGAGGTGGGTGGAAGGGAGCTTTTGGTTAAGTGAGATGGTTGACTTTTGAGTTTAGTTTTACTTGTGTTTCTGTTTGGAGGGTCCTCGTGTTCTCTGGTTGGTGGCTTCAGATTCATAATTGGGGGTACATTTTCATTATTTTTTTCACTTTTTTATTTGATGTTGGGCTTGTGAGTGCTTTTTAATGGCTAAACTTCTAGGTTTGCACTTATTTTTTTTAATAAGTTTCAGCCAGTTGTCTGGCTCTAGCAACAGCAGTTCCTGAAGTAGGGCCTTATATTTATTTTCCCCTTGAGATTCATTCATTTGGGTTTTACTTTTAGGATTCGGATGTATGTTGTTTGGGTTTGTATTATCCTGCATGCTTCAATGAAGGAGATATTCCTTGCACATTTAGTTGAAAGGATTTCATTTTCTCTTCTCCATTTCTCAAACTTCTTTCAATATTTAGGGTGATCCCCCTCTACAACTATTTCCATGCTATTTCCAATTTTAAGCCTTTGAGGGATTTAGGGAATATTAAATGTGATAATATAGGTGTTGGTTAGGATAGTTTGGCCATCCCTTTTGATTGACACTCTTTTCACATACTTTACTTCTTCATTCTTTAGCTCCCTCTCAATTTCATCTATTGTGAAAAGGGAGACTTCTTGACTCATTACTACTCCTTAAGATAGATTCACAGTTTGATGTGGATTTGTTTTTATTTTGTGTGTGAGAGATATTTTCATTTTTAATAGAAATTCAATGCACTTTTTTGTTCAACCTCAACAAGAATTGTTCTAGTTTTAATTTCTTAACTGTTTTGCATATTTGCTGAAATAATATTTTCAGTTACAAAATGTTTGTAATTGGAATATTCCCCAGGGATTCCAAGATTATAAATCTTGGGTATACCCGGGCCTATTTATGTCTTCATCATTTTCAGAACTTCACTCCTGGTGTAGTCGTTTGACAGATTTTTGGTGGATTATTTTGGCACTTGAGTTTTTTACTTTTCATTATCCATAATAATTTTATGAGTTCAGTGGCAGTGCTCTCCACCCACCACTGAGGCCTACAAAGAAAAATGCCAAGGGGGAAAACCATTCACCTAGACAAATCAGGGCTACACAGCCACTATACTCACACTGGAGAAAGTAACCAGCTACTTTGTATGCTTAAGTTTTCATTCCCAAGATAATTTGTCATCCAATGATAGTTTGTGTTGCAGTTAAGCAACCTCCTCTTGAAGCCCTCAACCGCCAGGACCTCGTACTCAAGTAGCACGGGTCGTCACCCACAGCAAAAGGTTGGCCTCATTGGGGTGTTACCCCACTGCAGAGATGCAGTCAGCGTATTCTGAAGCCTCAGGCGACAGGGAGGTTCTATCAGCGAACAAAGTCTAATTGAGGGCATGTTCGGAATTACCATCAAACACAAGGAGGTCTCTGTTGTGAGCAGATCTATCGCGTTGGTATAGCCGGAAAAATGATTCATGTGGGCTATAAAGGCTGAACAAGCAAGTGTAAACCAAGAATATTGTGGTTGCACCTGGCATTTTCGAAATGGCACAAAGGAATCGATACCAAGAAGAATCCCTAGTGGCATAATTTTCAGAATAAGTCCTTCCTGGTATGTCAATAATGACACTTTCTGTGTCTAAATATTTCGCAATGATCTACTTCAGAGAGTCTTAATCTTACATATAATTTCTCATAAAATTATTATTTTTTATTTAATTTTATAAATCTTTATTTAGAGACAACGATAATTTTTACCTCAGTTCCTTAAGTTTCTATCACATTTTATCTTTGTCTTGTCAAAAAATAAAAAATCACTTCAATATATATATATATAAATTTGCACCAGAATGGACTCCCGATTCTTTTACATATATTTTAGAATTTTACTTTGTTTAAAGTACAAGAACCCATACGAGAGTTTCACTAAAGTAGGAATGACCTACCTTCTTGTGTTTTCAAAATCAACATTTACTTTCCTATATTTTACCTTGTAGTAGACTTGATATTTGCTTACATATGGTTAGGACCGCAAAATGCCAAACAGTGTTGTTAAAATTTTTTTCTGATTAAAATTCCGTTCTCGGTAGTTTTGGGAAGAAGGATAAAGGTAATAAAATAATTTACTGAAACCAAAATCTTGCCAGCCTTCTTGCGAAGGAGAGGAGGATCAACTGAAGGTGAAGGAAAGGAAAAGAAAAACAAATGTTTTTCTACAATAAATTGTTTTGATAAACGTGATTTTTTTTAACCAGTGGCTACACGAGCCGGTTGAAATTTGAAATTCTTGTGATAACATCCAACATTTTTTGGGTAAATCGGAGCTGACCTTTGGCTATGAAAATTCCCGCAATACGAACATCAAGTGAGAGGCGCCACAATGGCAGTAGGAGACGCGACACCTTCAAAATCTTGACAACCGAATTATTGTATTCATGACAGAATTAAGTCACATTTTCACTCCGAATATTGTAACAGAATTTCCACGACAGAGAACAAGTACTGTTCTTAAAACAACGCTCTTCGTTGAAGACTGGAGGACAAAGGAGAAAATAATAAATACTGAAAGAAAAAGAAAAGAAACAAAGACATGAGAGAAGAAAAGTATTAAAAAATGGCGAAGAAAAAGAAAATATGAAGATTACAGAGAACGAGAAAAAAATGAAATATGATATAAAGAAAAGGTTAAAGAAGAAAAAATAGCGAAAGAAAGAATATCAAGAGGAAAGAAAAAAGAGCAAAGTCGAAAGAAGGCAATCAGAATTAATGAAAAAAGGTACAAAGATGAAAGATAAAAGATAAAAGAAAAGGTAACATTTCGCGGGGTTGTGGTCGGGAGACAGGCAGCTGTGTTTTTCAGAGCATCTTCCCATAGATTAAAGTAAAAACCTTCAGGAAAAATTTTAAAACGTCTCAATAAATTTAGAATCTCCAAAATTGAGACTACAGAAAAATTAATTTTCTATATTACATTTATGAAGAACCATACATAAAGTCTGTAATTACTGAAGTTAAGCAATGTCAATACTGATCATTATGTAGATAGGTGACCACTTCTGAATAGTACCAGACTTATAAGCATATCTTTATAATTATCTGAAACTTAAATTTTGAGTCCCAATTTTTTCATCGCAACAATTTTCCTACCTTTATTTTAGACCTCTCCCTCGTTATGATCTTACTTTATACCTATCTTCACGTAGTAGACTTCACAGTTTAAGGCACTACATGAAAACTATAATCATTAGCAAATATTTTAGCGAGATTATATTGTTAATTATAACAATACTTTCAGTAGTCTGATATCTACAAAAATTAATTTGGTACAGGTTAACAAGTTCCGGACATCTCTATGATCACTACCCAAACTGACGGTTTAATAAAAATAGTTTTGGTAAATATCGCCTCGTTGTAAGCAACTTGTAACACGAAGTGTTCCTAAATGTTCAAGAAACTTAATTTGTAATAAGTCTTCTCCAAAAGTTTTGATGAGGTTTAATTATAATTTTATTTTATAGGTGACTGATTTCGAGAGATGATTAAAATATTTAGCGAGACACGGGAAGCTTTGGGTAGCCTGACAGATGAAGAGATTGATCTCTTGGAATTCTCTGAGACTTTTGGGTTATATCTAGAATAGTTCCAAACTTGTGTGCGTATACGAGAAATGTATTCTCTAGCACCAGGCATTACTAGCAAATGTTCTATTTGCTGATCATCTGTCTACGTTATCTACATCTATTAAAAGGTTTTTGAATAGTAGTTGTAAAACAAACATTTTCTCCGTCTATATTTCTGAAAACAGACCAAAGGAAGCCGTGGAATTTTATGCAGTTTACCTCAATACAAATCCGTATTTTATATACCGAATTAGAATTGACAGCATCTAAAAGGAAAATAAAATAATTGAAAATTCGGCAAAAGAATAACTAAGACTTCAGTGCCGAGTGGAAAATTGTTCGTAGATATTTTGAACAGGTGTCAATGGCAAAAAGCTTATTAACAAGCCAAATTTATTTTTCTTCAGAAAGTTGGTTTTTTTCCATCTGGAATCAAATATTATGGCCAATGAGAAGATTCCCAAAATTTCAGTAAAAAAAAAAAAAAAAAAAAATGTAAAGGTTGTCATTATCGATAATCTTATTAATTTTTGTTCCTGAAATACTTCTTTTTTTTAAAATGATAAATGGATTTCGAAATTGATGAAACGGTGAATAATTAAAAGAAAAATACACGATGAGAAGAAAAAGATGAATGCGACACGGAAGGCGGCGGCACAGAAAGAGGAAGAGAAGGAGGAGGCGGCACAGGAAGAGAAGGAGGAGGCGGCGGCACAGGAGAAGTCGTAAAAGGAGGAGAAGTCGTAAAAGGAGGAGAAGAAGTAGGCGGTACAGGAGGGAGGGAGGGAAGAAGAAGAAGAAGAAGAAGAAGAAGAAGAAGAAGAAGAAGAAGAAGAAGAAGAAGAAGAAGAAGAAAAGATGATGATGATGATGATAATAATAATAATAATAATAATATTGCGGCGAAGAAGAAGGAGGTGGCGGAGGAACAGGAATTCGAAGGTAAAAAGGGAAGTGTGTAAAAGAAAAACGTATCGAGAAAATTAAAAACTTTACAGGAAACTCGATGCTCAAGAGATGTCGATAGAAACTGAGTGAGGGGAAAAGAAAGGCGTAGTGAGACTGAAAACAAAAAGGAAAAGAAAAGCAAAGGAAAAATAAAAATAAAATCAAAAAAGAAAAGGCGACAAAAACGGACGAAAATAGAGTCCGAAATAGAAGGCACAACCGAATTCTGGAGACAAAAAAAAAAAAGAAAATAAAAAGAAAAAAGAAAGAAAAAAATGAAAATGAAAAAGAAAAAGAAAAAAGAATGGTGCATGAAACAATATAAACATACCTGTGCAAAGACACACCTGCAAAACGAAACAATCATTAATAATAGAAGATCGAAACAATTTTATGATAAATGACATTAAAAAGGAGAAAGTCCACAAGTAACAAATTACCAGGTCTCGTAGCATTCGATCCTACGCTCTAACCATAAATTTAGATGTTCAAGTTACCGATGAGACGACCATTGAATTTATTATCATTCCTTTTAGAATTATAACAAATTCACTCTTCCTGTTGAAGTCACAGCTTGAGTTTGACGGGTAAATAAGACGATCGAATTACCAGTGCTTGAAATATAATCGGAAAATTAACAGCATTTCTATTGATCGGATATTCAAATCCACATCGAGGTGGGTGTGTTGTAATAATAATGACAATTATCGGAAAATTGGATAAAGACCAAAAACTGATCATGCAACAGTTAGCCTTTCGTATCAGCCGCTTTCTCACTTCGGGGAATTTTTCGCCTATTTTCTAATATAGATTACCTGTAAGATAGATAAACAACATCTAACACTACCACTTTTCATAAACAACACAGGTCTTATAGCGTGTACCCAAATGATTTTTATGATAATATCCTCCAATGTTTCTTCTTCCTAATAATACAAGGATTTTCTCGATCAAATTTACATTTCTGCAAGTTTTTTTTTGGGGGGGGGGGGTGATTTTACGCAAAAATATATTATAATCTATGCCATTTTATATAAAAGCCCTGAATATCTACGAATTTTGGTATCAGCGTGAGGATTCTAGAACCAATGCCTAGCTGATAGCGAACGTCTATTGTATTCATTCTAAAAACAGATTCCTGGAAATCCTGGAGATGAAAGAATACGCCGGCTGTGAAAGCTATTTCCATTCCAAATCCAGATTCATTTATTGTGTCGTATTTGCAACATGACGATGAGAAATCAATATATATTTTAATTTAATATTTCGTGAGTACGAGGGAGAGAGGGAGAGAGAGAGAGAGAGGAGGGATAAAGAAAGAGCGTGAAAGAAAGTGTGTGAGACAGAAAGAGAGAGCGTAAGAGAGAAAGAGAGAATGAGAGAGACAGAGAGAGAAAGAGTAAACCTTTCGCTTTGAAAATTCTCGCAGATTTACTAGTATTTCAGTCAATTTAAAATAGTCTCAAAATTAACAGAAAATCGCATATTGAATATCAATAATACTAATTATTATCGGTAATAGAACCAAAAAAGAAACAAAATAAAAATGTTTTGAAACAGCGTAATATTTGTGAAAGTCCTAAAATTGAAGTTGGTTCATATTTTGATAATACCGTCTTAGTGTTTATTCAAGCAGGACTGGTGATTGAGTTTAGCTATTTGAATTTGCCAGGAAAAGCAAGAAGTATTTCCAAAATACGATTTTTGTACTTAAGTGAATAGTAAGCAGTTTTAGATATCACCAGAATCTAAATGAAAATACTTCAAGTAAAACGTTTATTTCTAAAAAAAACAAACAACAAAAATATTGTGTGTGTATGTATGTGTGTGTAGACATGCACAGAAATCATTTCGTACCGATACAATGTTATGCAAAAATTGCAAGAAGTTTACATCAATAATTTTTTTACGTTTCCTCTCTGAAATAAATAAGACTACCCCCCCAAAAAAAACTCGCTATAAGAAAGTAATACTGTTAAAACTTGAAAAATCAGGGAAGAATTCTGATTCCTTTACATGGCACTGAAATTTCCTGCTTAAATCTCAATCTACTTGTTACTTCAATCATACTTGCTTTGTTTTTTCTAGTTATCCTAAATCGTGTTTCCATTTGTCGAGCAATTTGCTAATTTCGGGGTGAATTACATATAAATTTGTTAAATTAATATATATATATATATATATATATATATATATATATATATATATATATATATATATATATATATATCGGCTAACTTATTTTAAATAAATTTATATTTTTTCACTAATTAAAATATCTTATTTACATAAAAATTATATTTTACTTTTTTTTATCGAAGAAAAGTAAAATATAGTTTTAAACTTTAAACTGATATGAAACGACAGGCCTACAGCTAATCTACCATCAGTAAACATGTAATGATACAAAAATAAAAAGATCACTATTTAAAAAAAAAAAAAAATAGAAAGCTAAAAGTTGGCAAAACATTCTTATTTGCTGTAAAGAAAAAAAAAGATGAGAAAATAAATAAATAAAAGAGGCCAAAAGGTCATCATTCCTAAATGTAGGTGAAGAAAAAAGGATTGTCAAATGAGCCATTTCTGGAACCATTGATTGGTTCCAGAAATGGCTCATTAAATCAAGAACAATTCGGGACTGAATTCTATTGTCTTCAAAAAAAAAAAAAAAAAAAGTAAGTGTTATGACAGTGACGAACAGGGAAACGGACCGGACCAGCCGCTGAAAAGAATTTCATCCGTTGTCCTTTACCCTAAAATTTCGGATACACCTAAAAATCCCATAAAGAGAATCGAAAGAATTACTGCTATCAAGAAATACTTACATACACATTAACAAAGGCTGACTAACTCTCTCATATATACACATATATGCTAAGGACTCAAAGACTTTCAACACGAGAACATTCTAAGAGGAACTTATGAACTCTTTGAATATTATTGTTTATTTTATTTTGAGAGATATAAATTTTTATCAGTACTTGCAATATACATCTTTTTTGTATTAATTATCTTTGTATGCACTTTTAAAAGGTCATAAATTGGTGTATGGGTTAAAAGGGTTTAAAAGGTCATAAATTGGTGTATATTTGGGTTAAGACGTTATCCGAAGATAACTACCTGTAAACAAGTAAACCCCTACTTTGTTGACTTGTACATTTCCACACTAACAGACTCCCACATTCGTGCACTCCGACATTCCTGACGCATATATAGACACTATTTACATTATTCGAACAATTGTCCTCATCTTTGTTGCCATATTAATCACAACGCTCCGGTCTTCGTCAGGTGGTTGGAATGCCAAACTGAACCCTTTATTTCGCTCACTGGGGTAGACTGTTCTAGTTCCATGTGCCATGTCTAATGGATGTCAGTTATCAGTTATCTCCTGTTAATTAATGGAGAGAAAAGCGAGATCACCACCCTCTATGGGATCAGGTTGAAATCATAGACAAAGAACATCATTGTAAAATTCGTAAACTTAAGGAATCAGTACATATGCTAGACCACAAAAAATCTCCTGAGCCGATCAAGCATAGAAAAATATCCAAACCTAATATCACATCCACCGCAATCCTGATACAAAAAAGAAAAAAGAAAAAAGAAAGAAAAAGTTTTTCATAGAATTGAAACTGGTAGCAATCCTGCATCTTCTAAACTACGACAGCTATCAACCAAGAAATTCGACATGGCGAAGGAGGAATTTAGGAAATTCCAAAATGCAGGAATAATATCTCCTTCGAAATTGGAATGGAGTTCCACTTTACATATGGTACCAAAGTCAGATGCCACGTACGGCCCTGTGGCTAACTACAGGCAACTAAATGCAATGACGAAAGCCGATCGATACTAAGCGCCAAATATAAATTCACTGGCATCTAAATTGCATGGTAAGAAAATCTTTTCAAAAATCAATTTATCATCAACTTACCATCAAGTGCCACTCCACCCGGACGATGTATATAAAACAGCCATTACCTTTTGGTTTATTTGAGTACAACTATATTCCTTTCGGACTACAAAATGCATGAAGTACATTTCAGCGGATGAAGGACAACATCTTGCGTGATTTCAATTGTACATTTATATACATCGATGACATTCTCATCTTTTCAGACGACAAAGAAACTCATTCTAGGGACCTCGAAGAAGCCTAGCAAAAACTAAGTAAGTACGATTTAAAAATACCTCTAAGTGTTTCTTCGATGTTCATGAGTATGAATGTTTGGGATTCAGTGTTCCTGCTGATGATATTAAACCAAGCGTTAGTAAAATTGCTGAGTTAAATGAATTTCCTCCCCCAAATGACTCCAAGTCATTGCGTCGATTCCTTGTATTTTACACATCAAATAGAAGGCGAGAATATATTCTTATTATTAAACAGTCACGAACCTCTTTGTAATGCTTTTACAAGCCAAACTAAACTGAAATCTGAAAGACAACAACGTCACCTCTGTTTTAGAAGTGAATATGTTACTAATATTTCACATATAAAAGGTGATCAGTAGCTGTCTGCTTATCTCGACCAACTTATGCAGTTACTATCGATGTATGCGATTTGCAAGAGATGGTGAAACACCAAACGACTGATGAAGAAATTAGTGATCAGCTGAAGCCATATCCTGCAAATGAGCATCAAAATATCTTGTGCGACGTGTCATCAACCTTCCCACAACCTTTTGTGACGTAACAGTACTTGACAGTCTACATACTCTATCACACCCCTGAATATCAGCGTCGATAAAAATGATCAGATCGAAGTAATACTGGGCCAAAATGAGTAACTCAATAAAAACATGATGTAAAGAATATCAGCATTGTCAGGAAGCTAAAAATAACTAAGCATACAAAGAGTAAAGTTCAGCCATTTGAATTGGCTTCTAGTCGTTTCCAATCAGTGCATCTCGACATCGTGGATTCCTTAAAAACAGTTAAAATCCTTACTGACCCCTATTTCTCACCTTTATTAACATATATCTATAGAATTAAACGATGAATAGAAACGTGTCCTTTTTCTGCAAAGTCAATTTCAGTAGCTTTCGTCAACACGTGGATTCAGAGTTCCCCTTCATGTCGTTACAAACAGGGATAATCAGTTCGAATCGGAATTGTTTTCAGAATTCTTGAACATAATAACAGACTGAGAACGACATCATACCACCAACAAACAAATGGATTAATTGAACGTGTACATCGCACTCTAAAAACTGCAATTATTGCCAGAAAGGAATCGTGGTTATCAGCTTTGCCTATTGTCGTACTCGGAGCCAGAATAACGCCCAATGAACCGAATTGCTTGCCATTTACTTCTGTAACAGGAGTTTAATGCACAAGTCCCTCGGATATTAATAGATTCAAAGACAATGAGGGCACTCAAATAACATGCACAAGTAAAGAATTTGGCTAAAGAGATTTAAGTCTGCTGACAAAATACTATCTGCATTCTTTACCGAATTCGTATGTCTCCAAAGACTTGAAAAATTGTAAGTATGCGTGGTTACGGACCGACAAGGTGCGAAAACCTCTGGAAGTTCCGTACACGGGACCATTTAAGGTATTACATCGCAGTCACAAATATTTTTCTATAAATATTTCAGTCACAAATATTTTGCTATAAATATTTCAGATGATGTGAATAATACTGTGTCAATTGACAGGTTAAAACCTTCATTGATTCCAGAAAAATTAAAATGAGTCATTTCTGGAAACAATCAAAATTAATTCGAGAATGAATTCTATTGGCTTAAAAATGTTTTGACAGATAGTCACGAGCAGACAAATGACTGGATCAGCCACTGAAAAGGATTTCATCCGTTGTCCCTTACCCTAAACTTTCGGACAACTAAAAATCTCACAGAGAGAGTCGAAAGAATTACTGATATCAAGAAATGTTTATATACCTACATACACATTAACAAAGACTCACTCACACACACACATATACATATAAATTTTGGGTGGATCATTTATGGCAAATCATCGAGTCTAGAAGAGTCCTTAACAGAATTCAGAAAGCAATGGACGACCGTTTCGTTCTATTTGGCACTCATCAGCAGTATGCATCCACTACCGAGACCGTTACAATACAACGCTAACATCATACCAGGATCCAACTGATTAGACTCAATATAGCGCCGCTACTCACTTATTTCCGTGGTGATACTCATACAAGTATACAAACCTAACGGATTGTACCTCAAGGGCCACAACTTCTTTCCCCAAGCCGCTCTCTCCAGAACATTAGAAACTGGATCAAGCAAGGATATATTTGAATAATCATTTATAGTAAATTTATAGTAGAATTTCATTCGCTGTTTCTTACCCTAAACGATGTATTATACAATTCCATTAATTATTTAGACGAATATTGTTTCGTAAGTTAACTATGACTCGGACAGCACACATTATAACTTTGCTTGTCTTATCTGATTAGGATTTGAGAATTGTTATTTTAGTTTCGATGGCCTGCTACTTGGCCGTTCGAGTTTTGTTTGAAATTTACAGATGAAGTATTTTCATTTTCTCAACACTTATTCGGACCAGCATCCTCGTCATTGTTAACGAGTAAATTAACGCAAAATTGTTTATTCAGGAGCATAGACAGATGTACCAAAAATCGGTGAAGTAGCGAAACAGTGTTTAGTTGACTGTAGATGGAGAGGAAAAGGATGAAAGAGTGAAAGAAAAAGACGGATTCTTTTTACCGCTTTCTCACTCTTTATTAAAGAGAAGGAAGGAAAGCGAGTCGAAAAGAATGAATAAGAGAAGAAAAAGGTTTAGGAAGAAACTATATATATATATATATATATATATATATATATATATATATATATATATATATATATATATACATCCATGCGAGTCGAAAAGAATGAATAAGAGAAGAAAAAGGTTTAGGAAGAAACTATATATATATATATATATATATATATATATATATATATATATATATATATATATATATATATATATATATATATACATCCATGAGATCGCTAAAAAGAGCATAGCCTGATGAAAAAGACGCCAAACATGATGAAAAAAAACTTTATCGTCTAAATGTTCATGTTATTATTAAAGAGGAAAGATCAAAGTATTTTGGGGGTATTTTTTTACATTTTTTATCGTTCCGAGTACGTCCGAAATTTTCGTTAAAAATGTTGTTTTTTTTGAATCAGCAAAATTGTGAGATAATCGATGATGGCATCCATTTTTTTCCATTTTATAAAAAAGATGAAAATCTCACTTTGAAATTCTTTTAAAAATCAATTATCATTTTTTCAAAACTTATTTTAAGAAAATCAGAAATTATAATGTTTATTTAAAATATTTTGAACCAAGGTTGACTTAGCTTCTGCGCCGAAAAGATGTAATTTGAAAATAAAACAAAGCAGGTCATAAACTTTCGCGTCACTTGACAGGTGTTGAATGACGTATTGACGGTTTTCGTGATCATAATTTGTTCTACGGAAGGCGAAAAGTGAAGTTATTTAGAGTTAAGTGAACAAATTATTTACCTCGTTATTTTTAAGGAAAACTTTCAGCGCTCTATTTTTTGTACTTAGCTTTCACCTTTACGTTTACAATGCTTTATGTTAAATATATTATAAAGAAATTAAAATAAGACTGTTAAGAGTGAGATTAAATTTCATATTTCATAAGAAAGGTATCTAATTAATTTATAGGTACCTTTCTTATGAAATTTTATCTGAAGTGTGCATAAAATATAAAATTTTGTGTACATTTATTACATTTTACTGTGTTATTAGTATTTCCATTCATTTATTATTAATTTTGCTATTTCATTTATGGAAAAAATGGGGTAATAAATATAAAAAAATATTTCTGCCATAACTTTAATAAAAAAACATATTTATAATAATTTTGATCATCTGTGAATAGTTTCTGAAAGTTTCATTAAAATTCGCGACAATTATTTTTATTTTTGCAAGATTTTCCAAATTAATGTGTGTCATACAAAAAAAGAAAAACGTGCTAAAAATTGTATATGTTATTTTACTAGTTCCAGTGATACAAAGAAAAACAAGGTTTTTTTTATCAAAATTTAGAATGTTCTAAAAAGAAGGAAAATTTTAAAAAATAATTAAAAAAAACTTTGATCTTTCGTCTTAATAATAACATAAGCATTTAGACGATAAAATTTTGTTTTCGTCAAGTTTGGCATCTTTCTCGTCATGCTATGCTCTTTTTTATCGATCTCATGGAGGTACCTATATATATATATATATATATATATATATATATATATATATATATATATATATATATATATATATGTATATAATATAATATAATATATATATATATATATTTTAAGCATATCACCCCAAGCAAGGCTGGAAGCCACTAGTACGCAGGGGGTTACAGAAGGTTTGGAGGAAGAGCAGATAGGAGTGGTAAAGAAGAGGATGTGGAGAAAGATAGTGGATCGATCAAGGCTAGGGGGTTACAGAAGATTTGGAGTGAGAGCAGATGGGAATGAAAGGTGAGAGGGTGCGGAGAAGGGAAGAGGATAGATCAAGGAAGCTGGAGATGTCGATTGACGTTACACTTAAATAGTTGGAGCTTGTATTTGTCAGGGAAGCAGGAATAAGGAAGGGAGTTCCACAGGCGAGATGTGCGAGACACGAAGCTATTGGAGTAGAAGAGACGTCTACATGTAACAGTTTCAACGGTGAAGGGGTGAGAACGGGATGCCAGCCACGTGGGACGTTTAAATCCATGAGGCCTAGGAAAGCAGATCCTCGGAGTAATTACCGTGAATGTATTTATAAAAAAGACAGAGCAAGGCAACGTCGCGTCTGTGAGAGAGAGACTGCAGACGAGATGACAGATCGGGGCCAATTACATTGCACATCCGTCTCTGGATCTTATCAAGAACCCTGAGGCAAACAGCAGGGGCTCCAGCCCATATATGGCAGCAACACTCCATGCAAAGGCGAATGGTCGATTTATAGATTTGGAGGATAGATTCCGGGGAGAAAATTTTCCTGGCTCGGCACAAGGGGCCAACTTTCCTTGCGGTGGATGATGCAATTGACTCGATGTATTTGTTCCATCTCAGATCAGCGGACAGCGTGAGACCGAGCAGCCGCAGAGAGGAGCTCTCAAGAAGTTAGTCATCAGACATTCTAATGGGATGCAGGGATGGATCCTTGTGGTGGTTAATAGAGAGCAGTTTAGTTTTAGAGGCGTTAAAGTTAACCATCCATTTCTTGCCCCAGTTCACAACCGATTGGAGGTCCTTTTCTATCCGAGATGCCAGGTTAATTTTGTCAGCATCACTGGATTTGTGTTTGAGGCAGGAGTAAATTGTGGTGTCGTCCGCATAGATGCCGACTTGGGAATCTATGGCGTCAGGAAGGTCGTTTATGAATATGAGGAACAGAGTAGGGCCTAGGATGGAGCCTTGAGGAACACCTGCATTAGTGGAATAGGAGCTGGAGATGAATCCATTGAGAACGACCTTCAAATCCCGGTTTGACAGGAATGATTGTATTAGGTCAAACAATCGACCTGTGATACCATAACCCTGGAGCTTGCGAAGAAGGCCGGCATGCCAAACTCTATCAAACGCTTTGGAGATGTCAAGGGCCACAGCACGAGCTTCACCGTTATTATGGATAGCTTGGAAGACAAATTCAGTGATGGCCGTAAGCACATCAGCTGTAGATCGGGCAAAGCGGAAACCATGTTGCTTGTCTGAGAGCAGATCATGGGATAACAGGTGATTAACCACATCGGTGTTGATAATGGCTTCGAAGACTTTGCCGAAGAGGGGTAGGAGACTGATAGGACGGTAATTAGAAGGGTCGGAGGGGTCACCAGAGTTCTTAAAGACAGGAACAATGGTTGAGGACTTCCAGCAGTCAGGAAAACAAGACTCCTTGAGGCAGCGGTTGTATAATTTAGAGATGACAGGCGCCAGTTCAGGCGCACATTTCTTCAGGACAATGGCTGGTATCCCGTCACCACCAGTAGCCTTGTGGTGATATAAGTTAGAAATAATGTCCATTACCAACGACGGGGATATGTGCAATCCGCTCAAAAGGGCCTCGGTTCTGGGAGGGAAATCGGGCATGGGCACTCCGGAAGAGTCTAATGTTGAATTGGAGGAAAACTTCCGAGCAAAGCATTCAGCCATGTCGGCAGAGGTGGTTAGGACCTCAAACTGATTGAACAGGGGAGGAATCGAGGGTTTAATATATATATTATATTATATTATATTATATATATATAATATAATATATATAGATAATATAATATAATATAATATATATATATATATTTATATATATATATATATATATATATATATATATACAAATATAATATTTTAATATGAATATTGAATGCCATGTCACTATATAAGTGACATGGCATTCAATATTCAAATTAAAATCAGACGTATTATCAAAATCTATCAAGGGATATGCTTCCTTTGTGTTTCCCCTTTCTTCTCTTCCTTCTTCTCTTCCTTTAATTCCTGTCTTGACTGGCAGGTGGTGTGATAGAATCTGGGTCGCTTAACAACCTGATAGTTTGACCGAATGGAAGAAGTAAAAAACTTCACCAAGCCCAGGTGGCAAGTTTTATCGTCAAAATTTTATGTAAAAGTTTTTTTTAATGCTTTTAAGAACCTTTGAAAGTTTCTCGAAAATCTTTGGCATCAACGGGGGACCATAAATTAGCATGCGTAATTTTAGCATCTTTGCGGTGAAAAACTTTAATTGGAAATGTTTTGCAAAAATCAGATAAATGTCGGATTTTCATGAAAAGAATTTTGATTGTGTGTGTATAAACGTGCCGTTTTTTTTTGTAAATACGGACGTCCCTACACGACATTATCAGAAAATAAGATCGGTAACTATAGTAAATTTAAAATTCATTGGTAATTTTGTAACATTTCTTCAACAAGCATCTTACAGTAATACTATAAAGCCAAAGTACTTAAAATTTACTAAAATACTAGATTTCTTAGAATTTTTCCTAATTGGCATCTTTGGCAGATAATTCTGTATATTCTCTATCTATTAGTTTCAGAAAAATGTTTTAAGCGAATTATGCTGTGTTGACAGATTTGTCAATATGGCTGATTTGATCGATTTAAAAATCATTCCAATCAATTTGAATTCGCTGTATTTCAATCCAAACTATTTTGCTTATTGGAAATAATAAATTTAATCTATTAGCTTGGAGACCGATAGCTTGAAATTAAAACAAAAGTTTTAAGAAAGATATTTTATTTTTAAAATGCATCTTAAAACTTATATAGTTTCTAAAGAACGAATGGAAATTATTTCTTAATACGACATATTTTTATTATTTTAAACGTTATTTTTAGTGGATAGCCTTCTTTAAGTAGACGCTTAATTTATTTTAAACAGTCTCTGGCCTGTGAAACCTGCCTCCCGCTTCTGGGGGAAGCACCGTCACCCGGCTTGCTTTTACCGTTCAACTAAGAAGAGCGTCAACTAAAATACGGGTATCCACTAAAAATAACTTTCGAAGATATATATCAGGATAAGATAAATTCTGATCAATTGGAACATTGTGGGAATAAAGTAATTTGATCGATTCATTCATTTACACATACATAGCTTTTATAAACTGAAATATAAGGATATTCGTGTGTGAAGTGAATTTAAGTATATACCTATACGCGAAGAAGTTGTTTTAAATCGATAAACAGGAACAGTTCTGTAGTCGGTTGCAGAGAGATGACAAATTAGTTTACCAGAATGAAGACTTTGCTGTAATCCTTTGTTTGCCCAATTGAGATTTTCATGTTTCCTGCCATGGTTATCTTATCCGGTTACTGATAACATTCAAGATAATTTTGGCCGAATCTGAATGCCGCTCGATAATTCTGTATATTCTCTATCTAAACTGAAATATAAAATTCGAGACAGCAGATGGATCTCTATGGCTGAAGCAGTCGATTTGGCGAAGGGTAGGCAGCAGTAGTAAGTTCTAGTAATACACGAACTCCATGAAGGTATCAAAGATATATGGAAACTGCGGGCACCTACAGGTAATGCAAAGACAGTATCGCTATCTATTGACAATGATGTTAACCACCCAGCGAAAAGAAACATTGCATCAAATCATTTCCAAATTAAATTCTGGTGCCGTTCAAATTTTTTTTTTCAAGCTTATCACCCCAAGCAAGGCTGGAAGCCACTAGCACGCAAGGGGTTACAGAAGGTTTGGAGGAAGAGCAGATAGGAGTGGTAAAGGAGAGGATGTGGAGAAAGATAGTGGATCGATCAAGGCAAGGGGGTTACAGAAGATTTGGAGCGAGAGCCGATAGGAATGAAAGGTGAAAGGATGTGGAGAAGGGAAGTGGATAGATCAAGGCAACTGGAGATGTCGATTGACATTAGGAAGGGAGTTCCACAGGCGATATGTGCGAGACATGAAGCTATTGGAGTAGAAGAGACGTCTACACCTAACAGTTTCAACGGTGAAGGGGTGGGAACGGGATGCCAGCCTCGTAGGACGTTTAAATTCATGAGGCTTAGGAATCAGCGAAAGCAGCTCCTCGGAGCAATTACCGTGAAAGTATTTGTAAAAAAGACAGAGCGAGGCAACGTCGCATCTGTGAGAGAGCGACTGCAGACGAGATGACAGATCAGGGCCAATTACATTGCATATCCGTCTCTGGATCTTATCAAGAACCCTGAGACAAACAGCAGGGGTTCCAGACCATATATGGCAGCAATACTCCATGCAAGGGCGAATGACCACAGTCTAGATGCTATATAGTGCATACTGAATTCGATGTGGCTTTCGATTCGACGATTAACAAAGCATACAAAACACTGTTTACTGTTCGTTACTTGGGACACTAAACATCCGAAGTTTGTGTCTCCTGATCAGACGAGTTATGTTTCCATCTTTTTCTGGCAGACTAGAAGTTGTATTTGTAAAGAAAAGCATATGAGCCTCTGTCAACAGATTGGGGGGGGGGTTGAAATTCTATTATATAAAAAACTATAAATAATCGTTGCTTGAAGACATTTGACAATGTAGTCAAAGCGAGATGTAAGATTTATGGCTGGATAACATATATTCTCTATTGAACTATCAAACTTTTGGAATAAATCAAGCAAAATACACCTTCTTCATTAAAAATTCTCTCATGTTTTCATATAAAATAAGGTTTAAAAATCGTAAAATAACGAAAAAAGCGATTCTTTCTACTTACAGATAAGACCTCGTGTTCAATTTCGCTATACTCGAATCAAATGGTCATTTAGTGCAATGTTGCGGCTAACTTTAACAAGAAGCCTCTCCATTTTCGAAGACCACCGTGATGGGGGTGGGGTTAAATCTGACAAGCCGACGTCATCGTCCCCTCCTCAGCAGTTGAGAATGGCGATTTTGCATTTCAATAAAAATAAAACTGGCAACAAACAGCGTGCATGCGCATAGGGAGCAAGTTCAGTGAATATATAAAAAAACATCAGGAAGAGGCAGCTGAATTTTCTGGGACACATAATGAGGAAGGAGGGCCTGGAGAATTTGATACTCACGGGTCGAATAGAGGGAAAGAGAGACAAGGGAAAACAACGCGTGACATACTTGGTGGACTTAAGCAAGTAGATGACAAAACGTGGTCTGGGGGAGGAAGCAAAGGCAAGGAACTTGTTGAGAGCTGCAAGGCATAGAGGTAGATGGAGGGCCATCATCGCCTACGCCCTGAAAGTACATGGCACATAAAAAGAAAAGAAAACTGAATTTTTCTGTCGATCAGGAAAAAGTTTAAACGCTGATCGGTATCCATTTTTTAGCAAGTTCATGTGCTTCCCTGATTGCTGACTTAGCGATTACTCCTTTCGAATTATCTCGATTTTCAAGAATTTCTTTTTAGAAACGCCAGATTTCTTTGAAAGCTATTTTCATTTGTAATGTTAATACATCATGGACAATGATTTGTGAGCATAGCACCGTTTTCCTCCAGCTCCTTTCCTAACGTCTCAACCAACTTTTGCCAGGCGAATTTTTCTCCTGTAAATGGTCTGTAATCTGAATTTCAAAGATGAAGAATTTTTATTATTAATTTTTTTTTTACTAGTTTATCTTTCATCTTTGTTTTTGCAGCTTACGTCCGCAAAGTGAGTATCGTGAACAAAAAATAAAGCCACCAATAACAAGATTTGACGTAACCGGTACCTTTGGGAACTAGCTTTATTCTTCTATGTTCTACAAACATCAGGGCAATATTCAGAAGCAGTTCCACTCTATGGAGGAATCTCTGCCAAGTAAAGCCCAACACGGAGGACATTATCAAGAACTGCGTGTGCTCGATTCCATGCAGTTGTTGCAAAAATATAAATGAAACAACCCGACTCCTAAAAAGTAAGGCAGAATGAACATCGAAAATCCGTAATGATGGGCGAGACAATGAAATCGAGCATGGCTGATCATATATGAAGGTAAAAGGGTAGTCGTCAGCCCCTGTGGAATGAATTGAAAATACTGGACAAGGAAGAACACTGGAGAGTTATACGTCTAAAAGAATCAATGCATATGCTAGGCTATGAAGACCGTAGTAGGCATACAAATAATAAAGAAAAATGAAATGACAGAAAATCTTCAACAGCAGCAAACAAAATACCAATAATGAGACAAAAAAAATTAAAAAAAAGAACATGCTTTTTGCACACTTTAAAAATATTTATAGATTATATCTTCAATTTATTATTAGAACAAGCATTTTAAGTTATAGATTTTTCATTTTTTATCGTAATTTCTCAAACGGTCATTCTACGGCCGTTAGAAGAAAACGTGGATCGGAAACTAATATACTTTTTTCTCGCGAAATCCATATTTTAACACGACAGTTGTCTTTAAGAGAAAGGGCTTTCTATGAAAATAAGTCAGTGGTCACTAAAGTAGTGACCTGATTCAAATGTATTGGCTCGATTATCAGCAAACAGGGCACCAGAATAGAATTAATATCAAAAGCAGCACCAATACTGACAGCCGTTGCAAAAGTAAGAAGTGTCTGGAAAGACAAAAACATCAACCTGAAATGAAATATCAGACTGTTGCATACATTGGCCTTCTCAATCTTTCTGTACACCTTCAAATCTTGAACATTATCAGCAGAATTACAAGGTAAATACAAACATTAAAAAAATAGATTCTACAGGACCATTCTAGGCATATCCTACGTAGCATTATAATTAAACTGTGCGAGACACTGCCAGACATGAAACAGACCCATTGAAAATCTCATATCTACCGCCAAGAGAAAGCTGAAATTGTATAGATACATCCTAACCTGTGACCTGGCTGAAGTTATATCACTTGATTTGACAACGCCTGATTGAGTTAAGGTGACCGAAGTGGAGTAAACAAAGTTTCGTAAGCAGTAGGAGGAGAGTAGTAGTGGGAGTGAAGAGACAGTTGAGAGCAAATCACTAGGAATATTACATTCATGGCAGTGTGGCTCGAGAGGTAGCATCGTCATCCAAGGAGAGGATTCCCATGGAGATGGAGAAGAGGAAGGAACATTTTTCCCTTATTTAAAATCTTTCCGTTAGCTATTTACCATTTCGGGTCTTATAAAATAAAAAAGTATATACATTGATGTATTTCTGAATACCTACTAATACGACGGGGTCACTGGCTATCGAAAGCTGATTAAAAGAATATTCCTAACAAAATTTGAACCCGTTAGATGACGGAAACCTATCAGCAGACAAAATTCAAAGTTCGTCAGTATATTTTCTGTTGTGGATTCCGGGATGAATCCGATATCAATGAATAACAAACGCCAGGAATGGATAAGGAAAATAAATGTATTAACGTAATAATACAAACTGGTAATACGGGTTAGTAGATCCAGGAATGCGGGTTAGTAGCAATAATATATATACAGTCTTGGTATTGAAGTATCGCGGTATGACTCCTTACTGAGTCTACGTGCTCGCTAACTGTGACGCTTGCCGCCGTCTCTGTGTGTGACTTACTCTACTGCTACTGAACTCTACTACTCTTCTGTCGTTCCGTCTAGACTCCTTGACTCACTGTCCGGGTATTAACTGGTAGTAGTATATGTATACCTTGGGTGAGTCCATTTGTGTAAAAAGTAGAGAACCCTCAATATTTTCCTATCACTATTGTTTAATTAGCACCTTTTGTCGAAAAATTGTTGCAATTTGGAAGTATTTTTTCAAATATGCAATACAAACCCATGTAGAGAGAAAAAAAATTTAATGAATTTAATGTCAAGAAAATACGCAGAATAACAACGCCCTGAGAGTACTCAGAGATTTCCCAGAGATATCTCGTCCGTGATTTCAGGATTCATATTCAGTGCCAAACCTTCGTAATTCCACGCAAGATATTGAAACGTCTTTGTACAGGAATTGTTATTTCATATTCTCTGTTGCATCTTTTGCTGATGCATTAAACACTGATGATGGCGAGAGGGTCAGAGTGCTTTTGTCTTGAGGAATAAAGATTTTGAAGAGTAATTCCCATTCAAACTAATATCATAAGATCAATTCTTTTTGCATTTTAAAGCGCCACCTTTTTAATACGTCGAAAAACATTCTGATTCAGAGAATCGATATTAGAACTGCTAGAAAATGGCGCTGACGGCAATCTAAAGTCGATATTGATCGGAATCCGTATAGGCTTGGCTAACATCTTTATCTCCCTGGGGTTAATTTTGTAAAGTAGACCCAATTAGTATATCGATGCTTTCTTTTTATCTGTTCTTTTTTCTTCTCTTCACCCTATTAACGCTACGAAGGACAAATAACACAAACCTTTATACAATCTGCTATTCTGTTCTTATCTATATTTTCCTTTTTCCTTTTTTTCAGCATTCAAACTAAATTGTCTAATTCATTTTCTTGATTTTTCTCTCTATTTCTTTTTGAGGAATATAGGTGCAGCTTCATTTTTTATTTCACACGCGAAACGAAAGCTTTTCTTTTCCTCTCATCTTTTTCGGGATAGAAGATAATACCGATTCCATAGCACAAAATGGTTAAGAAGTAAATCTATCCGGTATTAACCAAAAGCGAACTGAATCAAGTAAACCCGAAGTTTTAAATCTTTTACTGCTTTGATATTTATTGAAAAAATCATTCATTAACTGAAATTTTACCTTTGTTCTTTTGATTATTTACTTCTCAAATTCATCAATTCGAAAATGTTTGTTCCATATCCCTTTGTAGCCGTAAACAGTGTTTTGTCCTCTTACTATCTACCCCAGTTTGTGTTCTGCCATACATTTACGTAAACTCATTAGGTAGTGTACTCGCTGTTTTTCATGTCCTCCTTGCCTTCCGTATGTTCGGTGAGTGTCAAATTCACCAAGCCCTTTTCCTTAAAAAGCCTCATCTCCCTACCAGTGTCTCTTCTTCCGACTTTATTATGTGCTTCTTGTAAGAGTAATGAGGGTCTTAGCATGTTGACAATTCTGAGTACAGTACAAGAATAGTGCTTGCAACCTAGTTGCAAGCAAATTCAAACTATCGGACAACCAATCTAATGAAACACAACGAAACTTGTCTTCCAAATTCTGATGAATAGAGCGCGTAGTAAAATTAGACCAGAAATGGGACAAGAACAGAAAAGAAACTGGAACTAGGAAGGCGGTTATATGGTTTATACCAGAAAGACCGATACAAATGCAGAAGAATGTACACCCATGTTTGATAGATTATGCAAAAATGTTGATAAAGTACAACACACAGTTCGAACTTCTCGGCAAGTTTGATTTATGTTGTGGGGGGGGGAGATATATTCGAATAATCTACAACTCATACTGGGAGGTATCCGTCTGCAGACGAATAGAAAATGAATTCAGTAAAAGCACAAAAATAAAAATGGACGTAAGAGAAGAATGTGTTTTCTCACCGGATTTATTCAACATTTATACGAGGCCACAAGATTAAAAACACATGCAGATGGCAATATTGATAGCAGACACAGAAGGTAATAAAGGAAAGAAAAGAAAAGACTGTATATCAATTGTAAGAAGACAATGTATTGTTGCCAGTAAAAGAAATAGCCAGAGATGTTAACTATGAATTGGAAATACCAAAATTCCAGCAAGTACATAGAATTAAATATCTTGAACGAGTTAACGGAATACAAAAATGCAATTCTGAAAACGAAGGAGCACTGGGATAACGAAAGAAGTCTTCTAAAAGCCAGGTAAATAAACAGGAAAATGTTGTTAGAAAAAAAACAAAGGATAACTGAACTATTATGCAATATCGGCCCTCCTCTACGGTGGAGAATGCTGGGCAATCTCCTTTCAGATAAAGTGACTTGAGGCAACAGAAATGTTCTACAGAAAGATGCTGAGAAAACCATGGACTGACAAACTTTGTGGGAGAAGGGAGGCAAAAAGAAAACATATTTATCAGCACCCCCCCAAAAAACAATTGAAATTTCAAGGGTGCACAATGAGAAAGGAGGTCTTCCAAAATTTGACAGTCACGGCATATTGAAGGTGAAGATAAAGGAAAACAGTGAATGACAAGAAGCTTGTGTAAATCTTTGGCAGAATAAGGATTAGGAGAGATAGCAAAAAGACAAAACTTTCTAAGAGGTACAAAGAACAAGAAATTGTGGAGAGTCATGATCGCCCACGTTCTGAAGGGACACGATACATAGTTTTATTGAATATCAAAGATAGAAAATGCTTGTTAAGCGAAGAGAGTCTGTATGTCTTGGAAATCCTCATTGAAATTCTGATGGCGGACAGGAAAGTTTTCCTATAGTGGTTAAATGAGAACAGTTTCGTTTTGGAGGCATTAAAATTTTCGAGCCATTTGCTGCCCCAGTTAACCATTGATTGGCGGTCCTTTTCAAGAGCAGCAGCCAGGATAACTTTTTCAGATCTGACTAACGGATTTTCTATTGAGACAGGAGTAATTGGTAGTGTCCTCTGCATAAATGCCTACTTGGGTAATGATGATCATTGGCATGATCATTGATGAAGATCAGAAACAGCGTAAGACCCAGAATACAGTCTTGGGGGACACCCGCATTCGTGTGAAAGGATCTGGAAGCGAGCCCGTTCAAAACGATCTTCATTTCATAGTCGTCCTGTAATGCCGTAGCCCTGGATTTTATGTAGAAGATCATTTCATTGATTAAAGCCTCGAATAGTTTGCCGAAAAGCGGTAAGAGACTAATAGGGCGATAGTCAGAGGGGTCAGAAGGTACCCAGAGTTTAAAAAAAAAAACAGGAACTACAGAGGAAGACTTCCAACAAGCTGGAAGCTGCGAAGCAATAGTTTAGAGTTTGGAGAGAACTGGGGCCAGCTCAGGAGCACATTGTTTTAGGACGTCAGCTGGTATTCCGTCACCTCCGCTTGCCTTATGGGAGTCTAGTTTAGAAATTATATCTGAAACTAGTGACAGGGTTATGCGCATATCACTCAGTAGAGCATTTGCTCTAGGAGGAAAATCTGGTGTGGGTATTCCAAATAAGTCGAGTGTTGAGTTGGAAGAGAATCTCTGACAAAGCATTCAACCTTATCAGCTGTGGATGTCAGGACTTCGAATTGATTGAAACGAGGAGGGATTGACGATTTGCTGTTGTTTAGCACACTCTTGCAGAGCGCCACCAATAAACTCTAGAATCGAGATGCTATACGTGGTTTCATTCTATCAGTAAACAGTAGCTTCGCTTCTTTGAGGACACACTTGAACTCACTATGAGCAAAGAGACGTCTGTTGCAATCAGACGTGTCGCGCTGGTACAGCTGGAAAGAAGTGGTTTCTGTGGGTTATAGCGGCCGAGGATGCAGGTGAGAACCAAAGACTTGAACGTGATTTGACTTAGCATTTGCTTGCTGGAATGAAAGCATCGATGCCAACTTTCACCCAGGAGGATACCTCAGACGCGCATTTTTTAACAGGATGATTACAAACTTCTTTCCAAGGAACGTCACGAAGGAAATCACGGAACGAGTCCCAATCCACTCGTTGATAACAAAGATATTCTGTTGGTATGAGGTTCTTGGCTGGTGGTGGTGGTGAGCGGAAAGTGAAGTTTACAGACACTACCGCATGATCAGAGTTATCAAGAGCAGCATATTACGACTTGAGTCAGAGATAGGGGTAAAAAAGAGATCTTGAAGAGAAGCGTGTCCATTAGGGTTACTGGGGAAACCCGTGGAGTTCACCACTTGCGTGAGAGATTGAGTGATTGAGAAGTTCAGGGTTTGGATGCCAGCGAGGTCATTGACAGTGTTTAAGCCACCGGGCATGGTGGATATTAAAGTCACCGAACACAAATATATTTGCAAATGGGTGTACTAAGATATGTTATCAGAAATACTATCTAGCACGCAACAGTCATGAAAGGAAGGGGGACGGTAGAGAAAGAAGAGGAAGGGGGGCGGTAGAGAAAGAAGAGGAAGGGGGACGGTAGAGAAAGAAGAGGAAGGGGGACGGTAGAGAAAGAAGAGGAAGGGGGACGGTAGAGAAAGAAGAGGAAGGGGGGCGGTAGAGAAAGAAGAGGAAGCTGTCTGAGTTTAGTAAATAGAGATGGAAACACATGTAAGATTGAGATTCAAGAGAGCTCCCTAGCAAATGGGAGATGTTTGGACAAACTCCCAGGCCATGGATGTGGGCATTAGAGCCATTCCTTAAGAGAGGAAGATAGCCAGGAATCAAGAAATCCGAAGAGGTGATTGAAGAGTTAAGATTAGTTTCACGGAGAGCTAGGATGGCCGGAGACTTTTCGAAGAGGAAAGATTCCAAACTGCAGAAATTGGTACGAATACCATTGGAGAAAGAAGGATTGAATTGTTTTTTGTTGGCGCGACATGGCACTGCATGAACCCTGATATTATGCGACTGTTGATCAGAGCAGCCTCTCTAGGCGCTATGCAAGAGTTCGGACTGCTTCCAGTTGGAAGCAGTAACCAGAATACTACCAACCCTCAGCATGAAGAGACGTAGCCATTATCTATATATATCACAAAAAATCATGACAGCACCACTATTAAGGAACCAGAAACCCCTCCCTAAACAAAGGACGAACCTCTACGCCTGTCCATGAGAAGGTGGAGGAAGAGGGACTGGGTGATATTTATTAACAAAAAAGAGTGTTACTAAGATATCCATTAGAAATTCAACAAAGAATTAAAACTGGAAGAGACCTACCTCTGAAAGAACTGTCAAAATAGTCCTGGATTTGACTTCCAGTTAAGTTATTTCTCAGAATGTACCTTCAGATAACTTTTTGGTGAGTTGATCTGCGGCCCACAGAACTTTTTAATCATGCGATGTTTCACTGACATTCTAGTATATTAAAGGGCAGAGAAGGTAATAAGTAGAAGTCTGTCCCTAGAATCATGAGTGAATGGCCAGTTGGCCAATTCGATAGCAGCAGGATAAAAAAGGAAAGAAAAACTAAAACAATCACAAACACGATCGCTGTTAATTATTCTGATTAATTGTAATCCAAATGATGAAAGATTCAAATGTGAAATTTAAAGTAAAATTGAAGTAATGATTTTATCTACAAAGCAGACAACAGATGAGATTTTGGAATGAAGTGTTTCCCTTATTAAATCTATCACAACTTTTTTTCTTAGTACTGTTTGCATTAATATTTGATCACGGACCAAAATTTCGTGATAATATATATTGCATTCCTGTAGGAAAATTAATAACAGCATATTTAATTCTGTCTAACACTTTCATTAATTCCTGAACACCACCTTCATCTTAATGTATTCAGGAAATGCTGAACGTCACGTGCGGGAGTTTTGAAATAGGGTTAGCAGGTAACGCCCCCTATAACTTAAACGGTTTTAAATCGCGAACATTAAAATAAAAGTGATCGTTCATTTTCACCGTCCGCCATTTTGTGACTGACCAAATCCTGCACATAATATCACATTGCATTAACAAATACACTATTATTCTAATATATTAAAAAACAGAAAATTGACTAAACTAATAAATCTATTTGTTCATAAGGAAAAGTTATTCATCTCGGAATCTGTAACCAAATTTAATATTGTATGTGATTTCGCGATAGGATAGTTTAGATTTCGGGGCTTTTTCACTACTCAGTCATATATTGCCTTGAGACTCTTACCGATTGGTTTGACGGACACCATTATGGATAAACGGATCACTTGATTATAATGAAAGGAATATAATCGTTAATTAGATACAGAATATTCGAGTACATGTAAAAGTACAATTTCACAGATTCTGTCCTCGTCAGAAAATATTAGTCATACGAGCGGATTTTCTAATTCTTTTGTTCGTTTATTCTAAGAGGAGCTCTCTTAAGAATTGATTATTTTATAATTTGTCGTTTTGTACACCAGAAATGATTGAAAGGAAAGGACAACATTAATAATACTTCAATGTTATCAACATTTATTTTCATTCGCATACAAGAAGTTTGTTAATGTTTCAATCTTTATTAGTCCATATTTATGGGAAATGAAAAATTGCTTTATTAAATAAATTGCATCAAAAGAAATAAAAAATAAATTAGAGACGAATTTGGTAGAAACGAAAGTGAATTTGCCCTTTTGTAAGTTTCATTACACCGATTTGTATTTATATATTTTCAGAATTTCTCGGAAAAGACAATGGTCATTCGAACATTTTTAATTTTCTTTAGTTTCACGTAATCCGTCAGTTTCTGTAGATGCTACCCGAGAAAAAAATTACCAGTATTCGGTATTAAATGAAGACTGAGTCTGGCTTAAATTGTGAACTGATACGGGATGATGGTGCTGATGTCAATTGAACGGCAGACAAGCAATAAATTAAGTTGGTTAAATAAAGAATCACAGACGTATGAAAGGAACTTTGGTTGATATGGCTCGTTAGAGCATAATTTCTTATGGAATTGAACTTGATGGGCAGATAAACATTCTTCTATGTATCGCATCCCTTCAGGACAATAGCGTTGATGGCTCTCTACAACTTCCTATCCCTTGTGTCCCTTGGCAGTTTTTTCTCCCTTTACTAAGTCTCGCGCATTTGCATTCCACCATTTATTCACACAAACCAGCCCGGCAAGTGGCGCTCTGTTTTCCCCTCTCTCTCTTCCTTGTGTGTCTCTTCCTGATTCTCAGTACAAGTGTTCTTTTTGTTTCTGTCTATATCTCTGAAATGAGGTATTATGATTACTTGCATTATTTACATTATTCGCACTGTTATCCTTATCTTCATTGCTATATTTACAACGTTTCGGCCGTTCTACACTCCGGCTTTCTTCAGGTGATTGGAATTTCGAATCGAACCCTTTATTTCGTCCATCTGGGTATATTGTTCTAGTTCCACGTGCCATGCTTCTTCCGGATGTATCAGTTATTTCCCTTTAATTCAACCCTACATTTTGGTTCATGATATTGAACTCACAACTCTTTGGGTCTAGTCACTGGATCTAACCAACGTGTATAAAGATGTTGGTTAGATCCAAAATCCGAAATAAGGGCTTCGGTTCGAAATTACAATCACCTGAAAAAGGCCGGTGCGTTCTTTTTGTAGTTATTTAAATCTTCCTTGTTGCTTACTCGTTTCTTCCATGGAATTCTCAGTATCCTTCTGTAGAACGACATTGCTGTTGCCCTCAGTCTTCTCATCAGTGGGGAGATTGTCCAGCATTCATTGCTATATGAGGGGAAGATACCATATAGCAATCAATCACTTTTCTTTGTTTCTAATGAAAATTCTCCGTTTCTCAGCTCCTGGAATGCTTTTGTTCGTTCGTCCAATGCGTGTTCGGATCTCGATGTCACATTTTTCAACGTCTGTTAGAACACTTGCCAGATATTTAAACTCTTGCGCGTGCCTGATGACATCCTATTTGTAATTCGTATCTTGGATTTTTCTCTTGCTAATAGCTGCAAGAAGACAAAGTATGCTTAATTGTTAGTCCTTTTTTTTCGCACTTTCTTCGACTTTCTCTATGGGGTCCTTAGATTTTTTATAGTAAATATAGTAAATACGGTCTGTAATAGAGGAAGGTAGCACAAGAGTCACATTTAGCGAGCACGTAGACTCAGTAAGGAGTCATCCGCGATACTTCAATACCAAGACTGTATATATATTATTGCTACTAACCCGCTTTCCTGGATCTACTAACCCGTATTACCAGTTTGTATTATTACGTTAATACATTTATTTTCCTTATCCATTCCTGGTGCTTGTTATTCATTGACATCGGATTCATTCCGGAATCCACAACAATAACCAACGTCGGTAAATAAAACATCACTCAGTTGTCATTGTTTAATGTCAATTTGGCTTCTTTTTTATTTCGAAATTTCGTAAAACGCAATCGACGAGCTATGACGCAGGAATGCTTCGACGGATGTTCCGCTTATGTACAGTGGGCATTTTGTACATTCTATTCGTATATTCTTGTTATTGTCCTGTTTATTATATCTTATTGCTTTAGATATGTTACTTAAAACTTTAAACGCACTGGTAGTTCACCGTAATACATTTGACCACAATTTCGATTAAGTGCCAGTCTTATCCGGAAAGAAAAGGCTTCACTAAGAGAATGCATTGAGACTGCGCTAATCTCACAATTCTCAACAATGAACCTAAAACTAGGACCATATCAACAATAATCACAAAACAATGACAGCACAATGTCATCTTATCCTCAAAAATACCAACGCATTTTCCTTAGAGTTTTGCCTTTAATTTCGACCTGAAGAAACCGAACCTAACACGTCGGCGAAACCCGTCGTTTATAAGATTTTTTCTAACATATATGCCTTGTCCTCACTTTTGTTTCCAATCCTATTTTATATCAGACAAAAAAAAATTCAAATTTTCTCGACTATGTCCCTTTTATTGTTGACTTTCGCTATTTTTATTTTTCTGATCGCAACTTAATCAGTCAATTTGGCGGCCAGTTTTGTCCGACAGAGAAGACCTAAAATTGATATTGAAAGCGACGATGACTGTTGTCTCAAGATGACATGAGTAAATTCTTCTTGGACTGCCATTGTTTGAAAATAGTGACGACATCAAATTATGTTAGGAATTCAACAACTTAAATTTCCAGTATCATCTTTCCGACATGTGTCTTTCTATTGTTTCTTCTAAATGTCCTCATTTCTCTTCATTCTTTCTGGATTCTTTTATTTTAGATGTCCTAGAAATTAGTCCACTTTTTCTAAATTGTTCTCTATTTTAACTGCCTTTTACTCTTTTTCTTGTCTTTCTTTTCTATATATTCTTGACCTCTTCTATATGTTTTCCTTTTCTTTCCTTTTGTCTATCATCTCAACTCTCATTCTTTTTTCTACTTGGCTATTTTTGTCTCTAAACTCTTCTCAATTGTTCTTTTCTTCTCAGCATTTTTCGTATGGAGGATATTTTACTTCGTTTACGGCAACAAACATACAATCAAAAAGAGAGAGGAAACAAAGAGAAGAAGAATGTATTATACCAGACGTCCAATCATGTATTTCTTGCAGAGTTGATTTGTAAAGTATGTGTCAAAAGTCTCAAGCTACTTATGGAAACTCATTGGTTAGTTACCCACCAGGAAGTGTCTTCTGTAAGAGATTTGTTGTATTCATTAAATAATCGTTAGTAGGTAGCAATGTTGCATGGCTATGGCTTAGTGAACTGTGAGCGTAAACCTGCGTAAAACGCCCATTAGCATGATGTCGAGAACGATATATGCAAAAATATAGTAATTCTCATTTATTCCGTGTCAGCCAAGTGAAAGGTTCTTAATTCAAACCCGTTCAGAAATATCTAAATTGTTAGCTGTATACCACTGCTTTCTAAGATCAATGATTAAAAATGGATTTGAGCGAGTGAAGATGATCCTCGTGGCGCTATAGACTCACAAACAGAATTATATCAAGCAACAAAAGCTACATCACTTGAGTACTTTCAACAGCTAAAATGGATATCACAGCTAAAAATAATGACACTCAAGATGTTGACGTTCCACATTATTTCATATAAAAGGTGAGGAAGGAAACGCCCATTAATACTGGAAAGAGAAATAACAGTTACGAGACTCGAGAAACTCATTTTCCTAAAAAATTATTTCAAGAGTAAGATTTGAATTTCAAACGACAGTAGTAGCTGCTCGGTCAATGGATGACGAATATTACCTTAAGGAGACGCGGTTAATATTATCTATTATCATTGTCAGTGTTATTCACAATGGTCAGATGGCACAACGAGAAAAAGTTCCATTCTTATTTTGAAATGTTCCAAACATGCTTTCTTGTATCATGTAATCAAAGGTTTTGTATTATATTTGGCGGATGTATGAATTCCCTTTTGTAAATAAGGGAACTCCTGTCATTTGCTGTCATTATGAGTCTCCGAGGCACATGTTTTACTTCTCTCGTTCTCATCCATACATCTCGATCATCTTCTCGTCAATAATATTGGAACCTTGTGCAATACCTAAATATTCTACAATCTCGGAAAATGCATCTTATAGGTCAAAAAATTAAAATATTAACGTTGAATAAAATAGAATATATTTTACGTTTGAAGCAGATTAATTAAACCATAAAATCTAAATAGGCACAAACTTTCCACAGGAAAGAAAATTGACCTGATGCATTCAAATGATTTCATACTGACCACAGAAATCAAAAGGATTTTAATTCGGCTACACGATGTGCATTAATCTGGCTACAGGAATTCAAATGATTTAAAATTTACCATTAAAATGAAAGTGAAAATGAAATTGGCAACATGAATGCAAATTCGGTCAGGCGATCAAATAAAAACATTACATGAGAATATTTCAAACATCCAAATCAAGCAAGGAAAAAACAAAACATTTTCACTAGTTTGTCATGTTAGTTGCTTTGATGCGTGGCTTCCACATTAATGTAAAAAGCTTCGCTAATACAACACCCCAAAGGATTCAAAGACGGTTTGGACGTCAGAAGTTGTGAATGACATGATTGTGAAATTTCTAGTTCAGATAGTTACATGTTGTTGATCATGATGGCGGTAGTCTTTGAGTATAGAATCCAGAGGTTGGCAGTGAATATTTCGAAGACAGTAGGAAAGCGTAGTTCAGGTTAGCAGTGGATATCTCGTTTCAGTAGCAGAGCGTAGTTCTTTCTTCTGTTCTGGTCATCTTTGGTTCTGACAGGTTCGCATTGGACATTCGTAGAGAGTAACCAAAATGGCCGCCGTGATATAAGACGGATTGAATATTTTACGCCTTCTGATTGGTTAACCTTTATTTGGGGGAACTATAAAGTGAGTCCAGTCATTTGAGTTTGCTCACTAGTTACATAATATACTAAAAAATTGTAACACATGTGTCATATCGGCCACCTATCTAGCTTAACCACTATGATTCACACTACGGTGTAGGCGATGGCATTGAAGCCAGTACTCATGTGGGAAGAAATGTAGTGGCATTTCAGGATGTTATCGCTCAGGATACCCAGGATACACACAGTCGTTATGATAATATAAGGCACTAGAGCCACTTTTCACTAAACTATTTTCATAACCTATATTTATTACCAATATCCGATTGGCTGCAGTGGGCTTTTCATGTTCACTGTCAAAGTCGAAGAGGCTATGTCGGTGGTCTTTCAGTTTTCATTCTATAAATGTATGCTGTAATATATATGACGCACTATATATCTATGTTTGGGTGTCATCTTGTGGAGAGGGCGGCATAACATACACGCAGTACATATATATATATATATATATATATATATATATATATATATATATCATACAAATTATACAGCATACACCTTTACACTATGATAATTACGTATGCAAACACGTTTATATTCGAGTGAAACTAGCTCTCATTGAATAAGATCTTTTTATGATCAAAACTTTTTCTTAGAAAATGATACTTTGTTTATACTTTCGTCGTCACAGTTACAACGTAAATATATTTTATCCAATATGCAAAAGTAGCTTTGGGGGATGGATTGTACTTCAGTGTAAGATTCTCTATTGTCAATATTTTCACACCTTAACTAATCATGTTTGAATCACGGAGGTTTTTCTTATACTGACATCTTTCACAAACTTTCTTACAGTAGAATATTATATATATATATATATATATATATATATATATATATATATATATATATATATATGTACAGATCGTTATCTCAGACCTAGTTGAATAGCACAAAATAATCCCACGTAACGTCACCACCGCACAAAAGACTTTATTACCGAGCTGAAGAAAACCTTTCGGCGAACAATTTCTTTGGTGTGAGTTTTTTTCATTTTATCATGTATCTAGTCTCTTATATATCTACAAAGAAGTTTGATTTAAAAAAAATACCAAGATCTGTCTCATCAATAGTCCAAAGTTCATATTTTGTTCAAGTACTTTCGACCATCGCCGTTATTATCAAGAACCAGAGTTGTGCCTGTAAAGCATCCAGAATTCCTTTGTTTGCATCCAGGTATTCTTTGGGAAGCTGGTAGTTTGAAAGTTTATAAAAATATAGATCAAGGTTCTTTTTAATCAAGCTCATTTAGATAAATACTTGCTGCGTAGATAACAAATTAATATCACACATCGATATGTATCATAATTTTTCTTCAGGTTTCAATATCATTCGTAATCGTAATTAAAATATCTCTTCTTCACATCAGTTTTCATTTTTACAGGTTTGTCACACACACACACATATATATATGTATGTGCGCGTGTATGTGAGTGCTTATAAAAATAAATAAAAACGATATAATATATAAATATAAAACAATGGAAAAAATATAAGTATAAACACAACGACGTAAATATTTATCTATATACGTTTTATATTAGATTTACATATAATGTAACATGAATATAATTAACCTAAGTATAACCATATTAGACAATATATAATGTGGAAAGTATTATATATATATATATATATATATATATATATATATATATATATATATATATATATATATCTGTGTGTGCGTGTGTGTGTAATGGAATCTCCCGTCGGTTTCGACGTACGAGGATCTGACAACAATTGATTCAGTTATGAATTTTGTGCGATAATCTTAAGTGGCACTTAAGACCTGCAAGGGAGGCTGCACATGGAGCAAGAGTGAGGATTTTGGGATGAGGTCACTGTTAGATTGGCTGAACTTTTAGATCTTTCTCTCGCTTCTTGAAAACCATTCAGACTAGCAGATTGAAAACCGCTGAGTCCACTAAAACACGTTGATCTCCACTCCACCCGCTCCAAGGCTAAGCGCTTGAGGGTGTTATGAGGTATATTGACAGCTAACAAGTTGTGTTTTAGCCTGACTTTGTATCTAAGCCATGGGCGTCCTACATTTCTGTAGCCCTGATCTAACAGGCTCTACACTAGGATCTTGGGTACCCTGTCATCAGACATTCTCAAGACATAAGTCCAACATAACTGAGACTCTAGGCGGGAAGTCTCGATTCTTCCAATATTACACCTGTTAAACAGGTCTACGTTAAATGTCCTATCTTGAAGGCTAACTCCACAGATGGCACGCAGACAGCTGGCGTATATGGTACCTTTATGGAATCCACGACTCTGAGCAATACAAAAGGATGGCAAGGACAACAGCTCCGTAAACCCGAATTTTTGTATCCAGTCGAATACCCCGCTCATCCTACAAGCGATGGCGAAGTTTGTCGAAAGCACTAGTAGCCTTAGCAATCCGATGCATGATTTCATCATCTAAAGATCCAGTGTAGTTGACATTGCTACCAAGATAGAGGAAAGACTTTATATAGTTCAGGGATTTGTCTTCTACTTTCAATGGTCTCTTTGGAAATTTGTAGACTGGTGGTTTTTGTTTCTCACCACAGAATT
Organism: Acanthosepion esculentum; assembly: GCA_964036315.1. Taxonomy (NCBI): domain Eukaryota; kingdom Metazoa; phylum Mollusca; class Cephalopoda; order Sepiida; family Sepiidae; genus Acanthosepion; species Acanthosepion esculentum. Next base: position 21,331,617 of record OZ038513.1, read on the forward strand.
GCTTCGGAGTAGGACAAGGTTGGTGCACTACTTCAGTTTTCTTTATGCTAAGTGTAAGACCAAAGGCTTTACATGCAGCAGAGAAATGATTTAGTAGATGTTGGGCCTCCTCAAAGGATGCCGCAACAAGAGCAGCAGCATCAGCAAACAACAAATCACGGATAAGGTGAGTCTTGGCTTTGAAGCGCTGATGATTGAAGAGTCCACCAGTTGTTCGAAACTGAAACTTGACGCCGCTCTCTGTGTCTGCGAATGCATATTTCAGCATCACCGAGAAGAAAATGGCAAAAAGGACAGTGGCCATGACACACCCTTGCTTGGTGCCGTTCGTGACATCAAAGGATTCTGACACAATATTAGCTTTCATTCCTTCATGAAAGAGGATGATCACCGTTAGCATGTTTTTTGGGATGTTTCAGTATATATATATATATATATATATATATATATATATATATATATATATATATATACATACATACATATATATATATATATATATATATATATATATATATATATATATATATATATATACATACATATATATATATATATATATATATATATATATATATAATACATGCGCGGTACTTATTGGAAACCGCTCTATATCAGTGATAGAGCTAACATATTCAGTTGTACATATATATATATATATATATATATATATATATATATATATATATATATATATATATACGCATACACACACTCAAACATCTGTGAGTGTGTATATATCAACAAATAAAGTAGAAGGAAAGTGCGGGGGAGAGAAATTAGAGGAGGTAGAGAGACAACGCTGTCCAATTATATAAGTACAATTATAAATAAGCTTTTGAGAGGAAACAATAACTTACTGACGAAACCATCTTGGTAGAAACCGTGGTTACAGAAAGGTCAGTGTTTCGGATATTTTATATCTTAACTTTTGCCCTACATTTTCGCCTTTTAATGCAGCCGTTCTTTTTTTGGCGAATATCATATTTTTGCCAAAGATTGAATTTATAATTATATATAAGGCTGATATTAAAAGATTTGTGTTTTAATGCTGTGGGCTGTTTTGTTCTGATGAAAGGCATGAAAGCTATCACATTTAGCCATACATGAATTTATAAAATATTCCCTGATATGCTAAATTTGCCAGGCGTTTCTTTATGTTCATATGATTTGCTTGTATGAACATAATTTAATACAGATGCCCACAGTAGAAATTCATAAAGAAACATTTTAGTTAATCCTAAAACTTACAAAATAAAGTAATAAAATAAATGTTGCTAATTAAAATGTCAAAAACGGTATTTGAATTGAGAGTATTTTATATATGTTACATTGCAGAAAAGATGCGGGATTTTGCATTTTTTTTTTACTTCTAATTCTTTTGATGTATTAACGTTTTGAAATGTTAATAACGTACTCAACAGAACTCGTAAAATTACTTACATCACCATATGATTTTTTCTGTTGAACGCAGAGAAACGTATTTTTGAGAGAAAGTGCTAGGCATGAAAATGCTTTTTTGCACTTAAATCACCAACCAACCTTTGCTAAAATTGCCATTAACTTTGAGTCAATAATACTTAAATATTCAATGGTATTTATGAAGTGTAAATCGAACATCTGTAGTTTTGTAGTTTTATTAATATATTATAAACAATGCAAAACCAGTTCAGATACATAATCGCATATTTACAAAACTTAATAAATCAGGTTGCATTTACAACTTAAAGTAATAACTTCTAATATGACATCGTCCTGGGTATGACGATAAATTACATCCGCGTCCTGGGTATGACGATAAACTACGTCCAACAGCAAGGCCTCTGATAATACGTTTTTGAAAAAATAATGTTGCCAGCTGTACGTTTTTGAAAAAAATATTACCAGCTATATGTTTTTTTGAAAGAATAGTGTTGCAGGCTATACGTTTTTGAAAAATTAATATTACCAGCTACACATTTTTGAAAAAATAATATTACCGGCTATACGTTTTTGAAGAAATATTATCATCAGCCATACATTTTGGAAAAATAGTATTACCAGCTATACGTTTTTGAAATCCATTTATAAAGGAGTCTCCGATAAATTCGTCCTTTGCCTGATCTTCTGTCGTCACTTGAAAGTCGCAGTTTTGAAAGATACATGTTGGTATCACCTAGTTTTAAAGGAATTCTTGGTACTCCCAATATAATTTTTTTTAACTGTTGGATTTTCTATAGTAGAAATAGTGCTTAGGTAAACAAGACAGTCTGTTTGACATCTGTTTTGCAATGAACAGTCGTTAGAATTTCTAAATTACACTTGTTGCTATTATCTCATTTTGCTGCTTTGTAATGGCAATTATTACTCAAGTTTTATTATTATGTTTTTTTAATAATTTTTTCCAGATTATCGGTACCGCTATAACTTAGTGTTGTGGTAGGATCCACCTAATCTGCATAGGTGACTACCAACTATATAAATAGTGGTTGGTACCGGAAGACGAGGGAAGGAATCACGAGATCCAACTAGAGACTCTGATCGACTGCGACTAGTAAACACATTCTCCAGGAACGTCTTCCCAGAAATATACAGAAATACTATATGTACTTATTGTGTACACTTTCTTGTTATAATACATTCTTGTTCTAAGTACATTTTGTGTTGCATTATTATTCCATGCAATAGGCGAGATTCAACAATGAGTCAAGACCCAACAATGGCGACGAAGTAGGACGAACCATACGTCAAGACTCAACAATGGCGACGAAGTAGAACGAACCATACGTCAAGTTTCAACAATGGCCACAAAGTAGAACGAACCATACGCCAAGTTTCAACAATGGCAAAGAAGTAGAACGAACCATACGGAAAGAAGAAAGAATTAATAGTGAGAGTTTTCAACAATTGGGACAAGTCATTGAAGAACCCAGGCTGAAAAAAAAAAAACTATTAATTCAAAGTCCAACGTTAACATAACGACGACGGATTCTGAACTTCTGGATATGTAAAACTCGTTAAAAGACGACTAAGCATAAAGGAACGTTCACTCAGAAAAATTGAAAAGGTGTCGTAAACGAATAACGGTAATTTTAAATTAAAAAATTATCTACAACGAGACACCCTCTAAAAAGAAAAATTGGCCGACTACAAAAACATGCATGGATTAAAAGGAGCACAAATACACCGTGTCGACTTTGAAAGGTAACGAACTTTAAAAAATTTGTTTTTTTATTTGTTCAACAATATAGTGACGAATTACCTCTGATAAAAAAATCAGACGTTGTCATTGAAATACGCGAACAGAAGTCGAAAACGAAAAAAAAATGTCCGACGCTCTCTGTTCACGAAAAAAATACCAAAGTTGATTAGCACGGGCGGGAATGTAAAAGCAAGACATACAATATAAAAATCGTACGTTGTTTCGATTTTTTGGTCAGCTTATATGATATTCGTGGATACACAAATTAAAAGTATATTCCTTGTTGCATGAACACTATCAGCTAAAAAATGGATGAACTATCCAAAGTCATATCTGAATTATTCAAATCCCAGCAGGAACAGTTTGCCTTATTAATAAGGGAACAACAGATAGCACAGCAGAAATATCAAGAGAAACATGATGAAAGACAACAAGAACAACAGATAGCGCTGCAAAAATATCAAGTTAAACAAGATGAAAGATTTTTAGAAATTCAAAAGTTAACACTGGAGAAATTAAACAACTATCAGGCAAATGAGGAAAATTCTTCATATTCTAATAACACCATATTTAATTCGCTGGAAACTTTCAACTATGTGCCAGACGAAGAAAAAACGTTTGAAGCGTACTTTAAACGATATGAAGATATTTTCTACACAGACTGTGAAAACTGGTCGAATTCAAGAAAAGTCAGTCTATTACTAAGAAAGCTAGGTACAGCAGAACATAGCAAATTTGTAGATTTTATTCTACCGAGAAAAACAACTGAATTGGAATTCTCGGAAACAGTGAAATTGCTAAAAGAGCTGTTTGGAGCAAATATGTCGCTTTGGCATAAGCGATGGTTATGCATGAATGTCTCTAAATCCGACGATCAGGATTACTTAACATATGCATCTATAGTGAATAGACATTGTGACAATTTCAGATTGGCAGAGATTACGGTTGAAGAATTCAAGTGTTTAATTTTTGCTCAAGGACTGGTATCCAGTAAGAGTGCCGAAATAAGACGTAGAGTTTTGTCTAAACTCGAATCTGAACAAGGCCTTACCATGCAAAAGTTAGCAGAGGAGTGTCAACGGGCCGTAAGTTTAAAAAAAGAGTCGCAAAAAATCGAAGAAGCTGGTATTGCTTATATTAAAAAAATAAAAAAGCAGTCAAAGTACCCAGTAGAGAAAAATTGGAGAAAAAATTCAGCCTATTATAATAATAGACAAGAAAATAAAAAGAACGAAAATAAAAAAGTCCCACCATATAATTGCAGACGTTGTAACGAAAGACATTGGGAGATAAATTGCCCATATAGAAATAAGAAATGTTTCGTGTGCCAAAAGAATGGTCACAAAGGATCGTGTTGTAAAACGAAAAAATTCAAGAGCCGAATTAGACAAACAAATTCGAATATCAAATCAGATAGAGATTTGAGGAAATATGTGACGACTGAAATATTCAAAAAGAATATCAAATTTCAACTCGATTCGAGGTCAGATTTAACAATAATGAACGATAAAACATGGAAAATTTTAAAAAGGCCTACAATAATGAAGTCAACGAAACTCGCTCGAACGGTAACTGGAAAGCAAATTAACTTCGAAGGCGAGGTTGTATTTCCAATGAAAGTGAATGGGATCGTTAAAAAAATGAAAGTTTTCATTCTGAGAAATGGAGAAAACTTGTTGGGTACAGATTTTATTGAAACATTCGAATTGTGGGATAAACCGTTAAACTCATTCTGCAGAAAAGTAGAAAGTAATACGCAATCAAGACAGGACATTAAAGAGGAATTAAAGAAAAAGTTTCCGGAAACCTTTACACCTGGTCTTGGAAGATGTAACAAGTTTGAAGCTAAATTTGAATTAAAAGAAAATACTATGCCTATATTTAAAAAGAAACGTAACGTGCCTTTCGCAAGTGTAGAGAAAGTAGTAGTACCAAAAAAGTTGCAGAAAAGAATCCTACGGGACTTTCATATGGGTCACCCGGGGATTAATAAAACAAAAAGCTTAATGCGAAGCTTTGTATATTGGAAAGGAATGGATGTGGATATCGAAAACATGGTTCATCGATGTAAAGGGTGTGCGTTAGCAGCTAAGGCACCACCTATAGTACACAAACCATGGCCAAAGACGGATCATCCGTGGGAAAGATTACACATGGATTTCGCTGGTCCAGTAGAAGATTATTACTACTTAATAGTGGTAGATAGCTTTACAAAATGGCCGGAAGTACTACGCTGCAAAAAGCCTACGTCCAATACCACAACAACTTTTTTGCATGAACTATTTGCACGGTTCGGTGTGCCAGAGTGTATTGTGAGTGACAATGGTACTCAATTCACTTCTGACGATTTTAAGGAATTTTGTGAGTTATATCAAATTAACCACATAACGACGCCGCCGTATCATCCGAGACCCAATGGACTCGCAGAAAGATTTGTAGATACGTTAAAGCGCGCTCTGAAGAAAGCCTCAGGAGTTCCAACGGAAAAGGCGCTTCAGCAATTCCTACAAGTATACAGAATCACGCCTAACCAGAGAACACCATCAAGCATGGCACCAGCTGAACTAATGTTCGCTAGGAAAGTTAAGTCAGTGTTTGACAAGCTTTTGCCAGGAAGAAATAGAATAAAGAACACTATGTATACAGCTAGAAAAAGATACACCCCCGGAGAGAAGGTCTTTTTCAAGTGCTATAGAAACAACATTGAGTTCTGGGAGCAAGGCATAGTGGATAAGAGAATCGGTGACCTGATTTACATAATAAAAGGGCCGAAGAATACTCATAAAAGGCACCAGAACCAACTCAAAAAATGCTACGTGCTAGAGCATGAAGAGAGTATACCGGATGAGGAGGAAGATCCCATTGATGTAATGTATGATATTTTTCAAGTAGAACCTCCGCAGAGTGCTCATGAACCGAGAAGATCCGGTAGGAAACGAAAGTTCACGGACCCATTGGACGTGAATCCAAAACGGAAAAGATATTGAAAAAAAACAAAAAAACAGATATACATATGAACTATGCAATATGCATATAGAAGCCAGTTTGAAATCGAAAAGGATTCCAAGGCTTGAGAGGGGGGTGTTGTGGTAGGATCCACCTAATCTGCATAGGTGACTACCAACTATATAAATAGTGGTTGGTACCGGAAGACGAGGGAAGGAATCACGAGATCCAACTAGAGACTCTGATCGACTGCGACTAGTAAACACATTCTCCAGGAACGTCTTCCCAGAAATATACAGAAATACTATATGTACTTATTGTGTACACTTTCTTGTTATAATACATTCTTGTTCTAAGTACATTTTGTGTTGCATTATTATTCCATGCAATAGGCGAGATTCAACAATGAGTCAAGACTCAACACTTAGTTTTAGTGTATTTCTATTAAAAATCTTACTAAGTGGATTATTTCGAGGAAGTGTTTCTCAATTAAATGGAGAAACTTTGCCTTAACTTAGTTCTGACCATTTACTTAAATGGGGGGGGGTGTACCATATGATTTTCTGTTTCTATTTTTATTCCTACTATTGCTGTTTTTATGTTTTATATATTTGATGTCAGGGCACTCATAGCCATATTTTTTAAGGCAGTGTTATAAAATTTACTATGCTTGTAAAAGACATCTTCACTGGAAGAGTTATTGCTAATTCTATATTCTATGAAGGAGAGTATGTGTTTGATTACGGATGGAGGGTGGTTAGAATTTGGGAGGATATATATTGGATTGGCGTTTATTTTCATGTAGCGCTGTAATGCATTAATAACTAGGTCTAATGCAACATCAAGGAAATCTATTTAGAAGTTAATAAAACACCTACTCAAAATAGGAAATATTAAAAAACTAGAACTTGTAAATCTTTAAATGAACCCTGGCTCTTATGTTTACATGAAACATTACAAATAATCAAATTTACTGACAAAAAATCCTTGTTAAACCAAAGGAGTGAATCAACTGTAAATTAACGACACAGTTTATCATTTACCTTAAAATATAGTTAAATTTAAAAAATATTACGTATTGCCATTTCTTATAGCCATAATTTATTAGCATATAATGGCTCACCCTCTACGGGTAATTACCTTATTTTGTTTATTCAGCTTAAATATTGACATGTATTGTTGTCCAGTTAGTATTATAAATATCGTATGTAGATGTTCCACATTTTTAATTTTATCTACAGGCTCCTTTAAGAAGCTTCCTGAATATAAAAAAAATTCTTTTAACTTTACGTCTGATAAACCCACCTCTCCTTTCAACAATTTGAATATGTCATATTTGTTTACAATCACAATACATTTGTCGCTGGCATATTTTCCGCAATCGTCAATGATGACATGTCTATTTCCCGGTTTATCATGACATGAAAAATAACTCACCCACCTCCACCCTCTGACCTTACTTATTTATTTAGCATAGATCTTAATTGGTTAATCAAGACATACCCACAAGTCTATTTTTAATTCTGGCCTTATGCCCCCCCCCCCTTTAACTTTCGGAAAAGAGGTAACAGTTTATTTTTAAATTTCTTTAAAAATCACTTAATCCCATTTACTTATCATCGCCTGAAGAAATACAATCAAAGTATGAGACATGAAAGATTTTGTGTAGCGACTCCAAAAAATTGAAACTTTACCGTTTTGTCCACTTATTTTAATCCTGTTATTCCTCAACAACTTTAACAAATCAGTCCGGAATATAAAACGATAAACAAAAGTTTCCGAGGAAGAATGGAGATACAAAAAAAAAAGCCCCATAAACCACGATAAAATATTTTGCGTGTTAATACAAGTAACAACGCTAAAACAAACAAATTTATCTGACAATCCAATATCAAAATGCTAAAACAAGACATTGGAATTTTTTATTTATATAAAAATGAAGTGTTCAAATTTAAAAATTTAAATCATACAATAAAGCAATGTCTCAATGCTAAATTTTTTATTAAAGAAATCAGGAATATTTTTAAGCAATATAAAATCCAACGTTTTAATATCTTCCGGTATTAAATAACTTAGAAAGGGGTTAATATGCCGTAAAACAAATCACTCAATCAAACAACCTTCTTGTACCAGACGACAAAAAGTTTTATAAATAAATATGTATCTAGTTTGATTAAAGAGTGTCCAGTATTTGTATAGAACACTAGTTTGTTCACATCTATGTTAGTTAGTGGATAGTCAGTTAATATTACTGTCATTTTTGTTTATACCTATCTCTCTTAGCCTATTCGTATCAATCGAAATCTGTTCATATTTATCGATTTATCTATACAAATTTTGTTCGCGTCGAAATTCTATTTTCTCTTTTGTAGTTGTCATTAGATCCGAAGTCATGTCTGCCGTGCACTATTCAGTCTCGGCACAGAGAAACCATTGAAATAAAATACATTCTCTTTGAATTATCATGAGTTTCAATTTTGTATTATCGGAGACAGAAAAATCTCTTTAGAATTTTTATAAAGAACTAAGTAAATGTTCTACAGAATAATTTATGAAATAAGACGCTAATCCTGATGGCAAGATCACTTAAAAAAAGAAATTGCAAGTCTGACTGACTGACTGTCTATCTATCTATCTATCTATCTATCTATGTTCGCGTTTATCAACAACTGCCTGTTCTTATCTACTGGCTGAAGACAGTCTATTTTATTTACCATGTATAAATTACATCTGAGGGCAAATCTCAAACGACACTGGCGCTACAGTCTGTGTTTTCTTATCAACTTTACTTTCTTGCTGCTGATTTGAAACGTTTTCACATGGATTTGATCATTGTGCTAAACGCTTTCATTGATTTGTATTCTCTACTGAATTTATGAGAACTGAGTGACGAAAAGAGACAATGGAGAATATATAAAGAGTATGAAAAGAAAAACAAAGTAAAGAAATTAAGAAAGGCGGATAAAAAAAGAAAGAAAAAGTGTTGACAGGATAAAAAGAAACAAAGAATGAAAAAGGGAAAACAGTAAAATAAACTAAAAGATAGAGAGAAAAAACGACTGACAGAAGGAAAAAACAAAGAACTAAACAATAAGAAATAAATAATAAAAATTACAAAATACAACGTTATATATATATATATATATATATATATATATATATAAAGAAAGAAAGAAAGAGAGTCAGTGAGGGAAAGAAAAGGATGACGGAAAGAAAGAAAAAACAAGGAACAAAAGAAATAAGAAAGAAAAAGTGTAAAGGGAAAGAGCAGAAAAATAGAAAGAAAAGATGACTAGAGTTTTCTGTTAATGTAGAATTATCTCAAGCCTCCCATATACACATGGCCCGCTGATCATAAGCCTTCAAATCTAATCATCAATGTTGATATAGAGGCTTCTTTCTTTCAAGATTAATAAGATCTGTGCTCCCGAAAAATACCTTTCGGGAGACGAAAGGTCCCTCACCTTTTTATAATTCTAATGAGCTATTAAACCATCGTGCGTGCCATTGGCGGTGATCGCCTTAGTTTTTAAATGGTTTCTTATCGTTGTGAATATCATGGCCATGAACAGACTGAATGATCCGTGAGTAGATTTCTTCGTTTACTTATGAGTGTAAAGCAATTGACAGTAGCTATGGGAAAGTGGTTTGCAAGAGTAGCTTACTCATTCATTTTACGGTGGCATACAAGAAGTAAGACATTTTTGTAAAGATGTCTGGTGTGAGGACAGAGTGCAGGGATATGTATTTATGTATTTCTTAAGAGCATGAGTGATGATTAATCATATGCAACTTCAGACGCAATTCGAACTCACTTTGCCATTTCCTTTTGCCGAACCGATAACTCTCTCATGACATCGTTTTTCTGATTCTAAGTAAATAAAGAAGTAATTATTGAAGTAGCAATTATGAATAAAGGGTGAAGGAAGAATAGGATGGAAAGTGATGAAAGAAAACAAGAAAAGAAAGAGTAAGTGTTTCAGTGAGTAAGTAAGAGAGTGAAAAAAAAGAAGGCAGACAAAATGAAAGAAAGAAAATAAGCTAAATTCCTCATGAATAATAAAGTTTCTGTTTGCATTTCAGAGATGAGGACTTATCATTATTTATGCTATTAACATTTGAACTACTGTCCTCGTCTTTGATGTTGTTATCAATTTCTTTCAGAAAATTAAGTCTCCAGTGTTCTTCCTTGTCCAGTATTTTCACTTCATTTTACAGGGACTAATGACGACTCTTTTTCCTCCATACATGATTTCATTGTCTCACCCTTCGCTACGGTTTTTCGATGTTCCTCCACCCTTACTTGGTAACAACAACAACAACGATGAGAACAATAATATCATCATCATCATCATCATCATCGTCGTCGTCGTCGTCGTCGTCGTCATCATCATCATCATCATCAGTCGCATGACGGTGTGGTCGTCGGGATACTTCACTGACCAGTTCCCTCTAAATGTCTTACGTAGCCTGTCTTGGGTAAGCAGACTTGGACGAGTCCATACCTCTGGAAGCCAAACCGCAGTTGATGTCATCTAACTTGGCTCGATTTGGTCCAGAACACGTGGCCATTGGTTCCATCGGGAGGGATTATACTTTGAATAATTCTAAGTCGTGACCATAAAAATAGTGTGATCATGAAATTCATAATACTTGGTCATCGTTAACAAATATTATACATTATATATTAATAAAGTTGGTTTTATTTATACTTTGTAATATTCAATTGTCTGTTTCCACTTATGAAGAAGGAAATCCATGCCACAGGCAGAGCGTCATACAAAATCCTTAACGCCGATAACACCTTCTATTTACATTGGCAGCATAATTACAATTTATTACTTTTGATTTTAATTAGAATTCATTGATTACACCGCAGAATGATTGCTGTCAATTAAATAAAAGCATATCGTGCATCAAGGTATTATTTATATCAACCAGAATCAAATGATACGGATTACACTGAGAATAAAGACATGCATGGAAAACATTAAAAGAGTAAAATAAATTATACAGTGGCTTTCATAGCCAAAGTAGCAAAGCGTTCCCACATGAAATAGAACGCTTCTGCGGTAACGAGAGCAGGTTTAAGACTCGTCTGAAGCTGCTGTTTTTTTTACCGTTATTTACAAAAGAATTAGATATCAGTCATTTAATAAGTGGAATTGATTCATTAGTACTTTCTAGAATAACAAGAATGTAATTCCTGCTTAGTAGAGCTTATGACAGGAAAATTGTGCGATAAGAATAATCACGAATTGCGATGAAATGCTTGCTTATTACAACAGAAATAAAGAAAATAAAAACCCTATACTGTTGTGGAAGCAATAAAAAGATTAGCTATACTGCATTTATCATCAAAGCTTCTTTTATCCAAAGTAGTAAGGCGTTTTCGACATGAAATAGGGAAATCTTTTGACAAGCTTCTTCTTTGTATTAATCTCCGTAATTTATTTGTGTTTAACAATATTATATTTTGGATTACTCTTATTCATGTTTCGATTTCAGTCTGTCAAAAGTTGTGTAATGAGAAAAGTGATATAGATTTTAGGGGTGTTGATGTCACTCAATATCCAACGATAACCAAATGATAAAAATAACTGTTAATTATATTTTTTACCTCATACTTCAGTTTAAGATTTTCGATTTCGAGGGGGAAAAATCGACATCACTAAATCATAATACACTCATCGATTTGCACTGTTTGGAAAGGATATCTAGACAAACGCAAATTCTTAAATATCTTATTCTTAAATATCTTGTTCCCAAGTGGCGAAAAAATTCTGGAATATTTGCAAAAGCGCCCATATGCCCATTTTTGTTAAACATGAAAAAGACTAAATGAATGAATCTATGCATGTATTTCTGTAACAAATCGAATGTAAAATTCCGATTTATTTTATTTCATTTATTTTTATTCTTATTTTATTTTACTATTTACTAAGATAAACAGTCTGCTATAAGAATAACTACAGGTCTAGGTACCAAGTAAGGCTCGAATTAAGTACTAAGGACATATATATATACAAACAGGCACTCTGAATTCACAAACCCTGATAGATAGATGTCTGGAAAGTCGCATGACTATTGTTGCAAGTAAACAATTCCCACCGGTCCTTGCTGATAATCCTCTCATCACATAGACTTTGATCTTTGCTGTGGACCTCGTACAGTTCACCATTTCTTCCTATACAATACACCGATCTTTACAAATGTTTATACTATGTAGCCATTCAGAACCAAGTTTTGTAGTAATAGATATTTAACTACTGTTGCCAACATTGAAGGGCCAAGGATGCATTATGTCCACCACGTGATGCAATTCTCTGATATTACCATCTAGCCTCTCCAAAGCCTACAATACAGCCTTTCTCTGTGGTAGGACACCTTGCTCTGAATTGTTTCATCATATTAGACATTATCGTAGCAAGCATCAGAAACAGAGACTATATAATGGAATGTGTATCACTACGTCATAAAAAATGGAAAACTGAAAATATTAGTAGAATACCACCTAACATAGACATACTGGACCTAAATCAAAGTCGGTTCGTCTTTCGGCGTTTTATTTACAGGTTGTCATAATATTAACATATAAGTGAAAATATCCATATTATGACGTATTTTAAAGGGAAATCTTGTTTGTTTTAATCATCCATTATTCCTATATTTTTCTTTGTTTATTATATTATAATATTTGTTACGTTATTATTCATTTATAGTATTTAATATACATATTTTTATAATCTTTTGTACATATGTGTTTATCTTTAAGATAAGTCGTGGTATACGACGTTTTTTTCTTTTTTCCTTTGTTTTTTATTTTAAAATAATTGTTGTTCCGCAAGTGTAATATCTCGTTAAGAGGTATATATATATTAAGAACATTTACTGTATTGTATTTGTTAAATTAATTATATAGTGTCATGAATAATTCTAATCTATTTATATTTAAGCGTAACATTTATTTCTCTGCTGTTTTTACGAAAGTGGTCGTAATTAGAGGAAAGCATTTTTGTAATGTTTATTTTGTTTATCTTTGACAAGTGGCTTATCATCGCCAATTTCTTTATCTATTGTTATTTATATTCAATGATCTTTTTAATAACAGTTTGTATGAATTTTATTCCTTTGCATTTTCTTATTTATTAATTGGTAATGTAGCGCACTTTTAATTTAAAAATGTAAAATTATCAACAAAATAAAATAGGAAAAATATAATGTGAATATAAGATAAACAAACAATAAATATTATTAATAACAATTAAGGAGAAAAAATTTATAATTAAAATATAAAATTTCAAATTTTAAATTTTGAATCTTAAATTCATAATTTAAAATAAAAATATAAAATAACCTTTTTTTTAAAGTATCGAAAAAATTATAAAGTAATATCGAAAACATATTGAAAAAAGATATAATATAGAAAAACATTTCGAAATGAAACAAGATTTAAAAGTAATAATATTATTTTTATAATAATAATAATAATAATAATAATAATAATAATAATAATAATAATAATAATAATACCAATGAGAGGGATAATGGTAGAGTCATAATGAAGAAATGTTAATATTAGATTTAGTTATAACCCATTTAACCATCTATATTCTTGTACCTATAAACACACGCACATATACAAATACCTATACATCTACACACACATATATATTCATATATACATACATACACAAATATACATACATATACACATAAATAAATCTATATATATACATATATATTTATACATATATATACACACACATGTCTGTTTTCTAATTAAATTAATATATATATATATATATATGTATATATATATATATATATATATATATATATATATATATATATATATATATATATATATATATATATATATATATATATATATATATATATATACTGACGTGCAAAAGTTTGGGTACAACTACATAAAATAATTATACACTATTATTTTATTAGGAATTTAATATTGTTTCGTAGAATGCTTTTGTCAGTAGTGTCTGCGAACCTTGAGGATTGGAATTAATAAGTTGTTGCGTTTTTGCTGGCGCCATTTAACCGAAGATTAAAGCCACTTAAGGCAGTTTGAAGATGAAAAAGGCCGGGCAAAACAATTGGCGCAACGAAAAATCTGAAATGCGAGTCATAATACGATGCAAATTCCTAAGTAGAAATTTTGCTCCATTTTATTAAAATGAGTATCAGGTGCCTTGGCAAATCATTTTATTTGAGTATATGCTTACTTTGTTACATTAAAATGGTTAAAATTTCTGCTGAAATAAAGATGAAGGTCGTGACTTTGAAGGGGGAAGATAACTCAATGACAGATAGCCAGGCAGCTGGGAATTTCAAACCACCCAAAATACATTTTGATACTACTGGAAGTTTTTTTTTTTTACGTGCGAGTAACACCGAAAAGCCACAAAAGTTAGATAAAGAGAGATGAAAGAGAGATTATGAGAATTTCGGTAGGTAATCCAAAATGAACAGTCAAACAAGTGGGAAGTGAATTCAGTCATAACAGTAAAGTTTCTGTTGATACAGTACGTAGAGTATTACAAAAGCCAAAAATAAAATATCAACTTGAACGGGGATATAGCAGCAAAAATATCATTAACCAGAAACAGAGTGAAGTGTTCAAAAGAACATCTAACACGCGATGTTGAAAAGTGACAAAAAGTAAATTTTAGTAATGAATACGAAGGACGAGGGCGAAAAAGAAACAATGCAAGAGTGAAATTTGGTAGTGAACACATACTGGTATGCAGTTGCACCAAAGGTAATTGTAGAATAAAATTGGTTAAAATTGATGGAAACCTAAACAGCGAAAACTATAAAACGACGTAGATGGGGAAAATTTTCAGTATGATAATGCACATTGTCAAACATAACGTGCAACAAAAAGGTTTCTTGTGGATGAAGATGTTCAATTTTGCGAAGACTGGCCAGCACAAGGTCCTGATCTCAATTTCAGTGAACCACTATGGTGGGAACAAAGAAAAAAGTGCTCCAATAAAAACCTCGCAATCTCCGAGAGCTTTGATGTCACGGGAGATTAAGAATAGACCCTGTTTCATTCAATGCCACATCAAATTGAGGCAATTATTTAAGCCAAAGGCAGCAACCCGAATTGCTAACTCCATATTTTGACGTTTTGTACTTTCTGTAATAATAAAGAACACTTTTTGAAAAAATATTCTTTTCTAAAAAGAAAAGAGCTGAAAAGTGAACTTGTCACCGCTGGTTCAGTTTTTCTGTACGGCTCTTTTTCAGAAACACTACGTTTAAGATGCTCTATCAGCTACAATACAGCATTAACGAAAATTCATTAACTTATTTTCTGGCTCTCAAAGACCATAAAATGTATTGAGAAAATCATACTTCTAACCACACTCTACTTTTGTGTAATTAATTAATGAACATAGAGAAGCTACGGAGGAGAAACAAAAGTTCAAAACGATTATATAACTATAAGAGATTCAGTAATATAGTTTTACATCGCAAAACATAATCAAGTGTCGACTGCGGGAACAACAACCTTCTAGTGAAACAATTGAAAAGAGTCAATGCAGCACCCAAATTACAACACGGAAGACTTTTGAATGAGTCGAATGTGAAACAGAAATGTATGAACAGTGTTAAAAGAAGAAAAAATAATTATTACAGATAAAGCAGATATAGATAAGAAGATAAGAGAACAGGACAAAATATGTTCATCAAGAGAATTTTTTTCTTAAGACAATAGTATTCTTAATATAACTCATTTATAAAAGCAATTAAAAGCTTTTCTAATTAACATTACATTTTTTTAGTTTACCATTCGGAGCAGATTTTCAGAAACCGAGCAAAAGCATGTAAAAAAATGGATGATTTACATTTTAATCAAAATTTCGAAGGTGTTAGAAAGATTTAAAGATATTTTTTAAATAATTCAAAAATACTTTTGTGTTTCTTAATAAAGAATAATAAACATTTTGACGATAAAACTTTGTTTTTGTTAAATTTGTGGCCTCTTTCTCAATGCTGTTTTTTTTAGCGAAAAGCGGACGTGCCTACTTCAAATGCCTCTTTTTGCATTATTAAATGAAGTTCGATGACTTCGTCTCGTTGATTGTCTTAATCTCCTTATGAAAGAAATTCAGTTCATTAAGAGTTCAAATTTTAATTCTTTATTTCGTCCACAAAATAATTCTTGGTGTCAAATTAATGCTTTTTCTCACTATACAAGGAAGGCATAATCGAGGTTTTTTCGCCAACTGAATTTTCTTTTTAAATTTTTATTAAAACACGTGTCCGGGAGAGGAAGCAGTTCGCCTGGCCCGAGCATGCACTTTCCAGTGTCGGCTTTAGTTTAGTTATCTTCTGAGTCTTCGATCTGATTCCGTTTTACGAGGCCGGGCCATCTGAATGAAAGGGAAGCTCGGCGAAGAAAGAAAAAGGAGGAAAGAGAGAAAGACATAGATATGTTATAATTACTTCTCATACAGTCTATTTGTTTCTCCCCTCTCCTTTCATTAAGATAATAATTAACGCGCTTGCGCGTCGCTTACCCGTAACATTCGGAAAATTCTTCAAGATGAAAAAGGACAATCCGCAATACAGAGAAATATCGAAGGACCATAAATATTAAAAACTGAAATGGAACCAGCCAATGACCAAATTGAACCAGCAGCACCAGACAGAATTGTAATAGAGATGCTGCTATTCTCAGATGATTTCAACAAGATTTCAGATGTCATAAATGAAATATACAATATACTGGTTTTATACTGGACCTTAGTAGATCCATTTTCATAGCACTACCTAAGAAGCCAAGTGGAAACGCATGTGAACTACATCGGACAATCAAGCTAATGAATCATATAACAAAAAATTATCATTCGATTTCTGATAAATAGAGCGGGCAGCAGAAATAGGACAGAAATACGGGAACAAGTAATATTTATGCTCAGAATGATATCAGAAAGAGCAGTACACATGTAAAAGGTGTGTACCTATATTTTAGAGCCATGTTTCCCTGCCACCTGTGCCCGAGAACTTGTCGTTCGCGGATCGAGCTGGTATCTCATTTGGCAGCCCACAGAAGACGGACGGAGATGGAGAGACAGCGCCGTCGTCAGCAATTACGGACAGCCTAAGAGAAGAGAGAGATTTTAGAGTATGCAAAAGCGTCTGATAAAGTACAACACACACACACAAGAATTGTCAGTACTGCTAGGTAACCTTGACGTATTTGGAAAGGATATTAGAATAATCCAGAAACTATATTGGGAGCAAAACGCCTGCATATGGACAGAAAATGAATCCAGTAAATATACACAAATAATAAGAGGTATAAGACAAGAATGAGTCTTCTCACCAGACTTATTCAAACTATACAGTGAAGTGATTCTGAGAGAATTAGAAAATCCTGCGAGTCGTCATTATTGGCGGTCACAATCTTAACAACATAAGATATGCAGTTGACACATAGTTGATTGCTGACACAGAAACGAAACGACAAGAACTTCTACAGGCGGTAGTGAAAGAAGGCGAGGAGAAAGGACTAAACATCAATTGCAAGAAGACAGAATGTATGGTTGCCTACGTGAAAATTACAAATTGGAGATGCCAAAATCAAGCAAGTACAACAATTCAAATATATCTGAAGAGAGGGCGGAATGTGTGACAGTGAAATCTGAAAGCACATTGTAGTAGTAGAAGAAGCTTTTCTAAAGCTAAGCCAAATATTAAGAAACAGAAAAATTCCGTTAGAAACAAAGAAAAGAGTATTTAATGACATAATTTGAAATCTCTATGGCAACATGATGAGGACACATTGAAGGTCAGGAGGAACGGTTGAAAACCAAGCATAACTTATCTAGCGAGCTTGTGTAAATGGTTGGCAGAACAGGCTTAAGAGAGATAGCAAAAAGACAAAATTTATGAAGATCTATAAAGGACAGAAAATTGTGGAGAGCCATGATTATCCACGTCCTGAAGGGACATGTCACATAGAAGAAGAAGAAGAAGAAGAAGAAGAAGAAGAAGAAGAAGAAGAAGAAGAAGAAGAAGAAGAAGAAATAATTTAACAAGGTGGACAGAACTTTTTTGCACGCCAGTGTATATGTATTCTAGCATGGGACACACAGAATCCACATATACAGAATACACACACACACACACACACACACACACACATATATATATATATTCTTTACCAGTAGCACAACTCTGAATTTCATGCACAACATAGACGTGCCAATGAAAACTAACCGCTGCAATATAAATATAATATATACACATATATAAACATAATCATACCCCCAAGTATAAAACTATAATTATAATTCAAATACGAATATATACATCAAATAAGTCATTTTTAAATATAATATAAATGTGCACATAAATGTCATGATATATCCACATGTACATATATACACATGTATATATGCATCCGCATTTACATAGATATACAAAGGTGTACAAGCAAAAATGTATATATCATGGCATTCTCTATTAGAGGTTAAGTCATAATGAACAGAACGGAAAGAACTGGAGACCCGTTTTGAATATTGCCTATTTTAGTTTCAGTTTGAGCAAGCTACGCCAGTGTTATGGGCTTTTTTTTTAAATTTAAAGTTTAAATTCAAAGAAATTTGTCCTTACTTTTGGAATATCATTTACCTTATTTAATTAATGTTAGTAAGTATAAGATTTATTTATTTTATTTTGAGTTGCTATATTTTTATGTAGAGTGTAAAAACAAATTTTTTGGAGTCTGTAATTCACTACGCAAAAAAATACTTGGTCTTCTTGTTAGTTTCAATTATAAAATTAAAGTTTATCAAATATTTTCCCTTTTAAGTTTATTTAACATTTTTTACTTAAAGTTTATTAAGGTTCTTCTCAAAAAATAAATAAATAAATGACCCCCCCCCAAAACCGCTTCGCTTCTTCCATGAGATTTACATTTTCGAAGACTTTTTTGCACGCTTCTGTTTTTACTGCAAGATTTATTTATGTAAAATTAAAATAAAATGCCATTATTTGTCAATGGTCAAAGTTATTTTCATATTTTTCGTTGATATTCTTATTCATAAGAATTATTCATTAATAAAATTTAATTCTTTTATGAGTAATTTGTGTTTTTATTTTAAACATTCTTAAACTATTTTATTTTTCTTTAACTACCATTAACGTAAGATAGAAGCAAATGTAGTATTTTTGTATTACAAAAATAAAATAAATAAAAACATTTAAGAATGTTTTTGCATAAATTTAATATATAATAATAATTAAATTCTAAATATTTAATTCAGTATTTATTTTTGATATTGTAAAAATGCTTAGTCACTGCCTCAACATTTTTCTGTTAAAAGTTTATTATTCAATATTCAATAGTTAAAAGTAGGTATGTCCAATTTAGGCCATTTTAGCGTTTTTTTTTAGTTGTTTTTTTGTCAGTTGAAAGACACATTAATTTCGAAATTCTTGTAAAAATTAACTACTTGTTGGATTTTAGTGAAAACTTCAGAACTTATTCAGAAATGAATGAACTTATTTCAGAAATGTTTGTCTCTTTGAAAGTCATGGTATAAATATTTTTTTTTTATATCTGTTAGCACCCTCGAACTTAATTTTATGAAAAGTCAAAAAATTTTTATTTGCAACCTGAATTTCTTTTTTAATTAAATGCACAAAACTCTGAAAAATCTAAATCATCGATTTTTTTGTTAAAAAAATGTCCGAAATTGTCCAAACTTTTACCTCAATTGTAAAAATACAAAACCCAATAAAACTAAGACAATATTTAATTAAGAAAGTTTTTAATGGCTTTTCTGAATAATATATACGAAGGTAATTAATATCTGAAAGAAAAAATTTTTTTTGATGAACAATGAATTTTTACATTAATTTTTTTTTTTCAATTTTAAATACATAATATGACAAAAGGTTGTTATATATTTATACATTAAGTTCTTTCTGCAACCTTATGGAAATGATATATTATGTTCTCTACTTTTTAAAGATCATAGATTTGAAAGCTTATTAAAATCTGACAACCATAATTATTTTTAAAATAATTTTTAATATTCCAAAATTGTATTTAAAATTGTCTCCAACGAAAGTATGGATGCACACCTTGAAATAATGTCACGCGAGTAGTTTCTTTTGATAGAAGCAAGTTTGTTTTTTTTTACTTCAGAAATGGCTTTGATTCGTTCAGTAACAACAAAACAACGCTTGTCAAGTTTTCTGAATATCGTCGTATTATTTTCAGTTTTTTTCTTTTTCTATTCAAATATAATCGAATAGTGGGATAAAAGAAAATATCGACTACAATTACAATTACAAAAAAAAAAACTGCCTTGGAAGTCCACCCAAATTTTCAAGTTTGAAATCGAATGCATAAATTCATTGTACATTACTTTGGAATTATTATCCACACGACAAATTATCAATTAAAACGATTTTTGGAGTTTAAATTTTCTGAACTAAATACTTGTTGAGTCAAAACAAAACCAACATAGCATGTTAATTTTATTAATAAATAAAATAAAACTCATATTACTGCCATATCATAATTATTAATAAATAGAAAAACATCTGCCTTAATAAAAAAGAAATAAAATCTCATTTCATTAAGTTAACCCGTTTCAATTAATGGTGTTTCATGTAATTTTTATATTCTCAGAAAAATATTTCATGACTGAAATAATAAACCTCAATTTAAAAAAATGTATTTTTTTTACTGTTTTATTTTTACTTGTAAAATTTGATTTTCTTTCATAATTTAAATGTTATTTTCAGTTCAGAATTCTTCCTCAAACGTAAGGTAAAAAAAAAAAAATTTGAAAGTGAATTTTTTTAAAAAAATCTACTAACCAGATTCACTTAAAATTAGAACGAATTATATCACTTCTGCGCTACCGTCCAATAAATTTCCGTGCCGTAAGTTGTGAATATATTGACGTACATCAATTAACGCCTGTCAAAATATACCACCTCGGTTGGAAATATCTCTCTTAAAAAAATTTCTGCTAAATAGTAAGTAATGTTTCTTTCAAATTACATTAAGTATACTTTAATCATTCTAAATTTCCTAAGATAACAAAAGAAAAAGGTGTAATTGATTTTTCATGATTTTTTAACTAACAAACTATGATCTTTCCGACAGAAATGTCGATAAGTTCGATTTTACGAAATTTTTTGACTAAAAAAAAACAAGATTTTTTAATAAAATTTTTAACATTTATAGGAAGGATTAAAAAATCTGAAAAAATATTCAGAAAATGCTTTGGTCTTTCCTCTTTAATAACAACATAAATATTTAAACGTTAAAAATTGTTTTATCAATTTGGGGACCTTTTTTCGTCAAGGTATACCACTTTTTAGCAAAATATTGGACATACCTAGTTAAAAGTTTATTCAATGTTCTTGAAAAAAAGCAAACAGTTATTCTTCAAAAACGAATTCTCTTTATTCCGCCCTGTTTATTTGTTTCTAAAAGTTAAAAGTATGATTCTTTTATTACCATATTTTCTTTTAGTTATTGAGTGAAAAAATTATATTAATAAATTAAATACTAAAGTTAATGTCTAGTTTTTAAGAGACGTACATATTTTCGGAGACTTTTTTCTACGCTTGTTTTTATTTTATTTTTAGACTTCGAAATATATTAAAAATAAATTATCATTATTATTTCACAAAGTTACTTCAATATTTTTCTTTCTCTAATATTGTTGTTATTCATAATGAACAAATGCATTCATAGAATTATTTTTTACTAGTTGTATTTTCCTTGTATGTAAACAGTAAATTATTTAACTGCTGCAATTTAAGTGATGGAATTTATACGGAGTGAACCTGGTTTAAGGCATTTTATAAATGTTCAGTGGGATTGGGATCTAGGGATTTGGTGGAAATTCTTCATGCTCCTGGAACCGTTAAATAATAGTTTCAGATTATTATTTTTAGTGGCAGTGTATTAGGCTCAGCCCTTCTGAGACTGACCTTTGGGTCAGCTCGTAGACAAAATAGGGATGTCGATTTTGATTGACTGAGCCGAACGTGGGAATGTTACAGTTAGAAAGTTTTTTTAGGGATTTAAGTTCTACGCGTCGAAGAATGCAGACGGATTATTTTCCTGTATGAAAACTGCTCCACAGTGGGGTGGGATAACGACCCCATTGGCTAGTTAGAAGCTGTACACGTCGACGTGTTAAATAAAATAGATAAGTTAAAAATTCTTTTTGTTGAAGTTCTCATTTCATTTCCAAACAAATCAACTAGCGATCACCCGACCGAAAAATGACAGAAAGAAGAGAGCAACATCTGAGTGAATCAAGACCGTCGGCCCAAGACTACCCCCAGCGCGAAGGGGCTAAACAACAGAACTATAACTATTCAGTTTTAATAGTGTGGCAAGGCGCATGTTCTCAGTGAAAAATGCCATTGTAATCGCAGAAGATTCTTGACATGAAAGCGTGTACCTGATCTTCAATGAGAGTGAAGTATGTGGTAGGTAATAAATTATCTACTGGACCTTTTACATGAACAGAATCCAATATTGCCAGTAAAACTTTTCAGAAACATACACACAACTACTATCAAGTTTTTCCTCAACTTGGTGCTCTCGTTTCCACGTAGTAACAACACAAACATACACTGTAACCCGCCCGACTCAGTGGAAAAAATAATACAGCGAGGTGATATGCTTCCATTTATATAAAGTCCAGTTCGGTACTCACGTACCCATTGAAAATACTTTCAGTGATTAACATTGGTATTTTTACCGGCCTGCAGTTATGCAGGCTCATCCGTAGCATAAATCAATATATCACCTGTTTTGAGAGATGCCTTCTTTCACTTTATTGCTATTCAATTCACCCCAAGAAAGGCGATAATGCCACTAAGACTCAAGGGGAGACTGGGAGTGAAATAAAATGAGAAGACTTTAAAAGGAATCAGAAACCCAATTCTAAACAGGAAACAAGGGATAGACCACTACTCCTACTCAAAAGACCGAGGAGGAGTGTGAATTGGACGATAGGCGAAGCTATCTACTCCTATTGAAGAAAAAATAAATCGTAAATAAAAGAGTTTAGGATGAAACGTTAGAAATATAGAGTTGATGTAGATTTTAGAATAAACCGGAAACTCTAATCCTAAATAGGGAACAAGGGATAAACCTCTACTCCTGTGTGTTGCAGGATGATAATTGCTATTAGCAAATTTATATCAAAATGTAGTCCTTCTGTTGATTTGTACTTATCGAGTAATTCTCCCTACCTGGATTACTGTTGATAGATCTTCACCACAAATCGAATCGTTTAGGAAATGCTCTGATTTTATCTTTTCGCTACGATACTGAAATCTTTCTTCTTGGCCCAAATTCCTCACCTGAAGGACTTGAGGTCGATTATCTGCTTGCATATCTCTTGCCCTGGCACGTGCATTTGTGTTTGTCTTTATTGGCATATTTCACTGATCATAATATTTTAGAATATCAGTTTATGTATTTATCAAGGCCATATATCTATATGACCATATATGCACCACACTCTATCGTAGGTTAACCTGTCAACTCAGGGAAATTCGTAAACATACCAATCGTCACATGATGAACAACCAAAATACAACTTTTAACATATGACAAATAGGATATAATACCAAAATACTATACAACAAACACTGCAAAGAAAGATTACAAATAATTGAAGCTGTTGTTATGCAAATCAAACCACATTCATTAAAGGTTTCTCCTGTTGGTAATCGTGGAGCCTTCTAAAAACACTTGTGTCATGATTGGATAAATGAGGAAGTAAAAAACAGTTGAGGCTCTCCAAATAATGGCGTAGCGTGGATACTTAGAAATGAATTAGTAATTTGAGGAGACGTGCCATAATCATATAGGTAGCACTTTTTTCATTTGATTAATCACACAAAACTGTTGCTTTTAATTACAATTATCCCCGACCAGTAAAATTAAGCTGAGTGAATTGGAAATATAAAAGACACAAGAGTTGAATTCACATCCAATATCATCGGAATCTGTTTGACATCGCCTATACTGAATTGATCCCGAAGAGCATGACTCGGTTAAATCTATACTCATCCATGTCAAACGGTCTCTAAAGACTATTACATCTATTCCTATTCAGGAGGAGACAAATAATACGGCATGAAAAGTCGGATAGAATATGTCGCATCTGTATGGCTATAAAGTTTCAATCTGCTGTGCAGTTTAAGCTCTGTGGTAGGTATAAGCAACGTCCATATCAGATGGACTCCTAGGATAATTAAAGTCTGGTTAAAAACTACTTTTTTCGTTTCTGATTCATGTTGTTTCTGATTCATGTCGTAGAATATAACGACGCGATAAAAAAATAAAATAATAAAAATAAAATGTAAAACTAATCAAAATCTTCATCGCCTTCTCTCTCCACTTTTCACCTGCTTTCTTTTTTTCTTCTCCTCTCCCATACCCTCCATATCCGCTTCTTTCTCTCTGCTTTTTTCTTTATCACCAACCTATCTTAATATTATCCTCTTTCTTAATCTTTCTTTCTTTCTTTCTCTTTCTTTCTTTCTTTCTTTCTTTCTTTCTTTCATGTCACCCACTCCATTACAATTCTTTCACTTTCTTCTGTTATAAATTCTCCTATCACATAGTTCTATGTGCACAGCGCCACCTAGCGGTTCACAGGGCAACAGTGAATAGGCGAAAGTTGACAATTTGAAAGAGGACAACAATTGCAACAAGGAC
This sequence comes from Acanthosepion esculentum, assembly GCA_964036315.1. Lineage (NCBI taxonomy): Eukaryota > Metazoa > Mollusca > Cephalopoda > Sepiida > Sepiidae > Acanthosepion > Acanthosepion esculentum. Next base: position 21,356,504 of record OZ038513.1, read on the forward strand.
AACAAGTGAGGAGTCAGGAATTTAATTTGTTTCGTTTTTTATCCAATCAGATGACCTGTATTCAGGCATTGTAGCAATGGTAGAACGTGGGGCGCCACGACAGGGCTTCGAATGTCGCAGAACAGTCCAGGCTGAAGGCGTGAAGAGAGCCTCTAACCCGTCACGTTGTCGGAAATTAATAATTCTCATCGCTGATCTTTTGAACGCAAGTGATTGCATTATTAATCTTGACTTCCGCTATTTTGTTGGGCATCTCTCTTCTCGATTCAATGGACGACCTCAAACAATGTTTCCAGTTGACATCAATGCAATAATCCGGTGTTTTATACACACGACAGATTATCGCTAGGATTGTGAGATCATTTTATCCCGTGACAGTTATATCATCTTACAAAATAATTCACATAGTTATTTAACTTTTATAAACGGAATTCTCCTTGTAAATTCACGTTTAATGTTTACCTGTATAATAATAAACATAATAGTAAACATAAGAAAATGAAAAATAATTCGTACGCAATTTTGTCTGTAACTCCGAGTAATTTTAATTAAACCAAGTAAACATTTTTGACTCATCATCATTTGTTTTTTTTTACCTGCTATATTATTTTTAATATCTGATTTTTCTTTAGATGAATCATTAGAAACGCTTATGAATTTTTGACTCATATTTTTCCGTTTTTATTTCTGTTTGTCTTTGTCGTGACTTACTGAGACTGCCAGTGAGTAAACAAATGGAAACAAAGATTTAGCTCCTGCGTGACTCGACTTCATAATTTTTTACCTCGGGATGTCTACCCTTGTCTGACTGCTGATTTACTTGTTCGTAACAAAAACAACTAAAATTAATATTAAAAGAAAGCAGGTTCAAAATTAATGATGGTTGACAATGTTTCATCTACAAAAAATGAAGATAATTTTAATACTTTTATTATAATATGAAAAGGTCGAAATTCTTCGAACAGTTTAATGCAGTGATTCTAAGAATTACAAATTGCATTTCCCCCGATTAATTTAAGGTTTTCTTAATCCCCTTGTGATCTTATATTCACTTAATTCCGCCTACAATTTAAATTGTCAGCTCACTGTTTTCACTGTTCAATGTTTATACGTATTATAAGTTTAAATTGGAAATTATAGAAAGAATTTATGAAAGCAAAGCTTCTTTATTACTTGAAAGCAAATCATCAGGATGCGTCATTTCTGTATGAAGTTGATTGCAGCTCACGTGACTTAGTTCCGTTCTTTTTTTTTTTTAAAGAATTTCAATCAGTGTGAGATCTTAGGGCTATACATTCCCCACCCCGAGGGTTCAGGCTGCTGACAGATGAGTGTTTTTTATTGAATCACCATCACTAAATAGATTGCCAAGCCAAGGCGAAAGAGCTTCTATCTGCCCATTACTTGTGATTTCGTGCTAGCATGCTTTGTGTTGTGGCACCATACAATCACTTCTACCCAATTTCACCCACGAGACTTGAAGCAACTCGTGGCCTGATTGTCAATAGTGCCGATATAATCAAGAAGTCATCTGCTTTACAAATAGATCACATGATGATATTTGAATACGTGTCTCATTGCCGGAACGCAAGCACTCTAACTACTCGATCACGTAACTTTAATGAAAAGAATAAAGAATTTCTTTTTTCATGGTTGTTAAAAATTTGATTTGATTTAATATCCATTACTTTTTCTGGATAATTTTCTTTTACTTCGATCGAAGTTCATTTCGGGGAAGAAAGTGCCACTCGTTCGAGAATCACTGTTTTATCTGAAGAAATCAGAAAAAGAATTTGAAAAGATTTTCATCTTCATTATCATCTATAGGGCATTACTTGAAAGAATTGACAATAATATGATTTTTAAAATCTTTAAATGTCTTAATTCATTGACACACACAGCAGATATTTAATGACATTGCCCAGTAGGTATTTAACATTTTCCCACTATTTCAGGTGACTCGGTTTCCATGGGAATAGGACCTATTCTTGCTCCTTGTGATATAAGAAAACATTTGCTTTCACGCAGAGATACTAAAATAGATATTTTAAGATATGTGTTTATATATCGTGAAATACTGCCTATTGTTGAATTTTATATTTATTTTATACCTTATCGGATTTATTTAAAATATATTTATTTCTTCATAAGAGACCAATGCAAAATTATATCTAACTTCATCGTTCTAAAATTTTGCTGCTCGACATACGAACGAAACCAATTTCTTTTTTCAATTTCTTAATCAAATGTATGTTCATTTGTTCAGCAAATATTGGCCTTCAGTTGCATGTTTGAAGGTAAATAGTTTTTAAATGTGCAGATGCAGGCGTTGCAATAAGTTTAGCATGTTTTCCATTTCATTTTGTTTATTTGTTTATCTTTTTTATGGAAATTTTTCAGTTGAATTAAACGCTTCAACCAACAAATGAATTTGGACAAATAATCTTCTAGAGTTGCTCGTATCATTGAATTGTTTCGAATGAAATGTCACCTCTAGCGAAATTCCATTCATCAATACATAACTCCGCCCCTGCACACACACACACATATATAGACACACACGCACCGACACAACACACACACACACACACACACACACACACACACATATATATATATAGAGAGAGAGAGAGAGAGGGAGAGAGAGAGAAAGAGAGAGAGAGGGAATCAAAGACAGAGAGAGAGAAATGGTCAGAGATAGAGACAAAGAGAAAGTGATAGAGTCGGGTATAGACAGAGAGATGGAGAATCAGAAAGGGAGAGAGATAGAGATAGAGAGTCAGAAATAGACAGAGAGACGGAGTGAGGGATAGACAGACAGACAGGTACATAGATATAAACGGATAAACATATAAAAGAACAAAAGGAGACAAAAGGAAAACGTTAAAACTCATTACGACAAAAATCAGATTTATGAAAACTTTCAAATAAAAAAACCCACTAAAACTGAAAGAATGGACTCTTTATTCTCCAACACATATACACATGTAAATATACAAAGATTCATCAACATATATCGATAAACGCACATCCACACACGACTAGACATTCACATCATTCCCGCTAATTCCATCCAAAGATTTGCGCTCTTTTATTCTTCGCTTGTAGTTGGTTCTTCTTCTTTTGGAATGGTTAAAACATTTAGTCTGTAATTAAAATATTAAACCAGCTGAAAAGGGAGACGCTAATTTCTCCTAAAATGTTCATCAGCTTCTTTATCAGCCAAAAATCTCGTTAGCATCGTATTTTAGAATTTCACTCACTTTTATATCAAGTAACAATGTTTACGATGTTATATAAAATGTTATAGTGACTAAATCTCCATTCTAACAGCCAATATTCGAAATTACAGACCTTTTATATACACACACATGCATCCGTGTGCATGAATTGATATAAAATCAATCAATTTCTGTCATAGCGAATGAATGAGAAATCAATGAAAACTTCATGGACAACAAAAGTTGAAACTCGATTCTCTTTTATTGATGTCTTTATTGATTAAGAATTTTTTGCGATACATTCACTGTTTTTAGAAATAGAAGTTTAAATGAAAATGAAATTATTTCGAAAAAAGATAACATTTTTGTTTAGTACGAGAAAATGTATTCGGGGTTTAACTCCACATCAGGTTGAAATACCGGTTCTCGTACGCTCACCGAAGTTAAGCAACGTTGGACATGCGGAAGTTGAAATGGATAACAGTTTGAAATTGGAAATCGGAGATTCGACTTCCAATTCCAGTCGGATTCGTTATATTAACGCATAATTCCCTTGGGAAAAGTATGAATCCACTTCTTCTCCCTCCAGCTACGGGTTAATTAAGTAGGACTTGTATCAGTAAATCATTATTATTTCCAAATGATTCTTACAATGTAAAAAAAATATTTTCTTCCTTTCAGACAAGTTATTTAAACCTGCCTGAAAGGAAGAAATTCATTATGGACAATAATATGTGCTTTGGTTGCCTTAGGGTAGGCCCCTTTGTAAAGGACTACAAAAGGAACATCTCTTGCAACCTTTGCAGGCATGGACACCCATCTCCACTTCATAAGGGCAAAGCACAGAGAAAAAATCCACAGGCACTAGAGAAGGAAGAAATTAAATCTCCCGTTCTGTGCAGCAAGAAGACAGGCAGCTACACTCATATTGGTGGATGCTAAATACGCAAAGCAGTAACACATTTATTGACCAAGATGTTTGTCAAAGACTCCCAACAAACACAGAACCCATCAAGTTGAAATTAGCAACAATAACTGATAGAGGCTCGATATTAAACTGTTAAGAGAGCAGTAGAACTATAATTAAGGCTACCTTTCGCAAGAATATTTTGAGTTACCACCAGCACACACATGAGATTACATCCCTGTGGAGATGGATACCATTCCAACTGTAGAAACTGCAACAAACTTGGGATCACTTGCATAGCAGAGCATAGCATAGCATAGCAGCAGAAATGCTAAACTTGTTAAACTGCTTTGTACCGTGTAAGGGTCCTAAAAGCTACAAAGGTAATATCCAGAGGAAAAAATGACCTCTTTGCAGTAAGAACTGCGTTAAGCTGGATCATAGTGGAACCGACAAAGCACTTGACAAACTCAAGAAATATAACAGGGTTTTGTCATAGAATTTTGGTAAAGGAACTTCCTTCTATCACACCATCTGCTGTGATGAAGGCATTGGAAATGGATTTTCGTGAAACAAACCCAAAGGAAAAGGACATATCTCAGGAGGATATTCAGTTTTTGCAGCTCCTGAACGATAAAACATACTGCAATGATGAAGGACACCGGAAAATGCCTCTTCTTTTCAGTGTCCGCCCTCATCTTATTGGCACCTACCAAGGTTGTCACAGTAACACGGTCGGAACTCATCGATGCCACGGTTTCAGCCAATGTTAATAGAACCTTGAGAGAAGAGCTTGACCTTAAAATAGACCAAGAGTTTTTTCTGAACAGGTTAAGGCCGGCATTTTTATGTTTTTGTTGCCAATTGCGTCCAAATGATAAGAGATAACTAGACAATCGTTTCACATTGACGCTGGACAAAATCCTGTTGAGCTTGCATTCAGAGGACTCAAGGTGGCAGACTTAATCAAGTCAAATTGGCTCACAGGACCTACATTCTTATGGAAATGGGAAATTGTTCCAGCTGAAGGCAACTCGGGGCTTATTGTTGGAGACCCTGAAGTGGAAGTCTTAAAAACAGATGAGAAGGAAAGATTTCTTAAAAGGTTATCAAGATTCTCTAAGTGGTTTGCTTTTCTCAGAATCATCGTTAGAATAAAACGACTAACAAACTGAAATCAATCCGAACCTATTAACAACGGAAGAAAGGAAATTGGCAGCTCTCACACTTATCAAGCTAACTTAACGTGAAGCCTTTCAAGAAGAATTGGGATGGTTTAATAAAATTCCAATGAAATTGCCAAAATCTCAACCTTTCTATCAAACTTGATCCTATTTTTGAAGAAGGATTACTTAGCGTAGGAGGGCGGTTGAAAAGGTCCTCCGCACCCTTTGAACTAAAAACACCAAGTAATTCTTCCTAAAGAAGATGTTGTAACTCATTTAATAATTGACTACTGCCATTGAGAGTTACAACACCTAGGCTGTGAATTAACTCTGAACATTCTCAGATTGGATACTGAATGCAAGTAAGGCTGTGGCAAAACACATCAAATCTTGTGTTATATGCACCCGAAGAGCAGAGTATGGCAGATCTATCTTCTGAGCGAGTTGATCCCTCTCCCCATTCACTGTCTTTGGTCCGTTCTACACAAAACAGGGTCGGAAGGAATTCAAAAGATATGGCCCGTTATTTACTTGTTTAAGCTCCAGAGCTATCCATTTGTAAATGTTAGAGGATCTTTCAACTGACACGTTCTGGAATACCTTAAGATATATTTTAACAATTAGAGAACCTGTGAGACAAATCCGGTCTGACCAAGGTACCAACTTCGTGGGTGCTAAGAATGAGCTGAAGAAGGGTTTGATGTAAGTAAATAAAGACATGATTATATATATATATATATATATATATATATATATATATATGTGTGTGTGTGCGTGTCTATGTGTGTGTGTGTGTGTGTGTGAGAGAGAGAGAGAGAGTGAGTGTGTGAGTGAGTGATGTAATATGAAGGAGATCAATAAGTTTATAGTCTAAGTGATTATTGGAATTTTGATCTGAAATTCTCACTGTATAATCAATGTGATTTATTGAGAAACGTTGGCCTCAATTGACCTAAATGCATTGACAAGGAAGGGAATTACCTCAAAATACAAATATTATTTGTGTAAAGTGAAAGCTTTTTCACCTGTAATAGCCTACTGCTGAAAAAGTTTTCATTCTACGCAAAAATATTGACTTACCTAGATGTACACACACACACACACACACACACACACACACACACACACACACACACACACGCATACACACGTATTATCTACTCACACGTTATAAACATCTACATATTCTCTTTATTGTCTTTTTTTCATGAGTCAATTCTACTCCGTATTCATATGTACATTTATAAACCTTTTCTTAAACCGTATCTGTGCCCCAAAGCTACGAGTCAACTGACTCTCCAATGATATATGAAATTGAACATTCTAAAAGCTTTTAAAATTATTAGAGTTTTCGTTTCCATAACGTTACACTCGAGTTTCGTAGAGTCATTTTCATTTAATTTTCTTTCCCATAGCGTCGTCTTCTGTCTCTCTGTGACTCACTGAAATGCCTGCTGTTTCATAGGAATTCTTTGATTTATACTCCCTCCTTTCTCTTCGAAACCCGTTCAATGCTGCTACACAGCGATTTGAAAACGAGCAGCCAAGGACTCGATGTATTTGTTATGAACAAAATTACATAATTTAATATAAAAAAAAAGAACTGGACTCAAATAGGCGACTCAGTGACTATTTTTTTGTTTTTGCCTATGTTAACAGCTTTGCACAAATTTTGAGAACACGTTTGCCTTCCTTTTCTTGATTATAAATTTATATTTGCAAAGTTCTTCGTCCACTCGCTTTAAAGTAATTCGATTATCAACTAGATTTGCTCTTAAATCAGATGGTTATGTGATAGATATGTAGGAAGGCTTAGTACATACTTCCATAATATTACTGAATTGGATTATCAAGTCAGTCGAAATCACGTTAGAATTAATCCCAGATCAGGTCCATTAATAAATGACTAAAGAACTTTTTCAATCATGTTCCCAATTATTATTATTATTATTATTATTATTATTATTATTATTATTATTATTATTAAATGTGTGTGGGCTTAGGTTTTATTTTTATTTTGCAATAATGATCAGTGGAAAATGTCATGAAGCCATTTCTGATCTTAGATTTCTGGTTGGGACCCGGACGGACATGTGTATACAACAGAAATTAAAGAAAATAATAATAATAATAATAATAATAATAATAATAATAATAATAATAATAATAATAATAACTGGCAGTACCCATGAACATTTTGGTTATTAGAATTTTCTGATGAATCATAATTCTTAATTTAATGAAAAATTGCGAATTCCACGACGATACACGTGGAAATTCCCCTATCGCATTGTTAAATATTTGAGCTTAACAACTTTAATAAAATATTGTAATAACAATCATAAGTATGAATGCAGATCATCATTTAAAGAAGTAAGAGGGTACAAATAAAAAGATTTGAAATTGACAAGGTTTTCCATTTCACTGAAGAAGACGTTAAATGCATGAGAGCATTATCATCGTCTCCATCTCACTTTTCTTTCTTTCTTTCTTTCTTTTTATGAATGTTTTTTTTTATCACTACAACCAAGGAGTTTCTCTCATACATCCTTTTTCTTGCGTCTTACCTTGCAGTAAAAACCGAATGGTCAATCATTTCTGAAGTAATGGCAGTGCATAACAGAGATGCTAATTAACTTAGTGACTAATGGAATAATAATAATAAACATTTCTTCACTTTGACAGTCTAATACATCTGTATCTAAAAATCTGCGGAGACTCTTGCTGTTCCCATCAATTAAACGAAGACGTGAAGAAGGTTTTTCAGTGATAGGAAGGATCTTGACATGCGGTCGTATCTATTTGAAGTTGTGCCGAGAACTGAGAAACTCACCAGTTACATTAAAAAAAAACAATATTAAATTACTTACAAATACTACATGCTTATTATCTATTCTATGATATCAGTATATAAAGTGAAATTGGCAAGCAGTGTTCGAATTCCGGCGAAGTAAGTTACGTTCACATTTACTTGGGAAAGCTCGCTTTCTTGGAGCATTTAGGAGAAGGAAAACTTTGAATTCAAATCAAGCCTAACGAAGGATGGACTCCATCAGGCTATTTTACTGTTGAAATGTCTATAGTACATGGGGTGCTCCTAAAATCCTAATGATTTAAGGGGCACGTCACATATACTTTGCATAGTCTGATACCGAGCGAAACAACCAATAAGGATTGAAGTCACTGAGATCTAGAAATGATGTGTAAATGATTTTCTGACCATTGCCTTGTGACATGGAATCCATTTTTATTATAATAAAATATTTTATCAACGCTTACCTGCAATTAACGGAAACACCAATTTAAATCCATGTAACATACCTGAATTGATTTTATATTCTAAGTACTCTATTATACAGAATGCCGCATAAAACTTCTGGCGCTTTTAAGCTGTATATACAAATTAAATGTAGTACGGACATTTGCCGCTACTTTTTATGATCGGTATTATAATACATAATTTATTTTGAATTATCACTAAAAAAATTCTTTTTCATTGCTTGAACATTTAAATATCTATATATCATTGTCGGGATGATGGCAAGTAAATTGGTCTTGAAGATCATTAATATTGAATAATGAGATCGAACATGTTTTTGGTGCTCAGCATTGTAGGCATTATGCCAATCTAAAGTCAACTTAATATCTTCATAATGCTGTGAAAATAGCTATAACATACTATACAAATAAAACTGACAATTTTGAAATATTAGTCAAAGAGCCTATCCTCTTTGGTAATATAAAAAATCTATTTTAATATCAATGTTTAGAAAAGTTGTGCGGTGCACATTTTGAAAAAAATCCCATGTTCCAAGAATGAAAAGAGATAAAGATAAGAATTTTATAATATTAGTCATGAAAGACACAGCATTTACTAATTAGAAGACTTTCATTTTAATTATAAAACTTATGTGCACTCGTTTTTGTTTTTTTATTGAGGATACATTTTTGAAGAGTTTAAGGGAAATTTTAAGTTAACAACAATCCAGAGATTAAGATGTTTCACTCTTCAAACTGCCATCTTTACTCAAATACAAGCCTTGAAAGGCGGCCCCACAATGTGCTAACGAAATTATAATCTGGACAATTTGTCGGCTAGTCCATAACAGTGATGCTTTTGCTTTCAAACTATTCTTTGGTAATCGCTGTATCGTGATCAGCTTCGTTCCTCTGCAGCAAGACAAAGTTTATTCCATAATGGCGGTCGACGAATGGGACAAGCCTCTTTTTTTTCTCTAGAACATTAAGCGTTTTGTTCGCGTTATATCACCAGCAATTCAATCTTAGCATGCACAACGCTCAAGGCACGAACTTGAATCTCCAGTGATACAACATTAGCAGCTTCCCACCGATATGACAAGTTAATTTCAACTTTGTTTGTCAAGTTCTTGATGTTAGACTCCTTAAGTGTTTTTAAGAAATTTACAGAAAATGTCCAAGAGTGAAGAGATGAAAACTAAAAAAATAAGTAACCAAATAAAAACAAGAACGCCTTGTGACTAAATCAGTTAAGATGTTGGCGTAAAGTTTGGATGCATTAACTGCCTGAAGCGATTGAATTAAACTCGTGTTGACACCTGCAGTTACAATTGGCGACATTTACACTTAATAAGTAGCATAAAAAATTGAGTTATTGATTAGATGATTCAATTGGTTCAATCGTTTTTCTTTCTTTACAAGATAGATTAAAAAGGAGACAAATTCAGGCAGAAATATATCCGTGAGCTACTATCTATCTATCTATCTATCTATCTATCTATGAGTATTTGGGGATATGTAGTGCAAATAAAGCGACTAACACACAAAAAGAGTAAATGTTAATACATGGAGAGAATGCATGAGAATTACAATTAGGTACAAACAACTCGAGATTAATTGGTTCTTTGTAGCTCAGTTGGTCAGGGCGTATAGCGTCCTCTCCCCAGAGAGGCGCAGGTTCAAATCCTGCCAGAGAGCGTGAGTTTTTCTTTAAGATTTCTCGAACATTCATGTCGGTACACAAAAATTGATAAATAAACGGAGCTTCTGCTTAAATACGAGTATCCACTAACTTAAACTTTAAAACTATATATATATATTAAATTGTGGTTAACGCAATGATAGAGGAGAAAATTTGACGAGTTTCGTTCCGAGAAAGAACTTATTCAGACTATTAACCGTTTTACTGATGTAATATGTCCTATATATAAAATAGGGTGGAAGAAAATACAACAAAACGCTTGTTACAGATTATATTGAAATGTTAAAGATACAGAGATGATCAGTTTTTAAGTTTAAATTTATCTGCTTATTCAGCTTATGATTTTTGCTTTGATTTTTTCCGATAATTATCGGCCATTGTATCGCCAATGGTTTCATGATGAAAGGAGATAAGATGTTTTTTCTTTCTTATTGCAAATGTTTGTTTCATCATGCCACCACAACAAAATGAATTCCTGTATAATTACCGGCTTCAACTTTAGAACATTTAGAATTTAGAACCCTAATAGTTTCATAATGACAAATACTTTTCAACCCCCTCAATATCCTAATTATTTTCATATTTAACACATAAATGAAAGCTGACAAAAGCCACAAAAACAAAAAAGTTAACATAATAAAACAATTAGGTCTCAAAGAGTGTCTACCAATTCAATAACGACTACAATTGAAAAAAGCTTATTGGAACTTAATGTAAAAACTGTATATTTCATAAACAATAATAATTGGCCACTCGATATCGAGGACACCCGTTGCAATGCACAGCTAGCTAGCGCATATTGCAACATTTGCACAGGCATTTTTGCAATTTCCCAACTGGGAAATGCCCACAGAGCCCACCTGCAGTTTATACTGTTATTGGCGTGTGAAGAGCCAATTAACAGTTTTAGAGCGTTGGTGCGAACCCAGCGTGATCATAAATGAACAAGGCTGGCCACCTCAACTTGCAATCACGGTGTTTTTGTGATATCGTGCTAGCTTTGGCCAACGAGGTCTTCCACACAGTTTACTCTCCCAAATTGCCTTACATGGTTTTGGTGGACCCGTGGCTATGGAACAGACAGCTAGCTGAAATTAATTCCAGCCAGGATTCGAACTCGGTGCCTCGTGATTCTAAAGCACCGCCTTAGACCACTCAGCCACAGTACCAGGTGTTCCCAAGCGGTCCCTCATCTAAGTACGATGCTTAACTTCGGTGATCGAACGGGAACCGGTGTGTTCAGCGTGATTTGACCGTAATAAACAATAAAACATTTTTATCAACACAAAAATAAGAATATTAAACTGAAGCAAGAATTTGCAAAATAATGTGAAAAAATGTTTAAAAAATACAGAAGTGAAACAAGTAGAAATTTAAAGAAAAGTTTATATGTACATGAAAAGAATATTTTACAAAATAATGCACTCAACGCTTTAGTCGTTCCTAGTTCTTGGCCTCTATTGTTAAGTCGAAATCGTAATTTTGATTCAAAGAAATAATTTATTCAAGGGAATTGAAAGTGTTTTAATTTCAGAAGCAATTATGGCAAATTTATGTTGAAAATTATGCAACAAATATCCTACCCTCACAAAACTACTGCTGGCACAATTTGGGGTAATAATTTGGCTTAAAAACGATAGCGGTTAAATTTGGGACAATAATTTATGATAAAAACATGAGCGAAACAATTTGTAATAAAATTAATAGCTATGCAACTAAATAAATAAAAATAAAAATAAAAATTTTGGCAAAAAACAATAGCGATGCAATTTGGGATAAAAGTAACAACGATGCAATTTGGGATAATACTTTAGGATTATCAGGGATCCATCTTATAGCAGCTCTGGACGTGTGTTCGAAACAAAGTGCCTCCAGACAGCTCGTGTAAGACGTGCTGGGAGAACATATGGATCACACAGTGATCGTAAACGGATGCCGGTGTCCAGCCTGTATTGTACCCTCGGGATTCCGATCCGCCCACAAATGTTGGTTGTGTAAATTGTTTATTCCATCTCTTCCAAATGTTGCCTCATCAGTAAACAAGACTGAAGAGATAAAAAAAAAAAAAAAAAAACCCCAAAAAAACCATGGATCGGCAGTTTATGCAATAAACCATCGGCAAAAGTTCTCCCGTGGTGAGTAATCAGAGGGTGAAAGATCCTGCACACATTTCAAATGATACGGATGCAGGAGCCGCTCTTAAATTACCCTCCGTACTATGAGATGCACAACATACTAGGGCCACTTGACGTGTGCTGATATTGAATCGTCTTCGACAGCCTGTAGAATTTGTTCTTCGTTATCAGGCGTACGAGCGGATCTCGGTCTTTCTCGATCCATAATTTGTGGTGCCACGGATCCTCTCTCAGCAACGTGACGATAAACAGCAGCAAAGATTGAATGACCCGACTGCTTTCGGTCTGAAAACGCAATATGATATATATATATATATATATATATATATATATATATATATATATATATATATATATATATATATATATGATATAGCCGTGCAGCATTGCGCGCATTGCCATTCGCGCGTCTGTATATAAAAATCAAATCTGCCTGCTGACAATATGAATATCCTGCCATTGTGAAACGGAACACTTCTCAGTGAACGCACTACTACACAGGTTAAACATTGAAGACAGACTAACCACAAATATACACGAATGACAAATGTAACCTAGTCTATATGGCAATATAGCGCTATCGACCGTAAACTTTCTTTAAAGTTAATAACTCAAAAACGAAGGATTTGCAGATGTATGTTTATATGGACTTTTGTCCTTGTTTTGATGTGATAAACCCCCCTGTATATATGTATGACAATAACCCTTTGAGAGATAGAGCGCGAGAAGGAGAGAGAAAAGACAGATATTAGTATTTCCATATCTATCTATCTATCTATCTATCTATCTATCTATCTATCTATCTATCTATCTATCTATCTATCTATCTATCTAATGACTGGCTACTGTGCTTTTTCGAGCCCATCCGTAAACTCGGGCGGTTAGTCAAACCCTCTTAGGCATATTTGTGTTTGTTCAACGCCCACTGACCCCGCCTGTTAGTTTATACTGCGGACATTAGTTACAGTTTCTGGGAGAGAGAGAGAGAGAGAGAGAGAGAGAGCATAATCTACCATGATCATCAGTTTGAACAACAAAGGAAGTACGCTCAAACCCTCGGTCACGATGATTTTTGACTTCGTGCTAGCGAAACCATCCATGGATTACGAAGAATTCTGTCTATCCAATTTCACTCTCAATCATGGGTCAACCATTTCCAAAGGTGTTGCACCCTGGGATCACCTTCTCAGGACAACAGGATTAAGAAGTCACCTTGCTGACAAATCATGACACAGTTCAGCGATAAATGCCCAACACGAAAATTGCAATCCTATTTTCTTATGGTTATCATCAACATTTCCTTCCCTATGTGTAGCACAAATATTTTTATTGCCTTTCTGAGTCGAATAAAAAATTCATAATAGACTGAAAATTGTTTATATTCTGGAATTCGAGGAAGAGGATTCAAAATGCAGAAGAGAATTCCTCAACGGTTATTTAATTTTGTTTTTTATTTCGTCTAATTTTTTTTTATATGAATATTTTATATATCATTATTATATAGAACTTTGAGAAAGTTATTAAAGATTTTGCTTGCTAAATGTGTCAGGTAGAAATGAGAAAAAAGCAGGACTGAGGGACGATATCATTGCTATGTTGCCACAACGATCCGAAAAAAATACGTTAGTTGTTCAAGACAGAAGTTTACATAAAATTGCAATTTAACATTGCGAAGTGGGAACGAGGAAAGTTTTATACATTTTTAGTGTTATATGTACATCTTTGATATCCTGATTAAGTTTCGACGTCTACTTAGACAAGGGGATATTATTATGTTTATGCGAGTGCAGTATTTGAAAAAAAAAATTGTTAGAGGATTTAATGCTAAATTTATTTGGTGGGTACCGTAGGATCAGTTGATTTTAGATATATGATATATGGATGTAGGAATTTGTGAAATTATGGTACGTAGAGCGGAATTAATTTAAGTTTTTATGTTGTCATCGATAGAAAATATGTTGCACGTGAAACAGTTATCGTCAAGGGATCAACGAGTCAAGTTCAAATTCCAGTCGAGCTGTTGCAGTCACTTTAAAGTAATGCACCTGGGAAAAGAATGAATTGATCTCGTCTCTCTCCAGTTGGGGGTAAAATAGTAGTGTAAACTGGGCTGCCTAACATTGGTTGACAAGAATTGTCTAGTTTTGTTATCAAGAATAGTTTCATTTTGTATTTAAAACAGGCCTATTTAAGCTAACAATTATTAGATTTATAACTTTTCCAAATGACAAATTTGTTATTAAAGAATAAAATGTGTTGATTATGCATTTTAAGTAATTAAGATAAGAGATAATGCAACCAAGCAGCTGATGGGGGCTTTCAAAAGATACTTATAGACAGTTTCAAAGGGGGGGAAGTTCGCTACGAAAAGTTTTTGCGATTCTAAAGGGGGTAATTTGAAGAGGAATTGCCTTAGGTAGGTTACTTTTTGCTACTATTGAATGGCTGGGGTATTATCAGCTAGACCACGTATAAACCTAATTAAGTGTAAATGCATTCGTATAAACTGAATAATATAATGTAGACATGTGTAACATTGATTTTATATTACTTTCTTTGCGAATCACTTTGACATGCTAACAAATTTACTGTTAAAACCATTCTCAGCTATGCTATGGGTTAAATAGTAGGGTGGGTTGGCCTCACTAGCGTTTTCTGGCAATCTGCGGGAAGAGAAGGAACTCTTAATTCCAAGGTGTGGTGGAGATGACAGGAAACACCTCCACTATCTTTATGAAGAATATAAGTGCAATTCACAGATAAATAAAAAAAGGAAGGCATGGAGACGACCACGAAGTAAAGAAATGGATTAGTTGCATTAAGAAAATTCAATTAATTACGATCAATCTATTACAACAACCCATAAAGTCACCAGTAATAACGTTTAACAAAGAAAATTAGCTTTGGTGATTCAAATTCTTTCTTTAATTCTCTCTCTCTCTCTCTCTCTCTCTCTCTCTCTCTATATATATATATATATATATTATATATATATATATATATATATATATATATATATATATATATATATATACGTATATGCACATGTATGTATGTGCGTAAACGCATGAATATTCAAACAATAATAAATAAAAAAATTAATTATAAACATACCCTCCTATAATTAACAGTACTGAAAGATACCACAAAATCAGATAAAAAAATAACAGCCAAGTGAAATCATATATCATCTAAGCGACAAACCTTTTACTTGTATTAATTCTCTCTCTCTCTCTCTCTCTCTCTCTCTCTCTCTCTCTATATATATATATATATATATATATATATATATTTCATTAAAAACGACTGACAAGGTGCTTTTATTTAGTTTTTTATATACCTTGTCAGTCGTTTTTAATGAAATGTGCTTGAAAGAAGGACTGCTGCCTAAATACACAAATTTTAAATATATATATATATATATATATATATATATATATATATATATATATACACACACACAGAAAGAGAGAGTCCTCTTTAACTTTTATCTTTTTAAACTAAAATACCTTCTTTAATTTTCTGCAACTGACTTTGTAGAGTCAAAATATGAGTAGAGAAAAAAACATCCATAAGCGTTAAAGGCGTTCACAAAATTGTATAAAAAGTATGGTTCTCCAAGTAAAAAGAGCATTTATAATTGTTCTTCCTGAATGTCGATATGTTCGCTGCTTTTTTCTGAGATCGGTCTTATTTTCACTTCAAGAAACAAATCGGAAAACTCCATTTGCTCATCTCATATGTTTCGCTGAAGTAGAACTATAATCGCCGAGACACAATGCGTACTTAGCAAAGAAAACAAAGCTTAGCTTGTCTTTTTTAAGTGTCCACTTCTCTATTCATATGACGTCGATGACGATAATTCTGCTCCGAGTCGATTTTTGCACCAAAGCAGACAAAGTCTTGGGTGAAAAAGTTGCTCATAACTTAATGACTCTACATAAGTTGGATTTAAAACAAATCATTCTTCTGTGAAGTTTATTACATGAAATGTTTCATCGCCGTACATTGTTGATTCGGACTAAATTTCCTCGTATGTTTTGTAATTCAAATCGGCGGCATACTCATCATCTTGGTCGTTATGCTCACAACGCGCTTCGGCCATAGTACACTTCAGACTTCTTCAGGTTTCAATCGTTGTACTCGTTAATATTCTTGGAATTTTGAACCTAACCCTTTATTCAATCAACGGGATGGAGAGTAGATTGCTTTCATTCCACTCCTAATTCTTAGAGTAGGTAACTTATGTCAGTCAATACTCACCAAATTTATTCGCCTTTGTGTCGCTTGTAAGTTCCTTCCATTGATCCAGAGTATGTGAATTTTCAGTCATCCACATTGAATTTTCATCTGCTGTAGTGTCGTATATAATGGCAGGAAACTAAGATATGTTTAACCAACGCTTTATTCCGCTTGATCATATCACTTGGAGGAAACAGTGGTTTAATTCAATTCTCTACTCTGGACGGTTGAATTACATGAGCGTCCTAATTCAAGTAGTGGGATTTTTTAATTTCCTTTCTTAATTTGAGTGTCCCAGATGCTATTATTCATCTTTGCACAAGGTCTGCTGAGGAGGTTGTCATTCGTGTTGAGTCTTTCAGTTGTTTATCATCCAGTTTTGTTATATTATATATACAGAGTGTCCATAAAGTTCGTGTGCACTTTAAAAGAATTATAACTTTATTTGTATTTGCGAGAGAAATAATTTGTAAAAAGGATTAGAAAGAAGTAAATCTATATTTTTTAAGGTTTTATTGAAATTTTATTTAAGTTTCCACATGTCCTCCATCATTAGCAATACAAAGGGTAATACGATTTTGCAGTTCATGGAAAACATTTGCCAACTCATTTACAGTAATGCCTGAAATCACATTAGTTATTTTAGCTGTACTTAAAACTAGATGCATTAAACTTTATAACATTTTTTACAGATTATTTCTATCGCAAATACAAATAAAGTTATAAATTTTTTAAAGTGCACACGAACTTTATGGACAGTCTGTATTTGTCTATTGTTATATTTGCTTCCTTTCACAGCGGTTGGTGGTCCATCTTTTATCTACATATATGACCAGTTAGGATTCCAATGACTGTCACCCTAGAATACAGCCTTGGTATTCTTTGCCACAACTGCATGAGATTATCTCAGAAGGGTTGAACTGCTTTTGAATACCGCTCTGATCTTTTACGAACCGTAGATCCTTTTAATCTTACCACGTGTACAGCTTATGTTCAGTAGAAAAAGTATAGCAGATTTTTTCTAGTTGTCCTATAGTTGTCCCTGCTCCTGGAAACTGATGTTTCCATGAAGGATGTTTTAATGTTGATCATTTTCTATTGATATATACCTGGGGCGCGACTTATTAGTTTGATCTGAAGTTGTAGGCAGTGAACGATGGTTTTTTGACGTTTTATAGATAGTGGGAATTGAACAGACCCCGCATTTACATCAAGACCTACGGTCAGGATAAAAAACAAGACATACGGTCATGGCAAAAATTAATGCTCACTCCCGATAAAGATGGGAACAAATCAAAGATATTATCTGCAATACTGCCATAGCCACATTTGGCAAGAAGACCAGCACATTGACAGACTGGTTTGAAGCACACTCTGCAGAAATGGCACTCGCCTTCGAAGAGAAGGGACACGCCCTAGTAATCTTACCACATTTAAACCTAAAGGTCCTCCGAACTGCAGGCACCAAAGTCTAACACTACTCCTGGCAATGTGCTAGCGGTTACTGGCTGGCAACTCTGCTCTGAGAGTGCAGCTGGCACATGCATCATCAAGGAGTGGAGTACAATAAAATGAAAGAGGCGCTATGTTCCACACAGAAGTTCATTACATGGAGTATAGCAAATGGAACAAGGGTTAGAGCTTTATGTCCGGGAAAACGTAGTTACCAAAAACGTTCTGAACGCCATTGAGTACCTATCGGTGTTAGGTGAACTTGACAAAGAACCTGCCATCGAAGAAATAAAAAAGCAGCAGGAAAAAAAGGTATATGTCGAAAATTTGAAGTGCGATAATGCGCTATCCTCAACACCGAACTATACAAGATTCTGTGTCTCTGCTGGAAATAAATTTCCAAGAAATGTGACACCAATATGGTCACCTTGTACAAAAACAGGTGTCGGGAACTATTGTAACACCCATCATGGTATTTCCCTCCTCAACGTCATCGGGAAGATCTTCGCTCGAGTTACACTGAAGAGGTTTCAGGTTCTTGCGGATAGAAATTATTACATTGTCATCGACATAGTCTCCTACCTTAGACAACTTGAGAAAAGATAACTCAGCACATTTATAGATCTTACAAAGGCCTTTGGCTTTGTCAACAGAGGCGGACTTCACATGATTGGATGCGCACTCGAGCTCCTTAGGATCATCAGTTACTTCCACTAAGATGTGAAAGCATGGTAGTCTTGATAGCTCAACATCGGTCGCTTTTGACATCGAAAACGCAGCTGTTTTACTTCACCTAAAACAAGGCTGTGTCTTCATTCTATTTACGATCTTCGTCTCTGTCCTGATAAGCCACGCGTTCGTATTTTCCTCAGAGTGCATCTTCCGTCACACAAGTTCAGATGAAATGCTCTCCAAGTTGTTCAGATAAATGAAATGGCTATGTACTTTTCTCTTTATAGATGCCAACACTTATCACTCAACTCAGCCGTAGACCTTCAGCTGCTCATGAACTTCTTCAGCTAGAGTTGATGTGACTTCGAACTTACCATCAATCTCAAGAAACTGGTTAGGGGACAGGAGGTGGAGTGTCCATCCAACAGCAGAATCACATCACATACATAGGTCACACATTTAAAATTTGGGATCAAAATTAAGAACTTTGGCAGGCTACGTAATTATTAATTCAATCTAATATATATATATATATATATATATATATATATATATATATATATATATATATATATAATTTATTTTATAATTTGTGAATAAATTATATATATATATATATATATATATATATATATATATATAATTTATTCAAAAATTATAAAATAATTATGTTATAAAATCACTACAAAAATAGCTATTTTGTTTCAACACTTCTGGTTTCTTATCAAGTGATGGCGTTACAACACCATCACTTGATAAGAAACCAGAAGTGTTGAAACAAAATGGCTATTTTTGTAGTGATTTTATAACATAATTATTTTATAATTTCGAATAAATTATATTTGCTCTACTCTGTATTGATCACTCTTTTAAGAATAGTATTTTTTGGTTATTGGAATTTATTCAGTATACATCAATCCTATACTTGTATAGGATATACAAGTATATATATATATATATATATATATATATATATATATATATATATATATATATATATATATATATATATATGTGTGTATAAGAAACCTTATTGAGCATTTTTACATCTATTTTAATAATAATTATCGCTCTTGTCTTATATTGAGCAGTTTATTAGCAAAAATTCTGCTATATTTGATATACTTTAGATTATATAATTTTGCTTATATTATTTGTTAATATTAATACATAGCATTTTTATTTTATTTTAAATATATATATATATATATACATATATATATATATATATATATATATATTCATGTGTGTGTGTGTGTGTGTGTGTGTGTGTGTATGTGTATATACTCAACTGTCACGTGGTGCGAGTGATAACGAACATACACACGCAAACTGACAGACACACACAAACATATAGTAATTTCTAATGGATTTAATAGATTTTAAAATTCCGTTTCATTTCTTTTAACTTATTTTAATGGATATACGTATTTGAGTAGACGCCCTGTTTTATTTCTGTGCATTGTAGTATCCACCGGTAGTGTTTGAATCCTCGTGACCTTTGTGGGGGAAACCAGCGTCTGATCCGGTGTACTTTGGAGTGCTCGGCCACACAGAGTCAGTAAGGTTCAATGTTGATAGTTTTCCCTATAAACAAGAACGCAGATTCGAATCATGTCCACACACACACACACACACACACATACATATATATATATATATATATATATATATATATATATATACGGTAACCAAAAAAGTTCTGTCCGTTTTTTGATTAGTCATTGAATGAAATTGAAATATATACGAAATGCGTGTAGCAATTGTTTTCAAATTCGGACAGCATGAAGTAGGAACATCAGACGTTATAAAAAAACACGCGCACCGTGCCCGGCCATCAGTTATAAGCCGGACAGCTGTGAGAAGGTTGGAAGTGTCTAGAGATCTCGCTCGGGGCTGTTTGCTTTACGACTTCAAAGTGGGCTTATCAGCAGCTGCATCAAGTCGCCGCATATGTCAAGCGTTTGGCGATAGTGCTGTGGATGAACGTACTGCAAGGCGTTGGTTTCGAAAATTCAAGTCGGGAGATTTGTCTCTCCATGATGAGCCTCGCAGTGGGCGACCACAGGTCTTGAATGACGGAGTCCTGAAGGCGGCCTTTGAAGAGGACAGTAGTCTAATGTGTGATGAACTTGCAAGACAGTTCAACGTTTCCGATGAAACAGTTAGACTTCACCTGCACTGTCTAGGTAAGACGTACAAACTGAGCCAGTGGGTTCCGCAAACGTTGTTGGAGGTCCACAAGGAACAACGAGTGGCAGCCTGCGTATCGCTGCTTTCTCGCCACCGTACCGCGTCCTTATTCAATCGAGTGCTTAACAGTGATGAAATGTGGGTTCTGTACGAAACTCCCAAGCGTTCCAGACACTGGTTGTCTCCTCAGGATGCTGTCCCTCACACTGCAAGACCGCCTATGCACCCACGCAAGATTATGCTTTGTGTCTGGTGGACAGGTCGTCAAGTGGTTCATTATGAACTGCTACAAATGGGCCAAATGGTCACTGGAGACCTATACTCGCAGCAATTGAAACGAGTGCAACAGGCATTGCGCCAGAAGGATCCAGCACTGGTGAATCGCAAAGGTGTGCTTTTCCTCCATGACAATGCCAGGCCGCATGTCGCGCGAGTGGTCAGGGATACCATACAGCAACTTGGGTGGGAGACTTTGTGCCATCCACCTTATTCACCTGACCTTGCGCCATCCGATTACCACCTCTTCCACTCCCTGGATAATCATCTTTGTGAGAAATCCTTCACCAATGAAGCAGACGTACGCAAAGCCCTAACGGACTTCTTTGCGCCCCCCCCCCCGAGTTCTACCGCAAGGGCATTGAACAGCTGGAGACACGTTGGCAGAAGGTGCTGGATGCCGAGGGCAATTACTTGGAAGACTAAATATAAGTTACACATACGGTGAAGCGTTTTCTTTTTTTTCCTTTAAAAGCAGACAGAACTTTTTTGGTTACCTTGTATATATGTAGATGTATATATGTAGATGTATATATGTAGATGTATAGATTCTCACGTAGTAAAGATCGTTTCTGGAATGTGAGTCAAGAAGTTGCAAAAGAAATGCGTGTGTGTACGCGTGTGTTTATTCAAGTGTGCTTGTATTTTTGTGCACGTCATTTCAACTTGAATGCGAACAAAGGCATACGTCTGTGTTTGTTTGGGGAAATTCTATTTCTTCGTTTCCAAGTTTATCTTCTTAAAAATCTGCGCCTAAATATCTTTGTTCAAATTCAAAATCCTTTATTTAAATTACTGAAGAATGAAAACTACTGTTCTTCGAATGAATAAAAGCACTGCATTTCAACCCCCGTGTGTTCACACGATACTTTATGCACACGTACATCCACAATTCATATGACGTCAATAAAGTGGACAAAATAATAGTTTGTGAAATTTTACTAAATTTTAGAAATTTACACTTGAAATGGATTCTGTTTCACTGCAACAAGTTGCTTTAAAAAGAAAAAAAAATGTTTCCAAAAATACTTTGAATTGAATTCAACAACGCAAAATGGTTGAGCATAAAGATGAAACATTTGCGCTGTTGTGTTAAACAAAAATTAAAAATAAAATACGGAACAGAAAAAATATTATTTTACGATACTGAATTAATAAAAGACATTATAACATAGAAATTGATTATTTAAGACAAAGTCTTTTGTTAAACTGTTTTATCCCTTGTTGAATTTAATTTAATCCTTGTTAATTCTAAACGAAAAGAATTTTAATCTTTTTGAATTAGTCTCATTATCTTGAAGATAAGACATTTTTTACAATCAAATTTGTAGATTTGACCAAGAAAGTTTTGTTTTTCATTCGTTTAAATTAATGTCTGCTGTGACTGGCTTTCTAATTTATTCCACAAACATTCCACCAAAATCTTACACGGAGTGAAACTTCGAAACAAATGGTGACATAAGATCAGATTCTTTTAATAAAGAAGAAAAGAATTACTTTCACAGTGAACGTTTCTCACTGATAATTATCATATGTCCTTAGCATATAAACATATTGTTTCATAGATTTTCCTCCTACCCCCCGACCAAAAAAAGCGACATTACTTTCTGGACAACATAATATAGCTTGATCTTTCAAAAATCAAATTCCCAAATATAGAAACAAAGAATCTATGACAAAAACTTTAACGCATGCATCTTTTATTTGTTATTTATAAAACAAATCAATGAAATGAAATTGGGAAAAGAGATTTTAGTTTCTGAAGTAAATCAAAAGGTTAATTTTGATAATCCTTTCAGCGACAAAATGGTGAAATATATCCCCAAATGCTGAAATATTAATTCCTTTTCTTATTTCTCTTTAATTTAATTCAGAATTATTTTATTATCTGAATGAAACTGAAACTGAAACATTGATCTCTATATCTTTAAATACTTCTTTCTTTCTTTCTTTCTTTTTTTCTTTCTTTCTTTCTTTCTTTCTTTCTTTCTTTCTTCTCGAGTATTTTCAAAACGGTTTCAGTCGTTTGATGCTTCTGTGTTCTCAATTAGTTAGCACGTCCGATGTCACCATCTCGAACATATATACAAGGTATCTAGTTCAATTTATACCAGATATTATTAATTGGTTATGAGCATATTGTGGATTAACTGCGAATATTTATTCTGTAAGACAATACTGTATTTTATGGTAAATAAATAGCAGAGATAATTAAATTAGTTTCGATTGGTTAAAAGAATTATTCGGAATTAAAATTGAATATTGGAATCGACACTTGCACCTAAATTCTGCCACCACAAGGACCCAGTTTTGTACGTAAGATTATTTTTCAGCTTTTTTATAATATATATTTTATTTCATTCGCTGACTGGTTATGATTTCACAGGATATTAAATAAATACGTCAATACCTTCATTCACTTTATTGGCAATATTTAGAGTGAAACAGCTAATTAGATCGGAAGAGATCTTACTGCTTAGTACCATTGACACTGGCGTAGATCAGAATGACTTCGTGTATTTCTTACTAATACCCACTAACTTTAATCCTAACACACTTCGCAACAACCAAGCTAAATAACTATAGAACTAGCAAATAAAACATTTGGTTAATCACGGAATTTAAAAAAAATGACCTAAAATGAGTTTCCGCAAATGTAAATTTTAAGTCTGCATTGAAAAAATGATTATCAAAGTAATACGAGAGAATCTGTAATATAAATCACAGATTATGCTTAGATCTGATAGCCATTCTTTCTGAAAGCAGAAAAAAGTGGTTTATGGCTCTATATTTCATTTGTCTGGGACTATCAAAATCATTAATTAATGCAACAGACCGGCACACAGTATATATATTCTATTTATAATGTAATGGAATTCTTAAAGAGTTTCCTACAGTAATCCATTGATAATCAAGAAAAGAATTGTCGTTGGATAACCAGATAAAAATTAATGATAGAATTGAGTTATTTATAATATAAATACATACATAATGTTTTTATTGAAAGAAGAATTGCAAAACATTTTACAATAGGACATGTATTATAAATCAAGGTGATTATATATTTTAATTCGTCAAGTGTTACGAGCATAATAAGTTAAAATATTAAAAACATATAATCTTGTGTACATTTTGTTATAAACATATGCTATTTTAAGTAAAGTTTTAAAGTTTAAGCCTTTAAAAGCTGCTGATTGAAATCATTCGGCGCCGTGGGAAGAGAAGTATCTTCATTCACTCAAAAACCTAAAAGATAATATCGCATTTTCGACAAGAAAAAGAGAGCTTTATTTGATTACAGTCTTAAAATAATGAAGATGAAAGATACGAATAACTTTATCAACATACACCGTTTGAGAGTAAAAGAAAGAATATATTTAGTTGATGTAGTTACTGCTCCACTTTGAGAACAAAGTAACAGTTGTAATAGCTACTAATCACAAGTCAGTGTCTGATCGATGAAATGTACATGATAATAGTCTCAAAGAAATATTTGAAAACTATATGACATCTTTGTCGTTCTGATTTGGAGAGTATTTTTCTGGCCAATGATTATTTTTTATTTCGTCTAAGTTGAAACTCTAAATTGAACGTAAACAGCTCTTTTTTTCTGTCTATAATATCTAAAATTCTGCATCTAATTGTTTTCATCATTTACCTTGATTCCCGACCACTAGCAATCCGTTTTACTGATTTTAAGCCGACTTCATCCAACTAAAATTACAATGCATATTTATAATTTGTTATGTATTTCCATTATAAATACAATCATTGAATTCTTTCAATAATGCATTCGTCAAGAAGTTTTTTTCGTCCTGAGTTTGAAATGCATTTTTGTAGTAAAATCATTTACAGTATTTTCACATTATATAATAGTCTTAATCTATCAGTAATTTTTAATTAATTGTTCGTCATTGACATTCCTTAATAATTTTGAATGTATCTCTGTGTAAAATCATTTAGTGTGTATTTCTCTTTTATTATAGCCATTTAGTGACAGTAACGTTTGCATTAATTTCTGACCAATAGGGTCGGCGCTAGCGTCTCTGTGTCCCTCCTTCCGAACCTGTGATACGGGGCTCCTCTCCCTACTACATGTCGATTTCAAAGTTTCCCAACCTGGAGGCCACAAGCCCTCGAAGGAAAATTGGGATAGGGTGAAGGCCAGCGTTTTTTTAAATTACCAAAAATCAGAGAATTATCCACAGTTGAAATAAAAATTTTAATACATATTAATTAATTAATAATTAATGAATATTTTTTTTAGTTAAAAAAAATCTGAGAAAATGATATTCTTTTTGTAATAACCAGAAATATTTTCATGATTAAATTTTAATCAAAAACAAATGTTTAAGTCGCAAAATTTTACATTTCCATAAAGATTAATCGCCGACGCATCTCCGCTGAAAAAAAGTTTTACCAAGATTACAACACATGAAAAAACATCCCGACACACTGAATTTTCTTTAAAAAACACTAAAAAACGTTTCTAAATCATGACATGACTTGATGTAGTTACTGTTTTGCCGATTGGTTGACGGAAAAATTAGGAATAATTAGAGGTTTTGGGGTTAGTGGTAGGCTAGGGGCAGAACTTTTCCGTAAACGTTTGACGAATGAGATAATCCGCAATTGATATTGCTACATGGTTTAGCGTCTCTTACAAGCGTCTCTCTTTCACTTGGTCCTGTCATGCATTTGCGCCAAAAAAAAAAAAAATCAAAACATCTTTCTTCTAATACGATTCATATCTAAATAAATGCATTTGCACATTTTCAGTGAGATGTTTTAACAGTTCAACTCCTTGTACCTACCTTTTCCCCACTATCCCCGTGTTGCAAAAAAGAAAAGAAGCCTGGACTGAGATAGTGAGAAATAGGTGAGAGAAAGAAAAGAAAACTGAGACACGAGGAGAGACAGATAGATAAAGCAGGGAGAGAAAGGAAATGACAAAGACACGGGGAAAGAGAGAGAGAGAGAAAATGATGGAGAGAGAAAAAACGTTGAATTTCGTTTTTTCCTGTTTAAAAAAATCCAAAAATTGGAGTTACTAAAACCACTGCAATTTTCATATTTGAATTTTCAAATTTGAATTACAATAAAATTTTCATTTTATATGAATACAACATTCATATAAAATGAAAATTTTATTGTAATTCAATTATGTGCAATAATAGATCATAGCATCTTATGCAAACAATTCAACTAGAAAATTTGAAAATACATACAATGTATAAATACAAATCCGCTACAATGCTGGTTGAACTGGTGCTACTCTCTTCAGCGACACGGACCAACCATGTTATTCCTAAGAAATACCCACAATAACTGCTTCTTCAATAACACTAAAATCGTTGCTAAAAAACAAACAAACTATTATTTCGTTCGAAAACTTCTTATATAACTGAACGTGTGGCTACCTTCAATGTCGTTGGATTGATAACTTTCATATAAAAACCTATAAACGTAACAGGCAAATATTGCATGAATGCTGAACTTATCAAGTAGATCTTGGGCAGTTCTTAGCTTCCGTTTTTTCATTTCTGATGTCCATTTCCCGATTAAGAATTGAGGCAAATGTCTTAATCTCATGGGATCATTCTTCTAGTATAATGTCGCCCATTTTTGTGTGAAATCGTTTGCAGTGCACCTCCAGATTCTCACTCTTCACTGCATTTAAAAGGGAGTCTGAATTTTGAATGAATCCATAAATTTAATTCCACTGGGATACCTGAGAAAACCAATTATTAATTGAAGACAAACCCTAGTCAACAAGAGACAAAAATTATCGACGAAAACGTTCTTCGGGTGTTTGAACTTCGTCGCACGACTCGTATTCAAATAAACGTCTTTTGCGATGCCGTACTTGTGATGCAAACTTTTCATTTATATCATTTTCTTTTGCAATGTCACGCGCTCTCGACATAGCAGTAGCATAACCATTTTCGCGTTAGTCTTGAAGAAAACTGCAACTTGCATTGATCTCTGCGCTCAGAATAACATCAGAAGACTGCAACAATTGACTCACTTTGTTCACCTGAAACAGAGCATCGTATGAAATGATGACGCTAAGCACAAAGTTCCAATTAGAAATCCAGTCCAACAGTGATGTCAATTCAGTCGCTGTAGCGCTGTCTCTCTTTTTCAAAGATTTTTTGCAGGCATCAGCGCAGATCTAATGTTTTTAAAGAGAAAGCGAATGGTTTGTCTGCATTGATTCGTGATTCCCATCTTGTATCACGCTCTGCTTTCAAAGAAATAAGCACATAAAGTAATAGTATCTTCCAATGAAAGGTCGAAGCAGAAAATAAGACATATAAACGGTCAGCTACCGCAAAGAATATAACCGAAGCCACCGATGACTGAACTAAACACAACCAGATTTAAAGTGTGTGCATTACATGGCCATAAATAAAGCTTCTTATTTATGTATCTCTAGTAATCTTGACTGCACACATTCGTATTTTCCTGCCATATTCGTGCCATTATCGTAGGTTTGGCCACGACAGTTCAATAAATTTATGTCAAACTGCTTAACAACCTCATTTAAAAATCCCCGCAAAGGCCCTTTCCTGTCGTATCATCGACGGTGAGAAAACCAAAGAAAGATTCACAAATCTTTACGCCTTCACCGAGTTTACATTTAACATATCGAGAAATTACTGACATTTTTTTCCAGAATGCAAGACATAAGGAGCGCAGTCTAATGTGACTGAATAATATTTAGAATATTTTAAGTCTGAACGATTGCTTGACATTTTCGAGATCAGATTGATCAAGTCGTTCTGACTATCGTTACTCAAATTGTGGATTTGCTTGTCAGAATCAAACGCAAGTTTATCCAATGAGACAAGCATTGTTGATGTGTCTAACCCTGTTCGTGTATTTTAACCTTTTGGAAAGACCTACCAACACATCTGTTCCTTTAACAAGAGGAATAGAAGACTCTGAATTACAAAAAAGTTTGAAACAAAAACAATAAGTTCGATCACTTTTCAAAGAATATACTAACCGTGCCCATTTAATTTTTTCTTATTTGGCATTATTCTATAATGACATTTTGAGAAACGTCTTCGAAAGTTGTTGTAAGGATATTCAACGTGGCTCTACTTGAGTAGGGCCACGTTTAGCGAGATCACATCATTCTTTATCTGAACTGACTAAAGGCCATTCAGAAATGTCATCAGATAAAGGGGTAAATTCAGGGAAAACTGTTGGTAACTCTTCCGAAGGTGTTTCCTTCTCATTTACTGTTTCTTCTACAGTAGGTGTCAATGTCTCCTCTTTTTGTGATTGTTTAGTTGGCTGTGTAAAGAATTAGGAAATTCTAGGGACGCTGCCATCTGCTCTTTCTCTTTGTTTCTGAAATCCACTTTTATATAGTGTCATGCCTATGAAATGAGATTGAATATTTCTCATGGTAACAATGATTTGTATCACTGCTAAAATGTAATCGTTAATTTATTTTTTATCTAACGTTTATAGAAAAACAGTTAAGTTCATTGCATGCTAGAATAAAATTCTTACATGATGAACTATAAAAAATTTACTTTCCTACAAATTCCAAGTTCTTGTGCCAGACATAAAACCTAGTTGGCACAAACAGTAACTCTCGATAATAGGCACATACTTAAGAAACAAGACGACCACTGCGTAAAATTTTAAAAGGGAAAACCACATTTATTTTACAATTTGCAAATACGAAAAGATACAATACAAGGGCTGCACAAAAATTTCATTTTGTGTGCCTATTTCAGCGGGATAATAATTTTCTGAGGTAACAAAACAAGGAAGAAAAAATATGTTACAATTTGTTTGGTAAAGAAATGGATTCAAAGGCAAAGAAAATTAAACCCTTTAAAAATAGAAAAATGGGAAAAACTTGGTGTAAACAATAACAAAATTGCACAAGGCAGACATTTTTCAAAAAGCACCCATCTTCGTTATTAACAGAATACACAAACGTGTTTTAAAGTTATTTTCTCGAGGGATTTTTGAATTTTGCTGCAAAGTTCACTTGAATGTTATTCGGTGTGAAATCTTCTCCGGGGGGCTCAGAAAGGAATTTCAGTTTTGAGGGTAAATGACATCCTTCGATGGACCAGTCCTTTGAAGCGAGCGGGCTAATTAACTGCGTTAACTGCTTTCACGTCAAAGGCACATTGTTTTCTTCTCTGTCCTTATCCGCTCATATCAGTCCTTTTTATTGAAACCGTCATATCGGCTCACTTCAAGTTTTCACAAGGGCTTCAATAAATTGACTCTTTTTGGTCAATATATACGAAACCATTCTCCAAGCATTCAAAAAAATTAATCCGCAACAGATCAAACAATTTTGGCCGTATCAACCTGTTGTGGACCCGGAATAGGTCCGAAAGAAAACTCGAACTCAGTAATTCAGTGAAAACGTATTATTAACAAAAAGAACGAATACAGAAGTGTTGCACGTCCGACTGACGGCTAAGTGCAGTAGTCAACTTGTCAACTGTCTACAGTCCTCTTGCGAGGCATAATATAGGCATAAGACGAGTCTATTTTGTCCATGAAGATAGGTCCCCATACACCCCCTTCCCAAGCCTTTACTTCCGCAGGAGTCTCAATATCGTCTCCTTTTTGGATTGATGACGAGAGGGTCCGTGAACTTCTGCTTTCTTTTAGATCTTCCCGGTTCCGGAGCTGCTTGCGGTATTTGAATGTCGAAGGTGTCGTAGATGGTATCCATAACCTCTTCTTCCTGGGGAGTACTGTTGCAGTCATTCAACAGTCGTTTCCTGATTCGATTCAGGTGTCTCTTATGAGAGAAACGAGGGCCTTGGATTATATAGACCATATTTCCAACCCTCTTTTCTATCGTACCATGTTCCCAGAAAGATGTATTATTTTTAAACATCTTAAAGAATACTTTTTCTCCTGGGCTGTACTTTTTCTTTGGTACAATAGAGGTCGGACCTTGTTTTGTTTCTTTGGGCAGCAATTTATCGAAAACGGATCTTACTTTGCGCGCAAACATTATTTCTGCCGGAGATAGTGAAGCTGGCGCGTTATCATTTGGCGTGATCCTGTACACTTGTAAAAACTGCTGCAGGGCCTTTTCCTTTGGGGTGCCGCAAGCTTTTTTCAGCGCTCTTTTTAGGGTGTCAACAAAACGTTCAGCTTCACCATTCGACCTCGGGTGATATGGGGGGGGGGTCGTAATGTGTCTTATCTGAAAAATCTCGCAGAAGTCGGTCATTGAGTTCCGCTGTCACTGACCAAACAATCTACTACCCCAAAACGAGCGAATAGTTCGTGAAGGTAGCTTATTGTTGCTTCCGTAGTGGGATTTTTGCATCGGAGCACTTCCGGCCATTTTGAATAACTATCTACTACAATTAGATAGTAGAATCCCTCTAACGGTCCTGTAAAGTTCACGTGGATCCTTGACCAAGGTCGGTCCGTCTTTGGCTACGGTTTATGTGTGATAGGTCGTCCTTTTGCCGCCAATGCACAGCCCTTGCATGTGTTGACCCTATTTTCGATGTCTTGGTCCATTTTAGGCAAGTGTACGTAGCTGCGCATTAGACTTTTCATCCTAGGTATTTTGTCGGTTTTTAGCATGGTTGGTTTATTTAATCTTTTCCAAGTATGTAGGTTGATTATTGATAAATCAGACCCGCGGTCTAACTGTAAACTGACTTTTTTATTCAGTATTTCTACCTGCACATACTTTCTTATATTTTTGACGTCCAGTTCGTCTGTTTTTGTGGCTGTAATCTGGCTTTTTCCCTTTTTATTTGTTCTGCAATGTGAGCTCTTGTGCCCAACTTTATTATAAGTTAGACAGGT
Organism: Acanthosepion esculentum; assembly: GCA_964036315.1. Taxonomy (NCBI): domain Eukaryota; kingdom Metazoa; phylum Mollusca; class Cephalopoda; order Sepiida; family Sepiidae; genus Acanthosepion; species Acanthosepion esculentum. The sequence goes on from OZ038513.1 coordinate 21,387,553, forward strand.
TTTAAACCGATATTGGCAATCTTTAAACCAATGAAGTGCTCCACAACGATAACATGAACTAGGCGGTAAATTTTTCGGTTTTTGATTGAGTTGTCTTTTTTTCTTAGGAGAGTGAAAATAGTCTTTTTTGGTTTGACTTGTTTTTGAAGGGGGCGTGTGGTTTCCGATGAATTTTTCTTATGTGTGCAACGCCTGACTCTTCAATGTCTCTAGAATCATTTTTTACACTTATATATTTTTGGCAGTCTTCGGCTATATTTTGTAAGGTTAAATTAGGTTCTCCCTCTAACCTGGTTAGGACTCTCCTTCTAATTTCTGCATCTTTTGACGATACAAGACCTTGTACGAATATTAGACATTTTAAACTGTCTGCGGTAAGTTCGGCTAATTTAAAATCGTCACAATGTTTGTTAACTACCGATGCGAACGTCGAGTAATCTTCGCTGTCTTTTTTGGTTAGGTTTAAGCATTTCCACCTTTTGTGAAATAACGACGTTTTGGGGCTGAATAATTCTGTAAGAAGATTTACCGCTTTAATGAAAGTTAAATCACTAGTTTTTCGAGGTAGTGTGTAGTCCACGAATTTGCTATGTTCAGTAGTCCCTAATTTCCGGAGCAGTAGGCGTACCTTTTTAGCGTCTGTCCATTTTCCACAATCTATTTCGAATAGATCCTCATACCTTCTGAAATATGACGCGAAGGTTTTATCTTCGTCTGGCGAATAAGTGAAATTGTCAATCGCACTCCAAATCGCGTTTTGTGAAAAAGTAGTTTCGCTCTCGGTATTTTGACCCTTATTCGACCCTGTTTGTAGAAGCAATTCTTCAAGCCTTCTCTGTTGTTCTATCATTTGTCGCTGTAATTTTAATTGCTCTTCTCCATCTTTTCGCTGTTGTTCTTCGTATTTTTACTGTAATTCTAATTGTTTTTCGTCGTTTCTTCGTTGTTGTTCTTCGTGTTTTTGCTGTAATTCTAATTGTTTTTCTTAGTTTCTTCGCTTTTGTTCAAACTGGAGTTTAACCAGTTCTAACACAGTAGCTTTAAACTCTTCCATGTTTTACTTTTCAGTATTACGCTTCTACGAAAGTTTACTTGTACCAAGCCTTTGTATTGCTCGGAGGAGAGAAGAAGAAGAAGAAAAAATCACTTTCTTTTCACTTTAAATGTGTTATTCACGTACACAGTTGATTTTTGGACATCTGCGAAACGTAAAGTTTATACTTCGGCGCTGGAAACAAAATATTTTCCTTTCTTGTTAAGACAATGCCAGAACAAGGACCATTAACTTTTTCTCTGCGAGAAAAAAAAAAGAGAAATCACTTTTGGTTAGTAAGAAGAATAAATCAACTTACCAATTTTTCTTTTTTTTATATGATTTCACGTGGAGTTCGTTAAATTCTAGTCTCCAGTGTTGTAGACACGGCTTAACAAATTTTGTTTCTTTTATGGTTTTCTCGTGGAGTTCTTTGAATCCTCGTCCCCAGTGTTGTGGACACTGGTAACCCCCCCAATTTTTTTTATAGTTCTCCGTGAAGTTCTTTAAATCCTCGTCGCCACTGTTGTGGACCCGGAATAGGTCCGAAAAAAAACTCGAACTCAGTAATTCAGTGAAAACGTATTATTAACAAAAAGAACGAATACAGAAGTGTTGCACGTCCGACTGACGGCTAAGTACAGTAGTCAACTGTCTACAGTCCTCTTGCGAGGCATAATATAGTCATAAGACGAGTCTATTTTGTCCATGAAGGTAGGTCTCCATAACACAACCCCTTGAGCCTAAAAGATCATAAAAATTGCAAGAATTTTCACATAAGCCGTCTGCAAATTTTTCCTGGTTTCTATTTCACAAATGAATGTTTTCTGCCAATTGTCACGTGACTTTTGAAACACCCTGTATATTATTAGTTGATAACTGACAATGTAACGTCAGTTTCAAAAATTATTTAAAAACAGGCAGCTGGACAAAAACCAGTGCTGAAATAATGGCAGAATGATATCAAAATTGTTTAAAAAATTGTGCAGAACTTCCCAACCAAGCTACTTAATTGCATGTGTGGTCATTGTAGCGACGTGGAGGTGAGCATTGTCATGTTGAATAATCACAGTGTATCGACGGCCAGGATTTTCAGTTGTTTTTCTTCTTTGGGCCTCTATTCATTCATTCATCAGCTGAGCATTTCTCGTTTGGTTGTTTTTTTTAAGTATTTCATAGTAAATTAGCCCTTGCCTATCCCACCAAACGTAGATCATTCGCTTGCATGGATGCAGCTCTTGCGTGTTTCGGGTTGCTACCTTCTTAGTTCGGACTCATCTATTCTTTTCTCTGCTTCATATTCAGGTAATCATTATTTTTCGTCTCCGGTGATAATACGGTGAAGGAATCTTTCTTTGAAGTCATGAGCAGTCCGGCAGCAATGAAGGAGCGTTGGAGTTTGCTTCTCTTGGTCAATGTTGGTGGCTACCATGCGCCGTGTTTCTGGACCTTACTTACTTGTGGTGTGAAGAACTTGTCATCTTCTGAGCCAATTCACTAAAGGTCTGGCGCCGTTCTATAATCATCATAGGCAACTGATTCTCGTCAAACTGAACAGATCGTCCAGAATGCGGAGAGTTTGTGTTGTGTGTTTGAACTTACTCTCCCTGAAACTAAAAAACATTTCTGTGCAATTTTGTCGGTAATGAAGTCATCTCCATACACAGAACAACTGCCTCGCGTGGCTTTGGCCGTTTTGTGGCATCGTGTAAAAGCAGAGATGTTGAACATACTCATTCTTGTCTACTTGGCATTCCATCTGAAAGGGGTACCTAATCTGAAACTCATTGGCAATAACTTTAGACCACAGTTTCAAAAATTCTACGAAAGATTATTCTTCGATATTATTGGCACAAAATCAGAAAAACGAACTAATATATGCAACAACCTAATACATGAATAGAGAATTGTTAAATTAGATTCAAAAACATAATTCCTTGTAACACCAAAGATGAATTGAAGACACGGATTATGGCACCATTCACCAACTTAAACAAAGAGATTGTCCAGAAGATTTGTAGGAGATTCAAAAGTCGTCTTGAGGCCAATGGCGATTTTATTGAATAAATTAACTCTTTAGTATTTCAAGATATTTTTGTGTAATTTTGGTAAATATATGTTAAACTGAGATATTAGTATTGTTTTCATTTTTGTGTCATGTAGACGATAATTTATGCATGAATCCTGTAGTAGAGTGAGAGACCTTATTTGATTTAACCCTTTCAGCCTACCACCCTTTTCAGCCACTTTCTAACAATTTGAGGAGCATTTCGTTCAACAACGATGTGGTGCTTAAGACGAGGTCTAATGATTTTTCGAGTGAAAACCTAGCGATTTCTATCGTCGAAGCATTGAATATTTAGTGAATCATTTGGCAGGAGGTTGTAAACAATGAAGTGGTATATATTGTTAAATGATTCATCAGAACTAAAGTATTATTAGTATTAAAATAAAATTATAAAAAAGAAATGGAATTTATGTAACAATCTAATAATTTAGCATTGCTTGTAATTCATCCGATGATTCTGTTATTAGTAAAATATCGTCAGCAATTCGTAGTTTAAGTATTTTTTGCTTTGTGTTTACTTCCATTTACTTCAGTTTATTTTCTGGAAATCATTCATTTTTGTTTCACGCCATTTCCAGTCTTTATCTTTAAATGATTACAAAACTCTTATTGTATATATTCTAAGCAACTCTTACATATTTTAGTCAGTCCTTCGATATTTAGACTACTAAATCAAATGTCAGTCAACTAAATCCAAATAAAGTGGTTTGTTATATTGTACTGTTTTTCCACCAGTTGATTTGTTGATATAGTTAGTATATTGTTGAGTAATGGCTGCTAAACCATGCCAGTTTTTGTGGCTAATTTTCAAGTTAGATATTCGTCAGTCTAAAGAATAGTTTGATAACAATGTGGTTAAATGAAAGTTGTTAATATATTCATTATCTACGTTTTAACATACAGTTGTAATTATTATTCTTAAATTGAATTTTTGAGGTACTTATTTGGGAAAGAACTGGGAAAAAGCCGTACTAATCCTCTGTGGACTTCTACATCATGCATCTTTACTATGCCAATTTTGCCTGCTGCTTTTCTGCATTTCCCCCTTTGAAGGGCAAACCTAATTTTATCTGTTAATGTTCCAGGAACATCGCTAGTATTTCCCGGTGGTGTTTTTCTTTGAATACCTATGGACTTGAATAGTACCACCATTCGGGTTATCTTTAATATGGTGTCATTATTTTTAATAATTTTGGATTTCTACTTCTAACTTCTTCGTTTAAACCCTGAATTTGTTATTATTTATTTTTTTAATTTTTTCCACAATGGGATAGATAAGTTCACCTATCGTCCGGCTCATATTCCTCCCCAGTCTTTTGAACAGGAGTAGTGGTTTTTTCTTCGTTTCCTGTTTACGATTGGGTTTCCGGTCCCTTGTAAATTCTACTTCAACACTATACTTCTAATTCCTCCGCCTACACTCAGAAATTTATACTATTTATTTATTTTTCCTCAATAGGAGTAGATAGTTTAACCTATCATCCGGTTCACACTCCTCCCCGTTTTTTGAACAGCAGTACAGGTTTATATCTTGATTTCTGTGTAGCATTGAGTTTCTGGTTCCTTCTAAAGTCTGTTCCATCTCTTTCACTTCCAGTTGCCCATTGCTTGGTGTCATCGATTTGCATGGGGTGAATTGTTCAAAAACCCTATAACCTCTTCGGATAGGCCATGCTTTAAAGTCTTACCATTTCTGATAGTTTCTTTACATTTTCATTAATCCTTCCTTCTTTTTCTCTTCTGGATTTTAGTTGATTAGTTTATTTCTACATTTTCAATTTATATCTCTTCGTTTTTATGTGTCCATATTTATCCTTTCAGTTTTAGTGTTCACTTTGAGTTACTTCCCTTTCTTACACATATTTTCCTTTGTTTTCCATCTTTGAAATTTCTTTCATTAAGTTGACAATTTTTCTTATTCCACTAAACTTGGAATTTATTCTTGATTTCTATTTGAAACCCGATGACATTTTCTTTGATATAATAATGGCATATTTTCTTTTAATACAATAGTTTCCTTTCTCTTGATTTTAAAGTCAAATTTGGTTCTGTAAGTTACCATTCTATGACTATATCGCACATAAAGTTTGTTTATGACTTTTATGTTTAATGATATTAACTTTATCAGCAACTATGAAATCAATTTCATTTTTATTTCCTAGTTTGGTTTTTAAAATTACATTTGTTCTTTTGATTTTGAAAAATTGCATTCATAATTGTTACTTTATATATCACTTAGAAGTTAACTCAAAATTTCCCTTTGCCTTTCCTACTTTTAAATTTACCAACGACCTATGGAAAGTCTATTGCAGGAACGTAATAGATTTGCCTTCTGTCTTTCCTTGTGCCTACAAATAGCGGTTCGGGATGAGAAATCGAAGACCTAAGTTCGAATTTCAGTTGAGTTCTTTGCTTTGCTTTGCGCAAATAATCTTGAGAAATTGTGGATCCATCTTTTTTCCTCCAAGCTATTGGTTAAATATTAGGACTTTTAATTGGAAAAATCATTGTTGTCTTAAAAACATTTTACTAATTCAATCGCAAAAAAGGAATTATTCCAGAATATGTTTCAACTTTGAATAACCCACAAAGGGTTGATAAGCCGTAAAAACAGATTCATCTTTGTTCCTATTTTTTGCCTTGATGTCATCCATAGTGTAGTTTTCTCCCCATCTCTAACTATACTGGTACCGTCTTAAAACATTTCAATTTCCTACTTTTATAGATTTGGACTAATCTAATTAGTATACAAATTATTCTGTTTGATTTGCTCTCGAAATTTGTAACGTTGTGCGTACTGTGAGTGTTGACTAATAATTCTAGTATTAACTGAATTAATTCCTTTAATTTTATGATAGGAGATATCATAAAATATTTATGGTTAACTGTACTCATTTGTAATGTTTTATCTCCTTTTCAGTAAGTATCGTTAATATCTACCACAGGGCAAACGATGTTCTTCACTTCTATTTGATCCAGTCTGCAATTTTCAGCTATGTGCCTAATTTCAAGGCTCAAGTTATGGGACGCTAAGGAAGAAACGAACAAGAAACATTGTAAGTGAGAATCGAACTCAGTAATGGTTTGCAAGAGTAGCGTGTTAAACCTTGCATCACGGTGAGGCAAGCAAGCGTTTATCATACGAATACCATGTTAATGCTGGTGAGCATGTTCTTTGATGTGCCTTGTCACTTCAGGACGTAGGCTATCATGGCTCTCCACATCTTCCTGTCCCTTGTAGCTCTTAATAAGTTTTGTTTTTTTCTCACAAAACCTGTTCTGCTATCCATTTGCCCATCAAGTATGTTAAGCGATGCTTTCCTCTGTCCCTTTTTCACTCGATCTGTCATGTGAGTATCAGATTTGCTAAGCCCTCCTTCCTCGTTACGCGCTACAGAAATTTCAACTGCTCACTTCCTGATGTTAATTATGAGTTTCCTTTTTGTTTCCATTCTATCCAAAACATCTTTGTTACTCACATATTCGATCCATGATATCCCCAGCATCTTTATGTAGAGCCACATTTTTATTGCTTCAAGTCTCTTCCTCATCTTCGAGGAGATTGTCCAGCATTAGCTGCCATACAGGAGGACAGATATCACGTAACAGTTCAGTACTCTTTTCTTTGTTTCCACCGAAACTTTTCTGTCTGTCAATACTCTGCTAACTTTTGGAATTCATCCTTGGCCATCACAATACGTCTGGAGCGTGTTGATAAGGCGGTGAAGAAGAAACGCGAAATACAAAGATATTTGCATCTCTCTTAAGGCACACGTTTATCGATATAACTTTCATATAATTTAGCTGTGGGAATTGTTTGGTGGCCGTGTTTAGTGGAGAATTAATATTCTCTCTTTGATTGCTTTTATTTCATACGCCTTTCGAGTTTCGAACTTCGCTCGTAAAAGAAAGAGATTACAGCATTTAAAGATTCGTTCGAAATGGCGTTGAGAAGATTGAAAAACTTTCTGAGTGCTTTCAGAGAATTAAAAATAAAAATAAAAGCAAGATTTAATCTCGTTTCACACTTTCAGAAGGGGCCAATAATTTTAAATTTATATTTGATAAACACTTATTATCTTAATTCATTTGTTTATTACTGCTTCTTACTTATTAATGAAAAACCTTACGGATATATTTGAATTTATAGATATTTACATAAAAGTTTAGCATCTGAGAAACCGCTAACACTTATTAAATATCAAAATGGCTTCACTCAAAATGTAGCGTCTGTTTGTTTTTTTCTGTAAAGCGTTATGGACAGAAAAAAGTAAAGAAAAATTTCCAGTATTTATTATATCACTTGATTCATGCATGTTTATACTCACACCAGTTAACTGACGGTTGTCGTTTGAGACAGAGTGACAAGAAGTCCTGGAAATTTTCAAAATATTCTTCAGTATTAATGACGATGTCAGTTAAAGTTATTTATCGAAACCTTTTATTAACAATTACAAATGACCACTGTCAAGACAATTCTAGAAAAGAAAACGTGATTTTGGACAAAAACAATTTTGATCAGTCAGGAAATTCT